>CM061042.1:30003764-30603764 GCA_030762985.1 Adelphocoris suturalis
GTCTTATCGCTGGGGTTATTCAAAAAATGTGCTAAAAAATCACTAAAAATGGCTAAAAACAGGAAATTTCGGTTAGGTAAAACAAAATGAACAACGATTAACTAGGACATTAAACAATTTTTCCACAAAATTATGCTGAAAAACATACTTACCTTGAATTTCATTAATATTCGCTGACAAATCTATAAAAACTACAAAAAACTTAAAATTCCATAATTTTTTCGAATCGCCGAATTTTATTTAGTATGAGTTTTTGGCCATTAAATTGGTTTTTAACAATCTTGTGCTCAAATGTGAATCTCAATACAATTTAACATAGTTATTTTATCAATACGATAGGAAATTCAAGAAAATTCGCTCACGATCATGCTGCATGACTTGAACTTTTGTTTATGATTTTCACTAACAACCAAAGCGTTCCCGGGAAATGTGTAGTTTGTCTGTAGTTTTCTTTGCACAGGAATCGTCCTCCATTCGTTGGAAAGCTCTCGATTTATCCAACCGTATGTTATTATGCGCAGTGTGTAGCCAACAATCTGAGGTTCCTATGAGCGTGGTTGTGTGATTAAGGGTTTCCATTTTGTAAACGCGATCTCTACTACTATAGGGACTTTTTAGTTTGAATCAACATAATCATGATCGAATGTTTTTCCCAGTAAGTAAGTAGGCGGAAAATCTAGTTCTAAGTAATATTATGCGAGAAAACAAAAAATTGGAATTTTCTGCTATTTGTTGTATTTTTTACCGTATTTTCTGGAAAAATCAATGAAATTCAAGTACATATTTCAGTATAATTTTGTGCAAAAATTTTTGTCAATATCCTAGTTTATTTTTGTACACTTCTTTTTTTTTAACTAAAATTGCGTTGAAAATATAAATTTATCAATTTTTTAACGTCTTTATTCTTTAGCTATTTTCAGTGATTTTTTTTGCATTTTTTGAAATATGGCCAATTTAATGTGCTCAAAAAGTGCTGGCCAACGAACTCGTTCTTTTGTTTGGACAGCTTAATTTTTTGGACGAAGCATCACTGTTCATCTGGCTTTCACCGGTGTAATGCTGACAATGACCGAGGCTAGTTGGTGAATGTGCTACATGAAAAAGTGTTTAAACTCTAGATTTGTTTCCGAATACCTAAAAACAGATTTCAATGAAGTTTTTTTGAAAATTCTCATTTTAACATTTTTGGAGCCATTACAATAGTTTAATTTTCTACAAAAATTTGCAAATTAGCGTTTGTTATATTTTCATGAGAACGAAAAACGAAGATTGGGTCAAAAAAATGACTTTTTTTTCGTAATTTTTTTAGGTCCTAAAACTATCTTTCTATTCCAATAATCATCAAAACTTGACATTTACATTGTATTATTTATAATCGCAAAAAACTGCTGTTTTGCAAATCTACTCAAAATTCGCAATTTTTGGGCCTACTTTTCTTCAAATTTTCAAAAATCATAACCTTTGATTGGAAAATGGTAGAACAAAAAAGCTATTTTGTTCAGGCATAATGTGGAGAAGAATAAAAAAATATAAACTCAGATTTGATCTCCGGCAAGTTAAGCTCCCTTTTCCCTTGCACGGTCACATATACATAATTGTATGTCACAATTAGGTATCTATTATGTAACCCTAGCTTAATTTATAAATAAATTTATAAGATTTTGCATTTAGGTACTACGTATTAATGTTAATACAACTAACCGTTTACTAAAACTTGGATTTCCAGGTCGTTTGGTCTCATCACCGTCTGTGTTCGCAGCGGACGAGTATCGAGCTTGGCTGTCGCGGGCGCCGAGCTCAAGCGCCATCTACCAGTCGGTGTCGCGCGGCGGCGCTGGCTCCCTCCTGGCGTCACAAAAGGCGTCGCAAAGGTTCGCATTCTCTTCCGAAAATCTACCTCAACGCACACGGCAGGTATATCCTAATGAAACGTCGCTTGTAGCTTATTAGGTCGAATGAGAACAATTAAACAAATACAAAACTTTCCTTGAAACATAACGCTCTTTGTGTGTTCAAATACTTCCCAAAAGCGCCAGTTAATCCTAGACAAAAGTGCTAGTGGTTGGAACTAAATAATAGTCGATACTCTACAAAAGCGTCAATGGTTATGATGGTAGTTTACGTTGACAAATGCAGTGCGTGGGAGAAGAGTTGGTTTTCCGCTGAAAAGAAAAGACGAATGCGGCATTTCTTATGATATGGAAGCGCCGGTGTTTATAGCGGGCATCTAAACCACCAAACTTTAGGTAGATACCAGGGGCATAGATTCAGGGGTACAGCGGGTAGTGTCTGTACCCCTGACGAAAAGATGAAGAAAAAGGTAGGTAGGTAAGCAACTAAAAGAATCAGAAACGTGAATTCGGGTGGATTCTGATGGATTCGATTAAGTTAGTTCTATGGAATCTCTGTGATAGATTCGAATTAGAGATTGATGAATGCTTGGTCTGAATCGGTACAACGAATCGATCGATAGGTGATCGAGCAGCATCGAGCACAAGTGTTGGTGGGGAGGATCACCTCGAATGTGGTGATGAAAGGGCATTGGCCGGGTTGCTCTTTTAGTGTGCCGCCTTTACTACTAGGTGGTTTGGTGTGTGTATGTGGGTGTGTGTGTGTGTGTGTGTGTGTGTGGTGTGTGTTCCCAACTTCCCCTGCACTTGGGCCGCAGAGTTGGCTTGCTATAAATTTTTTGGTGCCCAATGCTATCGAGGCTTGTATATCGATGGTTTCAGGAGTGTGAAACTTGGAATGTTATAGCTTCTTTCTGTTTGTATATTTTTGGAGATCCCATCCTTTTATTGTTTCCTTGATCTCGTCGTCTCTCAACATATTTGTTTGTTCCGAGTACATACATCGAGAATGGAGAGTTGTTGCATGACTTGTTCTATAGACGTCGTGCAACATCATTGTCAGTGGGCTGTTCAACATCCCCACTATGTACCCTGAGTGAGTACACAGCATTTTCCCATGAAAACTACAAAATAGGTATCAGTCTTTAGTTCTAAACGTCATTTGCATTGCTTTCCATGCCTGCTGTTTTCAACAAGAAAATCCGTGGAGTAAACAAGGGCAGCAACGGTTATCTGATCTCTCTTTAATATCTATGAGAAATGTTGAAAACTCAAATCTGCTCCATCATCAAATTTCAATGATCTCGTAATAAATAAATTTCTTGAAAAAAGTCGACAGATTGATCTTATCCACACAAAAATTTCTTGTCTCTCACAATCAATTATGACTTGTACACACATCTTACAAAGAATTTACTATTCTAATTATCTATTTTCTGTTTTTCATTTTGGTTATTGAGTCAAGGTTTCTACCTAGTTCATCTGTACCGATTTTTTTCTTCAAATTAGGAATACTTAAGTAGGTATAGCCAGTTCACCATGGTTAGGTGATGGGTGGTTTGGGCGGACTTACAAGCAGTTGTCTCCCCGTTGCCAAGTCCTGGATAGTGGCTATTTTTATGGGAGTATGTAGTTTCTAACAAATTATAGAAGGCCAATATAATACCTGTAAGATTGCCTTGACCAAACAGCTTGCTAAGAACTGCTTTACATTTCTATCTTTATTTAGTGGGAGACTTTGGATATAGGGAGGGGGAGGGGGAGGGGGTTCGTGCGGTACTCTCCACCTCCACAGCCATGCTACGCTCTAGGTAGGTACACATCATTCTGATCTATTTATCCCCAACGTTATTTCGCCTTCATTATTTGTCAACATTGACTACCAACATGAACATTGTTCTTTGTTTCAAACCACTGGCGCTTTGGCATTTGATCAATACACCAGCGCTTTTGGGTGGCATCCAACAAATAATGAATGCGACACAATTAGTTATTAGGAAAAATAGATCAAAATTATGTGTACATTTTGGTAGTCTGGAAGCTCGCATGCTCGCATCTCAAAAATGAAAAGATATCCCAAATCAATATTCTTAGTAAAATATTGATGTTTGACAAATAGATCGCAATGATGTTCATAGTGTGGTGTTCTGAATGTTCGCAAGCTTCATAGTGTGATGTTCTGAATGTTCGCAAGCCTTCAACTTAATCCTAAATCAATCCTTTTAGTAAAATATAGATTGACAGATCAGAATGATGGCGCTTTCGGGACTCATTTGAACAATACACCAGTATCAACAAAATATGGTATTCCTGAACTTTAATATGCTTGAAAAAAGTTGAATAGATAGTGTTTCCTTACGCCTCAGTCTTTTGCTTTTGTGTGTATCGTGTTTTGGGAATAATATAATAGTACTTAATTGATAGGCTGAAATACGCATAAAGATGATAATTTCTAAAAATTATATTTAGTTTACTTAGGTAGGGAAGGAAATCACCTACTCAGTTGATCCAACAAATGAAAATATCTGATTTCAGATGGAAAAACTAGTTCTTGATATTGGTTTACATGCTTCTGTTTCTTGTTACGTTTATAGATTCTGGATTTGCATGTTTTACGATCTCACTTGTGTTGTGCAAAATATTTTATTTTTAACCATCCGCAGCTAGCTGTTGGGAACTTTGCTTCGTAGGTACTTAGTCACTTCCAAAACTGCTTTGATAGATTTCACTGTTCCGAGATTATAATCATTAAAAGTTGAATGACAATAGCACATAGCTCACAGGACCTGCCTAACAACGGTAATTTCACATCCAAAACCTGTGGTGCAATGCCAACGAGTAATTCGATACTTGTATACATAAGACCCGGGAAGCATTTGAAGCATTCTCCGCAAAAAAGGTGGATGGGACGATCCTCCTTTTTGCAGCCACCGCCTCATATTACCTTGGCAGGGTGGCCCCCTGGAAAAGTCAGGGAAAAACCTGGAATGTCAGGGATCTTCGCTTCGAAAGACAGGGAAATGTCAGGGAATTTAGCAAAAACCACCAAATGTTCAGGGATTTAAATGAAAACTGTGTATAATTTACAGTGTTTTTAGGTATATCTAACTCCTAAACAATCAAACTTAATAGGAACTTTATCATACTACATATTATTTTATAGTGAGTTATCGAATGACAAAATAATTATCAGAGTGGTGTTAAACTGTTCAAAGAAAACGTAAGGAGTAAAATGTATGTTGGCTCCTCTGTTACTACATCACCTAATATAACCACATTTGTGAAAAAAATCAACAGAGTATTGAACAAGGAGAAACCCAGCAGAGTAGTGGATTCATCCAGTAGAGTCCAACAACTAGTTTGTATGGACATAAGCTAGACTTCTCAGGAGGGTTAAGGTGAGGGAAATTGGCATGAATGTGGGGTCTTGTATAATAACTTACGGCTTCCAACGAACGATTTTTGTGGGACGGAAAATCGAGGAAGTTATACTTCTGCAACAATTTAGTGTAGGTGAAAATAAGCGTGACATTTTTTGTTTGGCAAAATTTGAATTATCCAGAGCTAAGTGAATCCATGTCATAACTTCAATCTTAGGGCCCTAATTTTATGTCGTCGTGACGCAAGGAGTTCAATCCGCAAGTTGTTTACATTTCATGGGTTGTCCGCCAGTCCTTTTTCATTTCAGCTAAGTTCAAGCAATAGTTTACCATAAAATAGTCGCATGAAGGCCGTATATAGATTAGGGGTCAGGCAACCAGGGCGAAGCGAGTATAATATATATATATATATATATATAATATATATATAATATATATATATATATATATATTTTTCTTCTTATTTTAAATTAATAAAATTTGAGGTCAACATATCCCTTCAGATTACGAATTGAGAGACCGTAAAATATTAAATGAAAAGTCACTGCAGCATTCTAAATAATGGTCTGCTATTCAAAAAATGATTTTGGATTTCTAGCTTTTTCTGAAATTTTTTATTGATTTTTTTTGCACATTTTTGAATGTTCTAATTTAGGTATAGTTGATAAACTTTATTTGAGTACCTGCTATTCCGCCAAAATGTAAAGCTAACGATTTTTAACCGAATTGGCTACTTGGTGTTTTTACTCAGTTTTTACGGTTTTTGTTACCTTAAGTATGTAGGTACTCAAAACCATTCCTTTCTTGGAAGTCAGTCTAACTGCGATGTTTTAAAAATTGGTAACACATTCTTTCACAAATGCAATTACTTAAAAAAATGTATTTTTTCCCCTTACTTCACCTTCATTATTACCACCATTATGCTGAAGTAGGTTGGTTTTTTTCTCTCTTAAATTATACGTTTTTGTTTTAGAAGCATTAAAGTTGGCGCGTTATACCTACTTTAAAATGACGAGAGAAAAATTTGACTGCTATTTTTGTCAGGGAAATCTGAAGTTCGAGTCAGGGAAATTTAAAATTTCCATTTGGGGACCACCCTGCTTGGTTTTCACAGCAGTGTAAATTGAAACAAACTTGACACAATTCTAAATTTTATTGTTAGTAGGGTCAAGTTGGGTATTGCTATCATTGTTATGATGAGGGGGAGGGGGCTTTTCTCATGCCCATAGACAGAGATCAAGCACATTAATGGTCATCCGAGCCTGGCTTCAAGGCTCACTATAATAATCACCTTTTTTTGCAGTCCGAACTGCTGTACTCAACATATCGACCGGGCCAACTGGCAGCGATGGGCCCTCTCGTCTCCTCGTCGTCGACGGCCGGACCCATCAAATCCACGACCCTCGATAGGGTTTCCCTACTCGATCGGTCCCACTCGACTTTAGATCGGTCCCATTCGACGTTGGACCGGTCCCATTCGACTTTGGACCGATCCCACTCGACGTTGGACCGCACGATGGACCGATCACACTCGACTTTAGATAGGACACATTCCACTTTGGATAGAACGCATTCGACTTTGGACAGAGGATTTTCGGACCACAGGTAATTTCACTCAAATGGTAACTTACATTTTGTTTACAGGATCACAGCATAAAGAACAAAGAGAAGTACATAGAGTATGTTGTGTACATAGAAGTACAGAGAGAAAGGAAAGTACCTACATAAGATACTTACATTTCCTCCTAGACTGGAATGTTTGCCTTCAGCTCCTTGTCAGCTGGATACTATCAGAGTCAGATGCTTAAATTTCTCCCATTCACATGAATGTTAGTTGATAATGTAGAAACATTGCAATATTTGTTCAGGTTCATTACGTAACATCGTCATTAAGTTTGAAGTAATACTTCAAGATTTAAATACAGCATGTTGGGAAATCGCTAATGTTACTCATACATACACAGAGTAGGGCACATTTAACCGAAAAACTTGATGAAAAGAGGCTAAAAGAAATGTCAATACAAAGGAACTGGTCTCTTTTGAACTTGATCCAGTTCCATTTGAGGAGCACCTCTTACCTCAGATTTTTACTCCATGGTGTCTTGCACGCCAGTGCAAGCCTCACTAGTCTCGGCACCTTTCCCTTCAATATCATCCAAGATTCAACACAATCATCAACTCAAGTTCTTTATTCACTCAGCTAGACTCACCTACCGTGATCTCGATATCGAACTATGACAGGTGATATTGTGTCATCGAACTTTATGATCTCAGCCAACGTAGTAACATGGTAATATTGTTTTGCCAATGGTAATGTTGATTTGCCAAAGATTGTGCTACCTTTCCAAGACATACAGTGATATTGTGTCGCAGAACCTTGTCTATTTTTTACTGAGATTGAACGATAGTATTTCCGCTGAAGTACCTACTAATTGACTTGAAGTACTAACCTGTCTCAGCCTATGATCACCGAGCTGATCCCTACAAAGTTCCTAGTTACATATATCTAGAATCTACCTCACCTCTCAAGTCATTATTAAGTTTCAATAAGGACATACATCAGTAACTAGCTAGCCAGTTCAAACGCAAATAATTCAAGGCAGATAACTGTATACCTATTTAAGAGCATTGATGCATTCAAGTTGCTGTCACAGAGTTATTCTTATCGCTCAGGGTATCAACGCTTGACAGGGTAAGTTCGACTTTGGACAGGCACCACAGTTCGGCCCTGACGTCGCGCTCAGCTTCTCTTAGACGAATGCACAACCTTCTCGAGCTGGAGGCCAAGAGCATGGGAAAGGGATCCCTTCCCTCTCCTCTCTCAGGCTCGGATCTGGCAGCAGCAATTAAACCAAGTCTGCTGCAATCTGAGCGCTCCACTCGCCACTCTTCGTCCCTGCTGCATATCAACCCCGCCGGTGAGTGTCAGTGAGTGTTCAATGTTCTTTCGCCTAGTTATACTTAGCTTTAATAACAATAAGATTTCATTTTATAGACATAGCTATGGGAAAGGAAAATAAAACGCTGTAATTTTAAACACCAGAATCTGATCTCCTTCCAGTCTTAAAAGAAAGGAAGTCGTGTTCGGAAGTCCTGAAGCTCTACTTCCTAGAGGTATTCTCTCCTTGTTGTCAGCAACCAAAAAAATCCTTCTGAGAGGTGACTGTTGTTATAGATGTGGGTAGTTCCTCCTTGTCCATTCTTGCAACTGCCACATCATGGGATAGTTCCTGGGCTTTTCAGCTTTAGAATATCCTCTGGATGTAGCAGGCTAATCGCCTCTACGCTTTGAAGGGGCAACTACTTCATTTCCATCACCTCTTGTTAACTCAGTCAGTATTCTGGGTTGTTTCCAAGTTCCTGTGTTAGTGTATCCAATACACTGTATTCTGGGTGTGGTTGTAGCCACACTACTGATAAGAGTTTATTGCACAGCCACATAACTCATATCTGGTGCCTTCCTTTCACTATGGAAATGCTCATATGTCACCGCCATTCACAAAGCCGGCAACAGATCTAATTTTAAGCACGATAGGCCCATTTGTACGATCTGTGTCATTCCCAAGATCCTCGAGAAACTTATTATTTCTCTAGTATATCCAGAGATGTCCCACTATATTGTTAAAGAGCAGCATGTCGTAAAAGGACGTACGATAGTCACGAATCTGCTTGAATTTCAAGAATTCGTCATAAAAGGCTTCGAGCGACACCTGCAGGTGGATGTAGTTGTTACTGATTACTCTAAAGCGTTTGATCGTATGTCGCATCGCCATGTACTGGAGCTCTATTGGCTTACATGGGCCTTTCTTGAATTGGCTGACAAATTACCTATATGGAAGACGACTTATTGTTAGAATAGAGAATTTTCTGTCAAAGCCATTTATCGCTAGCTCTGGAAATCCTCAGGGTTCTCGTTGGGCCTCTGATCTTCTTGATGATGGTCAATGGTGTTCGTGAGCTGCTCAGACGAGTTAGGTGTCTAATTATCTAAGATTTCTAATGTGTCTTCATGTGTTTTTTTTTTTTTTTTTTTTTTCTTTCTTACATTGAGACACAAGATGATTGTCTGTCACTTCAATAGACCATGGATCGCGTTGGGGAGTAGTGAACTCAGAATAACTTATCCTTGAATGATGGTAAATGCTCTGCATCCACATTTAGTCGTGTACGCGACACAATAAACTTAATTACCATCTCAATGGCACATCTTTGCCACGAGTGAGTGTAGTCCTGGACCTCGGAGTTCTGCTCGATCCAGGTCTTACCTTCTGTGACCATATTGACATGATCACAAGTAGGGCAATGAGATTTCTTGGCTTCCTGGAAAGACACACGAGAGACGTCACCAATTATTTTTCTGACATTGTACTTCTGTAGAAATCCCTCGTGCTTCCTGTTCTTGAGTAAGCGTCAGTACTGTAGTCTCCACACTACAAAATTCATAAAGCCCAGCTGGAACGGGTACAGAAGCTGTTTTTACGTTATGCGGCTTATAAATTGTACATCCCATCCGATGAGGTTAACTACGATGCACTACTGGAGACCTGCAATCTGCAATCGCTCGAGGACCGAAGAAAATGGTCGGACATCTCTCATTGATTGCCCATCACTCTTTGCACAAATTAACTTTTCAGTCCCCCAATTTTATTTCCGTTCAGCCACACTGTTTAAAATTACATTCAATTCTACCAACTGTTAATTCCATAGGCTTTCTCGAATTCTCCGCAATATCAACTTATTGTTAGAAAACTATTCCAACTTGTATTTCTTCACGATTCCACTGACCCGTTTCAGAAATCATATAATGAATAGCTCTCTTTAATCATTCTTTATTGCTACGATTTGTTTTATGCTTCTGGAAGACAACTATGTTGTGTTATTGTTTCTAATTTGTATTATATACATTCTGTATAATCTTTAATTGGGCTTGCCCGTAATTTCTATAAATAAATATATCTGAATCAGCGTGGAAGGGAGCAGTCCCGCGATCCCAATACTGCAAACCCCTATTGTGATAACCCTGTTTAATTGATTGTATAGACATATTATTATTACTGATTGAGAATTTTAAACCTTTATTTATGAATCAGTAGATTTGCGTTCAATTTTAATACCCTATACATTTACACATTACCATTTGGTTTTGATTCATGTTCTGTATCTTGTACATAACACTCTAAAATGTTCGACATTTATTTATTTGATAACCATGAAGTGATATGATTTTGTTCCTTTTGAATCATTGGACGGAAGAATCACTAGGTAAAATAATCAACTAATGCGAGCTTGAAGTTTTCCTCAGCACATTTAATAGTTCGAGAAACCCCTTATCATTGGAAGTACCTACGTATACTATATTCATTTCACAAAATAAACCTGCCGCAGCGCTAGCATAAATTAACACTAAAATAACACCATTTTTCCTTTTCTAATGTTCTGCATTGAAATCCAGTGACCATTTCTTGCTATACCATAGTTGCTATTAATTGAAAACATCAGTTTAATGCTTTTATACAAGTTTTTGCACCAATAAAACTCTAATAGCTTAGTGCTGAAATTTCATCCAAAATTTGGCTTTTAACATTTTCCTATAGATTTTGATAAATACCTAATTATTATGGGAATTCAATACGATTTTCGTTCGAGTTTTATATCCGCTTATGTAGGCGCCTTTAGAAATTCACGCTTTTAAAGTGACAGACCTTCATCAACCAACTTTACTTTAATCATACTGATGTGTTTCTATCATCATTATGTACCAACATTTATTCCTCTTATTGCTACGTAAATATATATGTGGCGGCGCGTCCATTTTGGATCTAACCAATACATATGTGACCGTGAAAGGGAAAAGGGAACTTAACTTGCCAGAGGTCAAATCTGAGTATTTCTCCACATTTTGCTGAACACTCTTTTTTCCAATAATTTTCCCAACAAAAATTATGATTTTTCAAAGTTTGAAAAATAGCCGGCCCGAAAATTGCTAATTTTTATAGAGAAGCGATTGAAGTCTGAAATCATGTTTTGAGGCGCTTCTCTGATTTTTAAGATGAAAAAGTGTCAATCGGTCAGTAGAGACAAGAGAACCCAGAGGGTTCACGATATTGAATTTAAGTAGACAAAATTTTTGAACAAACAAAAAACACACACAGCTAACTCATTCTGCCTCACACTGGCCTCTCAAATACCCACTCTTTAGAGTGAAAGAAATCTGAAACAGGTGGACAAGGTTCCCAAATCTGCCACTAGGGTTGGTTGGAGTTCTATTCTAAACCTCTCTTGTTCCAAAATTTATGCTGATGTTACTGGCATCTCACCGGCCGATGTATGATTTTTGAGCCAAATTTCACAAAGTTCAGTCCAGTAGTTCCGGAGAAAAGCTTCGTACAGAGGACAAACTGTCCGGACTATTTACTGATCCGGACGCACCTCACCATCGCCCGTTTTATCGATTCGTCTCCCTAATGATGCTCAATAAATTAGTCGAAACGGGAAATTTCCTTTAATTTAAAACATGAACGGCATCCCAATTCCCTAAAACGGGGGTCTTCTTGTTCCGAAGAGTCATTTATCGATAATCAGCTGTAGAGTGTGTTCTCTGGGATTCACTTATCCAAATTGGATTTTTTTTTTTTTTTTTTTTAAATTATAAATTAGTAACATACCATAATAAAATAGGTGTAGTTGTCATAATTTCATTGTTATGTGGTTTTGTGTTTATTCTGTACATGTATAATAGATGAATTTTTATGTACTTCCTGTTTATTTATTGTCAGAATTTCTCAAGTACAAGCAGTCGGTTGGGAGGACGGGGCAGGCGGACGTGAGCGGTCTTCTTTGGCTGCATCTTCTCAGCGGTCGAGGTCTGCGGGCGTCAACAAACCCTTCAGGCTCCACCACCAACCTCGGTGAGACAGTAAAATAAATATAACAACCTCATCTTGAGGGCTAGGTATTTGAACGCTGGCCTCCTCCTAAGTTCTTATTTGGCAAGCATGGACGGTATCCGGGTGAGCTCCTTTGCCGAGAGGCACAAACTAAACCACTCGCGACGAAGTCGTGGAAACTCATTTCAAAACGAAAGTTAGTGAAAAAAGTTTTTGTATCGTTTCGGGTCACAAAGTGGGTTTTAAAACTAGAAATAGTCTTAGAGCATTACTAGGTTCCGTTAAAGACAAAATTAATGTTCAGGATAAAAATGGGGTTTATGTTCATGTTTAAAATGTTCTTGCGGCCACGAATGTTACGGTCAAACTGGTAGGAAGTTCAGGGAAAGAATAGAAGAGCACATCAAGAGGATTTTAGGGAAAACAAAGGGTAGGTTTACATCTTTAAGAATACAATCATAATTACAATTTTGATTTGACGGATAGACAGTTTGTAGAATTTCTTCATTTTTGTCCAAAGGGAGGTATATTGAAAGTACTTGAAAAATGCGAAATTATAAAAAGTTACAGATCTGGTAAATATTTAAACGAGGATATCCCTCAATATATTTCACCACTGATAAGTCCATTTCTATAAGGCTTGGAAAAAAAAAAAAAAAAACTGTTGAAACCAGTAATTTTCCCCTTCTTTCACTTCATTAGCTACAATCCCCCTTCACTTAGCTTGGCGTTAATAGGTTGTACTCTAGCCCCCTTTGCTTTCTCTCGACCAATGGGGTTCAATCTCCCATCACCTGTGACTATATAGGCTTGTGTTATTTATGAAGTGTGTTGTTATTCTTTGTTACTGATGATGGCCTAACCGTCGAAATCGATGTAACATTGTAACTCTTTATTTTTCGAGGAAATATACAACATTTTTTCACTAACTTCCGTTTTGGTTTATCACTGTTGGCAGCGCTGGTTGTGGAAGGGAAATGAATGATTGCTCAGGCGAGGTCCTAAGACATTCGCTGTATAATCATGTACAATTAGTAACAGATGAATAAATTATACACCGTGTGTTGTCCGAATACTGAACGTTCTTTTGTACGGATTTTCAATCATAGGAGCTGGAGGTAATAGCGTCGTACGTGACCTCTACTGCGTCCTCGAGTGCGACGGCGTGCACAAGGCGAGGACTGTGGTGAGGACGGCAGACCTGGTGTTCGACTGGGACGAAACCTTCGAGCTCGATCTCGTCTCCAACCGTGAGCTCGATTTCCTCATATACTCCTGGGACCCGCAGTACCGGCATAAACTCTGTTATAAGGTCAGTCCGCTTTATTATTCACCAATATTAATATTGTTTTGATTGTACGAGTATAGTGGATGCCGCTTATTGGGGTCACTGTTTGATTCGGTATTCCGCATAGTTCGGTGGAAGACACCATACGGAACGGAATCGGCCTTCACCTTTGATTTCCGGCTGTTTTATTGGTCATGGTCAACTTTTAATCCGACCAGGCGATAATTGCTCGTTATCGCTGAACTTTGCCATGTCAGGTTGGTGTACGTTTGTTTGTTCAGCGCTCTGTTCTCAGTAGGATTGCAATTTGCGCCCACCCTCATGGAAATCAGTGCAGCCGTTTGGCCCTGATGTATAGACAAACAAACAGATATTGGATTTTATGTAGGAATAGGATTAAAGGACAGGATAGGATAAGAAGATTAGGGTGGGATATAATAGTATTTAATGGAAGCAATGATTACTTGAACAGGGTTCGGTACAACTTGCGGCTCTTCTGACGGAATCTCCAGTGCACCAGCTGGCGGTGAAGATCGAGCCTCGGGGAACTTTGTACATGCGACTCCACCACACGACGCCACAGCAAACCTTCCTAAGGAAACCTAAGCAGCCTCTCATGACCAGAGGGAAAACGCAAGGTAAGTGCAACATCAAATCAGACACGAACTAAACTGAATGCGTCAGCAATATGCCTTCTTTATAAGACCCTCGTTCGCTGCATATTGGAGTAAGGATCAACGATTTGGTACCCCTACTGTACTGTCCGCAAATGCAAACTTGAAATTTTTCAGAAACCCCTACGATATAATGCCTTCAAGATGCATATCGAGGAATTCCATCCCCGATCTATCAAGGTCACTTGTAGCATTGAGTCTCTGGATTCCAGAAGGATGATTGCTGGCATGAAATTTTTGTATAAGCTACTTAACAACTATATCAACTTCCTCGGGCTTGACGTGGAATTGATGATATAACCGATGAAATGAAACTGGGGAACTTACACCATTCTATGTTCCTCTAACTCGAACCTTCAATCTTACAACAATCTTGCAAATCCTCCCCCCCCCTCCCAAGCGGCCGGCAGGGGCTCTCATGCTGACATTAATCCCACATCACAAGATCACACTGATCTTATCCCAATATCACAGCGGATTTCCTCACACTAACCAAAAATAAAATCACGCACCCATTCACACCCCCTTACATCTCAAACAAACAAACATATTGGGGGAGAGGAGTGCTGATATGTAAAATTTCCTCCAGCATCCTCTACTATCTCATTACATAAAATTCCTAAATCTAGTATCACAATCAACTCGCAATAGATAGTATTAACTTTTTAATTACTCGCTCTGCCTCAACCAACCGATGGCGAACCATCAAAGGGGGGCGGGTGCGGGGGGAACGCAACCGTATGAACACAAATTAAAAATGGCCGCCACTACGAACCATAAGAAC
Organism: Adelphocoris suturalis; assembly: GCA_030762985.1. NCBI lineage: Eukaryota > Metazoa > Arthropoda > Insecta > Hemiptera > Miridae > Adelphocoris > Adelphocoris suturalis. The sequence continues at coordinate 30,018,628 of CM061042.1, forward strand.
GGAGGTAAATGATTGATTCCACTCATTTTGTTACAGGTATTTTTGGAACGGACCTCGAGACAGTTGTGAACCGCGAGTCTATCGCTTCGGAAATACTGAAAGGCGACGCCCTCAACATCCCAACCATCGTACGAAGATGTGTCGAAGAGGTCGAGAGACGTGGACTGGATATCATCGGTAAATGATTTGTCACACGATTTAATTCCATTTCTGAGATGTGCATTTCAGTTTTACTCGCATGCTTTACGTAATTAGGCATAGTTTGAACAAGCCCTTTTCTTGGCAGATGTTTCAACAGGGATTCGAATTTGGAGATTTCTTTGTCAGGGAGCTTACAACCATTTTTGACCTGAGCCTAACAATCACAGTGGTCCAAAATCCTCAAAAAGCGTCCAAATCTTCAATATCCTTAGAAGTTGTTGCGCTGAAAACCTGGAATTCGGTATATTTACTAGTCTTACCTCTAGGATGTAATAGATAGGTAATTACGCATTCTTATCAAGAGTTTGCTGGATATCATCATTTATTCTGGTAAAACGTTTTTAATATTAGGCGAACATCGGAAAACCAATTGTTCACTTGAATGGATTTTAAAGAAATCGAATCAGTCCCGAACAAGAATTTACCTATGCCCAAAAACGATTTTATTAATTAAACGATCAATTAAAATTGGTTAATCTCAATTTTCAGTTGCTTTCAACTTGGAGTTTTGCAATAATTTATCATATGTTTATGCAATAATAATCGGTTAGTAGATAGGTAGCTATAATTTATCTAGGTACTCTAACAAGAACAAACATTATATTAATCTTATTCTAACTAGTTCTACATAATATTTTCCTATAAATATACATTCAAAAACCAATTTTAAAAAAGTGCCAGTCATGCAGCATGACCGTGTGAGCGAATTTTCTTGAACTACCACCTTTTGTATTTGGTATACCTATACATACACTATGTTAAATTGAATCAAAATTTGAGCAACTTTAGTGAAAACCAATTTTATGGCAAAAAAAAACTCGTACTAAATAAAATTCGGTGATTCGAAAAAGACTTTGGATCTTTAGATTTTTTGTTTTTGCTGTTTTTATAGATTTTTCAGCAAAATTTTGTCTCACACTTTTTTAATGTCCTAAGTAGTTAGGTAATTGTTGATAATTTTTTTTTTTTTTTTTTTTTTAATAAAATCCTGCTCGACTTTATAAATTATTTTGGCCGTTTTTATCCATTTTTAGTTTGGTTTTTTTAGCAATAGGTTTTTTTTTTTTTTTTTTTTTTTAAGCATTGGGTTGATAAGATTAGTAGGTACATTTTTATTTTGGTATTTTATGTTCTCTCAAATTGTGCTTTCAACCACTTTGTTAAGGTTTAAATTGAAACTAGAATTGTTATCAATTACCTAAGTTGGAGAAAAAATATGTTTGATTCGAAAAAATTCCCTGAAATTTCCAGGTTTCCCCTAACTTTTTGAGTTAGGGCAACCCTGATCCTTTCGTCACGTATTTTTGTTGCCCTAGCTGGGTTAAATTGACATATAAGATCCTTGGAACGAATATCACACTGATAAGGTTGGAAATGTTCTGATACGTTTGCAGGTCTTTACCGGCTGTGCGGCTCAGCCACGAAGAAACGGATTCTGCGCGAGGCGTTCGAGCGGAGTCCGCGAACCGTTGATTTGTCTTCTGATAACGTTCCCGATATCAACGTTATCACAGGTATGATGTCAGGGCCGGTAAGGTCGCCAGACATAGTATAATGAAAGTTGTGCTTTCCCTTACTGAATTTGATCGTATTCGTTGATACTTACTCGAGCCTTTCATTTGTGGATTTCTAACTGCTTTTGTGGTTTTTACAACTAGACATTCAGGATGACAGGAAAAATAATGTGATACGAATTGCGGAGCATTGGTTTTTTACTCCTAACTTACATTTTTGAACCTTTCCAAGCATCCTATGTTGGGAAATATTGGATACTTCCTGCCAATACATGTTAATTATGTTCCCACAAAAAGTTGCGTAAGGCTTCTGGTCACACAACCCACTAGATTAAAACGAACTTTCCGAATCAAGCAATCGTCGTTATCAACGGTGTTTAATTTAAATAAACATGCCATTTTAATTAACGCTCAAAATGAATAATCAAGAATAAACACAAGAATTATAATCAAACACAGCAATCCCTCTAACCAAGACGATTTCTTGGCGATAAAACAATATGGCGTACGTTTTATTGCAACAACTGTGTTAACTTTTGGAGTTAGCACAGAATAAAGTAGGGAATAAAATCTGGGAGCTAACATGGTCGTAAACCCAAGGGTCACGATTATCTCGGAGTGGAGAAACGCATTTCATGATGCCATCTCTAGGATATCGGTAACTCGTTCACTAACTCGAGGGGGTGAAACCCACCCTTATAGTATCATACTTTATTTTAAGAAAAATTACTATACAGGGTGTCTACAGTAATTATGGGACAAACGCAAGGAATCGATTCTGGAGCTCATTTCTGATCGAAAGTTACTCATACAGATTTCATTTTAAAAGCTTTGTTTTCAAGTTATTCAATTTTCAATATTTTTTTCGTGTTTCGTACCTTATGACATTAAAATGGCCTCAACTCCCTTTAGGATCACTGTAAACTCAAACTAAGAACACCTTTGTAAAGACCGTTAAATTTCCTGTAACCCTGGTATAAAGTAAATTTTTTTTAGTTAGTTTTAATTGTTCAAAAAAAAAGACCAAAGTACAACATTTAAAAAAATATTTGAAATCGACGTTTTTCCTTCCGGTTTTTTTTTTTTTTTTTTTTTTTTTTTTTTTTTTTTTTTTTTTTTTTTTTTTTTTTTTTTTTTTTTTTTTTTTTTTTGCTACCGGTATGGGGATTTTTCGGCGTGCGCTCTTCGGAAAAAACTAACTCAAACTGTCAGCTTTTGAACGGTATAGTCAATTTTACTTTTACTATGCTAATTGGGGGAGAAAAGTATGCTCGTATGTTGAAAAACATGGTTTTTTTCTACGAACTCGAGGGTTTTTGTATGAAAATACGAGTTTGTGGCCGGTTTCTACGTATTTGTTCATGCTGAACCGAATGGTAACACTCGCAGATCTCCCCAACTCCGTTATAACCGTGTTTTACACTTTAACTTTCGAATTTTTAGTTTATATTTTATGCTAAATTTCCTGGGTTTTTAAGACTGAAAACTATTTAAAGTTAATTGAAGATGGTGATCAATGTTTGAATGCGTTTCTTGAACTATTTGAAAAGCAATTGATGAGGCAAGCGAGGAAAGGACCAGCAGTTTCCATTTCCAACGCAGTACTTGAAATATTGAAAATAACACAGTGAATTTAAATTCGGAAAAAATTACATCGGAAGACGCGGTTTTCTTTACAATTTATAATATGTTTCATTATGATTATATCTCATTTAGAATGAATATCTGGGTGCTGGACCAGATTTTCAGTTGTTTAGACAGCTGTAAAGGTGACGGAAAGTCGATTTGCGTGGGTTTAAAACTAAAGAGGCTCTAAAAAACCGGTCTTCACCCACTTCCCCCGCTTGACCCTTCAAGTTTAATCACTTTCAGACCGTTATGGGGCAGACAATTACAACAGTTTAGCGAGCAATATAGATTATCCTAGTCATTTTGCTTCCATCTTCTTTTATATTTCCATATTAAAGTTTAAGTGAAGACGATATTCTGCTCTTACTGACAGTTTAATGTTGCAGGCGTTTTAAAAGACTACTTGCGAGAACTTCCAGAGCCCTTGGTGACGAAATGTCTCTATCAGATGTTGGCCGACGCCGTTTCCGTCTGCCTTCCTGACGACCCCCAGGGCAACGCTTCCCTCATCTTCTCCATTCTCGACTGCCTTCCACACGTGAATAGAGTAAGTGCTTATTACAAACTAGCTGTACCCGTGCTCCATTACAGGCAATTTATGGTAATTACATTGCACCGTGTGCTATGTGATTGGGCGTACCTTATAATTTTTTCCCACCAGTCCCAAAAAGGCTTTGATTCAAATTTAAGCAATCAAATTTCAACTTGTACCTAATTGGTTTTCACACCAAGCGTCCTCTCAATATAACCTCAGTTATGTAAACAAAATTCCCGCCCAACATTGCTGCAGTTAATACGGCGTTTTGAATACCTACCACTTTTTGTTGATCTATCTTTACGAATAAAAACTGCTTGGCTCAACCCACCAAAATCGTTTTGGTAGGTATCGTTGAATGTGTTATAGAAAGTTCTCTTCGCGTGAACCCGCCCCATCCTTATCTGAAGTTCGACGCTTGTCCAGCTTTTCCTTAATTATAAAGCTTTACCCGGGCGACGTCGTTAGAGAAAGCCGAGTTCTCGATGAAGGGACAAGTCTAAGGGGAGTTATACCTCAAAAACGGCAGTGACATGACTGGATTAACTCTGGATTAGTTCATGATCCTCCGTGGTGGAATGGGCTCTAAGGGATTGTAATATAGCCTTAAGTTCTATTCTGGAACTTACTCGTCAATTTGCGACCACTCTCATGAAAATCCGGGCATCCGTTTGGCCCCTGATGCTAGGGCAAACAAACAGACAGGATTTTATCAACCGAGACACTATAGTCTCGCATTGTCAAGCTTTCAATAAACCATAGCAACGAGACGGGCCAAGATAAGTAACAAAGTGGAAATTTGGCTCCCTCCCGTCCTACTCACCCTGTTCGCTCAAACTTTAATTTTCTTTGCATATCCTGGGAGAGGCATGTCTCCTGTGTCGCCTGATGCCAGATATGTAACGGTAGATGGATTCTATATAAGCTAAAACGAGGGGTCAAAATTCATATTTTCGTACTTTCTTTTTGCGTCCTCGCTACCAAAGGAAACTTTGTGTTCGTGATTGAAGTCGAAAAGATTTTTGTCCTCTAAAATCCAAATTTACACTTGTTTTTACGTTTTAGAGCTTGCTGGTCAATTTTGGTTCCGTGTCTGTCTGTCCTTGTCACGCCGGAAACTATACCCAGTTTCAGTCTAATTCCGATAAAGTTTTCTGGGATTGTGCGAGTTAGCTTCTAGACAGTCCCTTATAATTTTCAATACCGTCAAATCAACAGTAGCCTGTGCGCATGCACAAACGTGAATTTCTCATAACTTTTTGCATTATCTGTTGGTCCGATTTCGTTCAAACTCGGTAGGTAATTGGGTATGTGTTCTAGAAAGATGCCCTATAAATTATATTGTAATAAGTAGAATAATAACTATTGCGCATGCGCAAAACTAATATCGATTGCCACAGGCAAAACTCCGAGCCTAATGGGACGATTTTGATAAAATTTTCAGGGATTTTGCGGGACAGCTTGTAGACGGTCCCCTATAACTTTCATTGCTGCCGCATAAATGATAGTCTGCGCGCATGCGCAAACGTTTATTTACTATCACGTCGATTTCTTATCATCTATTGGTCCAATTTCATTCAAATTCGGGGAATAGATGAGTATATGCTCCAAGAACATTCCCTATGAATTATATCGCGATTTATGGAGTAATAATATAGCGCATACGCAAAACTAAAATTCATCAACACACAAAACTCCGAGACTAAAGAACCGATTTTTATGAAATTTCCAATGAATATCCAGATGTCGACTTTTTCAACACCTCATTAGCCTCCCTTCGCTCAAAAGTGAAAAACTTATGTGGAACCACCCTTAACTTTGGACAATAAACTTCCTTTTTTTCCAACTATTTTCAATTCTATTTTATAGGTAGTATACTTAATTTTTTTGTTTTGTTCGCCACAGTAATTTACGCTATGTATTTTGAATCTCTACATTTGTTATATATTTTTCAAGTCATGTATTGGGCTTGCCCGTATTATTGAAATAAATAAATTAAGGACTGTGCGGTTTAGCTGCAAGACGTTCCCCTATAAATTTCACTGCTGTTGGATTAATAGTATAGTCTGTGCGCATGCGCAAACATTATTTTCTTATAACGTCGACTTTTAGTCAATTCGATTCATACTTCGTTCTTCAACTAATTCTATACATCCTTGTTACAATATGTGAGGAAGCTATACTGCCTACCCAACTTGACTTTTCTCGCGTCAACTCGTTTTTTTCCCCACCCACCTCTACCAGGTCTCCTCAGCCAATTTTGATAACATTTGAAACATAGACTACGTTCGACCTAACAAAGTGCCTTTTGGGATTTTGGAACAGATACGACCATGTCCTGATCAGCTGAGTGATTTTTCAGCATTATGTAACTATTACTTTTCCGCCATCCTCTAGTGTGGTGTAAAACATCTAATTCGAAACAGAAAACTTCCAATTCGAAATGAAAAACCTCCAAATTGATGTGTAAAAAACTCCAAATTGACTTTTTAATTTAGGTTGTCCAAAGCGTGGCCTTGGACTATGATACTTGGTTTTGACCATCCAGCTGTGGTCTGTCCATCGGGATAGGGTTGAAGAGGAGACTAAGTAGCTCTAACCAGCTCTGGCAATGAAGTCGAGCATCTTCTCACAATTGCATACAATTATTTGCTAAAATGCATCTACCTAACTATCGGTATTATGTTTCCAGTGCACATTTATCTACCTGATGAACCACTTGGCCCTCGTAGCGTCTCAACAGGACCGCAACAAGATGTCGACGCAGGCCCTCTCCTTCTGCTTCGCTCCCGTCCTCGTCCTCCACTCAGAGTCCACTCAAACTCAACTTGACTTCCACTCGCCCATTGGAGTCATCAAGTACCTGCTAGACATCTGGCCATCCGCTACGGGTAATGTTGACAATCTACACTCAATTTTACACTCGTAGATGGATGCTCTTCCATTAGCTTTTCCTTATTTTGTCCAATTTGATATCTATACTGTACTATTGGCACTGCTTTTGATTTTGCTATTGAGAAGTTTGTTTCAAAACCAAACAATACTCTTGAAATAATTCCATCTGCTAGTACACTACTAGTACCTATGTTTGTACGTGGTATAGTGCGAGAACATACATAACAAAGTTCTGTTGATCTTTATAGTCCCGTTTCACCTTGAAAAAAGGCATTCGTATAGATTCACAAATCGTCAATAACGAAGTAGGTATCTCTGCAAACTAAAACTATAACGAACTAAATCACTCGCGACTAAGTTGTAGACACCTATTTCAATGAAATTGAAATTAATGAAGAACGTTGTCTATTTCCACGAAATTGCCTACTTACTCCTAATCCCTACTTATTCAGTAGGTACTCTTCTACCTTCCGGTGTAGAGTGTTAGGCACAAAGATTTCTCCACCTTTTCCTACCTATCTTGAGCGAAGCCAGGAGCGCTAGTCTAGGAGGCGACCCCTCTTTCTCGTAGAGCCACCTTTAAGGGCCCCATATACGGAACGTCGTTACGATCAATCCGAAAGGAAAACGTGACAGTAGATTCCTCAAAGCTTACCACTCTCACACGAAAGGATTAGTTATTACTATCGATCATTTAGGTACATCTTTTAAACGGAACGACGTGCTCAAACGTCCTCAAATAATTCAATAGGTGCTTATTCATAAAATAACTCAAAATTCGGGTTTTCGTTAGACTGAAAACGAACTTCTCCTCAACTATGTCTCATGAACTTTGATTCGGCTACTGAAGAAACGAAGAAAACCTAGAAAAATGTGGGTTAAGAATTATTAAAGCGGAATCAGTATTCGCATGTAAATATATTAAACGAATTAAGGTTTCATCCAAAAGATTGGCACAACTATATGAGAAAGACGGAAACTTCGTACCTAAATTTTTTTAGTGCAACTTTGCGTTTTCTAGCCACTGGACGATCTTATGGTCTCTAAATAAATCAATGAGTTCAATCACATGAGTATTGCTCCTCGTAGTCACTGTTATTGTTTTGCTCATCAAGTTTAGGTACGCGATAGCTAAGAAATGTGACTTGTGCGACGGAGTCAGACTGAGACAAACATCGAATCATTGATCGCAAAGAGTCATGTATGCACTGTCGATTCATAACGACACAGTTGTTACGATATTCACGGTTGAATGGGTTTTTGCCTGATACCCCCTACGATTAAGTAAATCGTTAACGATCTTGACATACACTATAATTTCGTCGTTTCTATCAGTCTGAATCGACGGATTTGACAGATCAATCGTACTGTGTACGGTCCCAGGTCGTACGAGGTCTGTCTCTTGGCCTCCTGCCCAGCATTTTAGCATATTCTCTTCGAGAGATGCAATGGTCATCCATCCTTTAGACATGACCATATCAACGAAGCTGGGCGCTTCTAACTGTGAATAGGAGAGGTAGGACTGCAGCTCGTAAGATTTCTCACTCTGTCTCTTCGAGTCTTTCCAGCTACCTTACAGAGGTACCGCATTTCTGCTCCCTGTAATCTGGACTCGTGCAAATTAATAACAATACCAATAATAATAACAATACCAATTCAATAACAAAATAAGTTATGGTTTGTTGCTGTTGTTGACCTAGCTTTCAAAATCGATCCAACATCGTAACTCTTTACTTTTGTGGAAATATACAACGATCTTCATTAACTTCCGTTTTTTCATAGGTATCTCTGTTATTTCCATCTCTTCGAAGCAATAATAATTTTTGTTTACCTTGGGTACTATCAATCTGATATGGAGCGATGATCATAGAGGTGGCTTGCATAGTAAACATCCTTGTTAGGAACTGGTGAAAGTTGTCTGATATCGCTTGGCTCGCGGCTGTTTGGGTTATGAATAGGCCAGTAATATCTGAAGAGCCATCTGAGGCATCATTCATAAGCTCAACCTTGACATTTCATTTACTCTCCAAACACCTCACCTTGCCAACCTCCTGTCATCATTGACCAATGGTTTCATTACCGAGCAAAAGCTTTTCTCTATCTTTCCTTTCATTCAACTAACAGTTTCAGTACCTAGTTGAAACTGTCATCTTCTTCCTTCTATGTCTAAAGTATTTAATTAATATTCCAATCAAAGCTTGACTCGCTTAGCTCAAACACAATAATGTATGTATTTCTTTGTTTTATAGAGATATCAATATTTCCGATTTGAATCCAATCCTTACTTTGGGATAGTGTTCCAGAGTTGAAAAACATACCTAACATTGAATTCAATGGGAGGGTGTTAAGAAAGTAACATTTTTGAGAAACAAAAAAATCAGAAAAACTCCACATACTACCGTGTATTCTACTAATTATATAATTATATGGATTATAACATTCATTATCAATTAATAAGTTGACCTTTACTTTTATGTAACTTCCAATTAGATAATTACAATGCATGATACGGTTTGGAAACGAATTTCTCAATCTAATTTTGCAGTCGTTTTTTACTTTTCCCACATTTTATATTCAATTCCCAATAGATTGGTTTAGTTGTTATCAATCAAAGGAAGGGATATTTTACCTATTTCAGTTTTTCTCAGTCGAATTTGTAAATAACATAGCCCTTTTTATTGTGTTGATATTAATGTTAGTTTAGTAATTTTCATCTTTGAAAACGCTCACTACCCTATTTTCGTACTTCTTGCTCAACATTAAACTTTGATTTGGTATCAGGAATTTTCGAACTAGGCCTGGTAATAATGCAATAAATCTTAATAGGTAAATTTGTCATTATTCAATGTGTTTTTAGTCCGTTTAGAGGATAATTTAAATTGTTTTTCATAATTAACTAATTCGTAAAAAAATCACTACTGAACATAACATATTTCTTGATCCCAAACTAGTATACCCATTTTTTTATAATCCTTAATTAAGTTTGAGTTGACCCCACTGTTACTTTCCCAAGTAAATTTCAGTAGGTAATTGAATGTAATTATGATTTTTTTAAATCATTATTTGAATCAATACTTTAACAAATTCATCTATCCTGAACAATTTAAAACCAATTGGCAAATTTTGAGATTTTTTCTAGGTTAGGTAGGCTACCATTGTAATAATTGTTGGGTAGTTGAGTATCACAATGTATAAAATTTCTGACTAGAGTTTGATTTAAATGGATGGTTCATTTTTTTTCCAATAAATGTAAAATGCATGAAAGTAAACATTATTCTGCTGTTTATTGCATATCCGTGTCTTCTTTCTCTATTTGCCTATCAATATTTCGATTGTTTTTATTTTTTCTGTGACATACAGAGCACAAAAGAAAATTAAATTGGCTGTCCCTTCTGTGGTTCCCCATTGTGGACAATAATCGCGCCTGTGAACCACAAATGCATTTTTTTCCATCCGCCTAATGTAATTGTAATCATTTACATATCTTTTCACAGCATAGTGTCCCTTCAATACCGTAAAACTTGTAACGTAAAGGTAAACGATCGAGAGTTTTCTACGATTTTCTGTGTGGCATTTTCATCACGTTTCTAATCTTAGATTTGCAACCAAGATACAATGTAAAAATAAATAAACAAAGAAAATCTTTTCATTTTGTTCAAATATAGTAAATATCTCATTTTTATCATTGGAATGAAATCTACTTGAAATCTAGGTTGAGATTTTACATTTAATAATCATTGAACATAATTAGATTAAACTGAAATTTTGAATTACCTACATCTTTTGATTTTCGTAGAACAATAACAACATTTTACATTTTTACACTTCACTTTCATCTCAAATTTTAATGTTTCAGTAAAATAGAAGCTTCGCGTTTTCACAAATTCATTGAAAAGTTTCGAGCAACTCATTACAGGTTTCGCAGCACTATAATTTTGCCGCAAATTTGATAGCCAGCATCTTCACCTCATTTTTTTAGAGCTTCTACGATAATAGCATTTTCAATATTTTTGTGTTCCGTGCATACTCATAGGTACCTATATATTATTCATCATGTTTTTAAAATTCAAATGCTTGATATCTTCGTTTTTTTTTTTTTTTTTTTCCTCGCGAGAACTCGCTTTTTTGTTAAAGGTTTTAATTATATATTGATCAAAGTAGCCAAAGAAGTAGATCTCATTAAGGAATAAGAAAATCATTAGTAGCATTCAGAAAATTTCTTCATTTATTTTTTATTTATTCATTTGTTTTTTATTCATATTTATTTATTTTGTTTTTGGAAAATATCGGCAGTCAATAATTTTCTAGATGAAAAAACTTACTTGGGAAACATTTTAGAGCAAACACCTATCCTACCTACAGTTTAGGCAATGTGATTTTTGTTTCCTTCTTAGCCACACACTCTTGCATAAATGCATATAGATTCTCAAAAAATGTGTATTTATACACCTATTTGTTTGAAAAATCAAAATCAAATTAAATAATATTAATAATATTAAAACATTACATTGACTTATTACATTAGACTTTTAAATCAACCGTAAAAGTTTATACTTTTATAAAATAAATAGAAAAGTATGTATAGATAGGTACTTGGTACTCAAAAATGTATAAACCCTGTTTAAAATGAAATACCTCCTAAATGAATTCTCCTACCAAAGTCTTATAACAAAATATGAATACAACTTCATATGTAATCTATAAATTAGAGATAGTGATAGTTGAAATAACTCTAATATGTAGTTTTGAAATAAAACAATGGTTGTAAACAAATAATTTCAATGACTAAAAAATCGCTTTTTATGCCATGCTGCATGATAATAACTTCTTTGAACTAAACAACCTATAAAATTCAATTTTTTAATACTTGAGTTAGATCTTGCAAGTACTTACTTACCTGTATAGATTAACACGTACCTACTTACCTTTATAGATCAACATGTATGAGTTTTTATAGCAACCGATTTCTGGGGATAGATTGATTGAATTCATACAACTCCATACCTTTTGGGTACTTAATTATTTGGTTTCCCCTAATAGCTGTTGTTAAGAACAACTGCAGTTATGGAATGTATCGAGAAAATGTGAAAGTTATAAATAATCGTCAACTCTGTTACTTGCTGTTTCTCTCAATTAAACTGGTTACGGTCGAGGAAACGTCAACCCCGACACTGCCCTATCTGAAGCCTATTTGCATTCCATGAAACATCTGACAACATTAAACACAAAGTAACGTGTTTACAACCATTAAATACTTCCGCCTAAACTTAGTTCGAAAACTAGTGTGAGTAGTGTGTATATATGTTTACACACTAAAAATTCCATGAAAATGTGTACATTTGTTAGCTACCAATTAATCGTAAATTAACTGCAGGTATAAAGAAAAATGCAAAATAGTAGTTTTGAAAAGTTTCAATTGGGCTTTTCCAAAAAAGCTTTGGAAGTGTAAATCGTTTGTGATTTGTCTCTCAACAACAAAACTATGTTATAATGACAAAGTATTAATTAATGAAATTATTAAAATTAAACTGATGATCTGACTCATTCTACATTGAAATAAATAAGTTAAATTAAATTAAATATAAATTAAAATAAAATTATCATCTACATACCTTTTGAGGGATCCGTTGTGACTAGCAAGTTGAGTACTAGGGAATGCGGTGTTGATGTAAAGACATCATCATCAGGCTGTCAAAGCATTAATTACGACGGCCTGATGATGATGTCCTTACATTAAAATGCTCCTCCCCCAGAACTCACTTTGGTTATGGAGTGTTGCCTTGTCCTTAGTAGGTTGGGTCGGTTGAGGGTAGAGAATTTACAGGCTTCTCTGATAATAAATTACAGTTAATCATTTCAGACTATTTTTTGTGTCTCTCCACATAAAAAATTGCATTTTTCTCAATTTAAGCATAAAATTGACCCTAGTAACATCACCAACCACAACTGGTCAAGACCAAGATATTCAAAGAGGCATCCCAACTTTTACTTAAACATAATACAGCTCATTAATCAAATAATACGCTCTGAAGAGGCCATATATTTGGCGAAAGCGCTCAGCATACATCATTAAACCACATTATCAGAGAAGCCTGTAAATTGTCTACCCTCAACCAACCCAACGTACTCAATTTGCTAGTGACAATGGACTCCTCTGAAAGGGATGTAAATGGTAATGTTACTATTATTTTTAATGGAAATAACCCCTTCGATTAATTAAACTAAAATAAACTTCTTTCGCACTTTAAAATATTCTTGACCTAACTCTTCTTCCATTTATAACTCATCTTTAATGATTTTTGTTACTTTCTTCCAAACCTCTATTACATTGAACTTGAAATTCTACTATACCAGTATTTGGGAGGGGATTTTATACTCTTTCACGCAAAGTGGCCAAACTTGATATTTTCAAGACGAACTGCATTCTCCCCGTATCGTGATTTGGCAGGGCATTTTCAAGATCACTTATTTTGCCCCTGACTCCATTTTGTGCATCCCATGTTTGATTTGTTCCCAATCCAGCACAAAAATAAACATCTCTTTAATTATACCATATACTTATATCTTTATATACTTCCGTCTGTTTGACTCGAACCCTAACTCACAGTAGGACTAGCACTCAGCCAATCCATTTCTCGTTCACTTCAATGAAAAATTTCCTTATTAATCTATGGAATTAGCATCTTTGAAATCCATTTATTCTTGAATTTTGTCACATTCCTTCCTTCACAAACCACTTGTCTCCATCAGCACCATGGAATTCACAAACTGACAAGGAATTTTCAAACTGATGAATTTTTTCAAAATTTAATAAAAAAAGGCCGATTACCTAATTAAAGTTGCTCAAACATTCGATAGGTACCTTTTATCTACAAACGATTTGACAAATAAATAATGTCTAGTTACTGTAGACCATTTAAGTTTAGCTACAAACACACACGTTTTTCCTTTTTTTGTTATACGTTACTGGATATTTAGGCCTTATAATTTAAAATTATCAGAGAGTTTATAAATTGATATTTCCTCACAGAATCCTTCTTCAAAAAAAAATTAATTAATTGTTATTTGAACTGCACAATTTTCCAAGAACTATATAAAACAACGAATAAGGACTTGTAAACTATGTACTACCATTTGAATTTTCTTTACTTCGCTTTTTTCTGCTGAGTTGCAAGATACTTTACGATTTTATAGCCTTTTCGCATTGACTTTACAGTTTCGTAAATAGATTTAATGGCTATCCGGATAAATGTAATGGTTTTATGAATAGACTTGACGGTTTTACAAATATACCTAACAGTTACTCTTTGAATTAACGGTTTTACTGTTATATCCAACAGTGAAACCGTCAATTCAAAGTGTGAACCCTTTAAACCTAATAGCAAAACTGTTAAATCCATCCTTATAACCATTAAATCCATTCGTAAAACTGTAATTCAATCTTGAAAAGCTGTATCATTTAGTATGCATGGTTTACTTTACACATGCACTAATCTTGGTCATCGAAGAAAAAAAAATCATAGAAATCTTCCGGGGAGGGACTGTGCTTGCATACTAACAGCTAATGATGAACGATTGACATTTCTGTGCACAGTTTTTCTTTATGGAGGTTATCGGCAATGGTCGGTAAGTGAGCAACACCCCCCTCCCTCAACCCTCTTTCCATAACCTTTCACAATTAAAAAAAAAACCTCCCCGTAAGACCAGCCCTTCACTTAGAATGGTAGGTAGGTATGGGCAACCTCTACATCTCCACCCAAGCACCCAAAATCACCCAAAAACCCCCAAAAAACTGAAACTACGATTTTATAACAAGCTTTATAAAAAAAGGCCTTCTGTCCTTCAATTGTTGTTTTCATTATTCTCCCCTTCAATTAGTTTTTTACTCGTAATTAAACTCCAACGTTTTTTCAGGAACTGGGGTTTCTTCAAGGAGATTAAAATATTCAAAAATGTAAAATATTTACTTATTTATAGTTTTTTTTTTGTTGTTGTTAATAATCGAATTTAATGTTTCAAATTTAAAATTGTTTATATTTGAAATTTTATTTTAATTAAATTAAATTTAATTTAACTAAAACGTAAACAATTTTAAATTTGATTTTCAAAAACTCATAACTTTCAATTCGATTATTAGCAACAATAAAAAGAAATATAAGTAAGTAGATATTTACATTTTTTAATATTAATATCCCTGAAGAAGCCCCAGTTCCTGGGGAGAAATTTTTAATAAAGGCCTTTTAAAAAAGCCTTTTTAATAAAGCTTGTTATACTCTGAACTGTCCGAATAAAGAAACGTTATAACTACGATTTTATCTCTATAAAGATTACCGATTGTTTTGAAAATTGTCCATTTTACTGTTTTGAAATTAAATTAGATTTCAATTTGAGAGTTATGACACCGTTCGTACTTTTATTTTACGATGGACTGGTTAGATTTTCATGGTTTTTTTTTCAAAGTTTTGGAAAATTTGATGTCACACTAGACACGAGGGGGGGGGGGGGGGGGGCGCTCAGAAGAGAGGGAAGCGATGATGTAGATGACATTGAAACATCATGAAATAAAACTACTTATCATAGAAGAGTATGGTTGGTGTCTATCAGTGCTGGGCATGATGTTATTGTCGAATACGAGTACGATTGTAATCGCGATAATTATTCGTTGATCCTGAGTCAACTGCGATTATATTTGTATTCGTGATTGCGCGAATACAACCAATAAAAATGCGTCACACGGTCATCAATTTCAATAGGGCGTCCCTCCTATAATATGCGAAGCCTTGCTAATATTACCTAGCTTTAGAGGGACGTCCTATTGAAATAGATTTGAGACAAATAGGCTGGGCTCCAATAGTTGAATTCGCTTTAAGGACGCCCCTCTGAAGCTAGGTAATATTAGCAAGGCTTCGCATATTATAGGAGGGACGCCCTATTGAAATTGATGACCGTGACGCATTTTTATGGGTTGTATTCGTGTAATCGCCGACAGACGAATACGATTACACGAATACGAATGTAATCGCAGTTGACTCAGAATCAACGAATAATTATCGCGATTACAATCGTATTCGTATTCGACGATAAGATTATGCCCAACACTGGTGTCTATATTATTGGAATTCCATCAGCTTTTATTACGAAATACAAAACAACCTTTTAGATATTCCTAATAATATTGATTTTAATATCAAAACAAATCTATGATACCCACAAAATAAATACTCGGCAGAATAAATTTACTCATGGGCAGATATATACAATGTTCTACATATATTACTAAACATACCACCACTGAACCCTACCATTCTAAGGCAAACCATACATCTCATTATAGCATATCTTTTGCCCATAAAATTTATCAATAATGTATCCAAATTTTTATGTTTTGTCCTACTCTATACTCGATTATTTTCATTTTATTCTCCACCTTGTTCCCTCCAATTGATTTGATTTCAAGAAAACCTATCCTGACCAGAAACGTTTCCTCTTTCACTTACAAACCTTTTCAAATTTAGCGATGCACTTATAGACGAAAATGTTTAGAAAGCTGCAAATATGAATGAAATGCGACAATTTTAGAGATGATTTTCACGACCATTAAACCTTTTCCAAATTGAAAAAAAAAAATCAATGTTCGATAGGTACTTACATCTAATCAATTCAACATGTTTTCTGACAAGTTTAAACTGGTTTTCCCAAATATAAATTCATTTTCAAATTTAAACTATGATTTTGAATGGCATACTGAAGGTCTAAATGATAATAACGAACATAAGGACCAAATACCTGATATTTTTTAAATTAAAAGTTGCTGTTTATGAATTAGCATTAACACGATAAAAAATGATGTAAATTTTCATAATTTAGTATAGGAACAACTCGAGTAATTTCGAAAGTGGCAAATTAACGTCCACACTGCCTTGTGAGGAACTGTTCGTTGTCTTTGTATATTTTCGCAAATACTTCATGTTCATCAACGATTTCGATAAATGAAAATGCGGATTCGAACCTAACGACACCACATTAAAACTGAGTTTTAGTGCATGTTTGATGAAAATATTAAATTGTTTTGCAAATTAAGGACTTTTGAAGCAAATAAATTGTTATCCACCAATTATAAATTTGGCCAAAAATTCATTCTAAATAATATTCTGCAAGTCTGTGAGAGATTTTGGATTAAGCTTTCATTTTTCAGTTTTTATCTATTTTTCGCTAAATATCAATGAAATTAAAGTAGATTTTTCAGCATAAATGCGCGCATAATTTTTTGAATGTTTTATTTCATAGTTGATAAACTTCTTTTAAAATTTTGCAAAAAATATAAATTCAACGATTTTAGCCAATTGTCGAAGAAAATATTGCAAAACTATTGCAATTGCTCAACAAAAAAAACATTTTTGAAAAATTTCTTCATTGATCTGATATGTCTGTGCTTTTTCATATATATATATATATATATAGTTTGCGCGCATACGCGTAAATGTGTGTCATTCCAGCCGATAACTCTCCTTAGGATTGAGATATAAATTCCGTTCTTGAGTCGAAAACTCAAGCATTCTAAACGAAAGGATGAGTTTGTTGGCCAGAACTTTTTGAGCACATTAAATTGGTCAAATTTTAAAAAATGTGCTCAAAAAATTATTAAAAAAGGCTAAAAACGGCCATAAATCGTTAAATAAGTTATTTTTCGCAGAATTTCAGTCAAAACAAAATTATCACCATATAACTAGATCATCATGAAATTTGTTAACAAAATTATGCTGAACAACGTACTAGAATTTCAATAATATTTGCTGGTAAAAATACATATAAATCTAAAAGTAAAAAAAATTTTTGAATCGCCAAATTTTATTCAGTTTTTCTTCATAAAATTTGTTTTGAACAATTTTTGTGAGCTCAAACTGCTCAAATTTCAAAACAGTTTACCATATTGTATACGATAGGTAGTCTAAGAAATTTCGCTAATACGATCATGCAGCATAACTGGAACGTTTAGCCAATTTAGAAATTTTTAGTGATTCATATAGCAAATTTTTTGAAATTTGACCAAATTAATGTGCCCATAAAAATGCAAGCCAACGAACTCATCCTTTCGTTTGGAAAGCTTGATTTTTCGCAGCAACAACAGAATCTTTATCTCAATCCTGAGGATAGTTGGATTCAGGATAGTGTGTGTGTGTGTTTACTATTTATTTTTTATTTATTTATTTATGCACATATAAAAAAGCGTTAAACCTCAAGATTTGTTTTTGAAAGTCTCAAAACGGACTTCAATGGAGAAAAATTTCGAAAAAATTATTTTAAAATTTTTAGAGCCATTGCAATAGTTTCATTTTCTTTGAAAATTCGCTAAAGTGGTTGAAAATTTTTGAAGAAGAAGTTTATTAACTAAGAACTAGAACATTTAGAAATTCGTGCACAAAATAGTGCTACAAAAAGTCCTAGTGTTTCATGTAAATTTCGTTTTTAAAAATCGATAAAACTGTTTAAAAAAAAAGTAAAAACTCTAAAAATTGGTTTGTTGAGAAGTTAACGTAAATATAAGCAATGCGAAAAGTTACAAAAAATCGCTCATATGGCCATGCTGCATGACTGACAATTTGGCACAGGTTAGCTAATTCTGCTATATTATGAGTTAGATTTTTGAATGCAGCAACCTGTGTTAGGTGGAGTATATTTTCTGGAACTAATTGGTTATTTTTCTCTCATCAAAAACCGTTCGAAGTTAGAATAATTTTATCTAAATCAAACCCCACAATTGTATTCCAGTTACTTCAACTCCACTACATAACATTATTTACAATATGTAAAAAACACCCAATTTTAGCGGAACTGTTTATTATTTGTTGTATCGACTTAAAACCCCTGAACTCTCCCCAAAACTTCAACTACAAAAATAAGAAAGAAAAATCTGATAGAGACAACAACAGGTCTTGATTTGATTGATTAGACTTGACTTAGATTGATTTCCAATTTGAAACTGTGTGCAGAGAAGATAAAAAAACAGCGAACATACCTACTTATAAATTCTTCAATTTGGAAGAGGTAAAATAAATTGCAATATCTACTGTAGAATGCATAAAGGAATGTGATTCATTGAAACTACCCATCAAGAAAATTACTGTTATTACTTCATTTCGGAATGTTTAGCAACTCTAGGAATAGGTACGCTTTCTTGCTGCTGCTATAGAAGCTACTGCGTTAATTCATTTAAAAAATAAATAAAATGAACCAATTGAAAAATACCCAAACACAGTTTTTGGGACGAAGTGGAATCAATTTAAAAAATGGCATAATTAGAATAATTTTTCTTCTTGCAATAGATTTTCTACAATGTTAATCATTTTTTGGTAAATGACAAACAAATGGTAAATTCATCAGTAATGGATATGATTAATATTGTGGGCGATAACAGTTGACATTTCTATGGGTGTTGTTCCACGTAGATACCTACCTAGTTAGGTATAATCTACTGGATTCCTGAATATTATTTTTGTTTTATATTATAGCATTTTCAAATTGAATTCGTCCTTTAACAAAATGAATTCGTCCCTATACAAAATGAATTCGTCCTTCATAAAGATGGACCGATTCTTGAAGGTATCTTAGTGACGGCGGTATTTTTTTTTTTTTTTTTTTTGCTTTGTAAAAAAGATATACTTACAGCCATAACATAGTAATTGGCATTAGATTATAATAGTATGTTTAAAGTTTAAATATTTCATTTGCATACAGGAATATGGACGGGTATAATATAATATTTATCATACATAAAAACTTATGTCCGATAGGAACTTAAATAAGGCACAGTAAACTGCAGAGGTTGTGGAGGCTATGAGTGAGTCTAGGTTGAAGGGGAGCGTCGTATGGTTAGTGGCACAGTTGAGAGTTCGATTCTAGGGAGAAAATTGTAGGAGCTTGAATAAGCCGTTTAGGTAGTGAGCGAGCATTTTAGGCTTTCCTTCAACTATTCTATTCCCAGGTATGTTTTTATTATGCCCTTTTATCCACACAAATTTTACACTTTTTCCCGTTTGTTCTAGCACGTTGATAGATTTCAGAATTGACACTTCAATGTGGTTCAATCTGGATTTGGATTTTCTGTAGAACGCTGAGGGAGTCTGATATGATCACTACATGCTGTTGGTTGTCGTGTAGTTCTGCGGCATACTTGAGCGCCATCAGAATTGCATATGATTCGGCTGAATATATTGAAGAATGGTTCCACAGACGGTATTGACGGGAGTTGCTTGGGATGGAGAGTTCGGAGGTGAGTATGCTCGTTCTGGAAGTTTAATAGTAGTGCGTGGAACGAAAAGGATGAACGTGATGATTGTTCTGCTAGCCATTGCAGCTCTGATGACCATGAAAAACTTTCGCAAATGCTTGGTGGGTTTTTCTTCTCCCAGTATCGAGAGGTTAGAACCTCAATAGAGAGGTCTCGGATTAGTGAGAAACTAGAGGAATCCCTAGTATGTAAGGACAGAATGAACCGGTTGGTCAGCATTTGTCGTCTGGAATGAAGAGGAGGTTCGCCGGCTTCTGCCAGTAATACATTGATTGGAGTTGACTGGGAGTTAACGGTGGTGTCTGGGGCACGGAAAAACGGATTCTATGCATCTTTAAACGTAAACAAACAAATTTTGAGGGGGGTTACTTTTTTCCCCTTGGTCGATTACAAAGGTTTATTATTGATAATAATAAACCAAAACTCTAAAATTCGTGGCTTTGTATGAACTTCTTGCAAACCTTTTTGCGAATTTTTGTGTCAATTCCTTGCAAACGTTGTAAATTTCTTCATTACATCTTTATCAACTTTGCAAACCAATGCAATAAATTATTATTCTTCGAAAAGGAATGGGACGAATTCATTTTGAAAAAGGGCGAATTCATTTTGTAAGAGGGCGAATTCATTTTGAAAAAGCTATATATTTTGTTTTTAGAATAGCATTTCAATTTTATACAACATGCCTTTCATCATCATCATGGTTTTCATTTTGTTTGTATGTGTTTCCCAAGTTGAACTTGTAGCGTCAACCAAACATAATTATGATTTGTATTCATATTTCCCATATCCTTTTTAAGTTAACGACTTAATGATCAAAAATAATGAATGCAATATTACCGATCAAAAATGTCCTCTTGTACTATTCAATCATCCCAAACCTATTGAGTTTTTCGGAGGCTATGTGACGCTCAAGTATTTGTAAACTGTTTAATACTTAATTAGAAGACACATTTTAATATTGGGGTCAGTGATAAATGAATTGTGTTCATATTAGTTGCACTATCGGTAAGTGTTTAAACTTCATCTAAAGTCAATATATCACGTTCATTCTATAGGAGATATTTGTCTATCTATCAATCTGATATTTGAATGTCTATCTATGTTTTTTGGTGGAGAGTGAGGTGGTTTCATACATTTCCAAAATGTCGATGAACATTTAAGTAAGCGATTGTAAACAGTTGTGCTCATCAGAAATTATAGTGAGACTTCAACAGAATCGGAACTGACATCCGTTTCCCAGATTGACGCTGAAAAGGTCATCTTCTGGAACACATACCGACAGAAGCCAAGTAATAAAATTAAACATCTCAGACCATGGAAGTTGCCTTGCATGTAAAGGTGCGAATAGAAGCGTGGAATTATCGTGGGAATTCGACGAACATCGAATGAATGTAGTCAGTCATGCTGCAGAATTTGTGAAATGAGTGCCGTTCGATCCCAATAAAATGATACATTTGTTCCTAAGGCTGCATAATCTCGGGAAAAGTCAGTTATAGTTAAGCAAAACGTCATCCCAAAGTCAAATATATCAGCTGACATCAGCTCAACTGGAGGGGGGGGGGGGGGTTCAGTTATGGACAGGATGTTGCTTCTGAACTCAGCAGCACGTTGTCAGATCAAGCCGGTCGTGTGAGGTTCTTATATGGAGATGGCATGATATGCACATTGTAATATTCGTGATTTCCAAAACGTTTGCAGGATTCATCCACTCTTAAATTATGGTCATACCTTATAATGGATTCTAAAGCTTCACAATCCACAATCAGCCCGATTCCGTTCAAATTTGGAGGGTATTTGGGTAAAAGTCTGAGGATAGCATCCTACTAATTTTGTTGTAGTAGGTAACCATTACTCATGACAAACCTGATGCAGGCTTAAACGAAGATTTAATCTTAGCGTATTCACGTTTGTGTGACTTTTGAATCGGTTTATTCATCGTAAGACGATTCCCTATCTGTGCAGTACGACTCAGTGGTTACCTTCTGGTTTGATTCCTCTGGAAAAACCTCTTTTTGTACAACGACTCAGCTGGAAAACTGCAAAAACTCCTCAACACCTGCGTCAGACTCGTACAACCCCATCCATGAGAAGACTGAGGTACGGATCTTTTGATCTCGGAAATATGAAAGACCACGAGGTATATCTTGCTTTCAGATCTTCTTTCAGAGAGGACATACCTCGATTAATTACTTTGCTGGAAATTCCTGATATTATCAGAATATCAGGGAGTGGATACCAATTACCTGCTCTCACAGCTTTCTACGTAATGTTCAGGCGGTTTTCGTAGGTACCGAAACAGATTGTCAGACTTGAAGGCAACGTTTGGGTATTTGACATCAATGGTTCATCTCAAACGATTTGACAAACCTTTGATGTCTGGGACTGTTCTTCTTCACGGTCCATATTCTTTTTTCTTTCACAGCAGATTCAAAAACATACCAAATTTTGATCATCTACATTAAAAACAGAACGGAGACCACTAGTATGCGATTACCTCCATTGCAGGTTACCTCTCTTTTAGGAAGTTTGCACGGGCCTCCAATCGTTTACATCTGTATTCTGTGTTCGCTGATTCGTCTCGTCACGAGATTCACGTGCATGAGCAGCCACTCATTTCTATTGTACCTATCTCTACTCGTATCCTGACTCGCAGTCAGATGACTGCAAGAGCTCTCTGTCTCTTTAGTGTCCTTTGAGTATAAATAATACTCAAAGTAGTATTTGAATATACAAATATTATTTGTCCTCAAAGATAATGTTTGATATACCCTTTGAGTCAAACCATTGATGCCGGTTTTGTCACGACGGACCAGGATAATGATGCGGCTTTCAAGATGGCCGTACACTGATCAGCTGATGTCATATGATAAATCGTTAATACTGTATTCTGTGGTGCCTATTAGGTATAGTTTTCTATTGATCGTATTCGATTTACTCAAATTGTTCGACGCACGATGTTTTGTGATTAAATGTTTAACAAATATCTAAGTACTACGCGTTATTTCGTACCTACCTGCTTCGAGCTGACAGGAAAACAGCGTTGAAATAAGAGCGATGGTCCTCCATATTACTCATACTCAAAGGATATACCTGAGTAAAGGCGAACCTTCTCATCAAGAATGTTTCCTGTTGTCATCTCAATATTTCACCCGTACACTACAATGATAGTCATTGAAAGAATCTACAACCCAAATCACTTCTAACCTTGAAAACTAAAATGGTACTCATTTTCTTTTATCACTGACCACGATATTATAACTGAAATTCTGGTTTATCATCTTCGGAATTAATTTAATTCGATAATTATTGTTATTTCTTCGCAAGGGTACAGCCAATTTTACCAATGACCCACCAACATTGTTTGTCTGATCCAATTCCAAATTCACACAAACACGATTTTTGTGATTCCACTGTGAAATAATTAATACCACACTTTAAATAAGAAATGTATTCACTCTTCAGGATTAATTTATATTTCAAAGTTCAGTACAACTTTTCAACTTCCCAAATCTAAGATTGGCTTCTTTCACAATAAATACGCTACTTTACAACTGTGTGGATGGCAATTCATCATAATTTCTAACATTTCAACATAACCAGGTGTTCATTTTTCCAGTATATCAAATAGCATTTTATGCTTATACCGATTTGAACTAACTCAAAGCCCATAAACAAGGATGTTATTATTGATGAGTCTTAAAAAAAAAGTCCTCGTTTCCTTTCCAAAGTCAAGCAATATTTAAAATTCCTGAAAAATTGTCTGTTTTTACACAATTTCAAACCAGGCTTGTACAATTTATTAATTTTATTTATAGTAAAATTTACATCAACAGAAATAACACTGGTTGATTCTATCAATCTAAATTGTATAATATACTAGTGAATATGTTGCCACTCATACAGGTTGACTTGACACAATAGATATTTTTCTGCATGTACGTGTTTTCTTTCCTAAATTTAGTGTTCTCAGGTTTTTGTGTTGTACAGGGTGTTACCAATTTAGCCAGCATTCTATTTCTGATGTTATTTTGTGACAATCTTAGTTATTGTCGTGATTAAATTTTCTATTTCTCTAGGGTATATGTACATTTATGTATTGAGGTTAAGGATTATCACTTGGAAATTTTAATACCAAGATCCGGGATGGGAGGGGGTTCTGACGGACTCGGCGTTCTTTTGGGATTGTTCCGCGTAACAGTTCATTCGATCGGAGCTGTTCCAAAGTACAGGTTATGGGGCAGGTAAGGCACTTGTGATGTGAGCGTTTTTACTTCTAGATTTTGAGAACTGCTTCAAGTGTGCTGTCAATAGATCATGAAGTCACCTTGAAGTGGGAATATGCTTGATGATAGCTAAAAGCGGCTTGATTCGCACTTTACACTCATCGAGTCAGGCCATATATTTCATAATTCAGTCGTGAATTAAGCGAGTTCGCATATTTCCTAAAATATCTTAAATTCGTTAAAGGTTGGCAAGTTGTTATTTTTATTAATTTTTTTTTATTTGTCGATTTTTCCAACTGGCCGAAAAGGTTGTATATATATACGTAGGGATTCTCACGGAAAGGTTAAGCCCCCCTCCATTTTCCCTGAATTCAGCATAAAAAATTGAGACCGACGCCATTTTCCATAATTTTTTACGTTGATATCAGGAAAAATACTTTTGCTTGCGCCACTTGCGCCAGAAGTGGCGCAAATGACATAAAATTCTCTTTTTTGTTTTTTTTTCAAATATGAACCCCCATTCTTTTATTGCAGATTCGAATTCTACGTGAAATTTCATGAAGACATGATCGATGTTCTAAGTGCGCGTAAACGGGCGCAATTCCGCTCTAAATGTGCAAAAATTGTGAAATATGTACTGAGTTTTTGGATATATGCAGTTGCTCATGTAACACATGATTTTGGGGTATTTTTTCATGCTGATCTTCAAATAATGTTCATTTATAGATATTTGCAACTCAATAAATTGATATTTATTGATACCTATTAAAAAATCGATCAGAATTGCACTTATGTTACTCATTTCCACACGGCGCGGCGCAAAGCTTACTAAAATGTAGTTTTTTTACTAAATGTACTTTCTTCATGAAATTTCACGTAGGATTCGAATCTACAATAAAAAAAAAATGGTGGTTCCCATTTGAAAAAAGCAAAGCTTATGTCATATGCGCCACTTCTGGTGAAAGTGGCGCGCGCGAAAGATTTTCTCTTGAGATCTATGTAAAAAATTATGAAGAATGGCGTTGGTCCCAATTTTTTACGCTGAATTCAGGAGAAATAAAGGGGGTGTAAACGTCCCGTGGGACTACCCGGTATACAATGTAATATACACTGTCCCAATAGTAAGTTTTAAGCAACAACAACAAAAAATCAAAATAAAAATCCAAAAGTTTTTGGAATAGCCAAAGAGGAGGGGGAGGAGGATTTGGTAAATACTTTTTTTGTCTGACCGACTCCTCACATTATAGAATTTTTATAGCTTTATACGTTGGTAAAGCCAAAATTACAATATCATATTTTGATGCTAGAGTGGCGCTGATGAACTGGTTTAAAAATATTGAACATTGAGCTTCAAAAAACCATTTTTACTAAAGGTTTGTTGGACTAACGTCCACAATGAATATGTACAATCATATGAATGATACACAATCATCTCAAGTAAATGTTCGAAAATCCCAATATGAGATATCATTCCATATTAGGTGTCATTCCATATTTTATGAATGTTGTTTAGTCTAGTTTTTTCCTGTGTTTGTACCTAAATGAAATAAATGTCTGTGGCTATCAAATTTTCGACACCCTGTACAATCCATCAACCTGTATTGTATTTAGATATAGCTGCTTTCCTTCTTTTAATATTTAGACATTTATATAACTTAAATAGTTTTTTTACATGTCACATTAATTAGGTGAATTCCCAAGTTATTTTGAACGTTTGGGCTGTTGGATGCTTTCTGAGTAACGTAATAGTTAATTAAGGAAATTTGACATTTCTAAAGAATGATCAAATATTGTTTTCAGTATTTGGGGTTTTCCTAAACAAAGTGACATCCAAAAGCCCCACTTTCGAATGAAGATGATCATTAATCTCATTTCTAAACAAAAGACAAACGTTGTTTGCGATTTTTATGAGGAATGGTGATATTTTAATTACAATAATAATCAAATTTATCAATAAGTAATCAAAAACTTGAGGACAACAACTTACTTTGATAAACTACCAAACATGGGAATCCATTTTGGGGCACCCGGAATTTAAATTTACAAATAATATAGAATGATCATTTACTTCCTTTTGGAGCAGTCTGTCGTCACTAGCAAGTCGAGTACTGGGAATGAGAACTTCCGATGTAAGGACATCATCATCAGGCTGTGGAAATAGTACTGAAGTCAGCCAGTCTGTCTGTCGCTTTATATAGAGGGGTCTGTGGTGGGGAAAGGGAGGAGAGCTGGTGGCGAGGGGAGGGGCGAAGGGGAAAGGAAAAAAGTCCAGTCATGCAGCATGACCCCATGAGCGAATTTTTTAAGAATAAACTCATCAGTTGCGATTACTTTTTTTTTTTTTTTTTTTTTTTTTTTTTTTTTTTTTTTTAACAAGCACCTACTACCTACGTTTTAAACAGCATGGTTCTAGGATTGGTTATACAGGGATACTTCCATAAGAGTAGTTCAATCTGAATTTGGACAATATTTCATACAAATATTACCGATTTTTACAACTAGCGAACGGCATTATTTGTTTTGTGTCCTTAACATTTTAAAATTGGTTTGAAGTTTCTAGCACAATTCTACGGATAGTTATCGTCTGGAATGACACATACATACCTACATACATACATACATACATAAAAAAATGCGTTAAACTTCAGAATAGCCTGAAACGGATTTCTGCATAAATTTTTTTCAAAAATTCACATTCTACAAATTTTGAGGCGAGAGCAATAGCTTAATTTTCTTCAAAATTCGCTAAAAGTGAAAGGAGAAGAGGGGGAGGAAAAATTAATTAAGTAGACAAAGGCCCATTTACACTGAGCGCGTACCGCTCGCAAACGTTTGCCAGCAGAGCGACCCTGCACACACACATTGCTCGGCGCGGGTGAGTATTTACACAGCACGCGCACCATGTTCGTGACCGTTCACAAGCCTTGTTTGCGAACAAGGCATGTGTCGTGAATCATGATTGACACACGAATCAAATGAATGTGAATAATTATGAATTGAGTGTATAATATGAATAGGTCTACTCTCGTGACATATTATATATACTACAAGAGTACTTGAATAATGATTGAATGAATCTCAATCCTCCTGAATATACAGGAATTTCCACCCCTCGTAACCGTCCCTTTCCTCTCTTAATGAAATAATGATAGTGTTTGAAAGCCATCTCACACCCGGAATACACAGAATAGGAATGCTTCGAACTGTATGTCCTGAAAATGTTGCAGGCTGTTTCGCCCTGAGTTTGTTTGAACTGTCCAATTTCCTTCATGAGGAGGTCCTTTATGATGATGAGGACCTTGGGCTCTGATCTATGTGAGATCATGGACTGAGCCCTGAGCGCCGATCTGTATGAGATCATACTGCTGAGCTCATGTGTCACTATGAAACTTGATTGCCCTGAGATGGGACTGTTTTGTGCATGTTCACCTGAATGATGTAGAAGTCCGACCCTGTGTGGTGGAAGGCTTTAGGCTCTGATCTATGTGCGATCATGGATTGAGCCTCGAGCTCCGATCTATTTGCTGAGTTCAGTTTAATACTTGAGTACTGAATTTACTGAAAGTATTCCTGGAGGTGAGATGGTCTCTATTTTTGTGGATATAATTTTGTATACTGAAATGTGAATGTATCGTCCTATGGAGGACTGAGATTGAAACATATTGATAAATAGTTTGAACATGCAGAATAATGTGTAAGTATGTCGGTATGAATACGACTTAGCCTTTAGTCTGGAGGCGCGCACCCTTACCGTGAAAGGACTTCACTTGCACTGACTAGGTCTTGCGCCAAGATAGGGGATAAATGTGAAACCCCGAACCCCTACTCTCCATTCATGCCGCCATTTTGATTAATGCTAGGTACCTAAAACCTTATCGCTTTGGCGACAGCATACTCAGTGTAAATGGGCCTGAGGTAATTAACCAAATTAGTGTAAGGATAGTAGCCATATCCAGGATAATAGTAATTACTCACCAACAGACAGATTTACATACTTCCAACAACTTTTTCCTTTCACCTCCTCTCCACTCCTAACCTCCAAGACCTTTCACTTCTACCCTTCCCCTCACCGCCACCCCTCCTCCCTTTTCCCTTCGGACCCCTCTATATAAAGTGACAGACAGACTGACTGACTTCAGCAATTTCGACGGCCTGATGATGATGATGTCCTTACATCGGAAGCGCTCGCTCCTAGTACTCGACTTACTAGTGACGATGGACTCCTCAGAAAGGAAAGTAAATGGTTATTATTCTATCACTATTAGCGGAAATAGATGTAATACAAATAATATAGCCCAATATATTGATTGTCCGAAATTTAGTACTGAAATTTGGTACACAGCCTTGTGGAGACAACTGAAGTGATTAGGAGGAAGTCAATTAAGTTGAGATGATATCGTAATTTTAAGATATAAGTATAGATTTACGATATTATTATAATACTTTTGTCGATGCTAATGTTTTCGTTTGCCGAAGATAGAGCGAGCACCCTGCCTGCCTCCCCGACCAGGATGTGCCACTCCCGCACCACCCCCTCTCCCAGCCAAGCCAAAACCTCAAGTAAGCAAAAACAAGTTGATAAACTTTACTTATTCCGCACATAATTTTTACTGCACGTTTGGTGGGAAACAATTTAACTTATTTTCGTTAATAAGAAACAAGACAAGTGACACTAGGTTCAACGTTTAAAAACACGAAATTCTTGCTT
Source organism: Adelphocoris suturalis (assembly GCA_030762985.1). Lineage (NCBI taxonomy): Eukaryota > Metazoa > Arthropoda > Insecta > Hemiptera > Miridae > Adelphocoris > Adelphocoris suturalis. The sequence goes on from CM061042.1 coordinate 30,047,621, forward strand.
ATTGAATATCACTAGAGCTTTAGAGAGCTTAAGAGAGCTAGAACTTAGAGAGTCTTTATGGACATAGGCCCGTCCAGGGAGTCGCTGCCATTCGAGTTCGATCATTGAGTGGCATTTAAAAACGGTGCGAAGTATTAAACAAAGAATTATCCTCTTATACAAAAGAGAGAAGTATGTCTGTCTGTATAAAGTCGATTCACGTCCAAACTACTTGACCGATTTTGATGCGGGTTTTTGCAAAATGATCGCAAAGTCTACCGACGATGTCCCGGTAAACAAGAAAGCAAGGTCGTAAATAAGGAAAACCCTGATATGCGGAACTAGGTACTTTACACACTGAATGAGTTTGGGATTGGATCTGGTAGATAGAACTTACTATTAAAAATGCAAAGATACCATAAAATAACAACCATTCTCAGTTATTTTCGTGCGCTTTTATGCGAAAAAACAGCTCCAGGATGATGACGTCAATTTTAATGAGCGTTCGAATGTAAGTGTACTGGTTTACACTACTATGAGATTTTTATACGTCTGTTTGCTGACGGCCACACCACCAGTGCTCGCCAAATTAATGCATTTTCCAGCTCCTGACCATGGTTTTTTTTTTTTTTTTTTGTTCCTTTTTTACTAACTAAAAAGCAGGCATCATGTAATTTTACTGAGTGTGTGCGTTTTCAAGTGAAAAAGCTTCAGGATAGGCCGGTTTGGAGCTTAAAATTGACCATATCTCAGTTATTTTCGTGCGTTTTTATGTGAAAAACAGCTCCAGAATGATGACGTCAATTTTAATGAGCGTTCGAATGTAAGTGTACAGGTTTACACTACTAACGATTTTTGTGGTTTGAGCCGTTCAGTTGTAGTTGAAAGAGTCAGACTTTCCAAAATTGATATTCTGAACGTCTTAATACTAGCCACACAAAAAAGAGGAATCTGACACGAGACGTTCGCGAACAATCAATCTGAGACACGAGACTCTAGACCAGGGGTGCTCAAACTTGAACTGCTGGCGATCTACCTCAATATTTTTAGACTACTTACGATCGACTCTGAGAGGCTGCAAGTATGTGTGATGCAGGGTTGTCGTACATCAAAAGAGTTACATGTGGTGTTAAACTCAACTAAGGAGTGACTTTGGATGTTGAAGCGTGGCACTGCATGTCCTCAGCATACTTTTCATAAGATGGTGCGTAACCACTGAGTGCCAATCGCAAGCATGATAACATATGATCGTCAGTTAGTCGATTGCGATATTTTGACTTAATTATCTTCATTTCAGAAAATGCAGACTCGCCCAAGTAAGTTGACCCAAACATTGCCGTCAGTTGAAGGGCGATTTGCGTTAGATTCGGATATTTATCTTCAGATATAAAACACCAGAAATTTGCATCAGATGCTGTAGCTTTGAGATGTATATCTGATATAATCTGCACCAACTCATTTTCAACAGAACATGAGTTCATATTAAACTGACTTGCTACTTCAGTAGCTAATTCCTCAATGTTTTTACATGAAAAAGGATAACTCATAAATGATGCTATATTTGCCAATTTTCTGCAATCATAAAAACGCATTTCGAATTGTCCCAAAATATTTGATAATTCAGCCTCATACGTATCATAATTCAACTGAGGAATCCTTGCTTTCAAAGACGGAAAATGTTTCAGATCCTTTCTTTTCAGTTGATCTATCATAAGTTGCAATTTACTTTTGAATGCGTTTACTGCGCTAATCATCTCAATAATAGTTTTTCCTTTACCTTGAAGCTCCAAGTTAATGGTGTTTAAGTGCAATGTGATGTCAGTCAAAAATGCCAAATCAGTCAGCCATTTTTCGTTTTTCAACATCTCAGTGTCATCACCTCTTTCGTCTAGAAAAGCTGTTATTTCGGGCAATAATTCTTGAAACCTTTCTAGGAATTTTCTGCGACTCAACCACCTGACGTCCGTGTGAAGAACTAAATCAGTGTGTTCAGCTGACTCCCTATCTTCCAACTGCAACTTAAAGAGCCGCCGTTGCAAGCTACGTGCACGGATGGAATTCACAATTTTTGCAAGCAGTGTTATTACGTAATAAATTTATTTATTATTAATAAATTTTTGTAGTTGAGTTACCTACTTATTAAAAATTTTTTTTCTTCTCGAGATCTACTCAAAAAGCACTCGCGATCGACCGTTTGAGCACCCCTGCTCTAGACCCTGACAACTAATCTAAATTCTTACTAAGGGATTGACTACTTGATGTTATGTATTTTTGAGATGCGAGTGTTGCGAGTATCCAGACCACTGATCTAAGCAAAAAACTGATCAGTGTAAAATCTCATGGCGACTGGAGCACCGGGAATGCTACGCAGTAAGTAGGTAGTCGAACTAGAGAGCAAGTCAGGGTCCAAAGTCTCGTGCCTCAACTTGATTGTTCGCGAACGTCTCGTAATCTGATATAATTGTTGTGTTTACAGTCAACTAACATAATATTACAGAGGGGGATGGTAAGCTTAATTAAAGCCTTTTTTTTTTGTTTAACCTAGACCAGAATTATTTTCTAGGTTTTTAATTTTGCGTGGAACAAAATTCTCCACACGACATAAATGGCATTTTTTCGCTATCACTTGTTAGTTTTTGTTTCAGGTCGTTACCTCCCCTGTGACGCCGCCATCGTCTTCGGACGATGAATACGCCAAGTCTGCGTTCGACTCTAAGGCGAATTTCGACTCGAAGAAATCCGTTTTCGAGCGTCCTGCGAACAACAACCACCACATGGCCAACGGCGCCCCGATGGGCCCCATGGGGACGCAGATGGGCCCCATGGGCGGTCAGATGGGCCCGATGGCGCCTGGCGTCGGGGGCACCATGGGGGGTCAGGGCTCAGCGAATGAGCCCGCGTTCGATGCCGAGAGCCTCGACTCTGTACAGCTCGGCGGGACGCAGCCTCCCATCGTGACGTCAGCCCCTTCCTCCCCTCCCAAGTACACGCTTAAAGTTAACAGGTAAGATTAAATGTTCAAATTTAAATTTTCTATTTATATGAGAATTGATGATGTCTATATCATTAATGTATCATTATTAATTTTTAATATTAGTGCGTACAAGATTTAATCACTTGGAAATTTTAACTCATACAATGCATACATACAATAGCTCTTCTGCGCAGATCACTGACCTATCAATAATTTATAGTTTAAGTCTTGTCACTGGTCTGGGTGGTGTCCTTCAGGATGTGTACCTAGCAGGCGCGTCCTTTCGTGAACCAACTTCCAAGGAGAGACAGGATAGTGGTTAATCGGTTTCCCACTGGCCATATCCGTCTTAATCACAGACACCTGCTTATAGCGCAGAAGGTAGATCCAATCACTTGGAAATTTTAATACATACAACGCATACATACAGTACAATACAATGCATGCGTGACTTCTGCCAACTTTCAAAGTGATTCCAAACCGGTTGGGGATGGGAGTCCATCCTTTTTATAATTGAATATTTGAGCAAAATATTCAGAGGCGTGAAACAGCGGCGAAAACAGAGGCTAAAATTCGAATGATTTCGTTGGCTGTAGTGAGTTTGGAGGGTGCAAACTTAAGAGAGATTCCCCTTCTTACAGAAGGTTGACATTTTTTGCTTTGGAGAGCCTATGGCTGGTTTCACACGAGGCGGTTTAGTTGATTCTACTAGTTGAACGGGCGGTGCAAGGAGTGTAACTTTGTGGAAAGTGAATGACCTTTCCCTAGCCCGTTCACACACTGTCAACTCGTCCGCCCGTGCACGTGGAAGCCCGGCACAGTGCCTCCACCGTTCTCATCCCCACTAGTTGAGTCAACTCAAAAGACGCTACCGGCAATGAGCTCTTCACACGAGACGCCTAGTTTAGTTAACTTCGAGCCACCATGGTCTTTCTTGAAATGGTATAGCCTGTCTCATAGTGGTATCTTCTTTGTGAATCCTGAGCTGAATCAGTGGAGCTCTTCAAATGAATTTCGCGACATGCGGAAACAGTTAAAGAACTTTTCTTCGTGGGAAAGTAGCTGAAGATACAACACTGAAAAAGTGCCCATTTCCCGATTTTGTGGAATTGGATGAACCCACATTGTTCGATGTGGTTTCCTCCTGTTTTCACTTTCTTCGTGCGAAAGAGCAAGCACAAGAAGTGCTCTAGCTCCCTCGCGTTCTAACATCGTACTAAACGTCCCCTTGGGAAGTGAAGATGATTCCACATGGTGATAAGTTGCCTCGTCTGAAAGGAGCGTTCACACGGCAGTCAACTTGTTGACCACTTGGTAGGCAACTTAGTGTAATCAACTAAACCGCCTCGTGTGAAACCGTCCTATCCTTCGTGGACTGCTCTTCTCTCCCCCCCCCCCCCCCCCCCTCAATCTGGCAAGCCGGTGGGACACAACTATGACTCACCGTTCAGGAGCCCTTGCTCGGAGCTTTCCTTCAAGGTACCTACAAGCCAAGGCACTGCAGGTGGAGGTGAACCTTCTAGCTGGTTCTCCCAGCTAAGGGAGCTGGTATCCAAGTTTATAGCAAAACTTACATGCCGAGACACATTACCAGGGTACAAGTCCCTAGTGATGCGATCTCTACCCCTAAGCAATCTGAGCCCCGTGTCCCAAGGCTGGGGTGTGCTCAACCACTGCCACCACGAATCCTACCTCATCAGGGGGGCAGGCTGGTGACACTTTGGCATAGTGCCAGCGCGCCAGTAGCCTGGGGCTCCCCCCGACCCGTAGTACCGGTTTTGGGATGGGAGATTACCATGTTACTGGACTTCCCACTGTCTCCAGGCCCAAGGGTAGAGAATTTGTACTTGCCCTCTAACTGCTCTACCTCCTCCTGAGTGAGGATATCTTCCCCAAACTCGGCCCGAACATTATGGGTGTGCGGAGGAGGGAGGCTCTTCAGTGCCCAGGGAGGGAGCAAACAGTCAGAAAGTGGCCAGCTGGAAAACGCAACGCTCTGACCGATTTGAGGTTCTGCAACCAGTTAGAAATCACTTCAAAAACCTCTGCGAACAGACCGTAACCGAGGGTGGGGGGCGCTCTACTGGTCAGAGAACTCAGCGAACGCCTCAAGTGGTTGCAAACTGGTTTGGTGGCTTCAGCGAACAAACCTAATATGTTTCATATAAATAAATGAGAATATAAAATAAAATAAAATAAAAATAAACAATTATGTATGATACAAAAAATGAAAATTTAATTTTGAAAACTGGGGACTAGGAATAAATAAGGAGACCGATCAACTCCGTGCTGGTTATCAGTTTTGGTTTATTATTTCCAATAATAAGCCTATGTGATCGTATAGCAAAAAATTTTTATAACCCCCCCTCAAACTTTGTCACTTTACGTTTCAAGGTGCGTAGAATCCAAATTTGAAATGTCCGTCCGCCGTTCGCCGTTCGCCGTCCGGGCCATAAAAGGCCTTAGAATTGACTTAAAAAATCTGTTCTTTCGCACATAGACTCCACTTGGGGTCTAGTTGGTCCTAACCTCTCGCCAGCTCGATCGCTCCACTCTCATGGGTGCTATGAGCCAAAAATAGGTGAAAAAGTGTCTTTTTTTTTATATTTCAAGTTGTATAGAAATTGGAGATTTATGAGTGAAAAGAAAATGTTAGCTATTAATTTTATGGAAAAAAAGTATTCTAAATTATACTCTTCTATTCAAAAAGAAATTTTGGATTTTAGGCTATTTTTTGCAATTTTATAGATTTTTTAAAACAAAATTTAATGAAGTTCAAGTTTTTAGCATAATTTCGTACATAAATTTTTGAATGTTCTATTTCATAGTTGATAAACTTTATTTGACCAATCTTATGCTAAAAATCATCAATTTAACAATTCTTAGCCATTTTCAGTGATTTTGTCAGCACATTTTTTGAAATTTGACCAATTAGATGATATCAATATACAGTATAGGTAACACTTTTATGTGTTGGAAAGATGACTTGGTAATAAATTGTTTTGTTTATCAACTATATTAAAAAGCGTGAAATTGTGAGATTCCGCTGCTGTAATGGATTGAACCCATTTGTGAGGTCCGAAGCTCCGAGTTCCGATACTAAATATACTATAAGCGGCGTTTAATAATAAATTATGGACCAGAGATCTACGTAGAAGGGCTGTCTAATACATAAATAATAAACCTTTGTGTAATAATTTGCAGCGTTTTTAACCATCCAGCACTGTCATCCTATAATAAATCACTGTGCTTATTATCAAATTAAGTTAAATTTTGAAGTAATTTGTTAAATTTGTCATGTAAAAGTAATTTTTTTTTTTTTTTTTCATTTAAATTAATCTAATTTTGTATGCATGTACCACATTATTATGATGCCAATGAACTTATTATTATTATTATTCATTCAACCTTTTGTTTCATTCAACCTGTTGTTTCAGGAACAACCCCTTTGCGGAGGATATGGAGGCCGTGACCCCAACCAGCGGCTCCGAAGTGACCGACGGCGGCGGCGGCGGCGCTGGCGGCCACGACGCCGACGGCGAGAACTCGGACGACTCGGCGACGATCAACCTCAAATGAAAGCTCGGACCATTTTTAGAGGACGGAGTCTCCACCAAGCCCTTCATCCTGGACCCAAATAACCCGTTCATTTACTGAAAATTAAAAACAAATCCAAACAAGGGAAATCATAGGAAAACAAAAATTTCCAGTCATGCAGCACGATCGTATAAGCAAATTTTCATCAATTATCGTACGTTATTATTTTAAATTGTTTTGATAATTCCAGGATTTTAACTAAGAAGAAGAAGTTCACTACCCGTTTTAAGGCGAATAAACTTGTTCTAAAAAAATTTCGGTAATTCGAAAAATATTCTGGATTATTAGCTTTTTTGCCGTTTTTATCTATTTTTTACAAATATTAATGTCATTCAAGTATATTTTTCAGCATAAATTTGTATATAAATGTTTATTGTTCTATTTCATCGTTAATAAACTTCTTTTGACTAAATTCTGCTAAAAATATAAATTTAACGATTTTTATCCGTTTTGAGCCATTTTTAGTGATTTTTTTCAGCACATTTCCTGAAATTTGATCAATTTAATGAGCTCAAAAAAACTGGCCACCAAACTCATCCTTTCATTTTGAAGCTTGATTTTTTGGCGCAAGAACGGAATTTTTATCTTATTCGTATGGAGAGTTATCTTCCAGAAGGACACACACACACATATATTATATATATATATATATATATATATATATATATATATATATATGGGGAAAAGTTGAACTCTAGGATTCGGTTCAGAATGCAGAATGCCTCGAAACGGATTTCAATGAAGAAATTTGTCAAAAATTTTAATTTAAGATTTTCCGCACCATTGCAATAGTACATTTTCTATAAAAATTCGCTTAAAAAGTCCCAGGCATGCAGCATGATTGTATGAGCGAATTTTCGTTTGTTATTTTGGAGCCATTGCAATAGCTTCATTTACTAGGGAAAGAATACAAATTATTTGCTACAATCTGCTACAGAAAATTTGCTACAATACTTAGTTTTGTTAAATTCACGCTTCAAACCTATTTACTTTTATTTCAAATATAATATTTTATTATTACAAATATAATATTACAAATATTAATATTGTAAAACAAGAGATTAGGTATGTCACCAGGTTTCCCTGTTTATCCCAAAAAATTTTCATCAACATGTGAAATTTAAGAAACGGGTTTTAGTTTTGGGTCTAAGGATGATATAACTGTTTGGTACAATAGTGTTGAATATATATATATTCAATTTTTCCACGTGTTGGCGATGGTCAGAAAAAAAAGTTCGAAATGTGTAAATAAAATAGATTAATCCTTGTATTCTTGCTACACTATGGTACCGTTGGAATTTCAAAATTCCCTCCACAAAAATTTGAAAGAAATTGTGTTCTCTATGATAAATTTTCCAATCTAAAAGAGTTTCATGACTCCGACCTCCAAAAATGTTACATTGATTAGGTACCTAACTGTTTCAATAAAATAACAATAAAGACCTAAAAAACAATAAATTTCGAACGAAAATCAATAAAAACCATTATATCAAGAAGCTTTTTTTGAAGATTAATTTCAGTATGGCCGTTTAGGGCAACCCTGTGCGCAGGTACGCTGTTTTCTGGTTGGTTGTGTGCGCATAGATACGTATTTTATGATAATCCGCTTCCATAGACAAGACATAGGAGCTCGATGTGTGTTACCTATACGTTCAAAAAGTTATTAATGAATTATACATCTGAAATTATCAATGAGGCTGTTAAGCAAAACATTTTAGGTATTAAATTATATTTTTGTTTGTGTGTTTAAAAAAAAAATGCAATTCATCAGTAATAAAATTTGACTACCTAAATGGGTTTACAAGACATTTGGCCTACAAAAATTGTTGCTGTATTTGTCAAGACTACTATTGAATGTTGATTTTTGGTGCGGTACAATCTTGTAGGTACTTTAGAAAAAATTTTGAAAAACTGAGTGGGAGCCAACTGTGAATTTATTGATTGCAATACCTACTGAAAATTCTTACGATGGAGCAATTTCTGTTGTGTCCGTAGGAATATCGTAAATGAGGAATTCAGGAGGAAGTTACGTCGTTTCCTAGGAACTGACTGAAACCGCGAGAAAAAATGTAATTAAAACGTGTTGATATTAAAATAAAAACAACATACTTTGGACTGATGAATGAAGGACCATTGGTTTCTATCAAATAACGAGTTCAATAATCATGTAAATGATCAATACTAAGTAATAAATAGAAATTCATGGTGCTTCGACAGTTTTTTCGGTAGGACAAACGAAAATGGCCAAATTTATCAAAAATAGGCCTTCTATAATAGATTATTTAAACATATTCACACAAAAATCCATAATAATGAAAGAACAGACTGAAAAAAATGGGGTTTATAATTTAACAACTACGATTAATATTGTTAGGATGGAGAAGAGTAATGTTCAATTTGGAAATGAACTACATTTTTATATTTAAGACAAATTATAGAGAGAAGAGTGTGAGATTACTGCTAACTTAACGTTGCTTGGTGCCTCCCTTTACTTCAAAATGGGTGGTCATTCGAAAAACGGCCTTTTTTTAAATTAATGAGAAACTAATTTATTTAAAACTAGTCATTACAAATTAAAAAATACGTGTATCCTGGAGGAAATTTAAAAAAATTATTGTTCTATCTTGTGGCATTTAGAGGGATAGCAATGCTATATATTCTCTTTACGTGGTAAAAATTGTTAATGTTGTGGAAAACAAAAAACAAAAAAAGAATAAAGGTCTACTCAGCTTGTCCAATCATAACAATGGTTACAAATGAAAATATAAATTGTTGTTCTAAATTATGTAGAATTTTATTGGGAACAATACGAAAAGTTTTGTTTCGAGAATTTTGATTTCGTTATTTTGAAGAAACGGAATAAATTATGGGTCATTTGCTATTATTTTCAATATTATGTTTTTTAAACTAGAAAGCGACTAGTTGAAAATTCTTCAAAAATTGAATGACTAGGAGATTCCAATCCAGATTGGAATGTATAATCATGCACATATACAGGGTGTCCGCACTTAAGTAGTGATATTTTTCAGGAGTCGATTCTAGAGCTCATTTCCCATAGAAAGCTCCTCATAGAATTTTTTAAACGCTTCGCTTTTGAGTTATTCAGTGTTCACGATTTTTTCGTGTTTTGTACTGTATGACATTAAAACGGCTATGACTACCTTAATTTTCGGGTTAATTCAAATCTGATTGCACCGTTGGAAAAAACGTGACATTTCCAATCTCTCTTATGGAAAATGATATTTTTTGAATCGGCGAATTGGGTGAGATTTCAAGTCGTTCAAACCCCAATTGTTTGCACAGACGCAATATTCGCTCCTCAAATGGCAAACTGTCTCAAGGTAATAGAGCGGTTAGCAGACAGATGGTCTAAATCGCAAAGCCATGTTACCGGATGGCTACGAGCGCAGGTTTCCTTTGCTATTTTGCGTGCAACGTCCATGTGCAAAAGAGGAACTAGGAAGAAGTGGAGAACAGTAGAGGACCTGATAGGCTTTCGTGATGTAACAATTTAGGACCTTCATCTCGTACATATCAGGAAAAAAAAAGAACACAACTGAACAAGCCTAGCAGAGAGAAGAACAGTTAAAAAGAAGAAAAAAAATTAACCGATCACCCAGTGCCTTAGCGAACAAAAAAGAAGACGTATGATCCCTTAACTTGTCTATAATCATTAAATAAAATATCAGAGCAGAATTGGGTGAGAAATTGAGAAGGAAATTTGACAAATCTTAGAAATCTTCACTGTTTTCAAACGCTCATAGGTTCCTACATACAATTAGGCATGTGACTTTTCGCTTGTAGGCCTAAACGTTGCGCCAAAATCTCGGCTGTCCAACGGTATGGTCAATTTTACTTTTACTTTGCTAATTTTTGGAGAAAAATATGTTTCAATTTGGAAAACATTGTTTTTTTATTTTTTCAATAAAATCGAAGGTTTGCTTGAAAAATTTATTTTATAAGAATGAAACTCCGTTTGTCTGTCTGTCCATGCTATGCACGGCCAAAAGGTGGGGGGATCTTCTTGTACTTCTCCGATAGGAGGAATAAGCGATCTTTAAATTTTCTACCCCATCCGAACTATGGGCCAGGAGGTGGGCGGGGGTGGGAGCAAGTTTTAATGCACGTTTTTTTCGCCACATTATCCACTGCCACATTAAAATTTGATCGAGAGCACTTCGTATATCAGAGACAAAGTTACGTTTCAAGACCCGAAGAACACGATGGTGCAGTCAAAATCGCTGAAAGATGCTGTTTTCCCGGAGAAATCAGCGAAAGAATGCGGGAAATTACGAAAAAAATTCGTTCCCCACTATGGTTTTTGCCGCCTTAATCGAGTAAATTTCGACGGTTTTCACTCGGGTTGGTCTTAAAATGTTCTTTGAATTTTCAATTTGATCCCATTTGAGTTTCGAGGCATGAAATTGTGTTTTCCGATTGTGGTGAACGAAAAAGTAGACGGAAACGCTGGTTCTCGAGCCAGCGCTCTTCCTATTCCATCGAAAAGTGGGTAGGTATACTCTGAACTTTGTAATCCAACCTCTTGAAGATTATTTGAAATAATTTAACAAGACTGAGGAATGGAGCATTGGGGCAATACCGCCATGGCAAAATTAGCCTGAATTTGATGTGGCGATATTGCCCCAGTAAACTTTTCGAAATAAAAAATCATTAAAAACTACAGTTTTCGTTAAAAAAAAAATAAATAAATAAATTTAAAAAAACATGAAGTAATGGGTGGAAATTGAAGCTAAATGATTTTTCTACGTCGTTATGCTCAACAATTTACATAAACGTATAAAAAACTGTTACCACGAAAATTCGACAACAGTAAAACTAGAACGCCAAGCTTCAAAAACTGTGAACTCGCTTATCTTTGATAAAAACAAATTAATGACCCCAAACCAACTTTACCAACAGTGCTGCTGATTTAAAGATGACGATATTTGGCTTCAAGATTTGTTACTCAGGTGGTTAAATATTTATATGGGGTGGCGGTATTCCCCGACTTGGCGGTATTACCCCACTTCCCCTACCTAACGTTCTAAGGATTTTCAGACAATTTCATTTTTCAAATTCGGTTATGTTTGAGCCGTTGAAATGGTCTTTAGATGGTACTCTATAAGAATCGAATTACACCATTTTTCAAATTCAAGTACACAAATTTTCTCTTCAAGTTTTTTTCACCAGTTTTGCCGATTCAAAAAAATTTTGGTTTTCTGTTGGAAAGAAAGGGGATTCTACGCTCTTTCCAATGGTGTAATCAGATTTTTTGAATTTGCTTTTGAATTGAGGGACTTGCGGGCGTTTTAAAGTCATTAAATTTAAAAAATTAAATAACTCGAAAACAAAGCGTATGAAAAAATAAATCCTAAAGGAATTTTAGAAGAACTCTTAAGAAAAATCTCTTACGAGGAACTTAAGATCAAACATTAGCTCTAAAATTGGGTAACCGACACCGAATGGAACACCCTGTTTATAGGTAGGTACCATTTGAGACAATGAACCTGAAATCACGCTGTGGATTACAACTGATTTCCTGAATTTTTGTTTGAATTTGAGTCAGAAACTTACTGCAAATTGAATAGGTGACAGGGATTTAAAAAAAAAGGCTCAATTCAGTAGTTGATATAATTAAAATACTTAATACGTGAAAAAAATCATAAACACCTAGCCTACGGTTGCAAACTATTCTTTGGGTTTCTGTGTTAATTTTATGTTAGGCGAAGAGAACACCAACTTTGAAATTAAGATTTGTTGAGTACACTTGATTTTTTTTTTTTTTTTTTTTTTTTTTTTTCAGATCAATTAAAAATTTTACACACTCAAAAACACCACGTTGTTTAAGAATGGTTAATGGAATTAAAGGAGCAATAAGGCACATAAGGTATGATTAAAAAAAATATGTAAATTTCTTCTTAGGGTAATTAATTATTTTTTTACTTGTTAGGGTAAAAAGTACCACTGCGTGAAGCAATTTACTTACCCTCTGAGAAACAGTTTTACATTTTTTCTAAAAGTAATAAAAACTCCTTTATCTGCTAATAAATACTTATAGTTTTTGCCTCAATAATTTGAAGTTAAATTTGACTCAAATACTTCATAATTATCTGAATGTTTCCCAAATCTTCTATATCCAAACGTCTTTTTTTTTCAATTACTGCTTCGAATATACAATTACCGCGAGCTATATATTTGGTACCTAGTAAATCCAAGATTTGAAAAAATGCAATTCCAGCAATGATGGAATTATATGTATTTGCAAGGAAATATACCCAAGACTTATCTAGAATATTAATTTTATTTGAAAATATCTTGAACTTTGCAATGTGGACTTGAAATCAAACCCCATAATGCTTGAATTATGTCTGGAAGCTACGATGATTTTTTAAATTTTATTTTAACAAAAAAATACGACATACTATTAAAATTAGTACCTAAATATTTGAGAATAGAAACATGAAAAAAATGGAAAAAATCAACCAAAAAATTATGCAAGAAGAATTACTTTTTCACTGCCATTTCTTTAACAAGAATGATAACCAAAAAAAATTATTATTATAACGAAAGTAAAATTTATACCAAAGAAAAGTGTTATTGAAAAAATGAAACTTTTCAAATTGTCTGTAAGTACATAGGGTATTTATACAAAATATATATATATCTGTACACAAGTTTAGATGATTAAAAAAAATTATATGAATTATATTCCTGTACCTATTTAGCACAAAAAACTATATGCATAGATTTAAAAAAATCACTGTATTCTTGTCAAAAAAAATAATACGTTAAGGTTGAAAATATGAAAAATGGGAGTTATTTGATAAATTATTGAAGAAAAATTGAATTATGATGCATCAGTATTAACAATTTGTCAAAGTATCCCTGCCTTCTTGTTTTGTTGCGATTTTTCGTTTAATTTTTTAAAAAATGATGAATTTTACGTGCAATGGAATGCATACTTTTTAAATTCGGATGAGGGAAGTTTCGGAGATTACAATAGTTCCTGATAAGATATTTTTAAAAGTTGTACTGAATGTTAGTTTTCTTCTGTTGATAAAATCTGGTTGAATGTTGTTTTTTGTAATTCCATTTCAATATCGTGATTACTATAATTTTTACGTTTCGTTATTACTTAATAGGCAAATTAAATTATCATGTATGTATGTATATCTATGGAGGGAAGAAGAAGAGGTTCGGCGAAGGCAAATATGATAACGAAAATACATATCTTAAGATGTGTTAACATTTGTAAAGTAGTTTTTAATGATTTTCCCCTTCCCCAGAAAATTATCAAGGGGGGAGGATAACATTGTTATTTTGTATTAATAGAATGATGTTTTGAGAAAAAATAATTTTTTTCAAATAGGTATCAAAAGAGAAAATCTCCAGTGGTTTTTTAAATGAAGTTTAATCAAGAAATAAATGATACAGATATGGGATTTGTTGAGAAATGATTTTTGTTATAGTTCTTTTTTTAATAGAAAAACCAGCCCCCTTCCTTGGTTCGCTTTTCTAAACAAATTAATTATTATTAAATAAAATTGAAAAAAAGAAGAAAAAAAAATGAAATGCAGAAGAAAGAATAGATGACAAGGCTTTTTATGTTTGTGTGAAATAAATAAATAGCAAAAATGAATGTACCTACACTTACATGTAATAATATGTATTTGGTTATGTAAGTGGCTAAAAAAAAAGTTCACATTGGCAATAAATTGATGTATAAAAGAAAAAAAAAAAGAAAAAACAAAGTAAAGATTGAAGGCACTATGCAGGTTGTTATGTATATAATTACCGTTTATACATGAAAAAAGATATATAGAAATGTTACTGTACTGTAATGTGTAAAAAAATTGAAAATAAAAATTGTAACGGCTGGAATAATTTGTTATTCTTTTTCCTGAATAATTTAGCCGACTGAATGGATTTATGGCGTAGGGGAACTACGCACAGTGGGGCCAGAATGAATAAATTACAGATGAAATTAGGAGAGGAATGATTAGAAGTTGAGGGAGGGGGGGGGGGAGATAAAGCGGCCCATTCAAAAAAGTTCCCGTCTTCGCTCTCCTGCCTCAGAATACGTTCACCATACACGATCCGTCATTCTCAGCTCAAACCGAAGGTTTCCCGTCAGTATACGGTATTCTGAGTTTACCTTCTGCGTTCTCCATTCTTCAATGGCTCCTTATTTAAACAAAACCCAGAAGGTCTTCCGGCAGCTCCACACACGCTCGGACCTAGCAGGTTGATAGGGTGGGGGACCCCGGACCGCAGGATGGTCCGATGGGAAACCCATCCGACGAGCTCTGCAGGACACCTCAAGAGGAAAAAAGAAGGAAAGATAGGGTAAAAGAGGAAAGAAGAAGGGGAAGGAGAAAGAAAAAGCTCATTACTCAAAATGCTCTCGAAGGTAGAAGAAGTGAAGGCACTAAGCGATGGAAGGAGCCTACAGGCAGACCATTCCAAATCCTTGGCGCTTCAAAACGTATGGATGCATTGAAGGGTTTAGTTCTCGCAAAAAGGAGCTAGCCTAGTGGATGAACCGAACGAAAATAAGGAGTCCTGGTATGATGGTATTGAGGAGGATCTGTGAAAATACTTGAATATAAAGCGTAGCAGACGAATCGTCAGATAGATCCCAAAACTTGATTTATGTAAGGGGACACATGACCTCTAGGCATGAGATTATAGATATACCTCATACAACTGTTGAACACAACGTTTCCTCTACCTTCGAAGAATCGAAAGCAATTAAGAGTTACATACCTAAATAGGTAACAATAAACTGTAACCAGCCGATATGTAAATAAATTTAAGTAGTATATTTAAAGGGAAATGGAAACTTGCTTACCTGTACCGTTGAACTGAAATTGAAGATGGAAAGTCCACGCTGATCATTATGCAAGAGAATAAAACACTAGAACTAGACGGATAAGCACGGTAAGTAACCACAGTAAACAACGAGGCGAAGGCGAACAAAGATGTGAGCACTGAGTATTAATAAATTATAACAACTAAAATGCATCATATTGAAGTAATACCAAAAGCCTAAGTTGACCACAGAATAGACATAGACGAAACTGGTAGGTAGGTACATACCATGGAAGAAGGGAAGTCCACTTTTCCATGTAGGTACTGTGCATTAGGGTGCCCGCTATTTTGAGAAAGGTAGAATTTTGATGACCTCCACCCGAAATTTGGTTTAAAATGTCAAAAAAAGACCCCTGAATTTTTTCAGATTTTTTGCACAACAAAAACCTACGCCGGTAGCTCGATTTTGGTTTTTGAAATAGGTACGCTTTTTTTTGCCAATATCAGACTTTTGAATTTAACTATTTAACTTTCACAAACTTCTTTATAAAATTGTGAAACTTTGTACACTTACGTTTTTGTGGTCGCTGAACTCGAATATGCAGTCAAAACAAGTCGACAGCAACAACTTGTCAAACCTCAAAGGCGACAAAAGAAAAGTTAGCTAAGCCCATGATTCTTGAGTAAGGTGATCGTTTGTATGAAGAATAAAAATTATGTTTGGTATGCATTTGACTTATTATTTTACAAGTGTATGCTCATTACTGTTCAAAAGATTGATTTTTTTTACGGCAAATTCGAGTTCAGCGACTCAAAAAAACAAATTTTCATAATTTTACTATGAATTTTGAAAAATTTTCATTTTTTATGGTTTTGAGATTCCAAACTGTCAAAAGTTGTTGCTGTCGACTTGTTTTGACTGCATATTCAAATTCAGCGACCCCAAAAACGTAAGTATACGAAGTTTCACAATTTTACAAAGAAGTTTGTAAAAGTTATATTCAAAAGTCTGATATTGGCAAAAAAAGCGTATAAAAACCAAATCAAAAACCCAAATCGAGCTACCGGCGTAGGTTTTTGTCATGCAAAAAATCTGAAAAAATTCAGGGGTCATTTTCTTGACATTTTAAACCAAATTTCGGGTGGTGGTCATCAGAACTCCGCCTTTCTCAAAATGGCGGGCACCCTACTGTGCATGGTAGAAAGAATGCAGAGATTGTGTACTCGTTGATCCATGTGAAAGGTTTTGCCTTGGATTTTGCTCAGAACTCTAAAGCCCGGTAGATTCAAGCCTCAAACCGGTAGCCCGGAAGAAAAAATGGAATACCGGTAGATCTACCGGAATTGCGGTGGAACGGCAGGCAACCCTGATAGCGTTTGTGTTTTCCATGAACCTTTTTTTTAATCTTTCCTTTGTCTGATGATCCTTTTCAATTAATTTATTCCAGCTTCTTTCTGTTCCGTTTTTTGTTAATAATTTCTCTAATTGCCTCTTTCCACCTTTTTCCCGCGTATTTATTTCTTTAGCCACAGATCCTATTTCTCCAGTGACCGATTCTATAAATTGTTATGGATGCTAATTTTAGTATTGGATTAGGCAAATAGAGTACATAGTCTGCAATTCGTGTGGCTAAATGCAAGTCGCACATCGAGGGGTATGCGGTGTCGTCCTCAAGGGACTAACCAACAAGATGCCTTGCAAAGCCAATCCACCTGCTATTAGGGATGTCATGAGTCTATTCGGCCACACAGCTTCTTTTTAACTGGTAAAGCAGATATTTACATGACAACATAATGCTTACATAACACTACGCAATTCATATGGTAAGTGATCATTGGCACAAAGTGACGCCCGCTATACAAATCGAGATTAGTGAGGCCCTCATAAAAACAATAATAGGTATGTAGGAATGTAACAAACAACAACATAGACACAAACATACTTGTTTATGCGGTAGTAAACGAT
The DNA here is from genome assembly GCA_030762985.1 of Adelphocoris suturalis. Classification (NCBI taxonomy): domain Eukaryota; kingdom Metazoa; phylum Arthropoda; class Insecta; order Hemiptera; family Miridae; genus Adelphocoris; species Adelphocoris suturalis. The sequence continues at coordinate 30,064,948 of CM061042.1, forward strand.
TTTATTTCCTTGAACCGAGGGTAACAAAGGACGATCACAGAAAAAGCGCTTAAATACAACAATAATAATAGTTATCATTACCACTATTAAAAATTAAAGTAAAACCAAGTTGATTCTTAATCATAAACTTGCTCAATAAAGCTTGGTATTAGTAAATAAAACAAAGCATTTGCATAGACCAATCGCTTACTCACACAGTGTCTGATTCGAATACTTGTAATTTACTAAGATTCTGAAGCGAAATACGAGTCTAATCGTGCGAATTACAGTAGAGGTGTCAAAATGTTCAACGACACCTTTACAACCCGCGACTGATCACAGATAACTAGAAAAATTTTGAATTTCGATGAAAACATTTCCTGATAAAACGAAAAAATATATACAAATAAATAGGTGAATGATTTATATCGCGAAATGTCATCAGGAAAATCATAATGTGATGATAAAAAACGATTATTACTCCTTTCATACAAACGGGAAAATTTGTTTCATAAAGAAGAAGAGATCGAAAGAGGGATTTTTTAAATATAATAAAGCAGGCTTTTAAAATGTACCGTTTTAATATGAACTAAATATCATTTGAGTCGAAGTTGTGGAAATCCGTTTCAATGAAGAAACAGAAGTTGATGAAAAACGTCTATTTCCACAAAACGTTGAGTTACAATATTGGTTCGATTGCGATCAGTTGCAAACAATAATTGAGAACAAACAACAGAAAGAAGCATCCACAAGCAGGAACAAACTGAACATACAATAGTCGCAGGTGGGAGGGAGCTTGAAACCCATTGGTCAAGAGAAAGGGAGGAGCTGGGTGGCTCAACCAATCAGGTGCAAGTGAAAGGCCATGACCAATGAGATGCAAGTTCGTTACACCGTTTTTTACATGTATTAACTGTGTCATTTTTTTGGTATGTTCAATCATTGCTTGTTACTGATGACCTACGCCCAAATCAATCCAACATTCTAACATTCAATGTTTATAGATGTTTTTCATTCATATTCGCCTCCTTCCCGCTTGATTTCTAAGGCGAATCAAGAGTTGAAAAACATCAAATAGGTAACAGAAAAACGTGATTTACGAACTCCAATTAAATCATTTAAAAAAAATCATATGTACCTTTGAGCATTACCCACACAAGAATTAGTTAGTATATCATACCTGTAGGAACCTGTATTTGAGACATTGGTAGATATTGTGAAATTAAGAGTTGATCAATGTTGATTTTTAAAATATGAAACGGCTTCAACGTGTAAGTACATTTTTCAATGGAAGAATACAAAATTTCACAAAAACGCCCTATTTTGGGTTCTATGGAGGATGTCCCAAACTATATTCTCTACAATCTTTTCACAAACTACAAATCAAAATTTTTTAAAATTATTTTTTCCTAAGTTCCAATTATCGGAAAAAAGCTTCGTATCTATCATCAAACTTTTTTTAGTTTCCATTTAAATCATGTTTTCCTGAAATCTGAGCACTTTCTGGACACGAAAATTGCATAGATTTACATTTTAAGGCAAACAAACTGTTTGAAAAACATTCTGCAATTGAAACTAAGCTTTCTGATTTTTCATTTTATTGTTTTAAATCAACATGTTACATTGGAATAGGAACACATTTTCGTATACAATTTTGTAGACGAAATTTCAAATTTCCCTGTCATTAAAGATGATTCCAACAGTTAGGCATATTTAGTGACTTCTATAATCATATTTCATAATAACTGAAAACATTTAGCGCTGCCATCTGAACATCTTCATTTTGTAATGCTTGTTTTTGGTTGTTTTTGCTTTGCTTTACGAAAGAACGAATTTTTATGCTATCCCCATATCCAAGAATCATTGTGGTTTCACTGGTACAAATTTCGTAAAATTATTTTTCCATTTTCTATTTTAAAGCTTCATTTTTATGGAATCCACTTTAAAATTAATAATGATAATAAAATATAGGATCGATTAGTCACAACAGGGACTCTCCCTTATCAAAAAAGCCTTGGGCTATTTCAATATTCCTAAAGGCGATATCCTCATCAAACAATGTCGTGCTTGCTCATCGTAAACATAATGAAGAAATTGGTTAGCTCAAAAATCGTATTTTTCATGGATAGAATTGGGTTTGCGGATAGGGACGAATTTGTGGTTCTCAAACGCAACAAAAAGCAACAAATTGCGGTTTTTAAAAACTTCAGATTGTGTAACAATCAACTGACAACTGACATTCGTTTTCCATCGTAAGAACTACATTCCCACTAATACTCATAAGAAAATTACAGCTGAGATAAACAAAAATATAAAAATATATGTACCTTGCATTAAAAGAACAATAGAAATTATAACCCCAGGAACGTGGCGTTAGTACTGTACATTGTATTGTCTTAAGGTACATGAAATAGAGAGTATATTTTTGCCTGAAAAATATCATTAGGTTAATCATAATGTAATATTCATTGTCATTAAGAAGTTGAAGTGGGTTAAGAATATAATTATGGTTTAAAAGTTAACAAACATTTGATTCGGAGTTGAATTATCATGCAACATACACTAGGAAGAAGTCTAGAATAGTTGAAAATCGTGCAAGTTGAACTACTTTCTCAAAATTTAACGTAACATTGTTGTTTAGTCCACTCGAGATATTATTAAGAAAATTGACATTATGTCATCAACATAGCTTGACTAATGGTTTGAAAACGGGTTTAAATAAAAATGCATACTAAATAATTCTAAAAGTCAAGATAACTAGATAATAAAAAAATTAATTACAACTATAACAAAACCAATAAAAAATAAAAGTTCCAGTCATGCAGCATGATCCTATGAACGAATTTTCGTAAATCATCGTATTAAATAATGTTGAATTGCTTTCAAATTAAAGCTTTTTGAGTGCAATGAAGTTGTTAACTATTAATTTTATGAAAAAAAAAAAGTATTTTAAATAATAACCTGCTATTCGAAGAAGAGATTTTAGATTTTGAGCTTTTGACAATTTTTTTGCTAATTTTAATTTTTATGAAATTTAAGTACTCTTTTCAGCATAATATTGTACATAAATTTTTGAATACTTTATTTTATAGTTGATAAACTTTATTTGAACAACATTCTGCGAAAAAATATAATTTGAGGGATTTTTAGCTGTTTTAGCCATTTCTAGTGATGTTCAGTAGCACATTTTTGAAATTTGACCAATTTAACGTGCTCAAAAATTATGGCCACCGAACTCTTTTTTTTTTTTTTTTTTTTCGGAAAGCTTGATTTTTTTGGAGCAAGAACGGAATTTTTATCTCAATCCTAAGGAGAGTTACCGTCTGGAATGGCACGTACATACATACATACATACATACATATACATATGCATATGAAAAAGGTTAAACTCTAGGATTCATTTCAAAATGCCTCAAAACGTATTTCGATGAAGAAATTTTAACATTTCCCGAGCCATTGCAATAGCTTCATTTTCTACGAAAATTTGCTATAAGAATGACAAATAACACAAGAAACTGAAATTTCGAAAAAATAATTGCAATCAATCTTGAACGGTACCTACTTATGAACATAATCCAGGTGTGGTTTAACTAGGTTTATAAACCAATAAATAATATAGGCATGCTTCTATCTCAAAAAATAAAATACCCTGTTATAATTTATTTCTCTTTACTACGTTTTCTAAACACCACTAATATCACAAATTTAGTTTACACTCATATTCAGAATCTGAACAGCTCAATTGTAATGTTTGGAATTCGATGGTTTTAATTTACATTTCCAATTTTAAAAAAATCAGAGAATGGCTTGAACCACGTTGAAATAATTCAAAACAAATAAATACATATAATAATAATAATAATAATTCAAAGAAATCAAGTAAGCCGTTCAAATATTGGAGAAATGTAGGAATCATTAGTTACTCAATGATGGATAGTGTTTAGAGAGGTGCCTAAACCTTTGAAGTACAATGGTAGGTAAGAGTACTAGCAATTCATGGCTTCAGAGATTTAATATTTACAAACTACCAGTACATATGTGCCTCATTATAGATGTGACGTAGTAACCTTGTACGATAAATTTATGCATAGATTACTTTGAGCGCATGCTTTGATACATGAAGGCATGACTTTCGCATATAGTCATGAGATTAATCTCAACAGTGGGAAAGGCTACGTTTCAACCTTAGATCACGAATACGAGTATAATAAAGTCAATCATGAATATAAGATGTTTTGTTACTTTCATGGAAAAGCTCCTCTTAAACTACGACAAATAGAAGTGCCAAGTGAGGGACTAGAGCAAACAGCATACAACGTTATTTTAATAGCAGTTAGGACTGTACGGGGTGAGTGATTCTAGATATTAGAGCCAATCATAACGGAACCGTGCCTCATTGAACTGATTACTGGAAATTGAAATGTAGCATATTCAGCAATCCGGTCCACCACCATTCTGCCCGAAATTTCCAACGAACCTTTCAATGATCCCGATCACTTAAGAAAAATTAGAAGTACAATATAATCCAATAAAGAGTCCACAGAAGGATTATTTTATCCCGATTCGAACAACCCAGAGCAGACCTGAATGTAGCTTGCAAAGTTACTTCAACCACCTTAAAAGGAAAGAATACAGCAAAAGGCTGATGTGCTGAAAGGCAGTTACCAATCAGGTTTTGAAGCACAGAAGTCAGCAGTGTTTAAAATTCACTAGCTGAAAATCGAGTAGGAGAAACCATAATGAAAGAAATATTGCACCATTTATTTGGCCATGCCACGAGGGACATTTGACAACATAATTAGGTGGACGATGAGGAGCTGATGGAATCTCGCCAACCGAAAAAATTTGGTGAGGGTAGCACTCGTGCAGTAGGAATAGATTGAAAAGTAGGTGATGCTTTAATGTCACATCAGAAGTCCGGTGAGGAGTCCCTATTTCTTCATCTTTGTTTAATCTGGTACTTGAAATCGCCATCAGCAGATTGAATGTCAACATATCTGAGATCATAAATATATAATCGTACCGATTCCTCGCATTGTTTGAAGACACATTTAAATTACTAGGAGCATCAATTACCTCAACAGGGCGTCCCAGGAAGCTAAGAGATGCTGCAGCAGAAGTTAAGTAGGATAAGGATGAAAGAAGGAGAAGGAATAAGGATAAAACCTTATAAATGCAAGCCTCAGGCAGTGATACAAGTCACTGATCTACGTCGACTGGCAGCATTGATGGATAAGTCGACTGGCAGAATTCAAATAACCCACTGTTTTGATATCAACTGACTGATCATTCTGAAGGGATTTCACCGGATTGGCGACTATTAACCTATTTTGCTGAACAAAATCTCTTCAAGTTTAAATTTCTGTGGTTTTGTAGGCAAACATTTATTGGCCAATTATAAGATCTACTGACTGGCTCTGCATCCAGGGTCTGTATACGGGAGGTTTGGAGAGAAAAATTATTAAGAGAGTTATGGGCGAATTGGGAAAGATATTGGAGGTCAATAACAAATTCTGAACCACAAGTTGGTTATCGGGGTATGAAATTGTTAGATTCGTGAAGAGAGGCAGGCTGCACTTACTAGTACATTTTAGAATGCAGGGTTCGAGGAAGACTAACTCAAGATCGTCCAGTACGCTAAGAGCACCAGCTTAGTAGGCCAAGAACTAAAAAGATGCTGTAAAGCCAAGAAGAAGAATAAGTGCTAACGGTACAGGGACAGCTCAAAGCTGGTGGGCACAGGATCTACTACTATATCATGGAGTTTTGTAGTTCCGACAACAATTTAAAAAACTCCACTCCACAGTTATGTTTTACTCAGGTTATTGAGAAGACAAATGTTTAGTTGACATCCTAGTTTGCGCTAATCCTAGGTTAACGCTAAGGTTATGCTGGATAGGAGATACCAAAAACTCGTTTCAAAAATGTAAGATTTGAAGGCGCCAATGCCGTGCTAATGGATGCATTTCGGGTGAGTACTGCTCTTTGATATTTTATTTATAAACCTTTCCATCAATTCTCACTATCAGCAACCCTAAATATGCGTTTTGAGGTCCTATTTGAACCATTTTGAAGACACTTTCCCCATTTCCACCACCAACGTCAATACTGACACGCGCGACACTGAACACGCACAATGGCATGTCATCATCAATAAACAGGAATATAAAAGCTGCGTTCATCCCTTAATTGTGCATTAATTTGGAACAGTCAAGAGCTTCCTTCCTTATGTCATCAATCCAGGCTAGAGGGGATCAAATACACATCAATAGGAAAGTATGGGTAATAACTCAAGACACTGGGGTTAGTAAACAAAGACAACTTTCAATTTTGAGAGAATTACGATACGTCAAAGAATATTGGGCACAGCCATAACTTTTATGTGGGTGCCAAGGTTATGCATGCCATGGTTATCCATATCAATGAGACTACTGATGCTCTTGCGAGGAGAGCCATTGGTGGGATCTCTATTGAGATGTTGCCTACACATATTGAGGATCAGATCTACATGTAACATAGAACCAATTCCATCTGGCATGAGATATGACAGGCAGAGGTGGCTGGACTGCATGGTTTCCTCTAGGACATGTGCCTGGTGGGCCCATTCGTGACCCAACTTCCAAGGAGGGACCGAATAGTGGTCAATTGGGTAGCTATCGGCCATACCTGCCTTACCCAGAGAAACCTCGTGATGTTGTGTGTATAAGGTGATGTGTCCATCCACTACTTTCAGGAGGATAGACAGCTCTTATGGACCTCACAACACAGGTGGGTTGACGACAAGATCCAGCCCTGCAATCGAACCTGACATCCACTGGGCTCTACTAGGAATCAGTGGTATATTTATATAAGCATCTAGTCATAGTTTTTATCTCATTTCGCTGTGTTGTATGTAGTCATATATTTATGTAGTTATTAGCCTATGCATAATCGAAACTTGGTTGCGATTTCTGTTTTTAGGATATTTCCACCTGCACGAGGGGTTGCTTTACCTTCAAGATATACGAATTCATTCCCAGAATTGGATTTGTCAACAAATTTTTTCTTAAAATAATATACTAACATGGTGCGAAATAAATATTTGGATACCTAATAACAGATTAGAATATTATAAACAAATAATTTATAACAATATTATAAAAATATAAAAATCTGTAAAACATAATAGAATAATACATTGATGAACTTATATACAGTGCTTGAGAATTCAGAATGTAAAGAAATAATCGTACTTGGACCTGGTAAAGGACCTGTTGAAATGAGTGCCGACTGAACAGATATTTAGGGATATTGCTTGATTCGATGATGTCAATCAGTTTATTCAAAGTTAACGGTCGAAAAAAATCAAAAGATCTCTCTTGGTTACATTGGTGAAAGTACAGGGTGGCGCGTATGTTATGACCACATTTGAATTGGTTGCTGTGCCTAATATTGAAGCTAGAAGATAGAAATGAATCGCAGTTCGTAGCAAGAATGAGGAAGTTTATTGAACTTGCCAACGTAAAATTTTCAATTTTAGAAGATAACGTCCGGTAAATGTCCTCTTTGTCGATTGACACACTCTTCAAGGCGCTCGGCGAAGTTGTGTATCAAGTTATCCAACAGCTCATCAGGAATCTGTGCAATTTCTCTATGGATGGGGTCTTTCAATTCGGCAAGAGAACGTGGTTTGTCTATGTTTTTTAGATACCCCCATAAAAATAAATCACATGAGGAGAGGTCGTGGGAAGAATCTTATGGACAAGCATTATTTTATAGGGATGCAAATGTTTTGTAAAAATCATTTCAAGCCTACACCACAGAATCCTAAGACCCTGAGTGTGATGTTTCATTGATCTTCAGGAGCTTGCTTCGACAGACGCTAGAACACCGATCACATTTTAAGGGATAATGACTGTTGGGCCAAGTTATTCCATCTTGGAACCAAAGTCCACTGTTATCGGAAGTAACCCGCCTGGGGGACATTGTTGACCCACCTTTTGGGGAAAGGTGAGTGGCGTGGGAGGATGAAGGGCCCAACATATTGCCTCAAAAGTCTCATTATTCCTTAAAAAAAAAAAAAATAAATAAATAAATAAAACATAAAAAAATACAAATAAAAAAGCCTCTACAGCGAGCACACGGTGTTCAACGGTCCAAACCATAATGAAATAAGGATATGTCGTTCACCGCTGAACGGATCCCATCTGAACATCAAAAGTTCCCAGTTCAACTCACTCCCACTCCGTCTCTTAGTTTCAGCCCTACAGTTCATCAACTCCTCAGCGTTTTTTTCTTTCTTCAGTTGACATTAGCCAGGGGCAACAGCCATGAAGACCTTTATTTCATAAACATTACATGGCCATGACAGCCGACCTTTATTTTATAAAATTACATTACACAATTAAGCAGTATTAAATTTTCACTTTAATGCCATTAACATATGCGCACACAGTTCTGTAGATTGACTGCGATTTCTAATGAATAATTTGGTGGTGATGTACAGGGTTCTCCATATGTTGGGTTATTAAGCCTAACATTTTACCTCTAGCTGCGGTTTAGGTAGGGCAAATCATAAGTATGTGTTCCAGCATTTCATCCTGGGAGCCACATTTTGTGCATATTGGTGATTCTCGCTGTCCGATTTGATTCAAATATGATGAACACAATCCATGATTCGAAAGCAGACGACCGAAACGATGTCTTCACCGTTCTTTCAACTCTTACTCCACATAGCCAATCATCAGATCCTCACACTACCTTTCCACCTAGCCCCTCCACGCAGCAAAGAGCTGAATAGAGGGAGTTGAACGGGTCCCTCTCCCCGCCTTAGACCCCTCTCCGCTCTTTCCACCCCTCCCCTCATAACTTTCCGGGAACAGAAAGAAGGAGTGAGGGAGTTGATCTCAGTGTCTTCTACCAGCTTGAGAAGACGAAGAGGACTGAATGGGTGAATGGATCCTAAATAACGAATCTTTGATGTGAGTGAACGGGTGAGAGTTAACTCTGTGAATTGAACGGATCTAACACATCCCTATCATGAAAAATGAACTTACCATCCCACAGAAGACCGTAAAGTGGGGGGAGGGGGACCTTGTGGGCTCCCCTCCTTGTGAACCCACCCCTTACAAATGCGGTCATAACATCTACGCCACCCTTTTACTTCTCTTGTTCAGAGCTAAGAATATAAGGATGTGAAACGTTTTACATATAAAATGGAGTTTGAATCAAGTCAGAAAGTGTAGTATGAAGGTTTCTACGTAAATAATATTAGTATGTATCGTAACAAAGCGAGAATGTGTTGTACGTGAAACAAACGAAAATTTGTCGAATTCTCATATTTCATGCCGAGTTTATACGTGAAACCCACTTCTGGAACACTTCTTTCTTTGGGGCTGTACTTTATTGATCTCCAGCTTCAATCATACTTATGTCGGTAAAAAAAATTCAGTTTTAATGGCTGTAAAATTGCATTTCTGAGATCAGACCGTTTACGTAGTGCAGTATGGTGAGTTCAAGGTAAAATATATTTTACTAGTTTAACCAATAGCAGCATGAAAAAGCGCTAATATGTATAGGAGACTCGTGAACACTTTATCTTTTTTTAAAGTTGAGTTTCTATTACGCGTTTTATCATTTGATGGTAGTTTCTTGTTTGCTGTCGCGTGCTATATTACATAGGCACTAATTTCTAATAAACGAATAAGAATTAGTCTCATCATCGAGCAAACGCCCAGCACTCTTTCTGTGGCGTTGCTATCATAATATAAAGATATCTGTAAGAAATTTAAGTCGGGGAACATCAATATTACTTCTCAAATCACAAAAGTATACAATAGTGACGCCACGTTCCGGATTTCCCTAAAGACTATAACAACGAAGCCCATACATACATCAAGGCAACAACGCGTGTACCTGAAACTCATTGAATTCTACTTACGTTGAAACATTTTTCACTTTTGTTAAAACTACTCCGCTAAATAATATTCTTTCAGTCCGTTTCGCGAAATTTTGTTTAGAGAGACTTGATGTGGGAGATGATGGGCTCGAAGCTGGCGGCGAGTTGGCTTTGTTCAGTTTCGCATCGAACCCAGTTGCAGCTCATCACTTTGTGCTCGAAGATCATCTATGCAAAAATAAAAAATGTTTATAGGCAAAGATAGATGGTAGGTCATATGCACTGTTACACATAATTCAAATAAACTAAGTAGTACTCAGAATTCAGATAAAATAGCATAATAGAATAATATAATTCTCAGTTTTGACCAGTATTGATGAGGTTGATGGTGCAGGAAATAAATTGTAGAGCAAAAAGGGATGATGCAAGGGATCAACAAGGGGAAAGTCATGTCAACCACCATGTTCCTAAGCAGTGTTGCCAAACATACAGGGATTGCGGTACACGTACCGGATTGGCACTTCGTGTACCGGTGCCGATTTAAGCCACAAATGTACCAGGATTTCGAGTTTTCAACAGAATACCTATTTACAGGGGTCAAACTACAAAGTTGTCAACACCCCACAAACTTTCTTCTCGTTCATCATATACGAAACCACCAAACAACCATTCTTGTATTCATTTTCAACATGAGTTGAGATCCGAGTGTTGTCAACACCTACAATTTAGTAATCGTTTCGTACAGTAATTCAGTTCACTGTACGACCAGCCTGTTTGTGCTCCCAGCTATGATCGATTTGTCGCTACTGCCTAAGATAAATTTTCTAATCTTTCCAAAGCTGATTCTTGGAACGAAAATAGGTCTGGACTTGAGTATAACAGAAGAGTTCAAGTATATATTTAATGATAGGTACAGTTTCCATCTTGAATTAAACTGGTATAATTAGTGTTTAGCTCTGAAATTAATATCTGAACACAAAGACATTTGCTTTTCCTTAAACTGAACGAAAATAATAGGATACAGAGAACTACATATTTTGCTGTATATAATTTGGACGTGACCTATGAGGGAATAACGGCGTTAAACATGTTGGATCAACATATTCAGAGTCAGTTCCTGAACCAGTTCGGGTTCGGGTAAAAGCCAGAACTGTAACCAGAAACCAGTCCTGAATAGTTCTTGATGGATAAAATAAGCTTTGTTTCTGCTGCCTCCTGGTTAAGGTCATTCTTCGTGTGCACAGTGAAGGAGGAGAAACATGTCTACTTGGCTAACCCACGGGTTATGATGGTTCAAGGGGACTGATATTTCCACTGCAAACTTAAAAGAAGAAAGGAAAACGAGGAACTTCCATGGACACAGTTCATTTGAATTATCTATGCTTTCGTACTCTGAACAAGTGCACTGTTCACACTGCCAAAGAGGGGCGTGGTCAATTCAGAACTGACTAAAAGAAGTACTGCATTTTCCACCGGATTTCAAAATTAAAAGTAGCCGAATGTACCGATTTTTTTGCTCAAACCTATCACATTATAGTGCTGGGGTGCTGGCAACCCTGTTCCTAAGGTCCTTCGCCCCTAGCGCTCATAGCCACGGACCTTGTTAGTTCAAAGCCCCATAGGGAGGGTGGTTGACGCCACGGTTAGATTATTCCATGTACCTAAGTTTCATCACAATCGTTTCATTACGCATGGGCAAACACGAATTCTACAGTTTTCATCAAGGAGGGTTTAAGCTGCAGATGGTCTCCAACGAGCATCAACACTCCCAAACCATAGGTAGCTGCAATGCTTGGCTTTTGATCTGAATGGGCAACTCAGGCATCACATAAACTTCTGAGGACTCCATATTGACAGTAGACTATCACGGAGTGCTATAATCCAGCAATAGGTTCCTAAGTTGGCCTCTTCCATCCACATGTTACACAGACTGGCATTCTCAGTGCCGCCTAATGTACTGCAAATGGTATATTTTGCCTGATTTGTAAGCCAAGCCTCGTACTTTATACTATTCAGGGAAAATTCTTGCCACACATTGGAGATTTTCAAGCCAGAAAAGAAAGCCACCCGAGTTGCAATATTGCCAAGACGTTTATTTTACACTTTTCGCACAAAGGACCTTCTGTGATGTTGTTTGACTCGAGACTGGCAGCTGTGAATCTAGACTAGACAGGGAGGAAATCGGAGAGGAGACATAAATTATTGTGTATCAACATGCATATTCATACATCTGATAAGTGTCCCTGTCCTCATGCAACAAACGGAGTCAACATACCTGTTGAAGATGAGGCTTTAAATCCGTCAGCAGGTCGACAAAACAGTTTTTAAGCTCCTCACAGTAAAAGTACAGAACCCAATCTGACGCCTTGTCTTCCACTTCATGACAATCCAGCTCCTGAAAACGTAATTAAGCACAATCGCATTTGAAATTATTCAATTAAAAAATACAAAAACCAATTATCTTGGTACCATTCACATACTTTTTGGAGACAGGGGGTGGGCACCTTCGCACTAAGAACATCATCATCAGGCTGCCAAAACAGTGTATTGTACTGACGGCCTGATGATGATGTTTTTTAAACCTTAATCTTTGAAATCATCACATCCCTACTTATATATAATTGATATTTTGGGAGAGAGAACCTAAACGTAGCTAGAACGTTTCTCGTGATTGGTACAAAGCACATGCATCATGTTCGTGAACGTTCACAAACCCTGTTTGCGAACGATGCGCACTCCGTGTAAATGGGCCTTAAGACCATCACAATTCTGAGGCATCGGGTATTTCTTATTATCATTAGTTCCAACAATACTCACCAGGATGACGTATGCAGGTCCAACGAGGAGGCCAGCAATGTCGTCCAAGAGAGCTCTACTGACGACTTTTTCTCTTGCAGAGTTCACGAGTGCGATGAACCCAGCAGAGACGATCAGGTGGTGACCTTCCGTGCAGCCATTCTTAATGGCCTCACGGTTGACTTTACTCTTGCACTAGAGAAATGAGAGAAGTATGTACATTTTCCATGCAGATATCTCCTAACCTAGAAGTGAATATACTTCCACTCACTTCTCGGTTAGTCCTAGGTACTGTTAGGTCAAAATTTTATCTAATTTTGAAATAAATAACGTGTATTATGACGACTGTAACATCAAAGAACCAAACTTTATGGCAAAAACTTAACCTAAATAATTTTCTGCTAATCAACAAATATTGTGACTATTTTCCCCATTTTGGCAGTTCTTATAAATTTTTCGGCAAATATTAATGAAATTTTGGTACATTTTCCAGCTAAATTACATTAATAAATTTTCAATGTTCTAGTTCATTGCTGATGAATTACTTATTTTTACTTAAATTTTCAAATTAGCTGGGGGATTTTTCAGAGACTCTACCTCCAGCTTCTTCTTGTGTTTGGATCCCCATTCCTTCATTTACTATTAAATTTCAGATATACGAAGAGCTTCGAAACAAGTAGAATGAAAAATTTCTGAAATACTTCATTGGCATAATTGAGAATTTTGATAAATTTATATGGTTCCTCTGGCACTGAACATCTAAGACATGGATATTGCTGCATGGACTTGTGGAACTTGAATTTGTGGCTTCATTTCCACTGATAACGTGCAGGAAAAACATGGCGGGAAATTCAATTTTATTACTCGGTACACACCACATGTTCTAACGTCTATCTCATCCATTTTGAAGAAGAAAAGAGTGCCTGAGGAGAAGTATAGGAAGTTGAAAGGAACAAAACTAAAAGGACTTACCGAAGCAACGGCGATGAGAATAGCTTGCATCCAGGACGACATGACGTAATCATCTGGAGCGGCCAGGCAGAGGGTCATCGGCTGACGGCGCATCCCGAACTTGAGGAGGAAAGTGTGAGGCCGCCCGGATGCAACGCGGTCGCAGGAACTGCAGTCGTTCAGAGGTAAGCTCAAAGCCTTCAGCCCTTTAGAGCATGGCCGAACCTCCAATAAGCCATTTTTGCTACAACAAACAAAACAAAAAATGTCCGTGTAACTGACTGACAGTGTGAGGCTTCTGCATAAAAGAATCTCAGATAAAAAAAGTGGTAGAGGACGCACGCTGTAACTTGGTGTGTTTCTCCAAACCGTCTGGCAAAAGTTTGCCTTTCCACTGAGTTTTGACATCCCCTCTCCTACCATACTGTACGTGGTAGCCTGCCCCCTTTTCGAGATACACACCCCTTGGGACCCTTAGACTGCTTTTTCAGAAGTTCTTCCCCATGGCTTACCTCTCATTCACAAGTTGAAGTAAAAAAGCTATGTTAAAAGATAAGGTAGAAACATGTCGTGTGAAAACAAGAGTCAAATCCGAAGCATTCAAATAAGTTACCTATGTATTGAATAAAAGGATGTAAGGTATTGTAAAAATAATACAAGATATATTTATGAAGGTATTACAGTTTTGTCTTCGGAAGAACTATTCAAGGATAAAGAAACCAGAATCTGAATACGACGATGATGAGTCTGAACTGATTATTATGAATTCATCAGTTACTAAGTCAAGTAGTCCTTTCTGGGATTCAACCTAAATTTTTTTTGGGAATGTTGACATATCCTAACCCACTATTCAGTTGTCCCTGAACCAAATTTTTCCTGCAGTATTGCTTCAGCTCGTTCGATTGTCATTCCAACTTTATGATGTGCGACGGAGTTTTTCACGAAAACCCACACTTTCTCCATTAGGGTTGAAAACGCAAAATCTGAAATCCACGTTATTTTAGCATTGCATCAAAATAATAGACTTTGTGGTCGTATTTTTTGCTAGGAAAGATGTAGTAAAATTGAGGCTTAAGGTGTCGAGAAGCCACTGCAACACCCCACCACCCGGAGTAGCCCAACCCCCAAAGCCTGAATATTATTGGCCCTCCACACGCCCCGAAAACTATGCTCACTTATCGCTACTTTAATAATAATGTATTTTGAATTCGCTCACTGAAAATTGTGAATTCATACTCCTACTACCCTACTATATCATTACGATTATAATCACAGAACCTGGAGATACTTATAACTATGACTACAATCACACTTATGATTACCATTATGATTACATTCGTAATCACAATTCTCCTGTAATTATATTTGTAATCACAATTTTTTTTGCGATTACGACTGAAATCATGTTTTTATGTGATTTTGACCGTAAAAACCAATTCCCTATAAGTTACCGCAGATTTTTCCCAGTAATTTCAGTCATAATCATAATTTTTTCCGATGAGTACAGCCATAATCCCAGTTTTTTCTTTAATTACAATTATTGTGTGATTACGATTGTATTCATAGGAAAAACTAAGATTACTGCAGTAATCACAGAGAAAACCAAGGTTAGGGCTGTAATCACAGGAAAAATTATGATTATGACTGTAATTACCGGGAAACATTTGCGGTAACGGGCTTATTTATAGGAAACATCGGTTGTTACAGCCAAAATACCATTAAAAAACTTGTGATTACGAAAATAATTACAGATAAAACTGTGATCACGAATGTAATCATAATCATAAGTCATAATCATAAACAAGGGTCTGCAAATAAACCCACGTCACATATCACGCACCAAAGGTATAAGTATGACAGAAAACCAACATGGGCATAAACAAAACAGTGACCAATGTCAACATTTTTGCGGCTATTATGATGAGAATAAGAACTACCAACAACTTCTTTGATTTCAACGCATTCTATTGGAGATTGGGAGTAAATTTAGTAACTAGGGACACCACGTCCATGGCATGAGAGTCGATAGAATGGAGGGAAGTACGAAAATGCCAAAATACGTTGGAAGCCGTTTTTGAGCACTTTATGGCTGATGTACAAAGACGTCATTAGGTGTTACAGTGGACACATGCAACAACGTATTAATACGGAAGCCATTGCGGAAGGGTTAACATGATGATGACAAACATGATTTTTCAGCTGAATCTAGGATGAGGCTATGCTATGGGCACGACCTAAATGATCAAAAACCCATGGCAAATCTTGAAGAGAAGACAAAATTTCACACCTGATTTCGACGAATGCTGGCTCCCAAAACTTCTGTGTGTTCCCGAGTGAGAACATGAGGTGGTCGTGGTACGCGAGGTCACTTGAATTAAACGTGTCGCAAACTACAGCCCACGTGCTGTGTATGACGTCATCCACCTGAAAAATATAGTTACACGAGGTCAAAAATGCAATAATTTAAACCGAGAACTGTGCATAAATTGAAAATGTTTGGATTTTCGAAAACTTGTAACTTAATTTTGTACAACTGAACTTTGATTTTTATTTTATACTTGTTGTGCCCACTCTGAGGGACTGAAAAGAAAGAAATTGCAATGGGTGGCTCCATTCTAACCCAGCCAATACTCATCACATCAAGGATGAGAGTGGAGAATGCTAGAATGGGTTGATTTGTCCTTGGAGGGAATGGCCGGCAGCATTTTCTTTATATTTGATCTGACAACAGAGTGTCCTATCAGAGCCCCTGTTATCCTTCTTATATTTAGTCTAATCAGTCCTTAGCCAATTTGTACCTATAGGTTGAAATATCATTTGCGACGTTATGTAACGTAGGGTGACTGCACATGTAAGTGTCCCCTTTCAAATAGTTTTGATGCTTCTGTAAAACAAACCCCTCTACACTTAAGGGGAGAAATCATCCATGAACTCTGGTGAATGAATACCATTTTGAATGGTACAATCTAGATGACCCTGGCTGATTTTTTTCAGACCCTATTTAATTGATTACTTAGTATTCATCTGTCATGTCTCATCTTCTCGTCTGTTGTAATTCCATGTATATTATTTTGTAAGGTATTATAATTGTAACTCATTTTACTAACTTATATCAATATACTTCTTCGACAGACGGGCACAGCCCACTGCTTGATCATGTATCTGCATATTTATATTTGTGATACCCTGTAATAATTAATCAAAATACATGTTTCGCTTATCAATCTATCAGCAACGGATACATACATTCATATTCTTCATATTCTTGAGCGCCTCACTGAAGGCGTCTTGAGGGGAAATTCGTATAAAATCCAGGTTCTTTCTACTTTGTTGATGAACAGCATAGTGTAGCCAAGAGCAAAACTCTTCACCACGAGTTGTCAGCAAGAACTTCATGTCACCTTCAAATGTGATGTGTTCAGAGCTAGGTCCGACCTGCAAATTCCATGCTTGCAATTAGAATTTAATGATAATAATAAATCTACTTTAATAAGTCGTACACTATGCTGGTAAATGTAAATATATACTGTGCATTCCAGGAAGGTTAGCTCGTATTTTTGTCTCAGTTTATTTTGCACTCTGGAAGAAATAAACTAATAAAAAATGTATTATATCAGTATTAGCACAAGTGGTAGAAGAAACAGTATCCCGGGTGGTCACATTCCATTCACTAAAGTCCTCCTCCGAGGCGACGATCTGAGGAAAGTGTGACACTGTACTTGTGTGATGCTATTATGCCAGGTGTAAAGTTGCTCGAATTTCTTTCTAACTACTGTGGGGGCACCCAGCAGAATGTTCTCCTAAAGCTAACCAGGGCGGCAAATTTGCACATCCAGACTGTTTTGGTGGTGGGAACAGGCCCCTGGGCCAGCACAGCTACTCCTGGTAGTTGTGCTAGTGCCATTTCGGGTGACGATCATGAAAATAGCTAGGTACTGAAGCTGGGCAGCATCCCCCAGCACATCTCCATAACTCACGCTACATCGGCTCTCTTTGATCAGGGCTGGAAAAGTGCAGGTTGTGACCGGCCTGGCCTCTGGCATTCAGGGAGGCCACCTGGCACGTCCAATCATGTTCGGCTTTTGCCAAACGGGTTGTGCCGGGGGAGGCCAGGCGGTATATTGTGGACCATGTAGTGGTGCAATCACGCGTTGATTGTGAGTTCGCAACAGTAGGCATCCAACACCAAGTAATCTGGCGCTCTAGTGGCTGGGGAAGCTAAGGCTCAGGATGGGGCCACCTGTCATCTTGGGGCGGAAACACCTACATATGTTGGAAAACACCTCAGACATAGTGGCCCCACCAAACCTATACCCTGCAACACACTAGCCAGGACATATACAATAGGAGATAGGATGGGACTAGGACAGAAATGGTGCACAAGCGGCTTTGCACCCCTCATACAACCCTACCTTCGGCTTCAAAACAGCAACCTGGAACCTCCTATTCTGGCAGGATGCTGGATGAGCATAGTGACACACTCACCACTAGCAAGATGGTCGTAGTAGAAGGTAATCACCCAGTGAAAAAACTATCTGACATTGAGGTTATTTTGGTGCATACTACAAATGTACAGGCCAGGCTTAGATTCGACCAGGTCTTTGGCATTGACTAGGACACTGTGGAATGGTTGAAGGGGTACAACAAACACTTTCTGTTTGTCCTTGTGATGGAGCGATCCTTAAAGAGTTTCAGGCATTCCTCAAACGATTATCCAATAAGCTGTAAAAGAAATGGGATCCGCCTTACTCTCAAGTTCTGGGATGAGTAAAGAATCGATTTGCGATAATAGAGGCAGTGTCACCTGTCCTCAGGGAGCCTGGCAATCGTTATGGTTGTTGGAACCCAGCGGCCCACTTGTGCTCCATGTGCTCGGATCTTGAAGAATAGTGTGCAAGCAAAACTGTCCTCGTAGTCATGTGGGAAAGATTTAGAAGCTAAAAAAGTGAGGAACGCTTTCCCAGAGAAAAGTGTTTCCACTTGATGGTGTAAGGGAAAGAACGCAAGTATAAAGAGGAATCCCTTACGCAATCCCCCGAGCGTAGTGTGGTCATTAGACGTACAGTTTTGGGTGGTGACTAGTGGATAAATGTCTGCTGGAGAAAAACTGTCATGCCAGTGCACACACACACACAATCCCGCACTTCAACTGTTACCATTACACCTCCACTCTTTCCCTCTTATGGCTCTTTCCGATAAAGCACCCACACGTGAAGCCCACTCCAGAAGGATAAAGCGACTATTGTAGTACAAAGCAAATAATTTGAAGTCCTGGGACAAAGTTGCACGTAATCAATAAAGGTAATCTTGCAAACTGATAGATTATTTTTGCTTCAATCAGATTTAAAGTACAAAAACGTGAAGTAAAATGGTACTACTAACGCAAATGTATTTCATGTCTTGGTAACTGAGTCGGTGAAGGTGGAGCGCTCTGTCATTGGTGAGGCTCAAAAAGCAGATGTCTTCTTTGGCAAGTGCACAAACAAAGGCTACTCCATCTACGTCGACCATTTTGAAAATCTGAAACAAAGTTTTCAGGTATTTAAAGTTTACATATTTATTACAAAATTGGAAGTCTCAACTTCAGAAATACAAATACATGGAGAAAATCATGTTTAAATTAACAAAGATGGTAAGACAACCAAGATTTTCACCCAACACTAGAGTTTATACATTTGAGAGCCCATTTATCGATTGAACAAATATTCCAATTGCCACTATTAGACCATCTGATAACAGCTTAAAAAGAGAAAGGTTACGAGTGATAGGCATAGAATTCAGCATTATATTGGCACTTAACAAACTATCTGTCCAATATTGAGCCATGGATAAAGACCCTGATGTTGAAAGGGCATCAATTTCGTCAATGGGAGATGACGCACCGCTAAACAAAATCACTTAGTACTTCTCTAAAAAGTGGAAAATTAAATTGATATTGATTGAATTCATTTTTCGAAGTAATTACATATATATTCTTGATTTCTAAGGTCCCAACCCCCCTTTCTAACCCAGGTTTATAGACTCAACATCTGTGTTTGGCCACTCATGATTGGTCAACACCCAAAGCTAACGCCACCATCGGCGACAACTGACCTAATTTAGTTGTTCATTGAAATAACAGATACGTTCCATGCATGGAGAAATGGAACTAGACGACTGATGTAGTTCACCAAGAACCACCAGTCGCCACCACTGGGGTGGAGTCAACTGAAATAATTCACTAGAAATGATTCATGTGCAGCATTTATTTCGTTACAAATTAGTTAGTAAGTAGACAGTTGAATTTACATAGGTCATGAGCAAATGAGAACGAAATAGAGCAGTAGCCCCGTTCGTTATTAGGCCTGTGGTGACGGCATTGTCTCTAGGAGCGGTTTTTGGAAAAAAGGCCACGGGATGTTACTTGTTTGTTCGTTCTATCTAACACGTGCTGTAAAGGCCTCACTCAAGAAAGAATTTATTTATGAACTAGTTTTGTATTACGAGTTGTAATTTAAGCTTGAATTGTGAGTTCAGTTGTTATTATAGATTTTTTAAACGTTAGTTCTGAATTTGACAATTTATTTCGATCACCCGTTGCCACAGAAACACCGTGGTTTCAACATTCGTGATAATTTTACAGTCCCGACTGTACTAATAATAGAAGGATTGAGGCCCTCGTACACGGGCAGGGGCAAATCTGAAACAGAGCTGATAGTGTTTTTTTTTTTTTTTCCACTTTTGCATTATTGAATGGAGAAACGCAGACTAGATGGGACACGGGGGTGATGCCATGGGCCAGTCACAGGATGGGACACACCACAATCGCTCTTAAAGTGAAAAATACTTCATCCTGGCAAGGAACGTTCTCCTCCCTCATTCCAATGTTTATTTCCCCACGTTCACGTTTCACATCCCCACCCATTTGCCTACAATTTTCTTTCACTCGCTTCTCGTGAAAATGGGAGTGAAAGTGTGCAGAGAGACATATGATGGGATGGTTGCCCACAGTTCTGCGTCCTGTTCTACTCGTGGTGTTTCATGACCTGCTCCTGCTAGTGTGCAAGGACATTTACATGGAGGGCATGTGGTGCTAACTTCTCAAGCCTTGGGGCTACAGTCCTGGATGAGATGCATTTCTAGGATCCCGTTTTTGATCAATGAGAGTTTTAAATGTATGCTGAGATACTGAACAACTATTGGGAAGGTAAAGGTACCTTGTAAATACTTGATTCCAACAGGCGCTCTAAAGCCAACTGGATTCCAGAAACCTGAATCATCATGGGAACGTCGACCAGGTCGAAATCGTCATCGTCAGGTGGTACATCCAGCACAGGCAAAGGACCAGGATACAGCGGCATCAGGTGACCTCGACCTTCCAGTAAAACATGAGAAAAAAATTAATAGGATATCCTATCCAATGAGAAAATATCCTTCACTAAATCCAATCTGAAATTAACAATTAAACCTAAGGGGGATACACGATCCACAATTCGAAAATAGAATTCATTAAAAGCTGGTGGTGTAATGAGGCTCCCGACGTGGAAACATCGAAAATAGAAATGTAAGTGCCCAAAGTGATAAATAGAAATGTATGTAATGTGTTTCCTTGTGGAAAATTTGAAAGCCCATTTCCTGGAGTGAACAATTATTCATTTTATTTAAGTAAATAATGAACTATATATATTACTATACCTCTTCTCTCTATTGCTTTTGCCTTGACCACCTTTGCTGGCACTTTCCATTTGATTGGTGTCGAATGAACGATTTGTGGGTCACTATCGGGCTTGTGAGACTCTGCATTAACAAAATAAACACAAAATAGTGTCAGTAAGACAATAATTGTTATTATAAGATAGGAAAAACAGTTAAACTGTAACTCTCTCCTCATTCTACGCAGAACATGACTGTCAAAGGCACGCTCTTCCGTCACAGGAGGTTTCATAAAGTTAGGTCGATTTTACAGAAAATCAAACGGCCAAATTTTCCTCCTGTCGAAAATTCCGGGCGCTCATTGCTTGATGTAAGTAACAAGTGTGAGCAGATGTAGGATTTGACCATCAACTAGTTATGGCCTGGTTCCGTATGAAGATCTTGGCAAATGGAAAGAGGAATTCCATAGAATAACTTTACAATATACCTTCAAGAGGTAAGAAAAATTTTTTTTTTAAATTCATTTAGGAATATTCGGTGTTCACTTCCACCACAAGAGTACAGAAGAATTTTAAAATAATATAAGGTGAACTAAAGAAGAATAAAGAAAAACTTACCAAAAAGAGTCGGAGGATCGTCTGAACCTTCTGGAACACCCCGTTCCATGTCCAAAGCGTCCTCTCCGTGATCCTCGACCGTTTGATTGCACTTCCACCAAGCCATTGTTTCTACATCAGCTGACCGCCTCTCCCAAACTGTTCCTTAACATATAATTCAAATGCCGTTAATAATCAAGTTCAATGGGATAGTGAACGTTTAGATTTAACAAATCGACTGCTCAATACAAGATGTAGATTATATTATGTACAAATTCTACATTCGATAGCATGACAACCAAGCTCTGAGCCCAGGACAACTCATACGTAACCTAGCACAGTACTCAGCCAGCAATTCCTTATTTTGTTTTATAACCTTGCCTAATGCTTTATTCAATCATTGTTGCCTACTAATAACTTTTCCAAATTGAATTCATCTTTGGAACCCAGTGCTGTATTTGTATAAATGAATAAATAAACAGACTCGATTTCGCGAATCAGAATTCCATTGGTACAATATCAGCTGATAAGAGTTTATAAGGCGATTTTTACTAAGTTCACACCAGTTCTGACCAACACTGTTGTTGTTTTTTCTCAGGGAATAACTTTGTTGTAGAACAGTTTAAAATACACGGTATAGACTTTTATTAAGTACCTAAGTCTGAAAAGAAGAAGCTGTCGGGAGCAGCGAATAGAAAAAGAAAAGCAGCGTTCAAAAGCGAAGACGAGAAACATGCCAAATTGTTAAAAGACCTCTTAACCCGACCACCAGCATCACGAAACGAAAACAAGTCAACAGCTGAAACTAACCTAACACGGAATCCAGATGATGCAGACCTAAGTGATTGTTCGGTTAGAAATTTGATGTAGGTAGATATTTTTACACACGACAATATTGAGGGGATAGATTTGCCAAAAACTCTTTTTTTCTCGGTATTGTCATGTTAAGTTCCAACCACACCTACATACACACACGGGCACCACTGCAAATACGAGGAAGTAAATACGCTTGGATCCTTACTATACTTAGCTATTTACTCAAGATTTATTATTATATCGGATCAAGGAAAAGAATCGTGTAATGAGCGCATAAAGTGCGTTAATCTACTTTGCTGGACGAGGGATATTTTCTCTCCTTCTCTTCTTCTCTCCCTTGTGAATCTGAGAATCTAAAAGAGTTCCTAGGTTTGGTCAGAGAAATTTTATCAACTGTAGTTCTGTAGTAGGTATCTCAAAAGAAAAATAACCTTTCTAGCTTTCGTGCTCCGCAAATGCATCATTGAGACCCTGCAGGCCGGACAAGAACTTGGGCTAGCCCAACAAGTCAATTCTGGAAGGATGAGCATTTCTGATTATTTTATGGGAAGCGAGTAAGAAACCATTCGTTCCTTGCGAGTCTTTTAGGACAAACCGAGTATTTGATTAGAAAAATACATTTTTAAATTTATTGAACTAATTCATTAATTTATTATAGTATTGAATAAATTGGTTTGTTTTTTGTGTTAATTATTGAAGAAATAGAATTTATTTATGTATATATTGCCTGGTACTTTCCTTTACCCTCACTACTGTAAAAAAACCGCAAGCTCATTTTATTTGGCCACTCTTCTGTCACAATGTGTCATTCACTATCTGCTCAACTCTTAGAAACATGTGACCTCAAGATCATTTAACAATCAAAATATTTACTGGCAATGTTCATACATAATTAGCAAATGGCGAAGGAATCTTTTTCGAGATCCAAAACTCTTGTTCGAAACTCAAAATCGGTCTCGGTCTCGTCTCGTTTTTTCAGGCGGCGGTCTCGTCTCGGTCTCACGTGATGCACTAAACATAATAAGTCGCTTGTATTTTAGGATTTCATTTCTATCTCTTAAAAATACGAATCGTAAAAAGTTTGCCTTTTTTTTGCTTCCAATATAATGGGGGGGGGGGGGGGGGGGGCGCAACCAGCCCTTCCGCATGGGTAACAAAAATGGCTCGGACCGGCTCTGCCCCAGACAAAGTTTCGACCCATAGGGAGAACGAATGAACATACTGTGATCCTGGTGGTTTCAATCCATTCTTGAGATGATATCAATGAATGACGACCAAAAGAACATTACTCGTAATTAGAAAGTTTTCGAGATCTCAATTTTTAATATTCAGCCTTCAAATTCTTCTCTTTAGGGTTAATAGAAATTAATGCCAAGGTGTTAGAACCAACTAGACCCCATATGTGGTTTATTATCCCAAGGTAATAAACACTGGTCAAGTAGTTTTGAAGAAAAGCTATGGACGGATTTTTTAAAATTTGTTTCTAGGATTCTACGCATCTTGAATTAATGTAAAACCACAAAATTTGAGAGGGGTATTGAAAGTAATAAACTAAAGAATTCCATCGGAGAATATTGGAGGCACTTGAAGTTCAAATTCCAATGCGCGACGGCCTCATATGGGAAAGCAGGTTGATATTGCTTGTGAAATATTGGGCGCCCAATTCGGTATGAGACTGTGGCTTTCCTCCATTGTACCAAACTTTGCTACCCTAATATTGATGTGATGAAAAACTCCATCCTTCGAACTGATTGGTCGATTATCATGATATTACATATTAAAAATTTGGTATTGTGGAACTTTATCTGAATATGAAAATTTTTTTCTTTGATAATTTCACTTATTAAAAAGTTTCCTCATACTTTCAATGGTTTTTGTTAATAATCTCTGCAATTTGACTAATCACAATAAGACAACTGTAGTGTAAGATGTAGCTAAGAGTAAGGACAAGGGTAAATGTGGTCATGGCTCCATTGAAGCTCAGTGTAGATTAACAAGCTTAGTTGAGAGTAGAAAATGGCAGGGTACGATCCACATTTAAAAATAGAACCAACGATAATATATATTTTATATATTTTTTGGAACCTACCTTTTGGACCGTCGCCAATGACAGTTTCGTGGAAAGAGACCCGTTTTCTTCGGCGGATTACTGTCGGCTCAGCTGCGCTGCTCAAACTGCAATCGGAAAACGCGGCTTTTACAGAAGTCAACGTAGTTTCACTAGGCCACGACTTCTCCTGTAGAAAGAAAACAAGAAGTCCACTTACTAAAATATTCACCAACTATAGGATTATGAGTAGGTAGGGAAAATTTGAAATCATGTCATTTCAAGAGGATCCCTCAAACCCACTCTTTCTAGGAAAATTACATCTAAATTCACCTAAACTTACTTGAATTGGTGTGCAGATGCTGGGGCTGAAATTGTCCATAGATCCGTGAACGCCAGAATCCGTGGGAGAGCTGGCCACAGTGCTGGGACTCTCAGGAAGAAACGTGGAGCTGGCCAGAGCCGTCCAATCACCGGGCAGAGGTCGATTGTCCACCACTTCCAAACTCAGGCCAACGCGACTGGTTGAGTCCTGCATATCAAAATGTATTTTTTTTAAATATTGATCCAAAAACCGAATCACACATTAATTTTTGAATCAATGATACAGGCAGTTGAAGCTTTCTGTTTGGTTTCAGGAAACTTACATGGACCACTAATCTCCGAAAGCTTGTCTGTTTATCAGAAGATTGAAGGACTTCCCACAACTCTAGATATGTAGTTAACCCCACTCCATTGAAGCAAACACTACTCTAAAGCCGCGTTTACACTAGCAAAACTTCCTCGCGAAACAGTTGCGCGAGGACGTTGCGCGAGGCAGACTCGCCCATGTAGACGCCCCTCCACCCGCGAAACGTTTCGGGGTGAGGACGCTCGCTGTGAGCCGGAGGGCAGTCGGTTTTCGTCCGCGCATCAAAGTGTTTCGCGCGAAACAAAATCGCTGGTGTAAACGCGGCTTTATTGTTTCGCGAGTAAAATGAACCAGGAGGATAGCTTGAAGGCTTGAGCTTGGTGAGGCGGCTCACCCTACCCGCGCAACGTCTCGCTCTGAGTTGCGCTCTGTTTTGGGAGGTGCGAAACTTCTCTCGCAGCAAGGAAGTTTCGCGAGGATGTTTCGCGCAACTGTTTCGCGAGGAAGTTTCGCTAGTTTAAACGCAGCTTAAGGGCAATAACACATTGGGGCACCTTCAATTTTCACCATTCTGCGGTCGCAGTGATGTGAAACAAATGCATTTTGACACAACAAAAATGTATGGTGTGCGTCATTATCTTCAACATGGCAGAGCATAAGTTGGCGCAGTTGCCTTTCCCACCTTTGACAAATAGGCTCTAAAATAGGCGTGTACAGGAAGGAACTGTGTCAGTTATGCTATTCATGCCCATGTACATTGTACATAAAATGAAAGTACGACTAGTGACGAGTCATCTACCAAATATCCTGCTGTTATCATTGAAAAGAAAGAATGGAGGAATGGAAATTTATTCAACCATTAATTCGTTACTATTTGAAAATTACTTACAAGTGGTAAAATATTAATCTGAGCGAGCGATGTGAGAAGAAGCACGAATTTAGTGGAGCAGAAGGTGTCACGGAGTAGAGCGTAGTCCAAATAGTGTTTTTCAACAACGAATTTGTCCGACAGTAAACATTGCATGTACGAATCTAGGGAACCTTCTATCAGCGTGTAGTAAATCCAAAACAGACCTGTGAACAATAAAGCAATATTAGCTTGCTGAGTGACCTCGAACTTGTGATTTTTTGCATCATTAGCTTGCTTCACCCATATTCGGTTAAATATTCTTTCCAACAGTATCATTAATTTTACATTTTCAATTATTGTAATATTTATTGATACAAGTATAGGGGGGAGGGGGTATACAGTTATCCGTTAGTTGAAAGTGTAGCGTCGTCCCTGGGGTTCTCTATTCCAAATTTTAGCTTCAAAAGTTGAACAACAAAGAAATTAGCTCCATAAGTTCAATTTCAGTAGATATATAGTAGATGCTTCTACACTTACGATCATTGATTTCTAAACAAAACATGAGAACTGTGCCCATAGCTCTGCTAGTCTACAGTCACAGAGTTATAGTGAACAAGAAAATGTTAGTTAAATCGAGAGCTTTCAAACGAGTGGAGAACGATTTTCTTGGGTTAAAGAGGGAAGAAGGTGAACAAACGTAACAATGGAGTCGTTGCAGGTATGTGAAAATGATCAGAAAGTTTTCGTAACGGTATGGTGTGTCATTTTTTGCCAATATGTCACCATAACTACGTTTTAAAAAAACCTTCAAAAAATCATATCTCGGGATCGGGTTGAGATAGAAAAGCGCGGTTGGCGACGATTTGCTCCATTTTCTGTCTAGTTGCATCCATATTATATATTTCTTTTACACTAATAGTGGGACATCCTGTACACATAGTTAAATCCTCGGCTATTTCCCCTGTTTAAAATGGTACATTGAATGACATATTGTTCATTGAATGATTACTGGGCTTGCTCGTAAATACATTAATAAAACAAAACAGTAACGCACCTCTTCTGCCGTTATCTGAGACGTGTTTGAGTGCCCTAGCGATGCACTGCCTCGTACTTGAATGGGTGAGCTCGCGGACGATGTGCCAGTAGCCGTATTTCTTTTCACGGAGGCCGTGAGCGAGAATTTCACCCACAGACCTGACGATCAGGCTGTTCAGCCCGACACTCTTCTCTTCATTGGATAATAACTGCAACGAAAACAACGTTTACATTATTCAGAAAAAGAATAAGAACGCTGCGAATTGTTTCATAATGATTTATTATTATTATTACTTTATTTTATTTTATTTTTTTTTTTTCAAAGGTTTAAGCCGCATCTCAACCAAAAGGGTCATTAGTGGCATTGAACAAGGTGTCTAAAGGGACACTGGAAGAGGCACGATTCTAAGGGGAGCCATGTTTCCATCCTTGACTAAAAAGGAGCGCCATCATGGACTCCACTGGCAACTCGGAGGGGGAAAAAATGAGGGGTACAGTGATGACCACTGTTTAGCTCCCAAAGTGGATAAAAAAAAACCCAAAAATAAAATAATACAACTAAGACTAGATGT
Source organism: Adelphocoris suturalis (assembly GCA_030762985.1). Lineage (NCBI taxonomy): Eukaryota > Metazoa > Arthropoda > Insecta > Hemiptera > Miridae > Adelphocoris > Adelphocoris suturalis. The sequence goes on from CM061042.1 coordinate 30,092,730, forward strand.
AAGATAGGGAAATAACTATAGCATTTCCAAATTGAATTCGACATTTTCCAAAAAGGTTTCGACATTTTCAAAATACAATAAAGGAACTCTGTGATACTTTATAAATAACGCTTCATTACTAATATTGGTAGGTAGGTCGTGAAAATTTACAAAACAGGATTCCTGAACTGGAGTTAGAGAACAGTTTTTTCTGAATTGTGAACTGAGTTTCAGTGAAGAGGTAGTCCAGCTGCTGCGGCAGGTAGAAGGAGGAACATGTTCATGACATAATTACCACAGTCGGATGAAGTAATTGTTTGAACGCCCCTTGAAATCACCTCCTCTAACTAATGTTCACCACGTTCACTCAAGAGGCTCCGAACTATTGCCTCAATATTGGAAAATGAATTTTCCACGGGGTTGAGCATGGGAGAGTACGGAGGGATAAACAACAAGTTCATTTGAGACGAACGTGTCAAATTTTGAATATGTTCCGAACGATGAATTCCCGCGTTGTCCATTACAAAAACGTAGTTGGTGATGGAATCTGGCAGTTTTTCACGTACCTCTGACAAGAATTCTCCAAAAAGCTCGGCGTTGGTTGTACCAGATAATATTACGAGTATTTTATGGTGCACAACATTTTGAGCATTAATTGCGAGGATTAAAGAAACATTACGGCCTCTAACGATAGGTATAGTCACAACTGCCCGAGTATTGGCCTTCGATCGAGCCTTTCTGCGTTTCATATGTAAATTGAAACCAGATTCATCTATGAATATCAAGTTTTCCCGGTTTTCAGGGATTACATCATTGAACTGGATCGCAAATTCCTGTGCTGCATCCATCCTATCAAGCTCAATAGCTTAGTACTCGTAGCTTTCTTTAGCGTTATTCGCAACATTAGGAGACCATTATCTATAGAAGACTTGCTCAAAACTATGTTCTGGGCGGTCAGTTTTTCTTGAAATTTCACGACCTACCTACCTATATTAGTAACGAAGCGTTATTTATAAAGTATCACAGAGTTCCTTAATTGTATTTTGAAAGTGTCGAAACCGTTTTGGAAAATGTCGAAACCTATTTGGAAAATGTCGAATTCAATTTGGAAATGCTATATATACATGCTATTACATACACAATCAGCAAAGAGAAATAAAACTACGACTAGATGTAAATAAATATATCACAGATTAGATATCACAGTTGGTAGTACAGCTCAGCGGCTCTCAGGTACAAATTATTCAGAAAAAGAAGAAAAACGCTGCAAATTTCATAATTATTTATTATTATATTTTCATTCAGCGCTAATCAGTCGGAAACCTCGACGCTATAAGCCTCGCCGCACTTTTGACTCACTTGTCGAGGATTTTCATGGAATTGGGTAGGTCACGAAAACTTCGAAAAATCGCCACAAATCGAAGAAAATAGTGTAAGAGAGCTTGCGGTGGTCTCATTCAATGCAGAATTCCTTCCTCTACAACTTTTCTTTCGTACGAAAAAAATTCATCAGATTCAAAGGTCAGAAATTGATTAAAATTCACAAAAATCGATTTCTTGGGTTGAAGAAGCTGATATAAGATGAGCACCAAGAAAGCTCAGTTCAAAGATACGCGAGTTTTTCAATACTCGCTTCATTTCTATCAGAAACAACAGGTAAACTAACAAAACCTAACAAATCAGTTTTTGCACGAGAATAAATTGATTTAGAAAAATTATAACACATTTTCCCTACTTTGGTATAATACTAAAAAAAACTGCATTATAACATTTTTATTATTCATTCTGGTATTAAGCGTGGACCAACTTAATTTTGAGAAAATTTTCTAAACGTTGATAGAAATCCAACAAAATTTGGGAGGAAATTTTAATAGGTAGGTAAGTAAGTAATACCTTAATTTAAGCACAATATAAATAATGATACGTTCGAATAAGTGATTTCGATCATTGTTGAAAATTTGACGCGCCTAACAAGCGATCACATTTGCTTTGTAAGCCTTATGAATCAGTTTTTCACATTGAAAATGTCTTAGTCGACGGGTCAACCGGAAATTTTGTTACGCAAAGAAAAAAACGTCACGCAACCCGTAAACAAGTTAGGTGTTGTTTTCTTTTTATTTTCACGTACAACCAAGCCGTTGCTGGGGAAATGAAACTTCTTTAGTTTTCACCGGACAAAAATCGTTCTCCACTCGTTGGAAAGCTCTCGATTTATCACGCATTTCTTTAGTACTTGTTCTTCTATTCATGTCGTAGGTTTATATTTATTTATGTTATAAATGGATATAGTAAACAATGCCGCTTGTTTTGTTGTCACTTGGTTGAGAAGTTAATCTTGGTTATAGTAATTGTAGACGCGCACCATAACAGAAAATTACCTCCCTGTGAATTCATATTCGTGGGAGAATTGGGCATCGTCGAGACTGGCTTACAGCAAATTCAGTAATTGTGTGTCAATAATTATTTTATGTTATCCAATTGTTATTTTATTTAAAACAGTAAAAAACATTAAAATTACTTACTGAGACATTTTCAATGCTCTTAGCTCTTCTTTCATAAGAGAAAAGTACGAGCGGCCTGCCACGTTTTTTTAAAGTAAAGACACCTACGTATACGTACAGAACTTCCATCAAATTCATTCAATAAGTTCCTTCATATTGCATTACTAAGGTTAAGGAACGTTTTTTGAACTTCGGGTCTGTGGCTTTTTAAACCTCTTTTTTTTTCTTTTTATTTTCGATCCAAGAACCAGATGATATTTTTGTCTGCTTGACAATTAGCGGCAACTCGGTAGATACGAATCAGCACTTGACATTCGGGTCACTCAAAACAGGAGGGTACGAAATCAAGAAACCCTAAACCCTCGGAAGCCCAAGTCAATCTGAAGATCTTAGAAAATACGACGGGATCGCGTGGAGACACAGCAACCGTGAAAAGGTCGGAAGGGAACGGCCGTGAACTGAGATGGAAAAATAAGCCCATATAAAAAAACCATATGGTATAGGATCGTGTGGTATATTCACAGAGAATCTCCCTATCAAATTACAACTTCCTTGGGTGAACAGGAGAGAATTTAGCTAACTTAGCAGATCAGGAAATGGCCCATAATTTCATTCGTCTCTTGATGTCCCAGAAGGCTCCCTACTACCAAATACCAAACCCTAATACCAAATGCTTTTACTTTCAGAAAGTTTTAGGTAGGGACAGTTTTCCTGGTACCTTCGTGACACATTTCGGTCTTGCAAAATAGTCTCGTGTTTTAGCAGCAGGTAAAAAACGCCAAACATTTTTTTCTAATGTCTGCCAAGTTGGGGTGGCACAAAGATTCCACGTATCCATCAGTATACGTATAGACAGGTACACCCACGTGTACAAACATCTACAGAAAGAACATCAGAGAAATGTGATAATAGAGAGCGTTCAGAATACATTAAATTCTCAATAAAAATGCTGTTCATAGGAGATCATCACAGCTCCCATCCGCACCACCTTTGAGAATTTAATCGAAATTGGATGAAAACTGTTGATATTATCGGTGTTACAAGACTTTTACATTTGAACGTGCGCAAAAATTACCTCTGGTCCCGGAAGCAAAAAGAAAATCGTTGGGTACCACCTGGAGGCCTGAAAGGTTTATTGAGGTTTTGCATTACGAGCTTCAAAAAGACTTGCCACACGGGCCAGTTGAGATCTTGAGGGCAGGTTGAATTTTTTTACTGAGTTCGCGGCAGGCAGAGTCAAAATAAGAGAATTACCTACAGATTCAGTTCCCATAATTTATATTGTTGGACCGATACTTTCCAAGATTTAAAAAAAAACTCAGTCATGCAGCATGGCTAATTGAGCGAATTTTCAAAGAAAAGTATGGATGAAATAAAATTAGGCACTTCGATTCTGATCCTTGAGACCAAAGAAAATTTTAGGACACAGCTGAACCCGAAAATTTGGTCAATTTTTGGCATATTTAACCTTAAAATAGATTTTTCTCACATATTAAGAATCTTGGAGACCAACCTGGGAGTGGTCGCAATCGACTCAGCGGTAAATTTAAAAAAAAAAAAAAAAAAAAAAAAGTCACACTCCACGCGCCCTATTGTTGAAAACCCGATTTTTAAAGCATTTTTAGGGCCACTAAATTGTAAAATTGAACCTGAAATGCTGGGGCGATCGGGCTGGTCAACGAACAAGAGCTGTATTTTGCCAAGACGGACTTTTCTGCGTTGGAACGCATTTTTTACGCCGTATTTTAAGAAAGTCATCGTCTGGATATCCAACTTATAAATATAGGCATACGACTTTAAAATCTAGGATTGTGTTCTTTGATGTATGAAAAGGATTTGTAGAGCCCCCCCCCCCCCCCCCCCCCCCTTTTAGAAAATTTGAAACCATCTAAATAGCTCATTTTTCTTTGAAAAGTCGCTAAAATGTGCACGGAATATTAGTTTTTGACTAGCGATTTAGATTTTTGTACCTTTCCAAGCATATCATGATGGGTAATTCAATTCATTTCAATTGTGGGAGCCCGATCTAGTCGAGAGGACCAATGATTTACGTCTTTGCCTGATAAGGCTCATGTCCGACCTTCAATTTATGATGGGTAATGTATTGAATAGTTTCAGTCAATGCATACTACTTATAGACTGTGTATATGTGTAATATACATGTAAATGGTTTGCAGCCATTAATTCTGAGTGAGCTAACCCACTAGTTCATAGTAATGAATAGGTACTAAGCAGCGTGTTTATAAATAAGTAAGCAGGCTCAGCATTTAGACCAACAAAACATTTCATTCGTGATATTCAGAAAGTGATATGTCTACAATCCAATAGCCACAAGATGACATCTCATAGTGCAGTGATATATACAGGGTGGTTACACGTTTGGTCCAGAGCCGCCTAGCGCTCGATTCGACAACTAATTTCTGATCGAAAATTCCTAAAGATTTTTTATGAACGCTTCTTTTCGAGTTATTCATTTTTTTCGTTTTTGACTCAATAAAGTCAAGTTTAAATGCCTTTTCCATTCTCCCAGGGTTTACAAAGATTCCACATCCAACATCAGTGCCTGATTTTCGAGCCGTCCGTGTAAATAATACTGCTGTCTGTCCACTTGGTCTGGATGTACTCATGAACCCTCTAGTTTGCTCTAAATCGATCAATTATATTGCAATAATTTACCCTCACTGGAGCCATAATCTCTCGAGTACTGGAGGCGAAATCTTGGAGGAGTACGATTTATGCTTAGAGCTGATTGGTCTAAACCCTCAGTTATGAATCCCTCGACCAGCGGAGGAGTTAGTTTTCGGATCCAACATGTGCTTGTGAGGACTTCTTCGGTGAATGTTGATATGACTGACAAAAGCGGGCTGTATTGGGACTTCAACCTCCAAATGTATCGTTCAGCTAACATCGAACGGCGGTGAGTCAAAGGGAGTTCCCCCGACTCCACCGAAATAGCACTGATAAGAGTAGAGTTCAGAAACCCCAAACATAATCGCAGGCTATTGTATTGCATTCGGGATATGGATTGTAATTAAGATTTAGAGGCCTGACCGCAAAATATAGATCCATAGTCAATTGCAGAGCGAATAGTTGCTCGGTAGAACATCAAAGCAATCTCTGGATCGGCTCCCCATTTATTTGTTACAGATTTCAAAATGTTGATATACTTTTCGAATTTAGAGATCACGTACTCAGTATTTTTCCTCCAAGTAAGGGTTTTATCCATCCATAAACCAAGGAATTTTATTTCGTTTTTTTACTTCAAAGTGATGTTCTCCAAGCTGCATTGTTCGTCCCAAAGCCAATTTTCGTTTTCTTGTAAAGGGTATTACACACGATTTTGATGCAGATATGCTCAATTCCTTCCGCTCACACCATTTTTCCAAATTTTGACTTGAAAATTAAAGTTTATCATTTCAGGCATTGTGTGTCTCTCCCCATAAAAATTGCATTTTTCTCAATTTAAGCACAAAATTGACCCTAGTAACATCACCAAACATAACTGGTCAAGACCAAGATGTTCAAGTTTCAGACTATGTGTGTCTCTCCACATAAAAATTGCATTTTCCTCAATTTAAGCACAAAATTGACCCTAGTAACATCACCAAACATAACTGGTCATGACCAAGATGTTCAAGAAGGCATCCCAACTTTTACTTAAACATTAAACAGATCATCAATCAAATAATACGCTCAGAAGAGGCCATATATTTGGCGAAAGCGCTCAGCCTATGCATTAAACCACATCATCAGAGAAGCCTGTAAATTCTCTACCCTCAACCAACCCAACCTACTAAGGACAAGGCAACAATCTGTAACCGAAACAAATCTTGAAAATTGAATAACTCGAAATCGAAAACAAAGCGCTTGAAAAAATCTTCAAGAGGAACTACTAGGTATCTATCAAATTAGTTGTAGAATCGACCCCTAGGAGGTTCTGGACAAAAGTGTAAACACCCTGTCTGTATTAAAGAGACCTAATCAACTCGCAATAGTGTCAACAATCGACTCTTGTCTAAAGCTAAGATGTTCTATCTCTGATCTCATGTTGAATAATAATGGTGACATGAGAACAACAAACTGGGTCATGCGTATCGGCCATCATAAGCATAAAGGTCAGGGGGAAATACTTGGAAAACAAACACTGCGCAAATAAATAACAAAAGAGCTCAAAAGTAGGTGAAATGAAAATATAGAAAATCAAAAATAAGAAGCGCTTACATATTTCGGCAAAACACGACGATAGCAATGAATACGGGGATCAAAAAAAGTCTGGTCAGACGGGTGCTACGTAAAAGGCAAAGCTCTGGAAAAATAACACAAAACTGTAAACAGGATGGAAATTATAAACAAAAACTTATGACGAAATGAATAATGCGGAATAATATTAATTTATAATTGGGGAGTGGTATAAATTGAAAGGGAATGCAAGTAATGAAAGAAGATAGATAAGACGGAAAAAGGAAGGGTTTTGTTGCAAAAGCTTACCAGTTCCATTCCATTTTTCAGGTTGCGGAGAAGACAGTCGGCATCAATGAAATCGTGATCAGGCCGCATGTCGACGATGTTGATCAACAATGATGATGATAAATTACATTTATAAAAGGAGAATCAGTTTTAAAAGATATTATTAAGATGTAAAAAACATTGGGAGGAAAACAATGCACCCATTGCACACTAATCTATAACTTTGTGGGGGTGGGGATGGCAGAGCAAGGGGAAGATGGCGTTATCTAGTTGTTATCAACAGCTGATGGTTCCAAGTGTCATGGAGGGAAAAATACTTCCATGCTGAGACGTGGACAAGAGAATGGATAAGAATGGAGAGGGTATAACGTGATCCAGGGCATGCAGGATTGCGAGCCGAGCGGCGTAAAAACGAAACGCTATTAAACTGTTCCTTTTGGGAGGTAGCATGTATTGACAAGTTGGTCTGCTGAGAAAAAGAGCAAAAAAAGTTCCAATCATGAAGCACGATCGTATGAGCAAATTATCGTATTGAATAATGTTGAATTGTTTTGAAATTAGAGCTTTTTTGACGCAAAGGAATTTTTTACCGTTAATTTTATGGCAAACATCGTATTTTAAATAATAATCTGCTATTCAAAAAGTAATTTTGGATTTTTAGTTTTTTTTTTTTTTTTTTTGCGGTTTTTAACGATTTTTTTAAAGCAAAATTTGATGAAATTCAAGTACATTCTCAGCAAAGTTTTCTTCATAAATTTTTTAATTTTTTTTATTTTTTTTTATAGTTAATAAACTTTATTCGAGTAATATTCTGCTTTAAAAAAACACAGATTTAAAAATTTTAAGCCGATTTTAGCCTTTTTTTTTAAGCACATACTTTGAAATTTGACCAATTTATTGTAGTAACTGTGTAGCTGGCCAACGAATTCATCCTTTCGTTTGTTAAGCTTGATGTTTTGGCGCAAGAACGGAATTTTCATCTCAATCCTAAGGAGAGTTACTGTCTAGAATCTAAACCCCCCTCAAAGGCGGAGGGGGCACACTATCATTTTGAGAAAATAAATAAATAAATAAAAAGTGGGGAGGATGCCCAGGTCTACCCGACGCCGGCTCTAGGGATGAGGGAAGGTGCAGAAGGATGAGGAGGAAGAATGGAAGTGTCCCTATAGAATGATCACCAGTTCTAGTGCGAACCCCTCAGGACTTGGGTGGTGATACCACGGAGCACTCCCGGCGAGTAACTCCGTGGCGCTTTTCCCGCACCACACCCCGCGCCATGATACGGCCGCAGCCATGACCCTGATGTTATTGGTCGCCACTCCTTTTAGCTCGGAAATCGCTTGCCGCAGATCATTTCTATAATACTTAATCATTTTTGCCCGCCAGGTCTGCTCCATGTCCACGCTGCCACTGACAACCTGGACATCCAGGACTATTTCCGCACGTGCGGAAATTGTCTAGAGGTTAACCTAGGCAATAATTGAAAATCTCTTCAAAATCGATTCATTATTAGAGAGTTCCTAAAGCAATAGAGGGATAGAGATAATGCGCCTTATCGCGAACAGAAAACACTACTGCGCATGTGCTTTATCCCGAACCAACCTATATTATAATCCCTTCCACCCTATCGCAAAGTAACCTTACACACCGATAACAGTAATATTAATTTCTTGTTGGTATTCGTGATTCATGAAAGTTATATTCATTTTCTTGTTCATAAATTTTCCAAATCTGTCATTGCAAAACCTGTTTGTGAATAAGAAAAGAACTAGAAAACATAGAAGTGCTGGAAACTGAACACACGGGATAGGCGGGAAAATCCCCTTGGTGGTTCAGCGTTACTTGAAGATAAGTAGCGTCAATTTAACCCATTAGAGCCCGCGGGGCCCATATGGGTACGCAAAAACAACTTTTTTCAAATCGCTCTCACAGTGCACAGGGAGGTCTGAGAGGGGTTTTTTAAATGTTTTGATGCAAGTATTTGAGTTGAAATTTGTTCCTTCGTTGTCCTAGACACTTACTGGGCGAGAGAGACGCGACAAGTATCTCGAACCAAGTCGCCTTGAACGAGAAAACTCAAACAGAAAATCAAACGTCCTCTAAAACTAGCAAGGACAATTCAAACAAGCCTACTCGCCAATCAGAAACACTGATTACACGAGAGACAATAGGCGAACCAACCAAGAGGCGCCCAAGCAACCACCTCTGGTCCAGCAGCCACCCCCGGGGACCCCGTCTGAACAACGGGCGCAGGGAAAACACCCGAGGTCCCCCGTCTAAACTCAAGGTCGTCGGCTCCGCGACGGACGCTCGTAAGCCACCCCCGGGGACCCCGTCGCAGCGACGGACGTGGGGAAACCACCCCGGAGGACCAGCTCAGCTATCATACTCGCAGATACTGAGAAAACAATGTGCGAGCCAATGAGATTACACAGTTGAATTAACGAAATTAAGCGGACCAATCAGGAGGCGGCCAGGAGGCGGCAACCTCCCTATAATTCTCGGAGCCCTCCGAATTTATTCCACTCTCCGCTCTCGACGACTACACTTCGACGTACGAAGATTTCTACACGCTCTACGCTGACGAACCTTCTGTTCCCGAGTTCATCTCAAGAACGGCTTCCTACTGCTTTCTACAAGGCATACCTTCTCTCCACACAGATCTCGCATTGGCATCTACGAGTCCAGTGATTATTCATCCTGCTCATTGCCCAACGTAGTTTCTTCTGTACATCCGGTACCGAGTGTCAAATACACTCCAAACGTACAAAAAACAAAGGATACTTTTTTCAGTACCTCAACCAAGCTCAACATATTCCTCCTACAGATATAAATCTTAGGCCGGAATATTACAAAACGGCTCAGTACCAAACTGATCGAACCCAGCACCCACTATGCGAGGCCAGTGCTCCACGCGGCTGCGGCACTCGATCCCCAGACTTCATAACCCCAGTAGTCACGCGGTGCACGCTCACAGAGCTGACCTTGATTTTCGCTCACATTCCTTGCAGGAATACCTCAGGGACTAACCCGCATAATCAGAATATAAATGTCCCACTTGGTCTACCTACACCAAGTAAAACATATTTAAATCCACTACAAATGGTGACCCCGCCTTTGAACAGGCTTAACACGGAGTATTTCGTTCCCTCTTATGAAGCTAGTGGATTTCAGGGAACCACTGCGGGCGTGCGACCCCCGCCGGGCCTATACGCCCCGCATCTCACTCAACAACCCTCTACACAAAGTGGCTTTCGAGCACTTTTGGAGGAAATGGGAGATTATCAACGACCAATATTCCAAAAGAAGAATATCGATCGTGCACTCGCCGAGTTCGATCAATACTGCGTGCCATATACAGCCATATACAAGTGGGTACCGGAAGAAATGAGGGAAGCTATCGACTCAGCTTACCTCACGGCACCCCACGCACCTTATGAAGAGGCCAAACAGCGCCTACAACGAGAATACGGGTTGTCCTTACAGGACAGGCTCCTCGCACTCGAGGACCCCGCATCTCTCGCCAAAAAACCCAGCACCAAGTACCACGAAATGTACTCTAAAGCTGTTGGGTACTTCTCAGAGGCTCTGATCACTCAAAAGTGGATCGAAACTCTACCTATCGAAGCCCGAGGTATGGTCGCAGCACAGCACAGCTCGACCTAGCTGATACGCTACACGCGTACAAAACAGAGAACCCCTCTCTCAACATGTCGAATCTACTCCGAAACCCACGACTGGTTTCAAAAAGGCCCTCTCACAAAAAGCTGAGTTCAAACCCCAGCAAGTAGAGAGTAAGCCTCACAAACCGACAGCCTATGTCTGTCGAAACCACGCACGTTTCGGTAACGAAACTCGCAAGTGCAGACCCAGAGCACTGCACTTGGAAGACAAACACTGCCTCCAAACCTAGCAAAAAGGCAGCGCCTATAAGCCAGCCTAAAACCTGGTTTCCAAACGAAAATACTCAGAGATCGGTACAAGAAAGTACCGTTCCAACCTCCGACGTAGAGAGTTCGGAAAACGAATAACTGCCAGTGTATCTGAGCCTATACACCGGCAGACTAATGAGTATAAAAGGCTTTTTTTCAAGTGCAAACTAAATGGCACTGAATTTCTCATCGACACGGGAGCAGAAGTGAACATTCTGCCCCACAATGTCACCAAAAAATTGGGGCTTAAAAATTCGTAAGTCCAACGTTAAGCTCACAGCAGCTAACGGAGCCCCTATAGACACACTAGGGCGTGCTGACACGACAATTAACATCGGCCTCGGAGACATGACCACGATTTTATGATCACGAAAGTTGATCTAGCGATCCTCGGTATACCATTCCTCGAGTCTTGGGATATCGGAATACGGGTCAAACACAAATACATCTATAAAGATAAAATAAAAAGCTATGCCGATCAAAAAATAGCTGCAGTCATGAACAAAAATTCACTGACGAACAAATAGCAGCTACTATCCCTCATCGTGACAACAGCCCTCAACCAGAGGACGTGCAAATCACGGAGGACGAAAACATTCGCTCTATCATTGAAAAATACAATGATAAAATGAGCAAACTTCAAGGAAAGTGGAAAAACAACGGGGTTTACCACCGTATAACCACGGAAGGAACACCAGTACACTTCCGTGCAAGACCCATGGCGGGCGAAAAACGGGCTCAAGTCAAAAGTACTTTTGACAAAATGCTCTCCGAAGGCATAATTGCACCATCAGATTCCGAATGGGCATCCCCGTTACACTGTGTGCCAAAAAAAGACGGGTCATCACCGGCGACTACCGTTTCCTGAACGCGAAAACGAAGAAAGACGCCTACCCTCCTCCTCACATTCGCTCTTTCCAAGCGAATTTACATGATACACAAATCTATTCGACAATAGATTTAAAATCGGCATATTACCATATTCCGATGCACCCAGATGACGCTCATAAAACTGCAATTATTACACCTTTCGGTCTTTATGAGTTTAAGAAAATGAGCATGGGTTTTCAAACATGGCAAAGATACATGGACAGCATCATGCGAAAATTTGATTTCGCATTTGTATACCTAGATGACATCCTGGTGGCTTCTAAAAATTATAAAGAACACATGAACCACCTCAAACAAAGTTTCGACAAGCTAGGGGAACACGGACTTCGAGTAGGTTTTGATAAATGCATTTTTTCAAAACCTACCGTCGATTTCCTAGGTTTCACTATCTCGAAAGAAGGGATAATTCCTAAACGAGATAAAATAGAAGCCATAGAACAATTTCCTAGGCCAATAGACGTACGAAGTCTACGCAGATTCCTAGGTATGTGTGGTTTTCTACCGAGCTTGCTCAAGTAAATTCGCTCACAACGGCACAACCTCTGTATGACTCCATTCAGTCAAACAAAAAAAAATGACAAAACACCTATCGAATGGACATCAGAGAGAGAAAAAGCTTTCAACAGCTTAAAACAAGCAATGATTAAAGCTACATTGCATAATATCGCTCATCCACACCCTACAGCAGAGTGGAGAATAGTCTGCGACGCATCCGACACACACATCGGAGCGGCACTGGAGCAGGAAATTACAGACAAACACGGCTCGAAATCTTACCAACCATTGGGATTTTTCAGTAAAGAAATTCCGGAACAATGGAAGAATAAAGCATCATTCGACAAAGAGATGTTCGCCGTTTACCAAGCTTGCATTCATTGGCACAATGACTTGGACGGCCGATCTTTTCATATTTGTTCAGATCACAAGCCTCTGCTAGGCACGATGCTTAAGAAAAATGCACATTTTTCTAAAATGAGATTAAGATGGCTAACATACATCTCTCAAATGACGAGTGACATTCGTCATATACCCGAGAGAACAACGTCGTCGCCGACGCACTCTCCAGACGATCCAGTTGAAATTCAAACAAAATCGATTTCAACCCAAACTGACGAGGGTCCACCCATAGCCGAAATTTCGCAAATTACGGCTGCAATAGAGTGCAATCTTCTACTGCACATTTCAAATGCACAAATTCGTTCTCCTCCTAACGCAGAGGACAAATTGAAACTCACACGAGTTGAATTCCCTCAAGGAGAAATTTGGTGTAACCTAGACCTAGGACACCCAAGACCTTATATTCCAAACGAAATAAGGCCGCCAAATTCACAATTTGGGACACCCAGGTATACACTCTACAGTGTATAAAGTTAAACAAAGATATTTTTGGCACACTTCGTGCAGATGTCTCCAACTGGGTCCGAGCGTGCAGACTTGCCAACGAGCAAAAATCACTCGCTCCGTGAAGCTCCCTTACTCCGAATTTGAAACGGCTAACAAATTTTCACATGTACACGTTGACATTACCGGACCCTTACCTTTAGCTAAAGGAGGGACGTTACATTCTTTGGTCGATAGAGCAACGGGTTGGCTAGAGGCAGTCCCTCTTAACAACATCGAAACAGCCACTCACAAACGCCTTTATCAATATTTGGGTAGCTTCGTACCTAAATACATCACAAGTGATCAAGGCACACAATTCGAATCAGATCTATTTAATTCCATTATGGAACGTCTCGGAGTAAAACATACTCACACGTTACCATACAAACCGTCAACAAACGGAATGGTAGAACGCAGAAATAGATCTTTGAAAGAGGCTCTCAAAGCACAAAACTGGCTCGACGCCCTTCCAAAAGTACTACTCGCCGTGCGTAGCAGTAGACCCAGCAACGGAAACTACACAGAAAGTTTACGGAATTGACGTACCACTCCCAGGAGACATTTTCGTAACTTCTACAAACCTTTCTGAGCCTCTCTTCTTCCGGCCTACGCATATTAAACATAATAATACGAAGTATGCCGTCAACATGCCCAAAAACTTGGATACATGTACACATGTCTATATCAGAGTGCCCACACAGCTCTCCTCCCTGCAATGTCCTTACACGGGACCATTCAAAGTTATTAAAGAGAGATAAGTTTTCGGTTACAGTACAAATTGGCGAACACACGAAAAAAGTTCCCAAACAACAAATAAAACCAGCTTACACTCTAAACTCAGACGAAGCTGTGTCACGAAACCAAAATCAGGCAGAAAATAGGGAGAAAACTCCCCATCGACCAAAATCCGCCAGAGGGCGCGTCCCCTCTACCAAATTCGACGAGAAGTGGGTGACTGCACTCGAAGCAGGCCACGCCCACTTTTCTCGGGTAGGAACAGTGGGAGATATAAATATGGAACACCCCACGCCAGGAGCTCATACCAACTTCGACCATGGCAGCTTCAACACCTACCTCCGAGAAGATGATCACAGAAGAAGTGGAAGATTTACTCCTAGCCGAGGAAATTCCGGCGACGATCAGCCCGCTACCACCTTCGCCGGAGAAGAAAACACCGGCGGACGCCAGCGCGCCGAGGGAGGTGGTGTGGAAAACACCAGCAGCGTACACGACGCCGGCTACACCCGCCCAGCTGCCCAGGGCTCACCCCCGCTCACCAGCCCCCCACTGTTCCACGAAAGTGGATCAGCTCGGGCGACGTGCCCGTGCCTCGGTGGGACGAGATGAGCGCAGCGGGGTGGACGGAGCCGGAACGAGCAGCTCCGCAACAGCCCAGCCGCGGCCGCGGGCCAAGCCCTCGCGGGTTTGGCTCCCGTCGGCAAACACGGCCGCCTCGCGGCGCTCGTCGAAACCGGCGAGGCCGGGGCGCACCCCAGGCGCCGTACGCGAGGCCTGCACCTCCGCCTCCGCCCCAACTGGTGAGGGTTTCCTACATTCCGTGTGGACCTCCCAGTTCTCTCCCAGCCGGCGTCGTCGTTAGTAACACGACTGTGGTGAGAGGGCTACCAAAAAGAGGTAGACACAACACAAAAATATTTATAAGACGTCGAGTTATAACTCCGTCAAACAAAATATGAAAATACGAAATTCTCTCTCAAAAGTGAAATATTAACTAATAACATACAAGGCGACCTCCCTAGACACTTACTGGGCGAGAGAGACGCGACAAGTATCTCGAACCAAGTCGCCTTGAACGAGAAAACTCAAACATCAAACGTCCTCTAAAACTAGCAAGGACAATTCAAACAAGCCTACTCGCCAATCAGAAACACTGATTACACGAGAGACAATAGGCGAACCAACCAAGAGGCGCCAAGCAACCACCTCTGGTCCAGCAGCCACCCCGGGGACCCCGTCTGAACAACGGGCGCAGGGAAAACACCCGAGGTCCCCGTCTAAACTCAAGGTCGTCGGCTCCGCGACGGACGCTCGTAAGCCACCCCCGGGGACCCCGTCGCAGCGACGGACGTGGGGAAACCACCCCGACCAGCTCAGCTATCATACTCGCAGATACTGAGAAAACAATGTGCGAGCCAATGAGATTACACAGTTGAATTAACGAAATTAAGCGGACCAATCAGGAGGCGGCAGGAGGCGGCAACCTCCCTATAAATACCCCCGCTCGGAGCCCTCCGAATTCATTCCACTCTCCGCTCTCGACGACTACACTTCGAAGTACGAAGATTTCTACCACCCCAAGTTAGTATTCTTACAGATGAAGAGTCAGCTGACGAGGATGAAGGTGGTGAGTTTACACACTTAACTGGAAATCAACTTCTTGCTCCTGCTGAGCTTGTATTCGATGCTGGACGGGTGGGAGGACCAACTGATGATTCAGAAATCAATCTCATTTCTGTTCCTGTAAACCATTTCGAAATCTCCTCTGTTGAACCTAATTCCTCGTCTGGTCCTGGTACATCTCGTGTTATACCAAGTCCATCTATTATCTCCAACTACAACAAGTACCTACATGTGTGGGACTGATCAGATGGATTGGAATGTATATAAATACCGAATGAGCATCAGGGGCAAGAAATGGACCTGGAACATCATCACTTGGATGTTAGACGTTGTGATCAATAATGCCTGGCTTATGTACAGGCACCACAACAAGAAAACTGCTCAACTTGATTTTCGGAGGACTGTGGCACAGTATTACTCAACAGCCTACGGAACTCCATCTTTGAGACCAGGACCATCAGGCGCTCCCCTTGCCTTAACAACCAGGGTTACTAAAGACGTCCGCTTTGACGACAAAGGGCACTATGTAGTGAACACAGATGAAGGGACGAGGAGATGTGCATTCGAAGATTGTGACAGTAAAGTAAGAACCATGTGCAGGAAATGCAATGTTGGACTTTGTGTACCCCACTTTCACGTATTTCACTTGAACTGATTTTACAACCTATTGAAATTACCTGATTCTAAATTATTTTGTAACAATTTGCTACTTTTATGTATCAATTATGATTCATTACAATGAAGCATACCAATAATGATGAATAAATACTAACTCATGTTATAAATGTTGTACATTTGATAGAATGCAACCTTATTATTACTCCATCGGAAAAAGTTCTTTATGAGCCCGCGGGGTCCATATGGATACATGCAAAATTTTGTACAAAATTGGTGCAATAATTTTTTTCTTTATTTTTCCCACGTATTAGAAGACAATTATAGACAATTCAATTTTCAATTCAATTCAATTTTTAAAATGCTTTATTTTGTGGAAAAACAAAAATAAAGAACAAAAAAAAAAAAAAAAAAAAGCAATAGATCTAACAGGAATCATTGACAAGAGTATTCTCATGCAACAGGAAATGCATCAATAAAAAACAATTTGAATTATTCCACAAAGGAAAACCTGTGCGTGGGCATTTCTAAATACTAAAGTAGGTTAATATATCCGGTTGTCTATTTTTGTTACATGATGATAGATAGTGCGTTAATATCTAATAGTTAATAGTAGGTACGTTAGTTTACAAGTAATAGAGAGTGTGGTAGAAACTATTTCATTGTACATTTTTCATTATCCATATTTTGAGCTCGATTTTCTTATTTGTAGTAAAGGGCAAGTTTAGGAGATGTGAAGGTAATCGATTTAGCAAACAAGGACCACGGTAAGGAGCTTGAAGTAAAAGTAATTTACTATTTTTCTGAGGAATGGCAAATAAGTTAGGAGTTCTAGTATTGTGTGTGGACACCTGTTTATCAAGCAAAAATGGTTTTTTAATGAAAAATGTAGCTATTTGAAAATTAATGATTTGGGGAATAGTTAACATTTTAGTTGTTTGGTACAGCTGTTGTGTAGAGTATAGTCTGTTCTTTTTAAACATAATTTTAAGAAATAATTTCTGAGATATTTCAATTGGACGTAAGTGAGTGTTGTAGGTGCCCCCCCAAATAAAAGCAGCGTATGTGATACTAGAATGAATAATTCCAAAATACATCATTTTTAAAAATTCAGTCGAGACAATATTTCTAGTCCTATAGAATATGTATGAACACTGTTTTATTTTTTTAGCAAATTTATTAATGTGTTCCGTAAATCTTAATTTTTCATCAACTATTAGTCCGAGATATTTTGTGCATTTTACCTTTTCTAGTTTTAAACAGTTACAATTTGTTGATATAATGCAAGTATGGTATTTAATATTTAATATGTCATCTGGAGCACCTTTTTTGGAATTATAGAAGCAAATGTAATTAGTTTTATTATAGTTAAGGGATAGTAAATCACAATTCAAGTGGTTTAGAACTGTTCGCATACACTGTTCAGCCAGTAAGTGGGTTTCAGCCCAAGTTTTAGAAGAGATTACTAAACAAGTGTCGTCTGCATAGGATAAAATTGATGCGGGCAAGTCAAGAGAACATAAACTGTTGATATAGATCAGAAATAGTAGTGGGCCCAGTATCGTTCCTTGAGGAACTCCAGCTTTAAGATAACCTGATTCACTCACAGTCATGTTTACCTTGGTAAACTGAACACGGTTGACTAGATAATTCATAATCAATGCAAGGGCATCATCAGTTATACCACAGTTTTTAATTTTATCAATCAGTTTAACATGGTTAACTAAGTCAAATGCTTTTTTTAGGTCAAGGAAAATTACAATAGATTTTAGATTCTGGTCCATATTATTGGTTACACTATTTATTAATTTGTAGATTGCATCCTCTGTCCCTCTATTAGGGCGAAAACCAAACTGATTATCGGATAGGAAGTTGGTGTCATCCAAGAAGGCAAAAATTCTAGTTTTCAAACACATCTCGAAGAGTTTAGCTATATGTGATATGAGTGAAATTGGACGATAGTTATCCATGCTTTTTTTTTTCCAGCTTTAAAGACAGGCGTTACAACCGCTGTTTTCAGTTTCTCCGGTATAATGCAGGATGTTAGAATGAGATTGAAAATATATACAAGAGGTCTAGACAGTGAAGCAGAACATAATTTAAGCATTTTCGTGGAAACACCATCAGGGCCATTTGAGGTGTTACTTTTAAGAGATAGTATATTTTTAAGAATTTCGGCTTCCTGAATAGGTTCAAATCTTTGTAGGGTCTTTAGGGGTGGGCGCTGGAGATTCAAATTTGAAGAGGTTTGATTATTTGACAGAATCCAAAGTTTCATTTAAAAAATCGGAAATTTAATAGATAAGGGACTTAATGGGTTAAGATAAAACACTAATTCGACCCTCTTGACCTTTTCAGGTTAGAATACGCTGTGTCTCACCCCAGACGATAAAATTCCCATATACCTTATCCCAAGTGACTTATCGTTTAGGAACTCTCTATTCACGGAGTGTCATAGGAACAATATTGGTTTTGCGTCTGCGCAGTAGTTAGGTACCTACCGTTTATTCAATGCGGTAAAATACGAAGGGCATCACCCTGGACCCAACAAACTCTCGAGTTTCAACGAGACCGAACCAAAATGTGATCCACAAGAAATGGACTATTTAAGAAATTTATGTTTGCGCATGCACACAGACTACTTACTATTATTCCAACGGCAATGAAATTTATATGGGATCTACTAGGTGCTAAACCGCACAATCCTTGAAAATTTCATAAAAATCAGCCCAGAAGTTTCTGAGTTTTGTCTGTGACGATCAATTTTAGTATTGCGCATGCGCTAAAGTTATTACTACACCATTCACGATATAATTCATAGGCGATTTTTCTGGAACATAAACCTACCCATCTATTCCCCGAGTTTGACAAAATCGGACCAATAGATGATAAGAAATCGATTTTACAAGAAATTAACGTTTGCGCATGCGCACAGACTACTATTTATTTGACGGAAATGGAAGTTATAGGAAACCGTCTAGAATCTATCCCTCACAATCCCTAAAAATTTCATTAAAATTGTTACATTCGACTCGGAGTTTCGCTTGTGTCAACCGATATTAGTTTCGCAATGGTTATCACTCTACCAATAGAGCAATAATTTATAGGGCATTCTTCTAAAACATATAGGTACCAAACTAGCCACCGAGTTTGAACGAATTCAGACAAACAGATGATGAGAAATCGACGTTATGAGGAATTCACACTGTTGATTCGCATTTATTCATTTAGTTAATTACGGGCAAGCCCAGTTTACATTATTATACAACAAGTCGGCAAATATTATACAACTATCGGCAAACACAATACAATGACGAGACCCTCTCGAACGATCAAGTTTGTCCCCCACCCCGGCAACTACTTGGAGCCGTTCCCTACAAGAAAAACTGTGAGTTCTTCAATTCCGTTCAACCTGTTTAGTGGACATGTAGGCCAGAATGAAGTGTATAGTTTGGTGGTCTGGATGCTCGCAAGCTCGCATCTCAAAAATACATAACATCAAGTAGTCAATCCCTTAGTAAAAATGCAGATTAGTTGGATATGTAGGTCAGAATGAAGTGTATAGTTTCGACAATACAATGCAATGAAAATATCATATCAACTTAACAAAAGAAAGTTAAGTACACTTTGGAATCTTCACCTTTTAAAAAAACTCAATATGTGAAGAGACGATCCGTTTTTTGAGAGTGGAGAAGGAGGAGTCGAAGAAATCTAAGTTCGGGGCAAAAGATACCAAAAGGTTTGCACTGCGTGGAAGTCTAAATAGCGGCTAGTGCGTTGAAAATGATAGGGGACCTTCTAGACGCTAACCCGCACAATCCCTGAAAATTTCATCGAAATCGGACTGAAACTTGGTATAGTTTTGAGCGTGGCAAGGGTTTACCACACATAGACAGACAGACATCAGACAGACACGAAACCAAAATTGATCAGCAAGTTCTGAAACGCAAAAAGCAAGTGGAAAATTCGATTTTGGAGGACAACAATTTTTTCGACTTCAATCACGAACACAAGTTTCCCTACCTTCGGTAGTGAGGAAGCGAAATTTTCGGTCTCCGAAATCAAAATGTCCACTCATATCACATTTTACGTTTTAGGCAATTTGAACGACTTGCGTTCCGCGTCTTTGGGTGCCTGTCGTGTGTCCGCAAATCCTTGTAACAAGCTTATTTTCTACAGTTTCCATCCAATGTGGATGAAACTTTCAGGGAATGCGGGGGCTAGGGCACAGACGGCCCCCTATCAGTTTCGTTATTCCAGACTCAATACTTCACTCTGCGCATGCGCAAACAAAAGCATCCATTTTTTCACACTCTAGTCGTTTGATTTCGCTTAAATTTGAATGATGGGAGAATTTGATTACCCCATATCAATTTCAAAATGATTGTATCGTTAATAGCTACAGCGAATCCGCCACTGTGAAATTCTCGTAACAACCTTAATTTCCACAGTTTTCATCCGGTTTTGAAGAAATTGTCAGTGAATGCGCGTCAGTGATTTGATTGTTCTCAACTCATCAATTCATTCTGCGCATGCGCAAACAAAAAATTACATTGAGTACCTATTATTTTTTCGTTTCTTAATTGACGAAATATGATACTTCACACTACTTCATGGTTTACTCTTTTCTGCAATGGAATTTTTTAAGATCATCTAAAACTTTTCAATGATTTATAGGTACATTCATGATACGTAAATGAGGAAGCTGTGTGTCACATCCAACTTGGCAGACGTTTTTTAAATTAAAGGAGATTTCATCCTCCTAGTATGAGTAGTTTTCTTTCCACGATTTTCCAAATTTTAACAAGCTGGTGACGTCTAAGCACCCCTCCCGTCTGGGCGGGAACCCCCTGCCCTGTGTGACGTCACCAGTGCTGCAAACTGAAAAATCATAGATGGAAACTATTCATCGTAAGAGAGTGCGGATGGTGTCAAATTCTTTAGACCTGAATCTATTTTCATTTAAAAATATAAAAACAGGCTCATTCATGTTTGCGTAGGTATGCGCACACCTCATCATCAATCTAGTGGCATTTACCAACAATAGGGCCACTTTCAACGTTTGAGTTAATCAAGAATTAGCGCATTATGTATGAGCTTAATCAGACATGAGAGCGACCCCCCCCCCATTGACGAGCTTGTTGGTGATGAGATTGTTTTCAGTAAGACACAAAATTTCAGATTTCCCGTACACAAGATCGTTTCGCATTAATATAAAATAAGTATGTAATGCCATTTCAAATTTCCTAGCATTTACCTTAGTTGAATAAGTTGACAAAACTCGGTGCTGTGCGTAAAACACACTCAATTTAAAATGTTAGCTTCATAGGATGAATAGGAAAGAAACTAGAGCTCACTCAGCTAGGGTTTAAGGGGCCTGAGACTTTATAATAATTCATTGCTAGATGTTCCAAGAGGCCACCATTTCAAATTTCCAATCCAATGATTGGAATTTTTTTAAGCGCTTAGTAGAATGCGACCACTTCAAAATCTCTAAGATTCATGTAGGTATAAGTGAGAAAAATCGATTTGATCAAATTTTCGAGTTCAGCTGCGTGTCCTAGCATTTTCTTTGCGATCTTGTCGCACGGCTGTCCCTAGTCCCCTCAGTTTCATTCAGGACTTTTACATGGTTGGTCTCAATTATCAAAATTCTGTCAAATATAATTTTATCCACTTTTATTTGAAAATTCGCTCTATTAGCCATCCTGCATGACTAAGCAATTTCCCCGTAAAAGATCTAGATTTCCCCTGCCCTCGCGACACTTTGCGTGCGAGGAAGCATAATGCACCTCCCCTTCCTCTGACGGGTTCCCAGCTGATCGTCCTCATCCTCACCTGCCTGAGGACCTCGTCTCAGTTCCGAGCACCGCGCATGCGCACCGGCTCCCATCATGGCCCCTGTTTATATCCACAACACCCTTCAAACCCCCTTTAGTTCAAGTCCGCGGTCGCCGCTCAGAGCCAAACCCGAGACAGAAATCCTCAAGTTGTCAGCTCGAGTTCGGAAGTTGCCGCTATCACATCAATTTTTATCGGTGTTATTGTTTCGGTGGTCACTCCTTCGGGCGATTCATCTTAGTTGACGTTTCGTTTGTTCCTCCCGGATCTGTCGGCGGACTTATTTGTTAGCTGGTGCTTTCGCTTTACCTACAGCGCCAATGGCTTCCGTTATCTAAAGGTAAGATTTTGTCGAGAGATGAACATTACCTACCTGATTCTCACGAATATCACCTGTTAGAAGTGTGTAGTTAATATAGCCATTAGTGTTCATGCAGAACCTGTCTAGACCACAAGAAATGACAACTTACTGAATATACCTAATCGCAAACATTACTTTCTACATAACGGTACTTACATCACATGCTGCGAAACCCTAGTTTTGAGTGATGTAGAATACAGTTAGGTACTTCGCTCAGTACCTAGGTACCTACAAGAGGCTAGCTTTATATAACTACCTATCCACATGTACTAAAAAGGGCTAGGAATTGTAAAAATTGAAATTTGTCGAGGATATCAGAAATACAGGTTATAGCAGGGGATTCAATTTTTAAAAAATTGCAACTGAAAAATGGATGAGCGAAGTAGGTAACGTTTCAAGTATGGATGGCATCAGTTTGAATACCTAATTGTTGAACAAAACAGGCGGTATTTTACCTTAGGTGTGGCTTAAAATTCCCCGAAATTGCTGTTTAGCAAGCGGGAAACAAAAAATGTTGTAGACGGTACTTTTTAGCTAAAGATTTTCAAATCGTTTTTAATTTAAGGAAATTAACCGTAATGTTGGGCATAATGGTGCGCCAAAATGAGTTCATAATTATTTGGATTTGGAGGGCTTGAAATGAGCCTTTGAAAATTCATTGAGAGCTTTGTATCGTATGCAAAACTTTTGCTCATTAGGTCATGCTACACCATTGGGCCTTGGGGTTGTGCACAGCATCATTGCTTGGCTACCCATTAGACCACATAGAGAACCTGCCTAGACCACTGATAGAAAAGACAACTTCCAGATCAGAGCATAATACACACATTACTTTCTCCATAACGGTACTTCCCCATGATGAGAAATCATTGTTTTGAGTGATGCAATATATAGTTACCTCACTCAGTGCGTACCTCAATATGGCAGTTAATGTCTAAAGCATTAGGAATGGTAACATTCGGGATACCGGTTAAGGTTCCTGGTTATGGTTCCATTTTGGGATTCGTCAAAGAAAAATAACAATAGAAAATAGCAACTGTAATAAATGAAATTGGCTGGGCGAAGTACATTTTGAGACAGTCTGTATGGCATCAGTTTGAATGTTGGTTGGACAAACCTAGAGGTGCCTCATTTTACTATGTTATTAAAAATGGCCAAAAAAGCTCAATAATAAACGGAAAATGATTATTAACAATTTCGTACCTTTCAGCAATCAAATTTTCAATTCAATTTTGAGTGAAGGAAATCAACGTTGTAGTTTGAGTTTCCTATAACCTTGTGGCAAATCGTGTTCAAATCTGAATTTATGTGTTTCAAAATAAGGGGCCTAAACATCATTGTCAGCGTTGTTTCATGCAAAAATTTGCTCATTAGGTCGAGGTACACCAGTAGGACTTTTGGGAAAGTATGCTGCATTATTGCTTGGCTATCCATTAGACCACATGCAGACCTCTAGCCTAGACCACTGAAATAAATGCCAACAACCAGATCAGAACATAATATCACATTACTTTCCACATAACGGTACTTACATACCATGATTGGAAAATCCAAAATACAGTTCCCTTTTAAATAGTTCCTAACTTATTGAGGTATTTGATACGCTATATAGCTCTAGGAATAGTAAAACTAGAAATGTGTTAGAGATTTACAGGTTAAGAGATTCCATTAAAATGTAACAACTGTAAGGATGAGAGAAGTACCGTTTGTGACAGTCTGGATGTCATCAGTTTGAATGATTGATGGCGAAAAGTGTTCCATTCTAAGATGCTGATCGATATTTGTCAATGCTACGTAACAACGAAACTAATGTTTAGATTGGTGTATTTTAGCTGAAGGTTTTAAAATATTTTCATTTAAGCTAATTAATGTTAACATTAGAAGTACCCTAAATAAGCCATCAAAAAGTCATTGAGAGCGTTGATTCATGCAAAACTTTGCTCATTAGGTCATGGTACATAAGTGGGACTTTTGGGGAAGTATGCTGCATTATTGCTTGGCTAGCCATTGGACCATATGAACCTGCGCCTAGACCACTGATAGAAATGACAACGGTATCAGATCAGAATATAATAAACATTACGCCAGGACTTGAGCCCGGTGGGCCCTTTCGTAACCCTACTTCCAAGGAGGGATCTAATAGAGGTCAACCGGGTTGTCACTGGCCATACCCGTCTTACTCACAGACACCTGCTTAGTGCAGAAGCTCGAGATGTGTGTGGGAGGTGTGGGGGTGATCTGTCCATCCGCCATTTTTCTGGAGGACTGCCCAGCCCTTGTGGACCTTCGAGTCCAGCATCAGCCCCCTCTGTGGGTTGACATTTTATCCGGACCAGACAAGGTCCGATCCCTGTTGTTGTACCTGAGAGCCGCTGAGCTCTACTACGAACTGTGATATCTGGTCTGTGATATATTTATGTACATAAATAGTCGTAATTTTATTTCACTTCGCTGGTTGTATATAATAGCATGTTTATAGAAAGTTATTTCCCTATCTTAGTTGTATTGTTTTATTCTTGAGGTTTTTTTTAATCCACTTTGGGGGCTAAACAGTGGTCATCACTGTACCCCTCATTTTTCCCCCTCCGTGTTGCCAGTGGAGTCCATGTTGGCGGTCCTTTTTAGGCAAGGATGGCAACATGGCTCCCCTTATAATCGTGCCACTTCCAGTGTCCCTTAAGACACCGTGTTCAATGCCACTTAATGATCCTTCTGGTTGAGATGCGGCTTAAACCTTAATTTAAAAAAATAAATAAACATTACTTGCTACATTTAACGGTAACAACTCCAATGATGGGAAAATCCTTGTTTTGAGTGATGCAATGTACAGTCACCCTACACTGTACCTACCTTAATATGGCAGTTAAGTGTCATAAAGCATTAGGAATGGTCTAATAGTAGCAATTCTTCAAAGAAATTAGAGATTTAAAATAAAAATTGCAACTGTAATGAATGAAAACGGATGAGTCTACAGTGGGGCAGTCTGTACAGCATAGCAATTAAAATACATATATGCATATAAAAAAGCGTTAAAATCCAGGAATCATTTCAGAATGCCTCAAAACAGATTTCGATGAAGAACATTTTTGAAAATTTGTATTTTAAAATTTTTGGAGCCATTGCAATAGCTTTATTTTCTAAGAAAATTCGCTAATAGTAAACGGATATAATAGCAAAGGAAAATGATTATTAAAGCTCGTATCTTTCAGCAATAGATTTTTAATTCAATTTCGAGTTGAGGAAATCAACGTTATTGTTTGAGTTTCTTAACAATGTAACAAAATGAGTTCAAATCTTGATTTAAGTGGTTCAAAATAAGGGGCCTAAATATAATTTGCGAGCGTTGTTTCATGCAAAAATAATGGGATTTTTGGGGAAGTGTGCTATAATATTGCTTGACTAGCCATTAAACTACATGCAGGACCTGCCTAGACCACTGATGGAAACGACAACAACCAGATCAGTACATGATATCACACATTACTTTCTACATAATTGTACTTACATCCCATGATAAGAAAGTCTTTGTTTTGAGTGACGGAACATACAATTGACTCGCACTTTTGGTACTTACCTCATTATGGCAGTCAATGTTCTGAAGCAGTGCGAATACCCCACCTTCTCCTTACTTTCCTAAAAATCTTCCTCATTTTACCTAACTCAACACAAATTGAAACCTCCATAAATCACGCTACGACCATTAAACACGTTATGGAGAAATGGCAACTTGATCCAATTGGTTCCCCCAGCACGAATTTTTCAGAGGAAGTTTTACCTCCATTGTTCAATCATTTCGCACTTTTCCATTTATCTGTCCAATCAACTGTACAGCCACCTCATTTAGGACAAAACTTAAGAACTTTCTAATTGAAAACAAATTTTCCTTTTTTTTCCAAGTTATCTAATGGTTGTTGTTTGTTCATATTTATTATTGTTTTGTCGACGTTTTGCTCTACCACATAAATATGCAATAAGGGCTTTATTATTATCGTCTTTTTTGCACTTCTTCATTTTGGCTCGTGCCAAATCTGCACTTCTTCAAATAATTCTGGACGTGAAACTGAGGGCAGCTTTCACCAAAAAAACGTGAACTCGGTTGATCAGGATCCAAGTTCAATGGAAACCATGGATTGATCTCTGTTTGAATTCATTCCGGTTTCAACAAGATAAACCGATATCCTAGGAACCAGTTTTCGACTGAACTTTTATTATCCAGTTTAACCGCCACACAGTGGTCCGAATCGCAAATCTAGCTGGGCAAAAGTCCAAAATTCTTTGTATGACAACTTTATTCTCCTTTTCTCGTACCTTTCACCTCAAAATTGAAGGATCAAATGATTTAAAATGAAGAAATTTGGATGTATTTTAATAGGCTGATACGTAATAGTAGGTATTTAAAGAGAGTAACTACGTTGTCACGAGCGAAAGTGAACTTATATTCAAATCACCAATTTCTTTCTTTCGATAACCTTCACGTCACAGGTGAGTAAAGTTGACAAACCTTTTCTTTTATCTCGTGTACTCCAATAATCATTATCGTCATTGGAAATCAAATGAAGTTGATACCTACATAATATTATTGTCTTTCTATTGAACTGGCGACAAATCTAATACTCTCAAATGAGCAGCTTGCCCAAACACAATTTTTTTAAGCCCAAGCATTTTATCATGGAACATGCTTTAACCTTGAGCTAACTGCCCGAAAACGTTACGCGGAAGTGTCACGAAATTTTCTTATGATTTTCACGGACAACCAAGCCGTTGCTGGGGAAATGAAACTTCTGTAGTTTTCACCGGACAAAAATCGTTCTCCATTCGTTGAAAAGCTCTCGATTTATCACGCATTTCTTTCGTACTTGTTCTACTATTTATGTCGTAGTTTTATATTTATTTATGTTATAAATGGATACATTAAACAATGCCGCTTGTTTTGTTGTCACTTTGTTGAGAAGTTAATCTTGGTTATAGTAATTGTAGACGCGCACCATAACAGAAAATTACCTACCTAGGTACTTCCTTCTAATTTCGATTCTATTTGTCGTGTGAAGCTCCTGAAAATGTTGGTTTTTGTTAGTTGGTCACTTCTGCCAGGCATGTATCATGATGTTTCTTGACTTTTAGCCACGGGCTCTAAGTAATAACATC
The DNA here is from genome assembly GCA_030762985.1 of Adelphocoris suturalis. NCBI lineage: Eukaryota > Metazoa > Arthropoda > Insecta > Hemiptera > Miridae > Adelphocoris > Adelphocoris suturalis. Next base: position 30,120,206 of record CM061042.1, read on the forward strand.
CGGGGGGCTTGGGGCTCTCCCCCAGCGGGGTCAAGGGGCAGACCCGGGTCTTTTTTTGTGTTTTTGGTCACGAGGAATCGATTGGCGCTGGTCACCAGACTGGGATAAATCAGGTCAGCTGGGTATCCTGAGCTAATTTCTTTGCTATTTAACCTATGAAGCTGAAATTTGAAATGGAGTCCTCTTGGGACGTCTAGAGTCACCCATATCTGCTGAGTGATTCCGGAGCTAAGTTCTTAGCTATTCAACCTGTGAAGTTGAAATTTGAAATGGAACGTTTCTCCGATGTTAGCAGAGGCTCAAGATAAAAGCTAAAGGGGGTCTGGGTCTCCCGGTACTAATAATATAAATAAAGAGCAATTAAGAACGCGTCACGAGAATTTAGGGCAAATGTTTTATGAGGCGGTTTGGTAAGAGGAGTCGAGCAACAATTGATCCGTGTTTACGCACCAGTAACAGGCCGAGATTGAGCGTTCAATGCTGAACGCCGGTTGATTGGAGATCAGCCTTGAACTTCCATGGTGAAATCCAATATTGCGGACGATCTCCGTTCGATAGTCAAACTTGGATCAAAAAATTGGTGGCCCTAAGTTATAAGGCCTTTAACTTCTTCGTCTGAAGTACTAGACACGGAACTAGGAAAAAAATAAATGTGCTGCCTATTTGGAGTGCCGATGTAACGAAGCGATTTCCCTAGGGTAAACGCCCTTTTGACACGAAAGTAATAGAAAATTATGGCGATGGAAAAATTATACTTGGCACGATCATAATTTCATTCATCGATCCGCCTCATGCTGCCTGCTTCCCGGATTCTCGGCAAACGCTAGGAAGACGGATAATCATAGTGATTTTCAATTGAGCCTTCGAGATGTTGGGAATGACTCACAACACGACGGGTTTCAAGGGCGTCCTGAAATACAGTGGAGTTGGGCGCACATTGTAGGACACCAGTCGACTACGATCCTCTCGATCAGAAGAAAGAAGTGACAGAAATTCTTTAAAATTCTGAGTCGTTCATTTCTTGATATGTCTGTCCCCGCAAAGGATGTGGTCAAGTTTGAAAGTCCATAAATTATATTACAACGTTTATGAATCAAGTACAACGTTTTTAAATTATACTTTTATAAGAATAATCTACAGAAACTCATCCTAGGTACAAGAGGGAAGATAATGAAATGAAAGGCCGTATTAAATTTCTCCCTTGATGTGAAAAAGAATAGATAATGGATATGTCTAGGCAAATGAAGGTTAATAGTAGAAATGAACGCAAAAAGAGAAAACAACACAATTACTATATAAACACGTAATTTATTATAATTAAACAGAAATTAAATTTGAACTGGTAGTCCTTGATAGTGGCTTATGGTTACCTATAATCTATATATATATATATAAAAATCAATTGCTGTTCGTTAGTCTCGCTAAAACTCGAGAACGGCTGGACCGATTCGGCTAATTTTGGTCTTAAATTATTTGTGGAAGTCCAGAGAAGGTTTCAAAGGTTTAAAATTTCAAATCTGCCCCATAGGGGGTGTTTTAGGGGAGGAGGGGGGAATGGGGTATCTTTGTAATCACTGAAAAAGCTGGGGATTTGATTGTCGAGTATGTTTGGATTACTCCAATTCAAGTGAAAAACTATTTTTTTTTTTCAAATTTTTCAAATCTGAACCACAATGGAGGGGGAGGGGGTGTTAAAGCGTTTCGAACGTCATTGAACGAACTGGGGTTCTGAGTTGTCAAATATGTTTGGAGTATTCTAACTTAAATCACAGGTTACTTGAAAATTTTCAAATCTAACCCACAGAAGGGTGTGTTTTAGGGGAAGGGGGGGGGGGGGTTCTTTGTCATCACTGAACGAACTGGGGATTTGATTGTCGAATATGTTTGGATTACTCCTATTCAAGTGAAAGACTACTTTTTTCAAATTTTTCAAATCTGACCCAAAATGGAGGGGGGGGGGGGGGGTTTAAAGCGTTTTGAACTTCACTGAACCAACTGGGGATCTGAGTGGGCGAATCTATCAGAATTACTTTAACTTGGGTCGCGGGCTATTTGATAATGTTCAAGTCAACCTGTGCAACGCACGGGTGAACCAGCTAGTATGATATATAATCGTCGACATATCGTGTGAACACCGCATCAATAACTATATTATTCCTTATTGTAGAAATGGCTGGATTATTGTAGACTGAATATTTCATGGATGAAATTTATAAAATTTGTGCCTGTGTTGGTATTCAAATCCAATTTTACGTCCCCACAGAGGACTATAGGAATTGTGTTTAGCTCAAGCTCGTGCAATTCTTCACTACTTCACGATTATAGTCTATGACTATACGCCATAAGTTTTACGACAAAGCCGGACCCTTCGGTTAATAGGGTAGAAGTATCGAAGCTTTAGGAGCAAATCAGCTGATCTGCACCCTGTGCACCTTCAAGATTACGTCCTAAGGAGGCTATAAGCCAAATTCAGCTTCATACTGTTAATATGGCAAAAATTCTCTTTTGGAGCCACTCAGCTGATCCCGGGCTTATGAATCTTCAAGGCCAAAAGAGCGTACATAAAATACTGCAGCTTCGTACGATATGTAGCATAGAAATGTGTTTCATGAGCCACTCAGCTGATCACGACCTCATTATGCGTCAAGTGTAACTTCTAAGGAGGCTACATAGGTACCAAATCGGAGCTTCAAACGATAAATCCGAGTAGTATAGAAATTAGTTTTAATAGCAACTCAGTTGATCTTCACCCTGCACACCTCCAAATTACGTACGACTTTAAGCATCATGTACGATTAATATGGTAGAAATTCGCTTTTGGAGCCAAAGTGCTGTTCAACAGTCTACACAGCCCGGTTACGGATTGATTTCAATTTATTGAAAATCAATAAGTGTAAAACTTCCGTTACACTTTTTTTGACTGAAAAAACGCCACACAATTTTTAGCATGGACCATGCTTTAGCCATCACCTCACGGGTCAAAAGTGTCACGTTTTTATGTCATGAGAAACTGTCACACAAATTTTCTTATGACTTTCACGTAGAACCAAGCCGTTGGTAAGGAAATGGAACATTCGCAGAGTTCATCGCACAGAAATCGTTCACCATTCGTTGAAAGCTTTAATTTTGCTGAAGCTGAAGATATTCATGTCGTAGTTTTATATTTATTTACAAGACAAGATATTAATCCAATAATGCCATGTTATAAATGGTTAGTAAACAATATTATTGTGTCGCTTGTAAACCTTGTTATGTTGCCACTTGGTTGAGGTGGTAATCTTGGTTAGACACATAACCATCATAACTATAAGAAAAATTAAATACCTACTTTTTTTAAGCTAGTAGTGAGTCATCATAAGCGGTATGAATTCCTGTGAGTCCTCATTTACATATCAGTCTTACTCCAGCCGTCTACCGACGATGTTGTGTCTTGGATGAGACTGCCCTCCTTCTACGTCTTCGGGTGTATAGTATGTACTCGCCATTGCACTAATACGGCTACGCCTGGATTCGCCCCTGAACCAGCGGGAAGAAAGCATGTTCTATGTTTTAGCATTTTAGTCGCAGACTCAAAGCGGAAAGCAACCAGGGGACGAAGCCCCATGGAGGGGTCAAGAACCCCAAGCTAAAAGACATATCCATGTCAAAAAATCCTTTAGATAAGAACGAATGAAGGAAGGCGCACGGCAACCACAACTCAATTCACCAAGTCTTGGAGAACACCGAAAAACTGACCAGAACTGCACTTTTCCTACACATTTCCACAAAGCACATAGCATACTAAAAGTTCCAGTCATGCAGCATGATCGTATTAGCGAATTTTCATAAACTACCTATCGTATTATAATATGTAAATTATAATATGTAAATCGTATTATAATATGTTTAAATCGTATTATAATATGTAAATCGTATTATAGTATGTAAATTTCAGTAGAAAGAAATTGTTAAAAACCAATTTTATGGCATAAACTCGTACTTCAAAAGAATTCAAAAGAGATTTTGGACTTTTAGATTTTCTGCATTTTTTAGCAAATATTAATGAAATTTAAGCACCTACGTTTTTCAGCAAAATTTTGGGCAAACATTTTTAATGTCCTAGTTAATCGCTGACAATTTAGTTTTGACTAAAATTCTGCTAAAAATATAAATTCAACAATTTTTGGCCGTTTTTAGCCATTTTTAGTGATTTTTTAAAGTATATGTCTCGAAATTTGACCAATTTAAAGTGCTCAAAAATTGTTGGCCAACAACATACATATATGAAAAAGCGCAAACTCCAGGAATCGTTTCAGAATGCCTCAAAACGGATTTCAAAGAAGAAATTTCTCCAAATTTTATTTTAAAATTTTCTGAGCAATTGCAATAGCTTTATTTTCTACGAAAATTCGCTAAATGTAGGTTTTCAGTGTTTTCCCAAGTTGGTGTTGCAAATATCAATAAATGGACATCATTAAGAGGTTCAGCGAGGAAAAATACTTCGAAATCAAGCATTTCATGTGACAATTAATTACCTTCAAAAACTCAGCATTTCGCATCTATTGCACTTCCAAAGCGAAATCGCGCCCGTTTACGCGCACTTCAAAAAATCGAGTGATGGGTCATTTTTTCATGAAATTTCATGTAGAATTCAAATCTGCAATAAAAAATGCGGGTTCCTATTTAAAATAAGGAAGTTGATGTCAATTGCGTACGTTTGCACTTGTACGCAATTTGTCATGTTTGAGGTCCTTACAAATAGAAAAATTAAGATTGGAAAAAATATTTTATTTTTTTGACCCATTATTAAAGATTTTAGCAGTGAGGGGGGGGGGGGGCACCCTGTATTTTTGTTTATCGGGGGTGAACAATTTATTTGAGCAAAATAAAGTTGGGTTCAAAATGAACTTCCTATATTTGCGGGGAACAACTTGTAATTTCGTTCGCTGATCTATTCGTTGAATTTGGTCTGTTTACGGGCATAGGCGTACGAAATTGGATTCATTCAAAGCTTTCATAAAATTAGTTCCTTTATTACCAATGTAATTTGACCCCAAGCATTGATGGTGTATATTAAGATCTCCTCCGATTTCTTTTGACGAGGGGATTGATTCAAAATACATGCACCATTGGATTTATGTTGAACTGTTATTGTTGTTTCTGTTAAATCGGTTCATTTTTACGGAAGTTCGCTTATTGTTCTGTTTACAATCTGAGATTTCTTTGCACAACCAACACTGTTAACATACAAGCGAGTTTTGAAGCCTGTCTGAACGTACGCTATCGGCTCTGGGGCCGTACCAAGAAATCGAACATACAAGAATTTCAAAATAAGGCTCTGAGGAGCAGTGATAATTGGTGACAATGCCCTCTGGTTAGTGAGTAGCTACGATATCCATCGTGCCTAAAAATGGAAGCCGTCAGTGGAGTGATCTACAGTTACACGAACATCGGCTCCAGATATACACACAAACCCCGTATGATATGGATATACACGCAAACAATTATGGGGGACCACTCTTTTGGTTTTTTAACTCGTATAATGACGGAGGTAAGCAGCTTGTGCATAACCCCTGAGACACCTTGTAGACTGGGTTTAATATTTATTATAGGCTTGTGATCTGGTAAAAGGGCTAAATAGTACAGAAATAATAAACCATTGTGTAGTAACTTGTAGCGTTTTGATACAAGTCTCCAACTTGTATAATGTCTAAATCTATTCGGGAAATGTTGAATTGAATGTGGAAAATGTCATCATCCAGTTGGAAATTCTTCACCGACCAGTAACCTATGCATAGTATGCCTGTGTAAAGGGTTCTATACACGCTCAGTTCAACTGTACAGTTTCATGAGGACAAAACTGAGCAAGATTGCCCAAGAGAAAAAACCTGTCAGTTTTTGCAGTTTTCTCCTCGTTTTTGGCTCAGTTCGCTCAGGGTTTTTTAAAAGTATAGAGAGGGTCTTTTCCGCTCTCCGTTCTGAATTCGAACGTAAACTCTTCGGGATTGTTTTGTCTATATAACGGGATATTGTCTATTAACTGTGATGGACCAGAAAAGAAGAGGCCTCATGCTGTCTCCTTGCTGCTGAGATTGAGCAGCTGCGGGAGAACTAGAGAAGGCGTGAACGCTTGAGCAAGGAGTGGTATTGTAAGAATCAAATCGGACGGCACGGGATCTTAAATACTTAATATATAATTAACGAAACTTCGAACACGATACACCAAACTATATTTTCTTGAACTACAACTCAACCAAACAATTCAGGGAACGTGGTTGCCAACAGAAATAAATAACAATGGATGCGACTCAACATAACTGTCCAATTTTGAATACAATTTACCTATTGGTCTCCAATTCTCAACATCCTCCCACCTGTTGTGAAACTCACCGAATTTCACAACACATCTCGAAATTCAAAACTAAATTCAAGTCAAACAATTCACTAATTAACTTTCACAAAATTTCACAAATCAAGCATTTCTCTCTTCTTTACCACTCGTCCGCTTCGCGTCATCGTCCTGGCCTCTTCATACGAGTCAGACGTGCCCGCCTCCTCTTCTTCTTGAACGTCTTGTTCCAAAGTTGTATTTGAAGGCATTCCTTCTGGCAGATCCTCCGGATTAGAGTGAACGTCATCCGCCGGGTAGACCTCAAGTGGGTACAACCTTTGGAGGGGCCTCAGAATCTCTCCACCTTGCACTTTTAAACGGACAAGTCGCGTGATATCGTCTCGGCCTGGCATAAGCTCCAATACTCTGGCTAGCGGCCACTCTAGACGTTTTTTGTCACTCCCTACAATAACGATGTCTCCGAAATTGATTGGGTTTCTTCTCTTTTCAGAATCAAACTCAGTAATTCCCTTACATAATATTCAATGAGAAATTCGGCCTTACCATAACGAGACTTGAGAAGTTCCAATGCCTTGGTATAATTCTTTTTTGAGGGAGGAAAACCCTCAACTAACTTTTGGGCTGGAGATCCTTCCTCAAGAGCGTCAACTAATAGTGCGAATTTGTCCTCATCTTTCAATTGTTCATCCTCATGGATGCTCGAAAAAGAAGCCCAAAAGGCAATCCAATGTTTAATTTCGCCTCCAAATTTTTTTATTTCAGGTCGTTTCAACTTTAACAAATGATGAGATGGCGGTGGAGTTGGCGCTCTTCCAGCAATTTCAAGCGTAGGAGTTCTCAGCTTCTCTAATTTTACTGAAATTTGCTCTCTTAGCAAGCTAAAAGTCAATTCGTACTCACCACACTTGTCAAGCTCGTCTTCTAAAGCCTTCTCGTAATCCTCACCTTCTGAAATTATAATTGAAGAAATTTTCTCATCAGCGCTCTGGAGTTGAGAATAACGCCTCGTCAAAATGTCCAGTCGGGCTCTGAGCTCTGCCTCTGTCGCATCTCCTTTCAGGATTTCCTTAATATTATTCGCTTCCTTAGTGAATACGGTGCGATAAACCGTTCTTGTTTTCAAATCCATGCCGATATAGCCGCTGGTAGCACAACTTTGAATTTCGTGTCCGAAAGAATTCCCGAATGTCCTGTCACGGTCGCCACAAATGTAAGAATCAAATCGGACGGCACGGGATCTTAAATTCTTAATATAATTGACGAAACTTCGAACACGATACACAAACAACTCTATTTCCTTGAACTACAACTCAAACCAAACAATTCAGGGAACGTGGTTGCCAACAGAAATAAATAACAATGGATGCGACTCAACATAACTGTCCAATTTTGAATACAATTTACCTATTGGTCTCCAATTCTCAACATCTATCTTCAAAGCAGTGTCTTGCCTAGTGATATATAAATTTGCTCGACGACTTGCTCATTCTGGCCGAATTCAACTTCATTTGCACAAATATAAGGGACGGGTGACACGCGACTGGTACCTAACATCTCGAGTGGAAAACTGACCGAACTAAGCGATTAACTTAGGAAACTACCTTCGCCATTTTTCGGAAGAAAGTATGAACTATTGCGCAGTCCTACGGCCAGAGCGAAAACCTGCGAGAACTGTGCAGTTTCATCAGGTTGTTTAGTTAAATCGCTCAGACATGACGTCACACACGATAAACTGCGAAGGTAAACTGAGTGTATGTAGGCCCCTTAATACGGAAATAATATTGATATATATACGCCTGTGTGATAATTTCTGAATTTTCTGAAGTACTATTTCCATAAAGATACAATAGGATTTCTGAAAACGGACGTCAAGTTTGGTGAAGTCGATATAAATGAGAAAGGACAAATGATGGCGTTCCCCAAGGGTGGGACAGAAAAAAAAAACTAAAAAGTCACGAAGAGCTCCAAAATGATATCCCTTGTGCGGAATATGGTAGGTAGAGTTTTAAGCACCAGGTAAAGAGGGACCGTAATAAATTACTCAAGGAGGTAAAACGAGCTTGTTTCTCCGTGGAAAAGTTGTGGAGAAGTGGTAGGTAAAGAGAGGAGGAGGGTGGAGGCCTCATTACGAAGGTATAACCGTTGTTAGGATTCCTTTACCGTGGAAGAAGGTTATTTCGAGAAGGTTTCATTCAGGGAAACCCCTTTCCGAACGGCTTCTCATTGTTTCTCCCGTCTCGGTTCCTCTTTTATTCAATTTCTGCGTCGAATGGGTTTTGTGTTGCGAAGGGGCCCGGCAAGAGAGAATGTTTAGGGAGTCGGAGGTTTGCGTTGCTGTTTGAAAAGAGCTCCCTTAGTTGCGTGGGATGCGTTATCCCAGGTTACCAAGCGTTGCCGTTGGGTAAGGACAGTCATTTTATGTCTAGCTACCAAAAAGCTGCATTGAATGTGGAAAGTCCGTTGGTTATCATTTCCAATTGTGGACCCTTATTTATTTAATCATTTTTTATATAACAAAATGCTTATTAAAACAGAAAATATTAATCGGAGAATTGTGGCCAAGTTTCCTATAATTTCTCTACACACTAACTCCATCCCAAGGCTGTTAACTGGGGATTGCAGGAGCTGCATAATCACCATTGCCAAGATGATCGTTTGTATTTCTCTCCTTCTGCTGTGCACCATGCAGCCATGGACATACTTGTTATGCGAAGAACAGCAAATGCTGTTCTAAAGCATAGCCTTCAGATGGCATAAAATATAGATGGTGTGCAAAAAAGTACCTACCATCTGCATGCAAACCGTTCAACCTGTACAGTCTGTATTCCCCAACTTCTGCAGGGCGGGTGTAAGGTGTATGATGCTCTCGCTTCATATCATTACTAGCCTAGTTTTCTTGCTCGCTTCGCTCGCTCGGTATGGCTGTATAGATCCGATAGTCTTTAGTCTTGAGTGGGACATGTTGAATGATTGGAAACGGTGGACCACTAAGGGTGATTTTAAATGTGTATGGGTTGTTGCTCGGATTGCTCGCTCTCTGTGGAATGAATAGATGCGATGGGATACACAGTCCATCCCGAGTTCGTAGGAAAAACCCCATTGAAATCCGACGTGTGTAGGGGATGTTGCTCGCTAGGGGTGGGTCTTCTCGCTCGCTCGGTATGGGATGTATAGGTGCGACTGGATATAGTCCCCGTACCATCGAGACCTGCAGCCCATGGTTCGGGTGGGGCTGGAAAATTTGAAAATTGCTTACAATCCCTTTCTATAGAAACACCCCAAGGGAGTGACCAAAAAAAAAAAAAATAATAATAATAATAATTATAATAAAAATAAATAAATAAATAAAAATAAATCTCATGAAAGGGGCAAAACAAAAACAATAAATTGCTGTGTAATAATTTGCTGCGTTTTCTATGTGGAACCACGAAAAGTTTATTGGGTTTAATAAATAAAGGTTAATTAATGAAGATAGGCCACTTATTTGCGTGGAAAGGCTATACAATATAGATTATGTGAAACCCTGAAAAGTTTAGTTTTAAGAACATTTCAGTACTAACAGAACTGTCGAATGTTAAATTTTTGTTCTTCTAATTCTGAAGAGGAGGTAATACTGCCTACTGCCCACCCAACTTGGCAGACTTTTTCTGTTCGAAATTACTTACAAACAAATTAATTCTTATAAAACAATGTGGAACCACGAAAATTTTATTAGAGGATGAAGATAGGCCATTATTTTATGTGCGGTCAAGCAAGAGCTTCGGGAACTTGGCAATATGTCGACACATAAACTGGTCGACACCTCCTGTCGCCATATTTCCACACCAGGTGTCGAAGAACGTCGATAACGCACATCTTTGAAACTGGTCTACGGATTTATGTCGAAAAATTTGAGATCCGTTTTTCGCTGTATTTCAACAACAGGAGTTGAACATGAGCTAAAAACACCCCTCTTGAAACTGGTCGACTGCTAAACGACGACAAAAGGGTTGTTTGGCCACTACCTGTCCTCAGCCTTGGTCCCATGGGGTCTTTCAATCCGAGGATTAAATGAAAAGTCACATTTACGTTTCTAAACTGTTATGTGATCGTGTTATGAGACCACGAAACTATACACTTCATTCTGATCTACACATCCAACTAATCTGCATTTTTACTAAGGGATTGACTACTTGATGTTATGTATTTTTGAGATGCGAGCTTGCGAGCATCCAGACCACCAAACTATACACTTCATTCTAACCTACATGTCAGGTATACGAAGGATGTCGATGTAAATATGTCGACGTATCCCCATGGTTGACTTGGACGACCTTTTTCAACAAGGGGTGTTGAAAGTTGTCGACTAGTCGCTGTATTTTTGTGTCGCCATATTTCCAATGCCTGTGAAATCGACATTGGTCAACCCTTGGTGTTGAAAGATGTCGACACGGCTTCTTGCCCGTTTGTCGACCAGTTTATGTGTCGACATATTGCCCCCCATCCAAGAGCTTCAAAGTATTAATACAAAATCCAGAGTAACTACGTCTCGCCGGAATAAGGAAGAGCGTGGTAGCTCAAAAACCAACGTTTTCGTTCACTACAATCGGAAAACCTAATTTCGTTGAAACAGTAACCAATGAACATGTGCAAACCTGGCATTGGTTGTTATATACGTAGCTCCGATACTGATAGATCAATTTTAATGAAATGGGTAGGGATTGTGCAACTCAGAGAAGATAGACACAGTATAGCATGCAGTTTTCGCCCTTTGTCCGCATATTAGGGTGATTCTCAGAAAAAGGGCAAATTCTGGCCCCCTTTTTGGCCTGTAACCAAAGGTGATAGAAAAATCGAGAAAAATTTGTATTTTGCCCTTCAGGCATCAAACAATTATTTACTGTGCTGAGTTGAGGTCAAACTCGTTTTTGTACTTGGAAATTTGAAATTTTGATTTTCATTCTTCCGCAGTAATGACTTCTGGTTTTTTGATTCGTCACTATCGAAAGTAGGAAAACTGTGTGTTCCTGCAAGAAGTTGAACACATTATTACCCTCACAAATCGTACGTCGATTCTCAATTTCATGCAGTACGACTCACTGGCTTCTGGTTTGCTTGCACCAGGCACGTAGCCAGGATTTTGCCTTGGGGAGGGTCCAGACCCCCCCCCCCCCCCCCCCTCGCCCATCGGCTCTCTTCCCATTTCAATAAATTTTAAAATACGAATTTTAAGTCACAGGAGAAGAAATGTTTTACAAACATGATGAAATACTATCTTTAATAAGGCAAACATATTTAATATGTAGGTACATAATAAGGATTTTAGGTGACAGTTAAAACAATTTTTTACAATCATGATAAATCTTGATCTTTATACAACAACAAAAGTTCAATTTTTAGGTATTTAGTTGATCATAAAATGTTTATAGTGACTTTTCTGTTTGCTTTTAAAGACATCAAATCAAGCACGTCATCAGCCGCGAACGACAGTGGATAATGAATTGACATCATGGTCAAATGAGAAAGGCGTTCGTTACCCATCTTATTTCTAAGGTATTTTTCTAATCTTAATTTCTAAGGTACTGCAGGATCCCGTAACGTAAAAGTTAGGAAGACATCTAGGAAGATTCTCCCCGTAGGATATTGTAAGGAGTGTGGGGCGGAATACAGAACCCCGTGACGCACATAGGATAGACGAATTTCCCCTAGACTGCAAGATCCCATGAAGTAAATTTATGAATTTTCTAATCCCGGAACGGATTCACACAACGTGTTGTGTGAATTTCCGCTCCGCAAGAAAATCGATTTTCGAAGCGTTAGATCGCGTTTTTTTTTTTTTTTTTTTTTTTTTTTTTTTTTTTTTTTTACCAAAACCGATGGAAAACGTACCAGACAGGTTCACACTACCAGTCATACTTCTTCGAATTCCTACTTCGAAGTTGAGTGCCAAATTCTGTTTCATTCACTCATTCCACAAATGTTAACTTAATTATTGTTATTGTTGTGATATCGTTGGAGCAACGTAATTATGTAGCTCAGTAACATGGATGATACCTTGGTGAATAGTCAAAGAGATAATGCAACCCAATGTCCCCATTGTTCTAGAGCTAGAGGCTTTACAGGAAGAGAACTCACTCTACATATACGCTCCAGACATCCAAATATTGCGAACCTGAATACCAACCGTGGTACTCAAAGTATAATATCAATACCAAATGCTGATCCTATTCAGAACTATTTCATAAGAGGCTTCGGGGACGGGATGTTAAATTCTCCAGGAGGCTGGACCACATTAAGATGGGACATGCTGCAGCAGAGAGCCATGCGTCTGCAAGGAAAGCAGTCGGCGTGTCACTCCTTGCTGATGAAGTGAAAGGGCTAGCCGAGGGAATACGAGATTCGGAGAGAATTTTCTTCCTCTGTAGTACTGTCCTCCAGAGAGAGAAAGGAATCTCTTCAGGGGAAGATGTCGAAAGGCTTCTGAACACCATAGTAAAAATGTGGATTGCTGTAAGGTATGAAGAGTTGCTACACGGCAAGGCTTACACGGGTCGTTCAGGTATAGTGCTAGAGGCGTTGATCTGTCTTTAAGGTCGTATACATGACCCATGTTCGTGTACCGAAATATCTAACTTCTTATCTTAGGAATCTTACCTCTACGAATTGGAGCTATTAGCAGAACCTATGAGTATTATAAAAATAATTTCTGAAGAATTTCACATCAGACGAATATTCTTTGTTGGTAGTTCGTGCTAGTGAATTAATAGATACTACCCTAACCATGAATAATTTTTTAATTCATCAACAAATTTCGGGGAGGGTCCGGACCCCATGGACCCCCCCTCTGGCTACGTGCCTGGCTTGCACTAGAAAAACCTCTTTTCGTACAAAGATTCAGCTGAACAACTCAGATGGAAAACTGTAAAAACTCCGTATCTACTCTTGATGCTCGTAAATTTAAACTGATAAAAGGTGACAATATCGGTTGATTGTCATAGCTCGAAATCCAATATTCCCTCCAATCATGAGCCGTTTTCCCCGGTCATTACAGACACGCGAGAGGGCAGCACTTTTGTCTTGTGAAGGCAGTGGGGGTCGCTGGGTCCTCGTTCGGCCCCCGAATGATTTATTCAACGAGAAAATCGCGGATCGCCACTTCGTCACCCACTTTCCAAGTTAGGAAGCAGTTAGTCGGGGATTTGAGTTGCAAATGGCCGCAAACGGCGATACGTTGGAAAGTCTTCCGATAACATCCCATTTTACCATAAGTACGTCGGGTGGAAAAGTCACTTTAAGGCTAAATATCCACGATTTTAGTGATAATTTTTTTTCAACAGGTGACAGCACTATCGGGGGCAAATTTATTTCCAAAACTGTGACGAAACGGCTTGTCCGATTTTCGTTCTGAAAATTTTGTTGCAAACCAAATGTACTTTGAATTGATGTGACATCTTAGTTTTTACGAGTTATTATTATTATTATTTTTTTGGTACCAGTGCATTATATATAGGGCCGGAAGGTTCGATTATTGAGATAATCGAAAAATGCGATTATGTATCGATTGTGCTCCGTTCTAGGTTTCGTCCTTTTCCCGGACGCTGGCCATATTTGCTTTACGGACAGTCGTTTTTCTAGTTGTCGTGTTAAGTGTTGTTTTCTCGTCGAATCATGGATTTTATATCTTCCAAATCTCTTGTGCGCGATGTCAATAGTGAATCCACCGCAGCTCAGTTTTTGCAAAAAGTCCGCGTCATACCAACCGAAGTGTTCTGCACGAGCAACCACAAAATGCGGTTGGTTTACGCAACCAAAAAAATGCTGATTAGTTGGAAATGTAGATCAGAATGAAGTGTATAGTTTAGTGATCTGGATGCTCGCAAGCTCGCATCTCAAAAATACATAGCATCAAGTAGTCAAACCGTACCTAACCCTATAGTAGAAATGAAAAAAAAAAAAAAAAAAAACACTAGGAACAGTAGAAATTAGAAATGATCCTACCAGTTAAAATGAAAAAACAGTAGAAATTATAAAACCGCTGGTAAACGGCGGAATATCGACTGTGTACCTACTAATCGATACATAATCGCATATTTCGATTATCTCAATAATCGAACCTTCCGGCCCTATAATGCACTAGTACCTTTTTTTTTTCAATTTACCACGACACTGTGAACACAGAAGAAATGTTAATTCATAATTTTCAAAGTTCAGCCGCGCTAGGGATATATGTTTTTTCCTTTTAATGGCATTTTATTAATATACAGTCATACAGTTTACAAGTGTACAAATGTGATCTAGAAGTTAAAGTTACATGAATTTATAAATGAATAAATTGTGGGTAAATTACAGGGTGTTTAAGAATAGTTACATAGTTTAAGGGCAGTGGTAAATTAGCATTAAACGGTCAAATAATATTGTTCTTTGGTAGGTAGAAAAATTACATTCCGTTATTAAATGTTCTGCGTCACATGTATTACAGTCACAATATGAGCACTCTGGGGATTCTCGCTCATTTATACGCGGGGTTACCGCTATTCCTGTCCTGAGTCTAGAGAGAACTCTGCAGAATTTTCTCCCTCCAGGTGCATCGTTCATCCATGATCATGTTGGCAGATTTTTTTGATGGCTTTTGTAGAATGGTAGTGCGTCGGTTTCTGCATAAGTTTCTCGCCACCGTAAATTGAAATGCACCTGTATAACCCTGTAAATATCCTCTTTTGGCAGGGTAACATTGATGAATGGCCCTACCCTCGGCCCTTGCTTGGCTAAGGCATCTGATATTACCACACACATCGGAATGACCTTTAACCCATAGCAGTATTATTTTTGTGCCTTTCCTTGTACACTGATGTAGTGATTGGAGTAACTGAGCAAAAATGGTCTTATTGGATTTTATCGGTGCTGGGTTTCTTATCAAATGAACGGTACTTAGAGAGTTTGTGCAGAAGAAAACTACAGGTCCTGGTGGTGTGGTACTGTGGATATTTTCAATATAAATCCGTTTAAAGTTGGAAAATCGAATGTATATCAAGCGAATAGTAGTGTTATTACGTTTGGGAGTGGGGGAAAGGAATTATGAATGGAAGCGCCTGTCCCCTTCCACCCGTGCCGCCTTGACTACCGACAGGTTCGCTACTACTAGGTACTTTATTGATCGCAATTTTTGATTTATCATTTTCAAGAAGTTCATTATCAGAAGAAAAAAAATTGTTGTAACCCTCCCCTCGTCAAAATTTGTTGGTTAACGTTTCAAGATGCATATAATCCTAATACGCTGCAAATGATTACTCAATGTTTTACTATTTCTGTGTTAGATTGCCCTTATACGCAGATCATTGGTTCTAGAAAATCACCTATCAAACTGATTCTATGTTGCATTATCGAACTGTAACTGAGCGATATCACCTACCAAAGAAAATGAATTAATGAACTAAAACCAATAAATAAATGCAAAAAAAAGAAAGAAAAGGAAATGCCTGGAAAAGTCTGTTAATTTGGTTGGGGTACTACAAACTATGATATCTGATCTGTGATATATTTAAATACATCGAGTCGCAGTTTTATTTCACTTTGCTGATAGTATATAGGTAGTACCATGTATATAGTTATTAGCCTATTTACTCTTTTACATTGTTTTCCCCCTCCGAGCTGCCTGTGGAGTCCATGATAGCGCTCCTTTTTAGTCAAGGATGGCAACATGGCTCCCCTTATAATCGTGCCACTTCCAGTGTCCCTTAAGACACCTTGTTCAATGACGCCTAATGACCCTTTTGGTTGAGGTGCACCTTAAACCTTTAAAAAAAAATTGGTTGGGGAGTATAGCTTTCTCGCATATTGTAACATGGACGTATAGAATTAGTTGAAGAACAAAGTACGAGTCGAAATTATTAAATGCTAAATATAACAGTATCTTATCTAATACTGTAATTTGCATACTTACCTGTTAAATGCAAAATAGAGAGGCTATAATTCGTGCTGTTGTCTATTCTGAGTGTTGATTGCATCAAGGAATTTTGGGTAATTACATCGAGATTTTGGAATCGTTACACTAGGCCATGTTGCACAACTGGGACTTTTTCAAATTTTTGCTGGCTTCGTAGCGCAATATTACCCTTCAACTCGTCCTTGCCTGTAATATGAAGCAGCCTTGCATCGAAATGATTGAATGCAGAATATAACAGTATCTAATACATGTGTATACTAGAATGCAAATTAGGGCTATAATTTATTCATGTTTGCATGGACGTTAACTGTCTAAAGGTTAACACACACTATAGGTAAACATTTCATCAAAATCTATTCATTATTCTCGGAGTGTCATCCAATATTGGTTTTGCGTGTGCGCTATAGTTACCTATTATTCAAGTAAATGCGATTGAATACAGAGGGCATCATCCTGGATTCAACAACCACTCGAGCCTGAACGAAATCGGACCAATATATGAGAGAAATCGACGTTATTGGAAATCAACATTTGTGCACGCGCACAGACTACTATTTATCCAACTGCAATGAAATTCATGGGAGACCATCTAGGAACTAAACCGCACAATCCCTGAAAATTTAATAAAAATAGGTCCATTAGTCTCGGAGTTTTGTCTGTGTCAATGAATTTTAGTTTTGCGCATGCGCTTTAGTTATTACTCCACCAATTGCCATATTATCCACATATAATAACACATACCCATTTCTCCGCCGAGTTTGATCAGTTTGAAATTTACTTTCCCGGTAAATTTTGCTCCCATAGAATCAGCTGGAAAAAAATTATTTGGTATCTGGGAGATAGGAAATGTTAAGGGAATTAAGGGAGTTATGACCATTTTAGTGACGTAAGGTGAAAATCTCGGAAAAATCTTTTAAAATAACTTTTTTAAGCGGGCTAAAACAATTACTCTCACAGGATAGAACCCAGCAAGAGAGAGATTTCTTGAAGAATTTGAGACAGGAACTTGAACATAGGTTGAAGGCTGGAGAGAGAGACTTAACAATAAAGTATGTGGGTGGTATACCAAAAATTGTACCATTACCTGGGCTCTCTACGTTATCCAATGAAACTTCAAAAAACTGATGAAATTCACGGCATTCTATCAGAATGTCCGTGGCTTAAATACGAAATTATCAACCCTTCGCTCCCTGGCTCCAGCGTTAAATTTTGATATATTATGTTTTACTGAGACTTGGCTGAGGGATGATTTGCATTCTGGTGAGCTGGGTTTATCCAACTACACTATCTATCGTAATGATAGGTCTCCCAGTAACTCCTCGAAGTGAATTGGTGGTGGTGTGATGATTGCCGTATCTCCCCATTTAAAATCCTCACGGTGGATTCCAAAATTCGACAATGTCGAACAAGTCTTCACTATCCTGCCAGACCTCAGATTGGTGGTTGGTTGTGTCTACCTTCCTGAATATTGCTCAGAGGTATACTTTGAAAACTATTGTGCCGAGGTTGAAAGAATAAGCATTGATTACCCGGATTATCGAATGCTTCTTACTGGTGATTTTAATGTGCCAGGACTACAATGGAATACTGAGTCTGGTAACTTATTGAGATGTACTGGTCTCTCTTCGAAAGGTAGTATCGTTCGTGAAATAATTGATCAGTTTGATTTGAAGCAGTATAATTTTCAGCGGAATCCGGCTGGGAACACTCTGGACCTTTGCTTGTCTAACTTGCAAAACCTGGTGATGCGACCGTCTGACCCATTGCTGCCACCTGATGTTCACCACCCGCCGTTTGAGTGCTGTTTTTCCCTGGATGACATTTCAGAGTTCTTCTCTCCCGCTAAATTCCTGTTCAACTTCAAAAAAGCTGACTTCCACCAGTTGAATGCATTCCTGCTAGCCCAGGATTGGTCCTTTTGCTCTTCTGAACCTTTTGAAGAGGCTGTGGGAAGATTTTACAGAATTCTTGAGAGTGCTATTGAGCTGTTTGTGCCAAGAGTTGGCTCTGTGGATCGGCATTTTCCTAAGTGGTTTACCAGGGATCTCAAGGTGTTGGTGAGACTGAAAAATACGGCACATGCTCGATATAAAAACACCTTCTTACAGAAGGATTATGATATTTTTTCCGAACTTCGTAGGGAGTGTAAGGAGGGATGCCGAGCTGCATACAGAATGTATATCAATGAAGTTCAGTCTATGCTCAAAACCGATATTAAGAATTTTTGGAATTTTGTGAATTACACAAGAGGCACTTCTTGTATGCCATCGGTTTTGTCATTGGGTTCGGAAACAGCGGACACCCCTCTTGATGTTGCAAACTTGTTTCGTAAGCACTTCTCCAGTGTTTTTGATGAATCCTCGGTGCACGATATCGATGAAAGGGTGGCCTCAATGTCTTCATTTGCTATGGGATCTATTTTTGTTAATGAGAGGCTTGTTATGGACCAATTACTGGCTTTGGATCCGTCAAAGGGTGTGGGGCCTGATGGAGTGCCCCCAGCAATGTTGAAAGCCTGTGCGAGTAATCTGGCTGGACCTATCTCTGTGCTTTTTGAAAGATCGTTGAAATTAGGCACTGTCCCTGATTGTTGGAAGTGCTGCTTTATTACACCCATTCCGAAAACAGGAGATAAATCAAAGATAGAACATTACCGCCCTGTCTGTTCACTGAGTGCTATTCCTAAAGTTCTTGAGAAGATTATCGTGAACCAGATCTCACCATTCCTGAGGACCTATCTTTCACCAAAACAGCATGGTTTCATGCCCGGACGATCATGCACAACAAATTTGTTGAGTTTCGAGAGCACTGTTATGGATGCATTTGCTTCCGGAGCCCAGGTAGACTGTATTTATACAGATTTTGCTAAGGCCTTTGATAGAGTGTCACAGGGGATATTGGTTAGAAAGCTGGAGAGGTTTGGTTTCACTGGATCTCTGTTGGCATGGTTTGCGAGCTACTTGGCAGAGCGGAGATTGGCGGTCAGATTGCGTGGCACTCTGTCACAGTATTTCAATGCCACATCTGGAGTCCCCCAGGGTTCTCATTTGGGGCCCCTAATGTTTCTGGTCTTCATTGATGATGTGGGTGGTGCCATTGGGGACGGTGTGGAGCATCTGTTGTTTGCTGATGACCCAAAGAAATATGCTATTGTGAGGTCCCTAGATGACTGCCTCGCTCTTCAACGGTCATTATTGGCCCTTGATGCTTGGTGTGATAGAAACCATCTATTTTTCAATCTGGATAAGTGCTCTGTCGTTACATTTTCAAGATCTCTCAAGCTTCAGTATGACTATTCACTTGGAGGAAAATCCTTACAGCGTAAATCTTTGGTTAAGGATATGGGTGTCCTGTTTGATTCCCAGTTGAGCTTTACTGATCATATTGAGGAGGTTAGCTCCAGGGCAATGAGGGCTCTGGGTTACTTGAAGCGAAACACCAAAGAGTTCAACGATCCTTCAGTTGTGAGACTCCTTTACATGTCTCTGATTCGGCCCTGTATGGAGTTCTGTGCACCGGTGTGGTCACCTACTTATAACAATGCCAAGGAGTCTCTCGAACGTGTTCAGAAGCGGTTCTTACGATACTGGTCATTTAAGAGGGGAGAGGATTGGGAGGTCTTCAGTAGTCGGAGTGCAATGGTGAAATGCGGCATAGCCTCCCTGGAACGTCGCCGACAGGAGACCGATGTCTTTTTCCTCCACGGATTGATGTCCGGTAGTATTGATTGTCCGTCCCTTCTCTCCCGCTTGAACCTTTATGCTCCTCCTTATGCCACCAGGTCCACCCAAACGTTCTACGTGCGTACCTCCTCAACGAATTACCTCCGCAATAACCCAACCATAAGGATGCAGCAGAGTTTCAACAGGCTGTCGGGCTCTTCACAGGATATTGATCTGTTTGGTTTATCGGCAGGCCCCTTCGGGACGAAAATTCGAGGTGTTTACTGGTGAACTTGATGTGCTTTGGTGTGTTTATATTTATCTTTTGTTGCCTCAATTCCTGTTAACATTTTTTTTTATCAATGAAAGAACGTTTTTATTCCGTGCAAGATTGGGAGATTTTCATTGTGATTCAAACTGTGATGGGGTCTTCGATCTTCTCATACTTGAGCTAGTGCAGTAGTCATCGTATAAGTTGTTTTCAGAACCTATGTTCCTCCAACATAGGAATGGCCGCCCCATCCTCCAATTCCATTGGCCGCACTTTCCTCCGGGCACCCCGTATCCGAAGGGAAACCGCTCTAATTATGGCGAATTGTACCTTTACTTTAACCCATCCCACAAGGTTGGAAAATGGCTTATTCCACTTGTTCGCGAGTACGTGGGCAGTACGCTTTACAAAGACAGCGAACTCTTTCGCCATGGCGCCGTTGCACGAGCAAACCAAGGGGGTGAAAGAACCCCGACAGTCCTCAGCCGCTCGATCATACTTTGAGTGCTTGACGTTGGCTGCTGTTCGAGACGTTGTTTGCCAGTCCTGGGAGAGGTAAGAGGCAGCGTCGGCATTCACTATGCGGTTATCAAAAAACGCTGGCCTCCCACTCTCCCAGACCCCGTTGACCATGATGTCTCCTACTAGAGCAGGCTGACCACTGGTAGCCTCCCGCATGATTGGTTCAGTCACTGCACCCCCCCCAGGCAAGGTTCGCTAATCCGGCTACCACGTCCCTTAGATCATCGTGTCCTCTCTTCACTATTCCTCCCTTTTTGCAGTTGAGTGCATGAGTGACGTCAAACTCTGCCCCACAGCCATCACAATGCGCTGGGAGAGCTTGAGGGTTATGGGCGTACCGTAGGGCGATTGCGTCTCTAAACTGTGTGGCTGATAAGTCGAACCCGTCTGCAGTGGTGGGCACAACCGAGAGCCACTGAGAGGATCCAATAACGCGCCTGATAACTCTCTGCTGATTTGGCTGTAGCTGTAGAATGAGGTCCATGCTCTGTTGGCCTTGAGATGTTTCCCTTTCCTTCCTTTCTTCTCTCTGGACTGATGAAACATTGTGGATGTGCTCGTTGAAGTTCAGTTGGCTGCCAGAGCAAATTGAAGCACTTAGGAGTTGGCTTGATCTTTGAGAGGTGTGAAACGTTGGGAGTGATTCAGTTGGATTTGAAATTCCAAGCCCTCCTAGCCGGGCAGGTAAGCTCATGAGATTACTTTCAACATCATTCACCTCACGACCTACTAAAGCCGGCATCAAATGCTGACGAATTTCCTCCCAAAGCGGGCTATATTCATCTGTGCACCCTTCAACAACTCTCTGAGTGAAAGCCCACTCAAACTGAAAAGATTTTGAGAAGGCTGCGTGCACTGCTTGCGGGCTTTTGTCTGCAGCTCCAGCAAATTTTGCAGTGTATTCCACCCACTTTTGAACTTTTGAGCGGACATACTCTTTTTTCTGCTCCAGTGGACCAATCACACCTCCGAGGAACCTGTGTGAGTGGACTATTTTTACGTTGAGGTCCCTAAACAGGGCTCTGCTTTCTTCCTCAAGACCGGCCTTGATTACTAGAATGCTTTTTTCTGGTTCTGGGAAGTAGCCCCATTTCGGTCCCTCAAGTTGTAATACATCAAACCACTCACGGATATGGCTCAACCTCCCAACGCATGCCGAGTCGTCGGCGTACCAATTTTGCCTCCACCGGGAATTTTTCAATTTTTTAATCAGTGGTAGGGTCCCTACCGCATACATCATCATGCCAAGAGGGTCCCCTTGAGTGGTTCCCTCTTGGCTCAGTAATGATGCATCACTCTGGCGGAAGAG
Source organism: Adelphocoris suturalis (assembly GCA_030762985.1). Taxonomy (NCBI): domain Eukaryota; kingdom Metazoa; phylum Arthropoda; class Insecta; order Hemiptera; family Miridae; genus Adelphocoris; species Adelphocoris suturalis. The sequence goes on from CM061042.1 coordinate 30,142,223, forward strand.
AATCAACGGGTAGCCTCGATATGTGTTGAACAGAAACCGAGAGCATCTGGGCCAGTAAATACGGGCGTTCCACAGGGCTAGCGGACGACTCATGGTATTGAATGCGTTCGAGGCGTCTACAAGTAGCAAACCTTCTGTCTCATCTTCATTGAACATGCTGGTTACGGCATGGATCGCTCCCTCAATTCCAGCCCTTATACCTGCAGAGAGCTGTTCAGCCCCACAGGCCTCCTTCAAATCATCACCAGTTACAAATGCCATGGTTTTTGCGCAAATTCTCTGGAGCAATTCACCTACTCCAATTGGCCTGACTCCCGGACATTTGTCGAGGGCTACTGCTCTTCTTGCCAGTATTGCTTTAATCTGGTTCCACTCAACCACTTCATTTGCAAGTGTTCGAACCAGAAAAGCTACAGCTTCTCTCAATCGGGAACTGTGTGCACCGAATCGCAATAACATGCTGCGCCATTGCTCAGCGTTGGTACCACTAGGTCCGGCACTTCCCTTTAGGCTATGAGCAACCTATTCAATGTGGCTTGCTGAAATATCTACGTCCACCAAAAGAGGAAGAGTTTCCCTTGTTTGAAAAGTTCCTAGATCTGGACGGAACTGGGCAGGATGTTTTTTCTTCAACGTCTCTAGTACTGTGCTGCCGTCTGCCAGCAAGTCATATGGATTCAGTACCCCCCCTCCTGAACGTTCTGTCAGCCACCTGGTCGCATCTCGAAGTCTGCCTTGCATAACCAAGCGTGTGAATATCCTAATTTTGTGGTCTTCATTCTCTTTTCGGCGAGGTCCATTTTGCTTTCTGTCGCATCTTTCTGCTTCTTGAAGTAATTCTTCGTATTTTCCCGCCTCCCAGAGTTCCATCCGTTTTCGCAGAAGACGTCTGATGTCCTCCCCCTTTTCGACCAGTCTTGTTCTTTGCAGTAATGTTGAGCATAGGATGAAAATTCTTTCTGAGCTTCTTATGCCTCTTGCGACTGCTTGGATCTCCTCTGTTAATATTGAAACGAACTGTCTCCCTACTGCTCCTTGTGGAAGGTGGTACTGCTTACCTTGGAGTCTCATGGCCCTACGCCATCGAGATGTCCATATTGGGTCATTTTGTCCCTCCGTATTCAGTAAAGGGGCACCATAATCCTTCCCTGAACAAGTCTTGAATAGCTTCAGGAACTCGTTCCGGTTCGAGATCGTTGAACGTAACTGGTGGAAGCTGTGTCGAAGTGGTCGTGGGATGGGATCGCGTAATATGAGTAGCGAGGCCTCTTCTTGAATATTCTCCCGAGCAATGTGGGCAAATCACGCGATTTGTTTGTGAAGTTGTCGAGATATCCATCTCGTTGCCTGTCAATCACCTAGTTTTTTGTAAACAATAACATTTTTAAAATCCAAATTTCTACGGGAAAAACAAATTTGGGTAAAAAACCCCTCAGGAAACAAAGTAAAACGAAAAAAATATCACCAAACGTTTTCCCTTACTCCGCGCCAAATGTATGAGGACGAATTGAGCACTTTTTATACCGAAAAACGTTTTCAAACAAAGTTTTTTAACAAAATTTTGGGGAGCACATTTTCACGAATCGTATTATTGTATGCAAAAAACTTCCTGTTAACATTGTTTATCTTTGAATTGGCTATTGTTATAACTTAAAGTTTTATTTTTTAGGCACCTATATAAATCCGTTTATTTCCATTGTTGAATTAATTTATATTCTATTTTTATTGCTGTTATTACGTAAATTCTCTATTATTACCGTTCCTGATTTCCATATTATTACTATTATGCTACTGGGCTATGCCCGTGTTTAATTAAATAAATAAAAAATAAAATAAATAAATAAAATTACCGGGTTAGAAGAAAGCTGTAGAATCGATTCCTAGGGTTAGGAACCTTTAGTGTAGACACCCTATATATATATATAGGAACTAAACCGCACAATCCCATAAACAAATAATAAAACACCACTTTTCCTTTTTTGTTTAGAAACAAACATAGATTGCATTTTTTTGTAGTAGGGGAAATTTACTTAACTACTTGTAGGACCAAGATGACTCCGACTTTGAGTGGTAGTAGCTAAGAATAGTTACAAAAATATTTGTTGAAATTCACCTTTGTTTTCTTCGTTTTTCAACCAGCTTCAACCAAACAGGAGGTTATATATTTTTCCATCTTATTTTCTATCCACAAAAGCTAATCTCTTTCAGTGACAGAGAAACATCTGGGAAACCGACTCTTCAAGGAACATGCAATAAATGCAATAAATATCAAGACAGCAGTTTCTCTTCTCGCGTGAGTTGCAGTCGTTTCGTTACAGTTTTAAAAAGACGTATGGGAAACAAAAAACCAAAATAAGAATATCGAATTCTCTCGAATCGCGGAAGATGTGTGAAAATGGTATCGCGGCTTATTGATTGGGCAACCCATCCCAAACTACTGCCAATTCCCTGACCTTAATTCGTTTAATTGGGTTCCCGAACTCCCTCCGAACCCTTAAAATCAAAGACGACGCGCCTTCAATCCTATATGTGGCTGTTTTGTCAGAGTTACCTTCTAGAATCTAAACCTTCTAGGGATGGAGAGAAGCACCTTCCATTACTTTAGATTTAGACTTGTGAGACTCAAAAATAAACTGATTACTTTCGCAAATTAATGGGGCAAATTATAATAACAATCAGCAGAGTAAATGGCGGTGTCTTTTAATGAGTTTTATTTATACCAACACAATACAATAGTTGTATACATTAAAACGTAGAGACACTATTTTTCACGATTATATTTCAATGCACAACAATGAAGTGATAGCTTGATAAGCAATGAAATGCCGTGTTTTTCTTATTTATTTTTAGTTTGTTTATTTTTATTTATATTATACTACTTTCTACAGAGTTGACGGTGGAATTTTATAAGGGTACTCTGAACATGCAAACGTATTGACATCCTTTTGACTGTGATATCTATGGTGATACCTAAATGTAGCAAGTTTTATTTTTGTATTGAAGTATTATTGACTATTGTCATACAAAAAGTTGTAACGGCAAATAAAGATGTCATTCATTCATTCAATGGTATAATTAACACGTGAGAGGATTCGGGTTTTGACATTGATATATCTCATCCCTGGGAGTCATCTCAAAATTTTGTTAGGACAGAAAATATCACACAAATGTTTATTATTTCTGTATTTTATAATTGCAGCCCTTCTACGCAGATATCTAGTCTATAATTATTATTAAACCCCGTTATTAAGTGTGTGGATTCGATTCTAGAGCTTATTTCTGATCAAAATTTCACCCTAGAGATTTAAAATTTTCTTTTAAACAGAATGTGTTTTAGCCTTGGCATCACCAACCGAAAACGAAACTTTTGTGTTTACGAAAAAGTGTTGCATTTTGTATCACAAAAATGTGTTGCAACGATTTACTGATTTACTTCGTCATTTTTCATCCCACAAAATTCGTTGACCATTCGTTCGAAAGCTCTCGATTTATCCAACCATATCATGTTAAATACTGCGAAGTGCGTGGCCAACAACCTGAGTTATGAGCATGGTTATATGAATAATTGTTTACACACAAGTGATCATTCTCAATAATTTATATTGTGAACATGATTGTAACCGCTTGCTAATGTCTGTTAATTCACGTTATATGAATAAATGAAAGCTTATGACGAGGAGGTTTCAAATATGGTGCCTTCGGACCCAAAAACCGAACGGGGAGGGGTGGGGGCTGTAAAATATGCGTTTTCTGTGTGAGGGCTCAATTAAAAAACCTACCTACCTATTCTGTGATTTAAATTTTATGCTTGTTGGTTGTTGACTAGTTTTATTTTATTATTTTGTTGTAATGTCATGCTGAGACTCTTCTTCATTGGTTCTAGGCCCTGATGAAGAAAATATATTTTTCGATAGCTCGGCGATAGAGGCGATTTATTAGTTCTGACCCCATTCTCGATTGTTGACATCGTTGCTCAAGTAAAAGCTTATGACAAGGAGGTTTCAAATGTGGCGCTGGTGTGTAAATAAATAAAACAACTTGACATAGGTAGTAGTGATAAGATACACCGCAAAATCAAGTCATGCTTCTTATATGCGGGTTTCTAGGGTTTATGTGAAACGCTTGAGCTAAAAGACATTCTGTGTTCCAGTGATTTCATTTGAAGTATGTAAATAGAAGTAACCGGGGGTCCAGGGGGGACCTTTTTTGACGCTTTTGTTTTCCTTCATGCAATAACCCCATACTGGACATTCCATTTTCAGTTGTGTCAACCATTGCTTGAGCTTTGCGGGTTCCTTGCGCAAGCAGATTCGTCCGCATACCATCATCATCAAATTTTTGTTTTAGCGTGGAACACGCTTTTATCTAGACCTAACAAGTGAAAAATGTCACAAAACTCGGCGCTCCGCGCCTCGCCAGAGGGCAAGCTCCTTGGACCTCCGGTTACCTCTATTTACATACTTCGTATGAAATTATTGAAACACAGAATGTGTTTTAGCTCACGCGTTTCACATAAACCCGTAAAACCCGCATATAAGAAGCACAACTCAGATTTTGCCGTGTATCTTATGACTACTATGTCAGGTTGTTTTACTTATTTATACACCACCGCCACATTTGGAACCTCCTCGTCATAAGCTTTCATTTGAGCCCTCACACGAAAAATGCATATTCTACAACCCCTCCCCGTTCGGTTTTTGGGTCCGAAGGCGCCAAATTGTGAAACACAGAATGTGTTTTAGCTCACGCATTTCACACAAAACCCGTGAAACCCGCATATAAGAATGACTCCGATTTCGCGGTGTATCTCATCACTGTTACGTCAAGTTGTTTCATTCATTTATCACCAGCGCAACGACTCACTACCAGCTCAATGAAATCATCAGAAATTAACGAGCGCTTGCAATCATGTTCACTGCATCAATTATTGAGAATGATCACCTGTGTATAAACAATTATTCAAATAACCATGCTCATAACTCAGCTAGTTTGCCAAGCAATTCGCAGCAGTTAAAATATGGTTGGATAAATCGAGAGGTTTTGAACGAATGGTCAACGAATTTTGTGGGATGGCATTTTTGTATACACTTTCGTTAGACATAAACGTTTCGTTTTCGGTTGGAGATGCCGAGGCTGAAACACATTCTATGTTAAAATGTCACGAAGTATTGTCTCTAAAAACGAGACTGAAGTAGCGGCGGATCTAATTTAATTGATATTCAACCTATGTAGCTAAAATTTGAATGGAAGAACCCTCGGAACGTCTAGAAATGAATATTATGAAGTCTGGGTGCCCCCAGATCAGCTGAATGAGATCTGGAGCTAAATTCTTTGCTATTAAACCTATGAAGATGACATTTGAAATGGAGGCCTCTCGGAACATCAAGAAATGAATTATAAAGTCAAGTCTCCTAGATCAGCTAGGTGATTTCCGGAACATATTTCCTTCTTATTCGACCTATGGAGCTAAAAATTGATATGTAGAACCCTTAGATGTCTAGATTCATGACGTCTGTAGCCCTTCAGATCAGTAGAGGGAGATCCGGAGCTAATTGCTTTGCTATTCAACCTAGATGAAGCTGAAATTTTGGAAGTGTTTTCCACGTTTCTCCAATATTTAGCCGATGCTCAAGGTGAAAGAAAAAGTGGGTCTGGGGCCACCCCAGCGGGGTCAAGGTGTGGAGCCCCTTGCGGGGCGCGCTGCGCCCAGTTTTTCTCATATTTTAATCTCACCAAAATAATATACAATACATTCATAGGGACGTCCCTGTAATACATGCATTACTTGCTAGTATGTGTAAGCAGGCTCAACTAGGCGCCTGCCTCCATATGCTTGTAGAATCATTTGACAGCCCGTTGTAACCGTATTTCAAATGTGACCGAAACACGACGACATCGACTCGGAGATGAAATAACAGAGGAGAATGCGGAAATAACCCATCCCGATTAAACGAATCCGTAATTCATTCAACGGTTTATTTTGCCATTAAAACCGGGGTAATTAGAATTTAAGTGGACGCTGAAGCGGAATTATCCTGCAGATCCGCTGAATGGGAAAAAAATTGAATAATGAAAATAAGAGGTTTTTATAGAAGGTTTAAAAATACGGTAGCGTTTCATTTAATTCGGCGCTCCAAGAGTTTGAAATGTGAGAAGCAAAAGTGGGAAAATGCATTAGCGTCAATTTGAATAATTAATTCGGGGGAACGAACTCCCCTTTCCATTAATATTCCGTTTTTCATAATAATGTGTGCTTATTAATATGAAGATTAGTACTTAAACTTAATCATAGATTTTGGACGGCCAACATAGAGGTATGGATTGTTGCGGGGATGTTGTCTACATTTTTGGCGTATCTTTTTCTATAATCGACCAAGTATTGATATGAAAATTCCATTCTTCCGCCAAAAAATCAAGCATCACTAAAAATGGCTAAAACGGTAAAAATTGTTGAATTAATCTTTTTTAGCAGTATTTCAGTGGAAAAAGTGTATCAAGAATGAACTGGAGCACTAAAAAAATGTGCGCGAAATAATGCTGAAAATTTTCATTTTCATGTTTCATTACTTACTGTTTGATAAAAAATCGGTAAAAAATTGCAGAATATTTATAACCTAAATTATTTATAAGTAATCAGTTTTCTTCCATAAAATCGGTACTTCTCTATTTCTTTGCACTCACAGTGCTCAAATTTCAAAAAATGTTACATAATATACCTAATATACCATCATTTATGAATATTTGCTCATACGGTCATGCTGCATTGCAGGAACTTTTTTACAAATTCTATACTATGTATTCATATTTTTTAAATTATATTATAACTTTGCCATTTTTCCATAAGGAGAGGAAGCACAAAAGGTCGCTCTCTTGTGAGGAAACACATGATAAAGAGAAAGAAGTCTGGAGGGAAACCGCATAAATGAGAATGAGAAACTCCCTCGCTCAAAGTTTTGCCTCAACATAGAAAAGGGATAAGGCTGACCCTGGGCATCTCTTCCCGGTGACCGCTCCTGTCCCTTTCCCGTGGATTTAAACCCCGTTACGTCACGGGAAAATCCGATTTGGTTCCCGAGTTGATTACTCGAGGGCTTTCAGGAACCTATTGTCCCGTTAGTGGGAGCGAGATGGCTCGGGCCGGAGGAAATTTGAACTGGGAGAGTTTTCTCTTCTTCGCCATTGTGGATTGGAAATGGTAAAACCCCAAGACGTAGGTAGGTCCACATATCTACTTTACAGATACATACATTTTTTGGACACTTAAATTTATATATATATAATATATTATATATCTAATTATGCTTAGTATTTTACAATTTAATTAAACCTTTTGGTTTATCATTCAGTTAATTTTCAAAATTGAATTTCTTTGAATCGATACGCACGCTCCTCATATTCTGTGTTAGCCCCATTCACTATTGTCACCATAAGTCTATACAAACCAGACATAGGGACGTCCGCTTTAATGTAGGTAAGCATTACTACCAATATTTATGTTTTGACCAACTTTTCGTAGAAATGGAGGTATTACAGCCGTCGGCACGGCTGCACTTGAGGGAGGGGGATGCATTTTCTTTTGCGTATCAGAGGGTGTAGAACACGTATACAATACATAGTCATTCATTTTCAGATTTCCTTATATATATATATATATATATTTATGGACAAAATTTTGTGCTAACTACTCCTCCGAAACCGCTGGACCGACTGGGACCCCCTGAATGGTGATTATCAGCTGATCACGAGCCGTAATATCAACCATAATGATGTAAAAATCGTGCTAAAATCTCTCCTATTCACTGTCGGACTTCGAGATGTGATAGGGAGCCCCTCTGGGACAACAAGAGACGAGCAAAGTGTCGAGCGCCATTCTGATCAGCTGAGTGAGCTAAAATCTCTCCTATTTACCGTAGGACATCGAAATTTGGTAGGGAGCCTCTGTGGGACAACAAGAGACGAGCGAAGTGAGGAGCTCCATACTGATCTGTACGGATACTGATCTCTTCTATTCACCGTAGGACATCGATTTTTATTAATTTATTTATTTAATTTATTGTAAACGTCTATACAAAATATGTATTTTCAGTTAGGTTCAGTATACTTTGAAGATATCTTTGATATAATGAAACATGTAGAAGGTCTCTATTCAACAATAGTCCTACAGAATCCGATACAATAATCGCAATAAATAACAAATAGATACAATAATGGTACCATTAGATTAAATAAATCAAGTTATCCTAATTAGTACGTAAGACGATTAAAGTTTTTTACTAAGTTTGAGGGGGTTGGATCAGGTCCACTGGCCGTTTGCGTTTGAGCCTTCGCGCATTTATAGGGATTTCTTCGAAATTTGATAGGGAGCCTCCCTTGGACAACAAGAGATGAGCAAAGTGAGGAGCCCCATCCTGATCAGGTGAGTGAGCTAAAAATCTCTCCTATTTACAGTAGGACATCGAAATTTGATGACCTAGCAGGCTCCATCCTAATCAGCTGAGTGTGCTAAAAGTTATGGCGTCCATCTGATTACATCGAAATTTATAGGGAACCTCTCTAGGACATCAAGGGACGAATGAAATGACGGGCTCCACTCAGAGCTCCAACTGATCGATTCGGAAAGTCGGTTCTGCTTACGCAAACTGCGTGAGGTTTTTTAGTTAACTGTTGATGCTGAATCAGATTGATGCTGAATTATTATTGGCCCTGCTTACTGTTAATAAATTAATCCTTAACAGAAATGCTCGAAAACAGCTTTTCTCTGTTTGTCCTTCTGTGATTGGAAAACTAAAAACATATTTTTGATTTATTATTTTCAATAATGAACGTTTACATTTATGTAGACTAAAGTCTAAAGACACAGTTAGGTTGTTAGGAAAATATCTGTAGTAGGTCTCACCCTTTCACCAATCGTTTTAATACTATAATGTAGATACATAAATTAATAACTACTAATGTACCGCACTCCAATTTAATCAAATGTACATCCGATAAATTAACAATTTTTGTTTCGTTTCATGTGCAGGTGAGTCACAGAATGATGATAATCCTGGATGGGTTCTGTTCTCGCAAGTTTGTAAGTTGAACTACAAAAATCGATTTCCTTCTTATTCATATGCCCTTTTCCCGTCAGGAGGAGGTCTGTGGCAAACAATGCTCAGCCTGTTCCAATACCCTGCCACTGGATTATGAGTTAATGTCAACCCTTTTTCCTTAGATTTTCTTTCATGTTGTCCTACCTCTGTCTATTTATTCGTATTCTTCTTCTTTTTCTTCTTGGATAACATCCATTTGGCTTGGTTTCGCATCCATGTTCAGGTTATTGTGTAGTCTGCCCGGATGACGTTCACTCTTTTGCTTTTTTTCAGGGAGACTGCACTGGCTGCTTTTGTTGTTTTGTTTAATAAGTAAAGGAGAATGCATGCATGAAATTAAACATTAAGATGGTTTATAACATTTACAGAAATACAACATACCTACCTTTAAGGTTATATAGGTATTTATTACAGTTACATTATTTAGTGTGAATATTTTAGCGAATTTTCGTAAAAAATGAGGCTGTTGCAAAGGCTTCTAATTTTTTTAAATCAAAATTAAAAGAATCAAAAATCACAAAGAACGGGTAAAAACGGCTGAAAATCTTTAAATTTATGTCTTTAAGCAGAAAATTGCTCAAATGAAGTTTATTAACTATAAAATAAAACATTGAAAATTTTATTTACAAAATTATGCAGATAAATGTAATTAAATTTAATTGAAATTTGCTTTAAAAAATCTATAAAAACTGCAAAAAATAAGCACTGTTTGTCCGAAATTTTTTTTCATTTTTGCCCTAGGATTTTTTCATTTTTTTATTTCGTATGGTATTTTCGGATGCGAGTAATAGCTTGGCGCTGGACACCAGGCTGGGATAAATCAGGTCAGCTGAGTATCTAGAGCGAATTTCTTTGCTGTTCAACTTTTGACGCTAAAATTTGAAATGGAGAACCCTTGGGACGTTTAGAAACGAATCAAGAAGTTGGAATCCCCCCAGATTAGCTTAGTGAGATACGGAGCTAATTTCTTTGCTGTTCAACCTATAAACCTGAAATTTGAAATGGAGTGTTCCACGTTCCTCCAATTTTAGCTGAGGCTGAAGGGGAATGCTAAAGTGTGCCTGGGGTCTCCTGATAAGCTTTGATTCCTATATTCAGATTGTTATCATTTTTGTGCGGAATTTCCTTGTCGTTAGCAGAAATCGCTGTTAGTGTGAAACATTTCCAAGAATCTCGCTATAGTTATTTAGCAGTATCAGGCCAACGTTTTGACTGCGTATTAGGAAAACGGTACATGAACATATGCATTATATATTACTTATTGTGTATATATAATGAATAAATTTTTCTGATTTACTTACTTATCAAATAAATGTTTTGTCTTAACCGAGCGAAGCTCAGTCTCCCGTTACTAATACGATGATTCACGAAAATTCGCTCATACGACCATGCTGCATGACTGGAACTTTTGGAATTCTTGTACCGTCTTTCATAATGGCAAATGTCTAGTGATAATTTCACGACGACTGATTGGTTTTGGCGAACGTGGGAACAGTTTCGGTCCTCTGAAATCTAGATTTCCGATGGATAAATTATGCAACAAAAAAGGATTTGCACGAAAATATGCGAAACCCGTAGTTGGGTTCGAAAACTTGGGATTCTCACTAATATTTTAGAAATCAAATCTCTTATGAATATCCTGGAAACTTGGATTCTCCCCACCTAGTTCTGGGAAATTGGCCACTGCACGTCGCTCGATACACCTATGAAATACCTACTTGTTTTATGTGGATTTCTCACAAACAACTTCTTTGGAGCTGAGTTTTTCTTAGTTCATGTTTTAAACCTCAAAATGAAGTTCAAACCATCCTCTGCTACCGTTTAACTTTAAACTGGGCTTAGCACTTATCGTGAAGAAGAGCTTGGTTTAAGAACTCTTACTCCAGGATCGAAACATCCTCGGCATTAACTTCAGTTTAAGCATCCAATGAGGTTTCAACTAGCCTTTTATCCATCTTCCATGAATTACCACAATTATTTCTTCACTACCTTGGTATAATACAAGTCAATGAGGCTTATTAAACTGACCAATGCTAATTAGAAAATCCTGCCCCAAACCTACCTACTCCTTCATACTTCACATAACAATCTCAACAAATATTTGTAGCAGATAACATCCGGTTAACAACAAACCCGAGGAAAATCTTCACTGCTCCGATAATTGATCGGATATCATAAACATTCCACATCCCTGGGGAAAGCCTCGTCTTTAGAACTCGTTTTCTGGGAATTCAAAACACGTGACGTCGGGGGAAATTGAAAATATCCCGACTGATTCTTCCATTCGCGCAGACCAGCGCAATTGACTCCCATCAGGGAGTTGGCCTTGGCAGGAATAGTAGCGATATCAAGCTACGTGCGGCGTTGAACTAATACGATTTTAAAGGATGAGAACGGAAAACTGCGCGAATTATAACAAAGAGGTTTATTATTTCTGAATTATGTAGAAATCTATTTTGGATCTACGTTGCATGACAAGTAAACGGCCTAATCGTTAATATCTTGTAAATCAGCGTTAAACGCTCAACCAGCTGATTGGGATGGTTCGGAAAGTGAAAATCATAACCTGATTCTCATAGAGGCTCCCTTCCAAATTTCAGCTTCTTAGGATGAATAGCATAGAAATTGGCGTTAAGAGCTCACTCAGCTGATTAGGATGGTTCGGCAAGTTAAAATCCTCTAACGAAACGATTCCTGGATTATAACATTTTTCACATATAAGAATATTTATTTGTTCATTTATTTATTTATAAATCCATGTGTCATTCCAGACGATAACTCTCCTAAGGATTGAGATGAAAATTCCTTTCTTGCGCCGAAAAATCAAGCTTTCCAAGTGAAAGGACAAGTTCGTTGGCCAGTACATCTTGAGCATATTAAATTGGTCAAATTTCAAAAAATGTGCTCAGATAACCATTAAAAATGGCTAAAAATGGTTATTATTATATTTTTTAGCTGAAATTTAAGTCAAAAGAAGTTTATTAACGATGAGCAAAAACATTAAAAAATGTATGTACAAAATTATGCTGAAAAATGTACTTAAATTCTAATAATAGTAGCTAAAACATCGAAGAAAAAACTGAAATAAAGGCTAAAAACCCAAAATCTTTTATCATTTAATAATGATTAACAGGACGTTTCCATTTGTTTTCGTCACTTCACGAGCGTCACGTCACGAAATTCCAGGTTTTTATCTCATCAACAGGTTTAATTTCCATTTAATGAAAACACAGGTAGGTACTTTCAATTTTCAAGAAGAGGGAAGTGAACTACTTTCCAACTGAAGAATTTTAAAGGTAAAATAGGCCATGTATTCAATAAATTTTTTTAAGTCATAGGTATACAACAATAACGTAAAACCATCTTGTGTGCATAGCATGGAGCCTATTCTAACAAATTTAAATGGATTTCCAGGGCCAATTTATGGATAATTTCATGAATTTGACAACATTTTCAATATCTTGTGAACTTAGCCCAAAACGGATTTCAAGATTGGAATCAGCGTGTCAAAGTTCCATTCGAGACCCATTTTGGGCAACGTTGGTATAGTTTTAAGGGGTATAATTTGTCATTTGCCGGAGAACGGAACATCCTTGAGCAAAACGGATTTCAAATTCGGATGCCGCACCTCAATTTACTTACTAAAACACATTTTGGTGAATTGTGATCAATTTCCATGGGATGGCGAGGGACGGGAATTCTTAGCTGTATCCGCCGAGGGTCTGTACAATCTCTACAGGGCTTAGCTACCGATAACAACTAGAAGTATTATTTCTAATTTAATTTGAATATTATGAAGACTATCATCTATATTTCAAAATTATTTGAGCATGATTTTGTGTTATGGGTTTTCTATTGATTTTCACGTACAACCAATGCGTTACTAGGGAAGTGTAAATCCCTTAGTTTTCATAGCAGGAAAATCGTTAGCCACTTTTTGGAATGCTCTCATTTTATCACAGCATCTAATAGTCCCTAGGCCTCTGTAGTGTCGAGGAAAGCTGATTAATTACGCTCAGTTATAAACAAATATTGTTAAGTAACCATAATGAACTAATAATGTGTAAAATTAATCATTATTAAATGATCTGACTGTAGTACCGTAGGTCTACCGTCCGTTTTTTTTAATCGCAAAATATTTTTTAGAACGAGTTTTTTGGTCATACAACTGGCAGGGAACAATTTCTTTAGATTCGAAGTGCTAAGATTTCATACCAGTGTAACGTAATATACTAAGACGGTAATGATCTACAAAAATTCGCTCACACGATCATGCTGCGAGACTGGAACTGTTTCACTTGTCAGAATCGTTGGGTGAATTGCAATTTCCCACTAGCAGGGAGATATCGCTTGAGGAATTGCCCTGATTCCGCAGCAGCCCCACAATATAAACCTGGGGTCTGAATCAAGTTTAACCTTTAAAAGCTGGTAAGGGAACGGAGCGAAGGAAGCAAGACGGATAGGGGCTGTCACTGTAGGGGGAAGTTGCCTTGAAAAGAGCTTCTCTATCAAAATAACATGGTGCTGTGGGGGGGGGGGGGGGGGGGGGGAGGTCTGAGGGAACCACAGGTAGAGTAGAAAGGGTTAAAAACACCCTCCGACTCGGCCGTTTTCCTACTTTCTTATACCTTCCGTGTGTGCTCGAGCCCCGAACGTATTGGTTCATTCCTCAACTTCATCTGCCGCTTCGGAACATTTGTTCCCCGCCCACGATCAGAGTAAATACATTGTCGTTTTTCTCTGGGTTCTTCTTGCCCGTCGAACGAGGCACCTTTAAACTACAGCAGAGCTCCTCAGTCAATTGATCCTATTGGGAACTTTCTGAAAAACTCGGCCCTTCGGGCCTCTCAAGGGGCTGTGTCCCTTGACCCCGCTGGGGGAGGCCAGACTCCCCGGATGTTATTACTTAGAGCCCGTGGCTAAAAGTCAAGAAACATGGAACATGCCTGGCAGAAGTGACCAAGTAACAAAAACCAAAATTTTCTGGAGCTTCATACGACTAATAGAATCGAAATTAGAAGGAATTACCTAGGTTGGTAATTTTCTGTTATGGTGCGCGTCTACAATTACTATAACCAAAATTAACTTCTCAACCAAGTGGTTGAGAGCTTTCCAACGAATGGAGAACGATTTTTGTCCCATAAACACTACAGCAGTTTTATTTCCCCAGCAACAGCTTGGTTGTACGTTAAAATAATAAGAAAATAGTCCAAGGCTAAAGCATGTTCCATGCTAATATCTGCCAAGTTGGGTGGGCAGTATGGGTCTTTTGCATTATACACACCTACTCTGCTACCTACTTGTCCAAATATTTACTCAACCCTCCCAGTTGGAATTGTATAATAAATAGAATTCATAGCCACAGTGTTTCTGATTTTCTTGACGAAATCGTCGTCATCACTCAGTCGCAGTCAACTGACTCATCGCAGTTTTTGGATCGTTGGCGTCGGTCGCAATCTGCCTGGTGGGCGGGGGGGGTCAAGTCATCGTGCAAATGAATCTCAATAGTCGTATTACTGGTCAGATACCCATAATACAGCATCTTTTTGGAAAGCTGTCGTTCAGATCTTCTATTGAGAAAAGAAAAAAGTCTGCCAAGTTGGGTGGCCAGTATAGCTTACTCACATATTGTAACATGGACGTATAGAATTAGTTGAAGAACAAAGTAAGAGTCGAAATAATTAAATGATAAATATAACAGTATCTAATACTGTAATCTGTATACCTATTAGAATGCAAAATAGAAATGCTATAATTCATGTTTGCATGTGCGGACATTGTCTATTCCGAGCGTTGATTGGTTACATCGAGGAATTTTGAGTAATTACATCGAGATGTTGCACAACTGGGACTTTTTCAAATTTTTGCTGGCTACTTAGTGCAATATTACCCTTTAACTCGTCCTTGGCTGTAATATGAAGCAGCCTTGCATTAGAGCCTAAAAGCTACCCTCCAGAGACAGTCAAGAGTTATAATCAACCTCTTCAGAAGAGCGATCCCTTAATTTAATTCAGCAGCAGATCGTATATAATTTAGTAGGCACTTTCCGACGGAAGCTTTACCCCTCAGTAAATTGTGTATTGCGTCGTTTGACGAGTGGGGTTGAGAGGGAGTGTGGAGGGGCTTTTCTCCGTCCCTAAGCGTCTCTCTCCACAAGGAAGACATTCAATAGCTTCCCTTTGTAGGAATTCGCTTAAATCCTAATCTTATAATTCCACCCTCTTCTGTTGTCTGTCCCACCAGCCTTCCCTTTGTCGGAAAGAACGGAATTACTTCCGGCACTACCCACAGCCTTTGCAATGCTCCATATTTTCGCTATTTTTCTTTAGCCTTCTCTCTTATCAAGCTTATATAACCTTTCTCTTTTCCAGAGTTAACGAGTTTTTGTGCCCCATAAAAGATGTAGGTGCTTAGTTGATTACAAACCATGTAGAATAACAGCGATATCTTCAACTACACGGAAATGCGAAATAATCTCTAATAACTCGGTGATAGTGATTTTTTGCACAAGGAAAACGAGGATTGTTTGACTTAACTCACGGGTTTTTCCATTTGTTAGAGTTGTGAGTGGTTTTTGGTTGATTGTTTTCAATGACATACCTTTTGACATTTTATGTCTTTAATTTGGCACATAAACGAAAAAAGCGTCACGGTTAGTTTTCTGATGATTTCCGCTTACAACCAAGTCGTTGCCAGGGAAATGGTAGTTCTTCGTTTTTCATCCCACCAAAGTCGTTGACTATTTGTTCGAAAGCGCTCGATTTATACAACCATATTATGTTTACTGCGAAGTGCGTGGC
This sequence comes from Adelphocoris suturalis, assembly GCA_030762985.1. NCBI lineage: Eukaryota > Metazoa > Arthropoda > Insecta > Hemiptera > Miridae > Adelphocoris > Adelphocoris suturalis. The sequence continues at coordinate 30,158,115 of CM061042.1, forward strand.
CAACAAGCTGAGTTATGAGCATGGTTATATGAATAATTGTTTACACACAGGTGATCATTCTCAATAATTGATATTGTGAACATGATTGCAACCGCTTTAAATTTCTGATTGAGCTGGTGTTTCGATGATTTGATTCATAGCAGGTGATCCGAATATTGGGAGAAGAGTTTGATTTGTGAAGCGGTGGTTAAATAATTTTAATAGGTAACTTTCTATACTTTACACTCTAGGAAGCTGTCATTTCGTATGTAGCCTCTTTTGGACATTTACTTGACGATGCCCAGGGTCCGGATCAGATGAGTGGTTCTTGAAGCTAATTTCTATGCTTTTTTTAAATCGACCTAGAAGAGAAATGTTCCGTAGAATTCAAAAACTTTGCAAATTATTACAGAACGGTTCATTAATTCTTCATTAGATAGCCCTTCTACACGATGCTTTGTCTATCATTATTTAACATCTATTTCATATTTGTCTGTTACGTAACACTTATTTCAAAATTTTATAATTAAAATATGAAATGATTTACTAATAATAACAAGTTTGACTTTCAACGCTAAACTGTATTTATATATTTACTCGTGATTTACTCGCTGACATTTCAGCGAATTTTCTTAAAAAATGAAGCTATTGCAATGGCTCGGAAAATTTTAAAATCAAATTTTTGCAAAATTCCTTCATTGAAATTCGTTTTGAGGCATTCTGAAACGATTCCTGAAGTTTGCGCCTTTTACCTATATATATATGTATAATAGGTATATATAAACGAGATTTTTTTGAGGTAGTGACCAAGCTAGTCTTGTGTTTCAATGTATTTTTTTATTTTTCCATATATTATTAAACATCTATTTTATCTTTGTCTATTACTTATCTTTGTCTATTTAAAATATTATGGAAAAATAAAAAACTACATTAAAACACAAGACTAGCTTGGTCACTACCTCAAAAAAATCTCGTTTATATCGAATTTTTACTAGTCAAGAAGATTATCATGAATTATATGTATTTATATTTTGATTTTGGGGGACGAAAATTTTTTCGTCTTCTATTACGAACACAAAGCTTCCCTACCTTCGGCACTTAGTGAGGAAGCAAAAAATGAAAAACTTCTGCCACGTTGGGTGTGGCACATAGCTTCCTCGTTTACCTATCATCTTCTTCCAAGTATCACTCAAATTTAAGCGAACTCGAACGACTAGAGAGTGAAAAGGTGGAACACATTTGCGCGTGCGGAGAATTAAGATTATTGATTTGGAAACAATGAAACTGATTGGGGACCATCCACAACCGACCCCGCGCATTCTTGGACAATTTCATCGAAATCGGATGAAAACAGTGGTTCGTTACAAGGATTTCACATAGGCGCATGCGCAGTAGCTATTAATGATACAATCATGTTGAAATTGATGTGGAATGATCAAATCGTCATCCCCCAACTATCATCCAAATTTGAGCGGGATCGGACGACTATGGCGTGAAAAAACGGAGCATAATGGAATTTACGTTTGCGCATGCGCTGAGTGGAGTATTGATTTTGCAACAATGAAACTGATAGGGGACCATCTACACCTTAGCCCGCACATTCCTTAAAAATGTCTTCCAGATCGGATGAAAACTGTGAAAAATAAGCTTGTTACAAGGATTTCATATTGGCGCATGCGCAGTAGTTATTAATTTTTTCAACCCTGGGTCAACGTCCCGGCATCACTCGTGTAGTAGGTAGGTAGCGTTCAACTAGCGGAAAATAAAGTTATGTCCTCGCGATTATTAGCCTGCTTCCCTCCCCGAGCACAAAAGCCGATCCATCAAGATCAGATCTTTGTCACGCGTCCCCCATTGTTCTTCTATTTGTTGGATTTTTCGTCGTTGGCCATGAAAAATCGTGCGCTCCGATTCCGCTTCAGCTCCGACGGTTTTACAGAATCTCATGCACTACTACGGGAATGTCATGGGACTGTCAACGGTTTTGCTCTCCATGTCCCACTGTCTATTCATGTTCTCTTGACTGCGCTGGAACAAACCGTATGTGTAGACAAGTAACGTTCGTATCAGAAAATATCTGGTAACTGGAAATTTCGCAACGAAAATCTCAATATTGACTTGAACTTCTAACTTAATATTATCCCCCATTATTCCAAGATTATTCAACTCAGACTAAAAACTGTGGATGCACAAGTAACGGCTAATAGAAGAGATAAAGAGTTCCTTCACACGAAAAAAGGGACAAGACTACAAACGATTTTGGACTTTTAGACAGTTTTCTAGCGTCGATTGCCAAATTAATAAACGATGTAGGTAGGTCCTCTATAAGTTGAGGCTGTTTTCCTAAATAGGATAGCAACCTATGAAACCTATGAAGTAGCTATGAAGAACCTATGAAAACCGGACATTGGCCGCCCTTTTTGAGAAAACCGGACATTTGGCGTTCAGAGCGACTTGAAATTTTCGTCCGGATAGCTTGGTGAAAAACTGAACTGTCCGGGCCGAAACCGGACACCTGGCAACCCTACCTATAGGTAGTCTCGGAAGCGAAATGCGACAAGGGTTGTCGCAACTGCGAGTTTTATTTTATACTGAAATTATAATTTGGCGCATTTATTGACCCAAAAGAAGTTACTTCAGCAATGTTGGCGGCAAAATTAGTATTTATCTAAATTCAAATGTCTGGAGAAATTATACAGGTGTTTCCTAGGTTTACTCAAAAATATAATTTAATTGATGTTGAGGAACTGAAACGTGTTTCATTCTTATAGGTAAGTACCAAAGTTGAAGTTCGTAGTTTGAATATGGGTCGGTAGGAGTGCGCACATCGGGATGAGTTGTTGCTAGTTTCAACTGTGGCCCAGGTGCCACGAAGCCGATAATAGTCCGTCGAAATCGAAATTTCAACGCCCCCATTCGAATTCCCGAAGTACTTCGGTTCATTAGCGAGCTCCGGAATGAGACCGAAAACAAAAGACGTTTGAGACTATTTGTCACTTTTCTGTGGGGGCTCTCATTTCTCAGAGTTTGGACGGATTCCCAGAAAATTCTGGCCGCTGCAACCCTCCAAAGCCCTCAAGCCGACCCTTAACATCTTTTCAACTCTCAAACTGCTAATACTCTTTTTCCGCTTTTTTTTTTTTTTGTCTCTCCCGTTTTGATCAGGAAAGGGAGGGATTGAAAGAAATAAAGTTTTCTCGAGGTTTCGCACCTATTCTTTCGACTCCGCTGCCAAATGCAGGTGACGGGGAAAAAAAAAACTTTCGTGGATGCTGCCGAGCCAAGACTCAGGTTTGCCAAAGAAAAAGTTGAAACTGTCGAGCTCTGTGGTTTCAGATGTGCCTGGAAGCGATTGATGGAAAGTATTTAAGGCTAGTTACCCACTAGACTAGCACTTGCTAAATGAATCAATTGAAGGACAAGCAAAAAAGATACAGGGACTTACTGAGAACTACTGAGATACTGCCTCACTAAGAATAGATCCCGTATCTGACCAAATCCTACTTTTGGGAAAATGCGTCTCTAGGTTTTGAGTCGAAATTTCCGATATTAGCTCTATTTTCATTTTGCAGTAAGACTGATACATTTTTTTCTAATACTAAATTAGTACCGCTCTGCGTGGTGACAAAAAAATTATGTTCTCGTAAATGCAGGATACTAGGAGAAATAATCGTGGTTGCCAACCTTCGAAAACCATATTTCATCTGAACAGAGAAAATACATTCGTATGATCAAAATACTGGGAAGAAAAATCGTATCTGCCACTGATTCCGAAATCGCATCAGACGCCACGAGTCCTAAAATACTAAGAAATAAATTATAATCTGGATTTTCAATAGTGTCACATTCGTATGTACCTAAATACTAATAAAATAATCGTATCTGACGCCCAGTTGCGGGTTTTTGCTCCAGAAAAGGCCAGTTACGGGATTTTCATTAGTAAATAAAACCAAAACGTAGTTAATGCGATAATTGTAAGCCGTTTTTGAGGCATTTCCCGTTGAGGTCCAACTTCGAGACTCAAAATAGAATGAAACTACCTCCCCAAACTGGGGGGTACCATTAACTCAATATGGCCAAAAATGCAGATACGGGATCTATTCTTAGTACGGCAGTATTAAGGACAAGCAAAAGTATATTACATAAACAATTATTAATAGAACAAAGTACCTAGGTAGGTAACGAAGCGGTCGCACATGAATTCATCCAAACAGCTGTTGTAAACGTAACATGTCAACGCAGGGACTGATTAATAGAAGTGGGGGGCGACTGCCCCCACCGAGAGGCAGAAGAAAAAATTCTACGTTAAAGAATCACGCCATCGCTCTTGTAGGTTGACACAAATATAGATGAAGGAACTTTCTGTTGGGAAACTGGGTTTTAAAGGTTAGTATGGAACCGTACCGGTCTTACTAATCCGTCACGGCGGATTTACTAATCTGTACGTTTGAATTTCGGTAGGACTACAAACTGTGTAGGTGTCCACGGGGGATCAATCGGGGATTTACGCGGGGAATGTCAGAATCTTCGTGGGTAAACTCAGAGATTTCCAGAAGCGGTTGAGGGAAAAATCATCAAAGCAGGTTGGTAACGGTGTCCCTGTCGTGCTGTCGTCGCCATTTCGTGAGTAGAAGAGCAGTAGAAAACAAATTTCAGGTCAAATGCAAACTTAAGTTGTTTGTAGTGTTTTGAGTTTAGCTCCGTCATTAAACGAGCATGATAGATAACATCTTTCTTCTTTAATAAACATAAAATCTTTTCATTTCAATCAAATCTACTTTTTCCATGATACAAACATTAAACTTTTAAGATACCGACAAAATGCATAAATCTGTATATTTATACCAACCTCTATACCTACGTACACCAATATTACTACTAACATAGTTGTCTTCAAGGTAAACCGTTGATTTTCATTGCACAAATAAAACGGCGGAAGGACGGACGACGGACTGATTCGATTTTTGAAATCTATGTAGGTATCTTAAAACGCAACCAACAAATTTTGGGAGGGAGGTTAAAAAAATTTCTTGGCCGATTACAAAGGTTCACTTTGCAAAGATCACTACGAATTGAAAACAGAACAATAAACCACACGATGATAGATGATGGAATGTGAGATCAGGATGAAGGAAAACAGAGTCGGAGAAATACAAGATGTCGGAATCTCGGAATCAGCGTCAGGTTACAAAATTTGATAAGAGACGGCTTGTGAAGACGCGTGAAACACCGAGTTTGCACCGTAGGAACAGCCAGCGTGTGAGCGAAATTTTGGTTCTCCCTAGATTCACATACACCGTATTAAGACACCGTAGTAACCAGGAACTCTCTAGTTTAGAATCCGTGGGTACAGACTTGTTAGTCAAGCGCCAAGAGGCAGCCGGCTTACTTCACGAACCGAGAGCTCCATTCTAATGGGCTCTACCGTATAAGTTTAGTATCCGTGCTAGTATGTACACTGGTAACTTGACGACTGTGGTACAACAAAGGGGCTTCCGGGCTTAATAAAATCCCCCGAAATAAAGTGATCGAGGATACGGCGTCTGAAGTGGACGACACCATCAGTCTCAGTTTGCGTCCATTTCCGGGGCCATCCGTCACAGCAAAAACGGTTGTGAGGGCAGTAAATCTTCATATAACTCCCGCATGGAGAGGCAACCTCAGGATCCAGATACCTGCCTACCTCCATATCCTGTTATTTAGTCTTCGGTACGGGTGACGTATAATTGATCAAATCACTGGATTTGTTCATAATTTGTTTGAGAAAGAGAGAGAGAAGAGGGAAAAAACGGAAGATTTAAAAAAAAACTGATAAATACAAGAAATGGATTATTATTTTGCACACATTCGCCTATATTTATTATTTATTTATTTAATGTTTTTGAACATGTATGTAAGCGTACATTTTAGTACGCTTTGTGCTTTGTGGAAATGTTTTGAAGAAGTGCGATTCTGGTCAATTTTTCAGTATTTTCCCAAGTTGGTGTTGCAAATATCAATAAATGATATACGCTAATGGGCGCGATCCCGTTCCGAAAGTGCGCAATTCCGCTCTAAAAGTGCAATAACTGAGTTTTTGAAGAAAATCAATTGCCACATGTAATACATGATTTTAGTGTATTTTTTCGTGCTAAACCTCGTAATGATGTTCATTTATAGTCGCACGTGGGCAATGCTCAATTTTGTCATTTTTGAGATCCTTACAAAAAAACATCAAGATTTAAAAAAGAAAAAAATTATTTTTTTGACCCATTATTAACGATTTTAGGGACACCTTGTTTGTCGAGCTAATCTGAAATTTTACTAAGGGATATTGACTACTTGATGTTAGCGAGCATCCAGACCACCAAACTATACACAGCATTCTAATCTATCGGCTTGAACCATGAATATGAGCAGATGAGGTTGCCACAAACCGCTAGCGGCTGGGAACAAAACTAGGAATTCGGTCTCGGGGGGCCAGGCGTTTGTGATTCTTCACGTAGAATGGTGTTTCTGGCTTCCGTTCGATATTCGTGAGTCGGCCTAAAGGAAAACAGGTGTCTTACGGCTCTCGGCCACTTTATAATCAACGTGTTTATTTACGTTACAAGAGTCGCAAGCTGGTCGCCCGATGCAGACCTAAACGAATCTTCTAATTTTATGGCGAATAAAAATAAACTCAGACAGCGTTCATATCCCAGGTTGGTTCGTCTTTTTCGAGATGAACACAACGATAGTAAACCCAAGGATTTTTGTTAGCGAATTTTCAAAAGAAATGACGCTATTGCAATGGGGAAAAAATTCTTATTTGACATTTTAATGCTGTTTTCATATTATGTCTGAGATTCAGTCTATGATGCCCTCAGAACGTTCAAAACAGCCTTCCTACAGCCATCCAGCTTTCAGTATTTGTTTTCGCATATTGTTGCTGACAAAGCCGTGAAATTTAACATAGATATGGTGTAGACCCCATATATGGCACACGATTTTGAATTATATTTCAACGGTGAGTCGAATGCAATTATTTGTTCGAGATCTCATGCATAAATCTCATAAATGCATCTCATGCATAAACCAATAAAGAAATGAACATTTTTCTGATATTTTCGCAGTTGAATGTAATTTTCTCTCTCAAATTCCGCTGTAACAATAATATTGACCGCGCAATTGAAAAGCAGTTGAAGTAGCAAAAGTTCCAGTCATACTATATGGCTTAAGGAGCTCATTGTTCAGAAAACGTATGGAAAATATATCTTGTTGTCGGAAAAGTGTGCTTCAACACCCTAAAAAACATTCCACGAGATCCCACATGCCCATGTAACTTAAACCCTCAAAAATCCCCATTTTTATACCCATTTTCACCCATAGCACCCGTGGGTGTGGAGTGGTCGATTGAGGACCCTCCTAAATCAATTCTACGGCCATAATAAAGTAGAGAACGACACCTCACATGCCTACGTAACCAAAAACCCATTTTTACATCCAGTTTTCACCCTTAGGTGTGGAGTAATCGGATTGGCGAGATGTTTGGGAAATATTGCAAACAGAACCTTTGTGCAAAATTTCAGATATTTAGTCTGATTCTAGAAGGTTTTGCGCCACTTTTCATGATTTTTGGATCCATAGTGCGACTTTCGGCGGACGGATGGATTTTTTATTAATTTTTTTTAGGGTTTTACGCAATTGAAACGTAAACCAACAAATTTTTAAATTTTTAGAGTAGGTCCAATAATTTATTTTCTCGGTTGCTTACAGAAGTATAAGGATAATGAACCGAAATCAGTAGAAACCGTGAATAGATAAGTAATAAATATTTAATTGTAATTATGTTTCAAAAGCAGAAGTACAGTAACCTGTCCCTGTAAATGATTATACCTATTAAACCAGTCAATGCAATTGGAAACCATTTCGACAAGGGTGTTCAACATGACTGTACAACAATGAACACGTTTTACGGAACCTGTGTTCTTTTCACAATCGATTTCAAAGGTAAAAATAAATGGCTCGCCTTCCGTGTTGCGGCCATTTCCCGTCTAACGACCTATCGTTATCGCTCGCAGGGCTCTTCACCTTGTGTTTAAATCAATTTTATGTGCCCCTGGGAACGGTTTCCCAATTTTCCGCAGATCCAGGTTTAGGTAATCTCGTTGAACGTTTTGTGTAGGCCGGAGATATGATCTGGTCAACCAAACCCTTTTCTTATCTACACCTTCAGTTGTGCGGCACATGTTCACACATGGGGCGCAAGCACATATATTCACAGATGGGGAGGGGCTACGCCTAGGGCTATCACGGAAAGAACTAATAAATGTAGGTACACAGATCCGACATGATATCGAACTTCGAAATGAGTTTAATTTGTTGCATAGTTGAACGAGACGTTCTTGAACAATCAGTCGAGTTCACCGCCCGTACGTCACTTGGAACCGTTCCCTACAATGATGTTTCGTTGATGACATAACCGGTTAGGGATGTGTCGTTCACCTCTGAACGAATCTATCAATTGATCGGATCCCATCTGAACTGCCTCCAAAAGATTCAAAGGCACACAATTGCATTTCTTCTGCATTTTAATCGCAATTTTAATGCTCGAACGTGAAGAAGGCAAAGTGCTTTTTTCCAAGGTCAGTTTTTTCGACCATTGCGCACCCTGGCGGAGCATTTTTAAACTCACATGGGAAAATTAGAACATGTTCTAATTTTTACCTCGTCGCAAGAAAAATGCAAAACCCTTGGGAAGGTAACAGTTCAATGGAAAACCCCTAGGAACCCTAACCTGACAGATTTAATACAACTGCATTCCGACAGAATGCGCTGTTTTTGCACTTATTCCTCGTTATCATATATAATACGTATATAATAGGTATATTATGTTCACACATGGGGCGCATGCTTATATTCACAGATGGGGAGGTAATTATAATTTAAATATTTTCAGAAATTTTGTTTTTTCACAATTTTCTTTGTTTGAGCTGCTGTTGTGTACTGTTTTGTTCATAAAACAATGTACTCTACTTCCTTTACAAGAGCATGTACATATTCAAACAATTTGTAAGCATACCTAAGCCAAAAGGTATGTTGTCAATTCCCTTAAAAATTGTTTGACTATATATTTATTTAGTTATATTGATAACTGATTGAGAAAAAAATATGCGGCTGGCGGTATTTGACTCCATTTTAGATGTAGTTTTACGCTACAAAAAAAAATTCAGCACCTACGAGCAGTTCGCCCTGTATATACATACAACAATACAACACATATAACAAATGTTCCAAACAGTACCTAATGTATTTAATTATAAAATAAAATTATCATGTACAATTTATTTAAAAAAAAAACTGGCTTATCAACACTGTAGACATTGTATTGGCCTACCCCGCTATCTTACAAAATTGTGAAAAGTTAAATAATGAATGACAACGTCGTATTTCCTTGCGAAGCTTTACAGAGCACAAAAATACGTAGATTTCAGCGGAAATGGGCTCTTTTTTTTGTCACCCAACCTATACGAGGGTTTTTTTTTCACCTTCCTTTCCCTCCCACTTCCCCGTCAAAATTTCGCAGATACGGGCAGCCACATTCAGTTCGCCAATATGGCCCACCGTCGGAACGCGAGGTAGTCAATAATAGCCGCCCGTTTTACTGTGTCCAGCCCGATGACAACTTCAGATATCAGCACGGAAAGTCGGTTGACAGACGACGGAATTACAAGCGGTTTGGGCGAGAAAAATCTCTTCTTCTCTTTTTTTTTTTTTTTTGTCGGGGGTTCGTAACAGAGTTGCTGCCCGGATGATATTTATTTTCTCATCTGATTCGGTTCTTTGCTATTGGAAACGGTTTCTGGATTTTGACGGGGGACAGCAACTTTGAGGGTAGCCAATTCTTCAGCATAAATCTTCAAACTCAGAAATATTTATGTAATTTTATATTTATTTACTTAATGTATTTAAAATTTATGTTCCTTATATTCGAGTATGCTTTACAAAAATACAGCTAAATACGCGGCAGGCCGTTCGTACTTTCTCTCTTATGAGAGAAGAGCAAAGAGCATTGAAAATGTCTCAGTAATTTCAATGTTTTTTATATTATTAGTTTATAACTGAGCGTAATAAATCAGCTTTCCTTGACACTACAGAGGCTTAGGGATTTTGAGATGCTGTGATAAAATGAGAGCATTCCAAAAAGTGGCTAACGATTTTCCTGCTATGAAAACTAAGGGAGTTACACTTCCCTAGTAACGCATTGGTTGTACGTGAAAATCAATAGAAAACCCCACCGTGACGAGACGCTCGTGACGAAAACAAATGGAAACGTCCTGTTAATCATTATTAAATGATAATAACAATTAGAAAACATGAAATAATTATTGACACACAATTACTGAATTTGCTGTAAGCCAGTCTCGACGATGCCCAATTCTTCCAGGAATATGAATTCACAGGTAGGTAATTTTCTGTTATGGTGCGCGTCTACAATTACTATAACCAAGATTAACTTCTCAACCAAGTGACAACAAAACAAGCGGCATTGTTTACTATATCCATTTATAACATAAATAAATATAAAACTACGACATCAATAGAAGAACAAGTACGAAAGAAATGCGTGATAAATCGAGAGCTTTCCAACGAGTGGGGAACGATTTTTGTCCGGTGAAAACTAAAGAAGTTTCATTTCCCCAGCAACGGCTTGGTTGTACATGAAAATCAAAAGAAAACAACACCGTTTTTTTTTGCGTGACGTTTTTTTCTTTGCTTGACAAAATTTCCGTGTCAAAATTTCCTGTTGACCCGTCGACTAAGACATTTTCAATGTCAAAAATACATAACTGAAACAGTTTTAGTGTAAACATCATTAACGTAGTGTTTTCAATGCCCAGTTGAATCAACTATAAGAGTACACAATTTAGAAATTGATCGTGGTGTCAAATTACATCATTTACTCACAATTTATGATAATCTATTCAGTATTACAGCGTTAGTAGAAATTTCAAATATTTTATAAATGAAAAATTAATATAACATTCATTATTAATTCAGCTTATTCTCTTTACCTTACACATATTGGAAACAACAATAAAATAAAATACACAATGAACTTCATAAATCATTTCAAAAACATTCAAGCACTTAACATAGGCAGTACCAGTATTTATATAAGCCAGCTAATCTTCCAGTCAAGCAAACATGAATTTCTCAGTTTGCAAACTTTACTTAATAAGAAATACAGACTTTTTATAGCCACTTGGTACTGATACGAAATTTATCAAGTTTCCGGTACCTCCCACCAAGTCCGCGATGTATCTTTTTCTGATCCAGTTATACATAGGACACTCAAATAGAACATGAAATAAATTTCCAAGAAGACCCACGACACAGGCTGTACATGCAGTATTTGGAGAAATTATGTAATTTCTGTAATTTTTAATTAAGTAATTTCTGTAAACTTTAATTTTGTAATTTCCATCTTACAATTAAAATTAGGAGTTATAATTACAAAATATTTATGTAAGTTGAGAGATGACTGTTTTTAAAACCTCTCCCTCATCTTCTCCGTGATGCGGTTCACAAAATGGCCGCCTACAAAAGCCTGACAATTTTAATTATGCCGGAGTCCGCCAGTAGTAGTTTGATAGCCAGCGGCCAAAAACTTGACCGGAAGGGTATAGAAGGTTTTAATATCTTGAAATTAGTTTTTTACTTACCTAATATTGACAAAATGGATCGTCTGGCAGTCTGTACCTGGCTCATAGCCTCATGGTGGCGCACTAAAGTGCGCCAAAAATTGCGCCGAACTTAACCGGCAGGTTAAAATGAGTTTCACTATTCAAAGTGTATTGCGTCCTGAGTGGGTGGAAAATAGTGCCAGACGCGCAGGTTGGCGGAAGAGCGTAGCCAGACGCATCTAAGTGTCAAAAATTGCAGTGTATCGATATTTCATTCAGAAAATGCGATTACATTCCATTTCTCAAAACCAACTCTACTTTACCTAGTTATCAAAACATGTCATATTATAAACTAGATAATTAGCGAGTAGGTAGGTGTAACTTCACATTCTAAAGTTAGAAATTTCTAAAATTATCATGTTTCCTATTCTACTTAGGTGATAACAACTTCGATAATCCAATGTCTAAAATTCATCGAATTTTCATGTTGTCAACTTTTTTCTAGGTACAACGCCTGCGATTTTTGCAAGGTTTCGCCTCATTTGGCTCATTTTCTCAAAAGGTTACATTTGACTTGGAATTGCTATAGTTCACTGTTGTTATTGCCGTCTCTACAGCGTCTAGTTGGCCAATTACAATATTTGCTGTGCCCTGTCCAACCGAACCGGGTCAATCCGTCTGTCAGACAATCAGGGAGCTGGTAATACCTGATTAGTCGCTTCAAGGCTCATCATCAGGTTCATTAGTGCGTCGCTTATTGGACTCCGCTCCTATTGACGTTGACTCTGTCAAAGTCGAATCGGCCTACGTGATGTATTGCCAAAGGCAATCGAATCCCTCTTACAATTGTGTATGCATAGATCAATGTGATCAGTTAATAGAGATGATTTGGTCATGAGAAGGATAATTATTGCAGTACAACTGGCCACACTATAACATAATTATATACAGCGTAACAAACCTAGCGGTACAAACTTCAAGCTCCTTTCCTCCTAGAGATTTATTTTATATTATTTGCATATCAAATTGGAGGTTTTACACATCAATTTGGAAGTTTTACACATCAAATTGGAGATTTTACACATCAATTTGGATGCTTTCGTTTAAAATTAGTGGTTTCAATTTGGAGGAGGATTTCAAATAAAGAAAGTTCCAGTCATGCAGTATGATCGTATGAGCGAATTTTCGTAAATTAACGTATTGTGTAATGTTAAATTGTGTTGAAATTTGAACTTTTTGAGTGCAAGGAAATTGTTAACTATTAATTTCATGGCAAATGTGTGTGTGTGTGTGAAAGAGTTAAACTTTAGGATTCGTTTCAGAATGTCTCAAAACGGATTTCAATGAAGATATTTTTCGAAAATTTTGATTTTAATATTTTTGGAGCCATTGCAATTCCTTCATTTTCTACAAAAATTCGCTAAAATGATAGAGGGAGAATAGTAGTGCGCGCACACCCACACACACACCCTCATGCGGTGTGTTAGGGCAAACGTTCCTGTGATGGGAATGGAGTAATTGAGTTCCCATTACCCATTTCCTTTTCTGTAATGGGTAATTGGAAGGACCCATTCCCATTACTGGAATGGTGATAAAATTGCAATTAATGTGGAAGTAATTGCCAACTTAAAACCCCAGTCTTCGCTTGTATGCATACCTAATCATACTCACCGTACATTTTATTGAATTTAAGAAACCCATACCCATACTCATTAGGGGTAGCTTGTACCTATTTGCTGATGATGCAGCCTTCTTGTTTGATCACGGCTCATGGCACGAAGTTTTTACTCGAGCGAATGAGGATATGAGTAAGGAATGCCTATGGCTTAATTCGCACTCCCTCACCATAAACATAAAAAAGTCTAAATATTCACTGTTTTCCCGCTCCAGGAACAAGAACTCTCATCCATACAACCTTAAGTTACGCTTTTGTAATTCAGAGTACATGGCATGTGAGTGTATGGAAATAGAGAGGGTAAAAAGTGCACAATACCTTGGGATGGTATTAGATGAGAACCTTGACTGGAAGTTCCAGGTAAACGCTCTGGTGAAGAAAACTAGGAAGTTTGTCCACATATTTTACTCTATCCATAACTGCTTCTCAAAAAATACGCTTATTTTACTGTATAAATCTCTAGTACAGTCAGTTCTTAGCTTTGGCTTTCTCTGGTGAGGTAACGCATACGGTAGCGTGTTGGAACCTACAATTGTGTTGCAAAAAGCAATTTTGAAAGTTCTTTAAACAAAAAAACAAAAAAAAACAAAAAAAAAAAAAAAAAAAAAAAAAAAAAAAAAAAAAAAAAAAAAAAAAACCTGGAGGTTCCCCATTGCTGAACTGTTTAACAAGGCAAAAGTATTTACATTGAAACAGCTTTACATAAAACACGCTCTACTATATTACCAGAAACATCCTGATACATTAGACTCAACCTCGCTTAGATCATCTGAACAGAGCACCCGTACAATGAGACTCACGATCCAAGCAGTGATACCGATACCATCAAGGCGCCTACAATCCACTTCTCGCCATTTATACCACAACTTGGCATACATCTTACGGACAGTTTCGGCCTCTTTGGCCCACCCCCATTCCATCCCCAGATCTGAATACAAAAAATCTATTTTTTCGTACCTCATTGCTGCTACTCTCACAGAATGTGATGCCATGACGTCCAGCATTTATACTTTTTTACATCATTATTTCTATTAGGTATATATATATAGTAGGTATATGTAGGTTTTTAGTATGTATGGCAATAGGTAAAGAAGAGAGTAAATGTAAAATACAAGTTATAATTAAACAAATGTAATTCTCATATGCAACTCCCCCCCTTGGCACAGATCATTGATCTATGATTGGGGTAGTTTCCATGACACGTCATGTGCCTAATTTAAAAATGTAAACACTTTAGAAATAATAAATTATTCATTAATTCAAATGTAACTGAAAAATTGATCATTGCCTAACAACTCTGATTACAGGTAGTGGGTCTGCTATGCTGGGAGAATGCCGCTCTGCCTGCGGTGGGGGTCCGGCCGTCTCGTCGCGATCCTCTCACTCGCGGCCGTCTCCCTCCTCACGCTCGCGTACTCCTGGACATCCACCGCCCCCAGAGTGACGGACCTCAGCGATGACCTCCTCCCAGGTGAGTGAACCAGTCTTGGGCTAAAAGTAGTTACGAACAGAGTTGGGCTAAAAGTAGTTACGAACAGAGTTGGGCTAACAGTAGAATTACGAACTGAGTTGGGTAGAATCGTAATCATAATAAATCACGATTACAATCTTAGGGTTTTAAACTCATTCTAAATCATATTCTACGATTCAAAACAAATTTTGGATATTTAGCAATTTTTCAGCAAATATTAATGGAATTAATTTGCCAGATTTTCGGTGGGAAACCACGAATTTGTGTTCAGCACCTCAAAAGAGCATGATGGAAGATTAAATAATAATAATAATTCTCTCAAATTTTGTAACCAAACCCCCTATTTGGGCATGGGTTGACTGGACTAAATATTTTCATATTCTAGCTATTGATGATCTAATAACAAGTGAAATCTGTTTTATTCAGGACGACTGCCTTCGGTGCTGCGGGCAGCAGATCCTTGGGCCCACTCGCCTCCAGAGCCACCTCCTGCACCCAGGAAAGTCTCAACAGAATGTCTCATGTCGTCCTCTGTCGACATTGACACTGTTCCCCGCCTTGCTTCCTTCGATTTCCAGGTAAGATAAAACGTCATGAAAGATATTCCCATCCCGAGATACTCAAACCGGAGGTTCAGGACCCTGAGGCAACCTAGCATAGTGTCCGCCATGCTTTGGTATTTTTTATTTTATTATTATTATTATTATTATTATTATATGTAAAACTAGAGGCCTGTTAGGGCTTGGAAATACCTAGTCTAGTCCGTATAACAGTAGTACTTACCTAACAGGAACTCAGCACATTATAGTGACGAGTCCTACCTATTTGTAGCGTTATGCGAACGGCGACACTTGGGGCCGTGTAACACTAAAATCGGTCCGCGAAGTTCTTCACAATTTCAAAGATCGTTCAGAAATAACTCTCCTAGATGTTAGTAACTACACTACGTTTCTTACTTACCGTGGCAACAGTTGTTACTACCACAGCCAAATAAACAGAGAGTCTCCCTATCAAATTTCAACTTCCTAAAGTGAACAGGAAAGAAATTAGCTCACTCAGCTGATCAGAAAAGACCCTATCACTTCACTCGTCTCTTTATGTCCCAGAGAGTCTACCTATCAAATTTCAACTTCCTACAGTGAACAGGAAAGAATTTAGCTCAATCAGCTGATCAGAAAAGACCCCATCACTTCACTCGATGTCCCAGAGAGTCTCCCTATCAAATTTCAACTTCCTACTATGAACAGGAAAGAATTTAGCTCACTCAGCTGATCAGAAAAGAACCCATCACTACGTTTCTTACTTACCGACACTTTTGCAACAAACTTGGGGCCGTGCTGATTCGGAATTATATATAAAGACCGTTCATAATTATATATAAAGTTCGCTAAGTTCTTCAGTTTCAATTTCTTCGTTCAGAAATAACTCTCCTAGATGTTAGTAACTACACTACGTTTCTTACTTACCGTGAATTGATGGCAACTGTTGTTACCGCCACAGCCTAATAAACAACTCTCGTTGATAAGGACCGCCTAGAACACGATCAAGGCGGGTATAGGGACGAACGGCGACACTTTTGCAACAAACTTGGGGCCTTGCTGATTCGAATGAGCAGTCTAACACTAAAATCGGACCGCGAAGTTCTTCACAATTTCAAAGACCGTTCGGAATTATACATAAAGATAAAATAAAAAAAAATTCTAGGTAGGTACCAGCTTGGAGGTTCCTTAAGCCTTGGTGGTCTTAAGGTTGAGTGTTGGTGATGCGGGAAGAATAAAGAATTACTACTTTTTTTCTCCTGTCTTCCTATGCATTTCCAGTCTAATTTTGCTTAACTCTCCATCAGGCATTTCAAAAGTAGGGTGAAATTGCACCTTCGTTTCAGTTGAGGTCTGTTTAAGTATATGTAGGTGAAACAATAGGTTTTCCTTGCATAGGAAGGGTTTCCCTTGCTCAAATCTCATCTCAGGGGCAACACTTGGGGACCATTTATGGTTTCTTGGCGGGGTTCTAAGTGCTAAAAATTTGCTTCTTTTCCTGGAGGAGTGATAATTGTACCAATCCAGTTCTATTAGCGGATGCCCGGGTATGTGGGACTTTCTTATATCCTTTTCAGGAGGAATACTAAAAGGAGTTTTCGTCTGGAATGAAATTATTTCAAGTTTTTCACTATTAGGCGAGAAGAAACGATTAAGAAGTCTTGGTAAAAGGAAATGATTCTGGACCATGCTTCTCATACAGAATACTATAAGTATATAATTGATTTATACAAAAAATTTGAAGATATTTTAACAAATTATATGTTGGCTCTCTTCTCCTTTTTTTGAAACCTTTAGATCAGGGGTGCTCAAACGGTCGATCGCGATCGACCAGTCGATCGCGAGTGCTTTTTGAGTAGATCTCGAGAAGAAAAACGAAAAATGTTGAAAAACGAAAAATGGCTGACTGATTTGGCATTTTTGACTGACATCACAATGCACTCAAACACCATTAACTTGAAGCTTCAAGTTAAGGAAAAACTATTATTGAGATGATTAGCGCAGTAAACGCATTCAAAAGTAAATTGCAACTTATGATAGATCAACTGAAAAGAAAGGATCTGAAACATTTTCCGTCTTTGAAAGCAAGGATTCCTCAGTTGAATTATGATACGTATGAGGCTGAATTATCAAATATTTTGGGACAATTCGAAATGCGTTTTTTTGATTGCAGTAAATTGGCAAATATAGCATCATTTATGAGTTATCCTTTTTCAAGTAAAAACGTTAAGGAATTAGCTACTGAAGTAGCAAGTCAGTTTAATATGAACTCATGTTCTGTTGAAAATGAGTTGGTGCAGATTATATCAGATTTTCATCTCAAAGCTACAGCATCTGATACAAATTTCTGGTGTTTTATATCTGAAGATAAATATCCGAATCTAAGGCAAATCGCCCTTCAACTACTGACGGCAATGTTTGGGTCAACTTACTTGTGCGAGTCTGCATTTTCTGAAATGAAGATAATTAAGTCAAAATATCGCAATCGACTAACTGACGATCATATGTCATCATGCTTGCGAT
Organism: Adelphocoris suturalis; assembly: GCA_030762985.1. Lineage (NCBI taxonomy): Eukaryota > Metazoa > Arthropoda > Insecta > Hemiptera > Miridae > Adelphocoris > Adelphocoris suturalis. The sequence continues at coordinate 30,175,950 of CM061042.1, forward strand.
TGGCACTCAGTGGTTACGCACCATCTTATGAAAAATATGCTGAGGACATGCAGAGCCACGCTTCAACATCCAAAGTCACTCCTTAGTTGAGTTTAACACCATATGTAACTCTTTTGTTTTGTAACAACGAATAAACTCGCAATTTTGAATAACTAGGAGTTTTTTCATTGATATTGTAGAGAAGAACTTAAGTAAACCTAACCAAAACTTGACTAAAATAATGTAAATTGTGCGGAAAGCTAATATCTATATATTCTACGGTACACCCTACCTAGGTAAGTAGGGTGTATCGTGTATGTACGACAACCCTGCATCACACATACTTGCAGCCTCTCAGAGTCGATCGTAAGTAGTCTAAAAATATTGAGGTAGATCGCCAGCAGTTCAAGTTTGAGCACCCCTGCTTTAGATCATTGCAAAGTTTTCAGAGGACTTTTTCGTGTCTTAAACCTTAGTTCCTAAATAAGGTCATGCTTCTATCCGATAAGAAATTCAATGATCTTTCCATCGGTATCCTCAAATTTAAATTTACACAAAAAAGGGAGTTATGGTCTTTTTAGTGACAAAAGGTCGAAAACACGAGAAAAAAAATTTTAAAATTAAGTTACTCAAAAACTAAGCTTCAAAAAAAAATCTCTAAGAGGAACTTTTGATCAGAAATGAGCTCAATTAAATAGACCCATGAAGTACTGACCACCTTATGCGGAACACCCTTGTATAATTCATTATAGATATTGTAGAGTTCCTATATTAAAGTTTTAGATATTGTAGAGTTCCTATATACAGACAAGGGTGTATGATGCAGATGGTGAAGCAGATGGAGAATTCTACTCTTTCAAATCAGAGGGAAAGACCCGTACACCGTATTCAACACAAGGAGAATCACCAATGTGGATGCAGTAGAAGATCTAATAACCATGAATTATACTTCTCAGGCCATGGTTTCGAATGATGAGGACTTAGCTGTATTACTGGCTCAGTTGGTCAACAGGGAACACCACAATGCTAATTTTTGCTAAAACACCAATAAAAACTGCCTGAAAAAGCTAACATTTCAAAATCTTGAAAGAATTTTCGTGGAAAATTCCAGACGATAAATCTCCTTAGGATTGAGATGAATAATCCGTTTTCGCGCCAAAAAGTCAAGCTTTCTTGTTGGCCACCACTTTTTGAGCACAATAAATGGGTCACATTTCAAAGCGTTTGCCAAAAAATCACTAAAAATGGCATAAACTACATATGTTGTTGGGTATTCTCTCGTGACTAAATAAATAAATAATGGGAAATATATCTATTGAAACTAGGCATCTCCTCTCATTTTGGCGTACTTTTAAGGGATTTCCGTGAAATACATTCTGCAACACTGCATCCTCCTGTCAACTGCTGGCCTACCTCATCTCATGTTTGCAAACTCGGCCATCCCATTCGATAATTCATCAAGAGTGAGTTACGCGTTCCAGCCCCCGACCCACGAATGCTGAGTAGGTGAAAACCGAACTACACCGCCGCACTTGGGTCTCTGTTGGCACTTATGGCATGTATTATTCCTTCGGGAGGGTTTCATCAGTTTGAATTTAGCGTTGTTCGCTCCCCAGTAAACCTCTAAACCCCAGGATCGGAGCGGCGTTGGCGAGAGCGAAAAGCGGTTTTGACAAATTGCTCGATGCCGTCAGGAGTGAAAAGTAACGCAGACATAATGCCGCATGATCGTGTGAGGAAATTGTAAATTATTTTTCCTATTATTTTTCTTTGAGCATAGAACATGTTTTAGCCATCAACTAACTGGCCAAAAGTGTCACTTTTTTATGTCAAGATAAACTGTCACACAAATTCACGTACAACCAAGCCGTTGGTAGGGAAGTGGAAATTTTTCAGTGTTCATTGCACAGAAATTGTTCACCATCCGTTGGAAAGCTTCCATATTACTGAAGATTAGTAAGATATCTGTGTCCTAGTTTTATATGTAGCAACAACTACAGTTATTTTTATAATTTCACAGAAATATTTCACTATTCGTTGGAAAGCTTTCATTTTACTGGATTAGTAATTACGCGCAAGCGTTAATTTCTTATAGCGTCGATTCGTTATCATCTTTTGGTCCGATTTCGTTTAAACTCGGGTAGTAGATGGGTATATATTCCAGAAAAATTCCCTATGAATTTTATTGTGATGGGTAAATTAGTAACTATAGCGCATGGGAAATACTAAAATTGATCGTCACAGACAAAACTCCGAGACAAATGGAGCGGTTTTTACGAAATTTTCAAGGATTGTGCGGTTCAGCTCCTAAACGATCCATTATCAATTTCATAGCCGTTGGAATAATAGTAGTCTGTGCGCATGCGCAAACGTTACTTTCATAACGTTGATTTCTTATCATCTTTTGGTTCGATTTCGTTGAAACGCGTGAGGATTTTGGGTCCAGAATGATGCCCTTGGAATTTTATCGCATTTGCTTAAATAATAGGCAACTATTGCACATGCGAAAAACCAATATTGGATGACATGCCGAGAATAATGAATCGATTTTGATGAAATTTTCAATTATTGTGTGTGTTTACCTTTAGACTATTTCCGCGCATGCAAATATGAATTATAGCCCTAATTTTTGCATTCTAGTATGTCTACACGTTTATTAGATACTGTTTTATTGTTCATTCAATTATTTCGCCCCGTACTCTGTTCTTCAACTATTTCTAGACCATGTTAAAACATGTGAGGAAGCTATACCTACTGCCCACCCAACTCAACGTTTTGACATTTTCATGTCTTTGCTTTGGCACATAAACTAAAAAAACGTCACGGAAAATAATTGCTCACGAAAATTGCTCACGAAAATTGCTCACGAAAATTGTCCCAAGTGGCCACAACGATGATTATGACCATCAGAAATGACGTTTTTACCTAATGATCCCACGATTCTGAGATTTGGTATGTGGGCCCTTGAGGGACTTCTGAACACAACTGACCGATCCCAAGTCAGCTGAGTGGCTCTAGAAACCAGTTTTTTCCCTAATGATCCCACGATTCTGAGATTTGGTATGTAGCCCCTTGAGGGACTTCTGAACACAACTGACCGATCCCAAATCAGCTGAGTGGCTCTAGAAACCAGTTTTTTCCCTAATGATCCCACGATTCTGAGATTTGGTATGTAGCCCCTTGAGGGACTTCTGAACACAACTGACTTATCCCAGATCAGCTGAGTGGCTCTAGAATCCAGTTTTTTCCCTAATGATCCCACGATTCTGAGATTTGGTATGTGGGCCCTTGAGGGACTTCTGAACACAACTGACCGATCCAAGATCAGCTGAGTGGCTCTAGAAACCAGTTTTTTCCCTAATGATCCCACGATTCTGAGATTTGGTATGTGGGCCCTTGAGGGACTTCTGAACACAACTGACCGATCCAAGATCAGCTGAGTGGCTCTAGAATCCAGTTTTTTCCCTAATGATCCCACGATTCTGAGATTCGGTATGTGGGCCCTTGAGGGACTTCTGAACACAACTGACCGATCCCAGATCAGCTGAGTGGCTCTAGAATCCAGTTTTTTCCCTAATGATCCCACGATTCTGAGATTTGGTATGTGGGCCCTTGAGGGACTTCTGAACACAACTGACCGATCCCAGATCAGCTGAGTGGCTCTAGAATCCAGTTTTTTCCCTAATGATCCCACGAATCTGAGATTTGGTATGTAGCCCCTTGAGGGACTTCTGAACACAACTGACCGATTACAGATCAGCTGAGTGGCTCTAGAATCCAGTTTTTTCCCTAATGATCCCACGATTCTGAGATTTGGTATGTAGCCCCTTGAGGGACTTCTGAACACAACTGACCGATCCCAGATCAGCTGATTGGCTCTAGAATCCAGTTTTTTCCCTAATGATCCCACGAATCTGAGATTTGGTATGTAGCCCCTTGAGGGACTTCTGAACACAACTGACCGATTACAGATCAGCTGAGTGGCTCTAGAATCCAGTTTTTTCCCTAATGATCCCACGAATCTGAGATTTGGTATGTAGCCCCTTGAGGGACTTCTGAACACAACTGACCGATTACAGATCAGCTGAGTGGCTCTAGAATCCAGTTTTTTCCCTAATGATAAGGAAATAATAAGAAAACACATGAAAATGTCCCAATGTGTTGCAGACTCGTATGCAAGCATTTCTGATGATTTCCGCTTACTTTACTAAGTTTACATCAAATTTTTTTCAAAAACGTGATGACAATGCTGAACAATTATAAAAGTTTAGTGTTTTCATGTATGAACTTCTGTTTGAATGTAAATCAGGTACGAATTAATTACGAACTTTCAATTTATCGATCTGGCTGCTGTGTCCATGTCACAATGTGCCAGCGTGTTTTTCCAAGGGCCGAACCGTATTAGCTCTTCTCACCGTAATTTCACCTGCCTCCGAGAGAATGAAATGTCCGTAGTATCTGCTACCCCCTACCTACCTACGTGTCTAACATCATGTTTATTGATCAGCCTCGATGAGAGTCCCAACAGCCAATCATCTCACTCCATTTCTCTGTAACAACATCATCCGTCCCACTCGTCTGACCCCCATAAGTGGGTTGTTGATGTTGTGTTCATTCTGTTCATTAACCTCCAGCTTGGCCTTTCGCCTGTCAAGATACTCTATGGAGTTCCCTTAAACACTTTTGGTTTATTATTTTCATCAATGAACCTATACTACAGAAAAAAATTCTGTCAAGTTGGGTGTGGCACAGAGCTTCCTCGTTTACGTATCATGACTGTATAGATCATTGAAAAATTCCATAGCGGAAAAGAGTAAATCAAGCGAAACGAGTGTGAAACATCATAATTGGTCCATTAAGAAACGAAAAAATGATAGTCAATGAAATTTACGTTTGCACATGCGCAGAATGAACTGATGAGTCAAGAACAATGAAATAGGCACGGGGCCATCTACAACCTAACTCGCGCATTCACTGAAAGTTTCATCAAAATCGGATAAAAATTGTGGAAATTAAGGTCGTTACAAGGTTTTCAGATTGGCACATGCGCAGTAAGTAATAATGATACAAACATGTTGATATGATTGATATGGAATAATAAAATCTTCTTCTCCCAACTATCATTCAAATTTAAGCAAAATCGAACGACTAGGGGGTAAAAAATAGAGCATAATTGAGTTTGTGTTTGCGCATGCGCAGAGCGATGTATTGGTTTGGCAACAATGAAACTGATAAGGGATCGTCTATAACCTAACCCGTGCATTCCCGGACAATTTCATTAAACTCGAATAAAAACTGGAAATGAAGGACGTTACAAGTATTTCACATGGCACATGCGCAGTAGCTGTTAATAACACAATCATATTGAAATTGGTATGGTTAATCAAATCGTCATCTATCATCCAAATTTGAGCGAGATCGGACGACTAGGGCGTGAGAAAATGATGCTTGGTAGAATTTACGTTTGCGCATGCGCAGAATGAGGTATTGATTTGGTACGGAACAATTAAACTGCTAGGGGACCGTCTATATTCTAGCCCCCATCTTTCCTAAAAATTTTATCCAAATCGGAAGAAAATTTTGGAAAATTGAGTAGTTTATTTTCCGCACGAACTAAATCACTCGCGACGAAGTTGTGGAAACCCCTTTCAAAACGGAAGTTAGTGAACAAACGTTGTTTATTTCTATGAAAAAATAAAATACGCGCGTATTTATATTTATACATGAAAGCGCAAACTTCAGGAATCGTTTCAGAATGCCTCAAAACGGATTTAAATGAAGAAATTCTTCAAAATTTTGATTTTAAATTTTTCCGAGCCGCAATGGCAAATTTTGGCAACTTTTCTTATCGCATTTAGATATTACATGCATACAATCATGCTGTAAGACTGGAACTTATTGAATTATTGTCCATAGATCAAGAACATAGATTTCTCTTAATTAGTATCGATTTTACCGGAAGGAAAAGGCAACCTTTTCCCGTGGAATTCTCAACTAGTCGCTAGTAATGAGATATTGATTAGAAAACGGCAGTCAATAATTAGCGAGTGCTGGGCGGCCCCTCAGCTGATGACTTGACCGTCCCTTCGGGGCGCTCATCAATAAACGACGCTGAGATACGACGTAACGACATCGATTTGACCCGTAATAATTCAGTGTTCCCTCGGATAGGCGAGTAGGCACCACCTAACCAATACCTACACCTACCTACTTACCTATATTATACCTACTGATATGGGGGAAACTTGCAATTACTTGAGGGGTTATCTAGAAGTTAAGTATTGGGAGCTATGACGATTAGGAGGGGTAGAACTGTGGTAATTTATATGAGGATATGTCCTACATCAAGTGAAATATCGATCCCATGGTTGTGGGATATTTGTTTTCCACATCATTGACCATGTGAACATACCAACTTCGAAACATTCGTTCAAGTTGGTTAATTCTGAAGGATTGTAGTCAAATTGAACAATTGACAATATTGTTCTTCGATCTCATTGCAAGAGGGTTCGGTACAAAAAATCTCGAAAAAATATAAAGAAAGATAGCGTGGATATGTACATAAATGGCACACTTTCTAGAATGAACATGTCAGAATTTGGCTCACTCAGCTGATTAGACTGAAGTCCTTCATTTCATTCGTCTGTAAATACCCTAGAGAGCTTCCCTATCAAATTGCAGTTTTCTAGAGTGAACAGGAAAGGATTTAGCTAATTCAGCTGATCCGGACGGTGTTCGACATTTCATTCGTCTCTGAATATCCCAGAGAGGCTCTCTATTAAATTTCAACATTCTAGGATGAAAAAGAGAGAATTTAGCTCATTCAACTAATAAGGACAGAGTCTGTAATTTAATTCGTCTCTGAATAACCCAGAGAGGCTCCCTATAAATTTCAACTTTCTTGGGCGAACAGAAGAGAATTTATGTAGCGCATTCAGCTGATCAGGAAGGAGCCCGTCATTTCATTAGTCTCTAAATATCCCAGAGAGGCTCCCTATCAAATTGCTACTTTCTAAAGTGAACAGGAGTAGTCGGTCATTTCTAGATATTCCTGAGAGGCTCCCTCTAAAATTTCAACTTTTTTGGGTGAATTGGACCTAATTTAGCTCATCATTCAGCTATTCAGGACTGTGTTCGGCATGGTTATACTTGATTGCAAATTATTGAAAATTATGCGGAAATCTCAAGCCCTCATCCGAGGCCAATATTTGATTTTTGAACCATTTCTTGTTGTTTTCCTCAATTCCTAACCCCCCCCCCCCCCCCCCTCTAATCATGTTGGGAGTGCCTAGGATTTATTAGACAGGTTTAGTACCTATTGAAAATACTAAACCATACCAACAATAGTACCCTTGTGAACAAGTTGAGGGACCATTAGCCATGATAATTTTCAGTTTGTTTCTATTCCTCTGTTTCAGCCCTACTGGATGAAGAGCCGCGAATACTGGGACAACAACTTCGAGAAGCGCTATAAAGACCGAAGAGAGTTTTGGCCTAAACTTCCCCTCAAGGTGAGTGCAACCTGATAGGTGCAACTTATTGATCATTTCGTACTCGGATTGCACAACTTCTGATCCTATTGAACTGAAAGGCACCACAGTTACATGGAGTTGCATAGCTGAAGTTCCTACACTAAATCACTCACTCCAATCATCAATACAACTATCGTTTATGATAAATTGTTATTTAGTAGAAAATGAGAGAGCTTAAAGCACGAATAAACGACTCCATTTGAATTAAACCTGTGGTAGCCTCTCCTAGAAATGGTTTTGGGTATTGGGTATCGTACAGAATTTTGGGTGATGAGTTTGGTCCAAAATAGGTTGTGTATATTGTTGGGCTAGAATGAACGTTTAGGTATTCGTAGGGTAGAATTAATCGTCTCAGATCCTCGAAACGAATCATCTCCATTCGCTGTAACAAGTTTGCTGGTACTGAATATAAATCTGAAGAAGAATATGAATCTTCCTCATTGAAGGTACTGGGCTTTGAGGTTAACATAGCCGTAAGTAATCGGTCGGTATGCCTTGTACTTTGAGAAGCTTGGTGTCCTTGGAATTTGGACCTGTTAATCAAACGAGATAGGTATTAGCACGCTCCTCACAACAGCACTGAAGATGCCACTGGACGAGAACTAGCCCATGAGAGGCCTTTGATTGCAACTTGTAATAATTGTAGTGCTCAGACGTCTGGACAAGCGGAGTTTTGGGTACGTCAGGTGTTGATGCTTCTGACACGTGGAACTTAGGTTGAGTTGGGTGAGACATCTCACCAACCAAAGCAGAGCAACACTCAGTGGTAGATGTTGCCAAAAACATCCTCACATGCTGGAAAAGCATATACGGCTCATTTCCAATTGGTGCATCCAAATTTATGTGGTCAAGGGTTACAATATTGATGTTGTACATTCATCATTGGTTGATAATTGGCCCTGGAGAGACCCTATGATACCTGAAGTTAGTATGTGAGGTTATTGATACACTAGCCTTTGATGGGTAAGGGGTCTTCTAACCAAAGCAGTAGGTTTTATCACAAACATCTCTCACTTCCTGGAGAGTCGAATGGATTTGGACCTAGATTTTTTGCAGGAAAACCAATGACAAGATTGGTATTGGAATGGTGGTGTAGTGGAAATGGGATTTCCTGTTGTGGACCAAAGGGAGTTGTGTGCCTTCACCACTGTCTTCTGATTGGATGAATCTTATATTTGTGAATTAGGGGATACTTGATGGGTGAAACGACGAGGTTTAAGAGGTCTCGCCGTGGTCATGAATGTAGTGGCAGCAGCATAGAAGGCGTTGCTGCTGCTGCAGTCAGGTGGTAGAATGACAGCTGGTCGTTTTGAGCGTTGTTACTATCTTCTTCACAATCTTTGCATTCCACCATATACCCTACAGCTTGTAGTAAAGTTAGTGTACAGTTAGTCCATCGGTTGGTAGGTACTGGAAGAAGCTTGGTACCCTTGAGAATCGGAGCAGTAAAATAAATGGGAGATTATGGTCAAACAAGCCTCTCAGTATTGCATGTGAAGAGGCTCCTTGACAACTGCCAGCTCTGGAGAGGTCCTTAAGTGCAACTGGCTGCATCTGGACGGGCAGGAGTTTAAAGTACCTACGAGGTTTTGGTGCACTGGCATTTGGGGGTAGGCTGATCTAGATGAATGTGGCAGGAGCAGCGTGATAGGTGTTTGCAGCCAGGTGGTAGAGTGAAAGCTGGCCATTACGAGCATCCGTTACTACCATCACAATATTTGCATCTCACAGCTTATACTTATTGTTATGTTGTTTATATATGCGGCGAATGGTTTCCAGTTTGGGAAACAGAACCCATGATTACTTACTGAGCCCTAATTTACTTTTGCAACCTGCTTCTCTCTCATTAATGTAGCCTATAATCTTACATTCCAAAGAACGGACCAAAGAATTCTTATTTCTTACACAAAAATGAAACCACAAATAAATTCAAATTTACAACGTGCTGCCCTTACATCGAAGCGGCTTATCATTTCCCATTCAGAAGAACGAGCCGAAGAATATTCTCCTCAAAAAATTAGTATCATCATCTACCCTTTATTATTTGATGCGAAAAAAGGACGAAATCTTCCAGCAAAATAAAAAAGAAGTAGGTAATTAGACGGGAACCCGGGGTAGACTGGGAATGGCTTCATTTTTGAGTTTTCTACCCTCTCCCGTAGCGGGGTGCCCATTGCTCCGTTGCTCCACCATCTTACTAATTTCAGGATCGACGTTTTCATTTCAACGAGGTCGCTCCCTCCACTCACCCCCACCCTTCCCGACCCTTCTAGGCTCTAAAGGGTTAATTTCCTGCTCTCTGTCCCTAATTTGGTTCTTTAAAATGAAAAGGGAATCATAGTTTCTGGGGGCGGCAGCGGGGGAGGCGATTTTTTTCTCATCTTCGCGAAAGCCTGAGAATGTTCAATGATTAAGCAATGCGCTCAAAAAGTTGTTTTTAATATTATTTTTAAATAAAAGTACCTTCAAACCTGGAAACATGGCCACCAACAACACACTCCTACGATAAGTAGGTACCCAGTAATTTGTACAGGATTTATTAAATTATCAAACATTCTGAAGTACATTCATTTATTCTCAGTTCAAAGTTTGACGTACAGCCTACCAAATTCGCTGTTGGTTAAAAGTAAACTAAGTAGGTAGGTTGTTGGCTCTGCCAACGAATACAACTGCTTATCAACAAGTTTGTCGAATATCAAATCAGGAAAAGTGCAACATGAATTATAAACCAGCTTTAAGGAAAAACCCTTGAAATTCATTGTTCTGAAGGTTAGACTTCATAATGACCACACGAATATAACTGCTTATCAACAAGTTTGTCGAATATCAAATCAGGAAAAGTGCAACATGAATTATAAACCAGCTGTAAGGAAAAAACCTTGAAATTCATTCTTCTGAAGGTTAGACTTCATAAAGACGGGCGGCATTATCAGTGCAGTTGTTACGCGAGTTTTGCAGTTGCGCAGATTCGTAGGACAAAAAAGTTGATTAAGTAGGTACCTACTTCAATTTTTGTCTATGGAAGTACATGATGAACGTCAAGTAATAAAATACGGAAAGTAGGTAGTGTATACCGACCTCTCTAGATACTTACCTTTCCAAAGGCGATACCTTCCTAATATTCCATTTTGGTAGAGCTCTCATGCCACGTCCCACATGACCACTTTTAAAGCACTCTAAAGATTTTTAGTTTTTAATTGATTCAAAGAACGGTTCTAAAAACTGGATAATCCACAACATTTTCGCGGCTGATGTCTGGAACTTCTAACACTTGTTTGTCAACTTCCCAACACGAATTTCATTGGGATCTCGACTGCACAAACAGTAAACGCGTTCACAACGTTTCAGGCCATTGTCGGATAACAGCTTGATATAATTAGCATAAAATTTATTACCAGGCATGATAAAATATACTGAACTAGGAACTAGGTAAATACTGAACCTTAAGGTAAGTAGGCACGTAGGTGGTGACCTCTAATGGCGCTTTTTCGAACTGTTGACTCGTAAGTCGTAACCATGACAACAAGGTGAAATAACTTCGAAAATTAGGTTTTTAGCCTTGCCTCGATGTAAGGATGCGCTAGTGTTAAAGTCTCGAGAATGTCACCCGTACAGCAACAATGAAGCAGCTCTTCGGTTGCTGTATGAAACACACTAGGTACTTTCCTTTCACAATGCTAAGAATGACGTATTGAAGAAAATAAAATTATAAATCATTAGAAGTCGCACAAATGAGAAAAATTGGAAATCACACTATGAACTTTAGGATATAAAGAAAATACGTGTATTCAGAAATAAAATATCAATAAAGGTACCTTTCAAGCACGATTGGAAGAAATGCAGTTATTTTCTCTCCCGTTACCCCTGGGAAGTTGAAATGTGATAGATGGGATCTGGAACACTTAGAGTCGATTTGATTGGCTCATTCCTAATCAGCTGAGTGATCTAAACTCTTTCCTCTTCATTCTAGGAAGTTGAGTGTAGTGTCTTTGGCGACACTACATTAATTAATGGATGTTAATCTAGCCATAAGGTTTTGTTTATATATAGCGATAGAAATTCAGTTGCGAATATGTTCTTAATAATTACAGTGTAATATTGAATTTAGCCTCGACTTTTCATTCGTGAACACTTCATTGAGATTAGACAGGGGCATCAAGATACGATTTAAATTATTGGTTCATTCATAATCAGCTATAGCGATAGAAATTCAGCTGCGAATATGTTCTTAATAATTACAGTGTAATATTGAATTTAGCCTCGACTTTCATTCGTGAACACTTCATTGAGATTAGACAGGGGCATCAAAATACGATTTAAATTATTGGTTCATTCCTAAATAGCTGAGTGAGCTAAAATCTCTACTGTTCATCCTAGGAAGTTGAGATTTGATAGGGAGACTCCCTGGGACATTAGGAATCGATTGAAAAGATTAGCTCATTCTTACTCATCTGAGTGAGCTGAATTGTCTCCTGTTTGTCCTAAGAAGTTGAGATTTCATAGGGGACTCCCTGGGGCATTAAGATACGATTTAAATTATTGTTTCTTTCCTTATCAGCTGAGAGGGCTGAGTTCTCCCCTGTTCACCCTAGGAAATTTTAGTTTGACTGCGAGCGTCTCCCGGACAACAAAAGTAGAATGAAATGACTGACTCAATCCTGAGCAGCTTGTGCTATCCAAACTTTTCCTACTAGACCACCAAAAAAAGTGTGATATCCCCAAAAGGTGTTCCGCGTACAAAATATGTTCATCCAATTTGGACCCCGCCAATAGTCAGATCGCCATCTCCAGATACTGTGCATTCATTCTCTCTCTCATTTTAACTGCGTTTGGGGGTGAGGCGCTTCTTCAACGGTTTGGCGATTTCCGCCTATCGCACAGCCGTACTGGTAACTGTTCTAGTGGGTTCAAACATCTCACCGAGACTGAAAATATATTCCTAATGTTGAATTACAATATATCACATGGCTGATCAAGATAAAGCCCGCAATTTTGTTCATCCCTTAATGCCCTAGAGAAGCACCCTATCAAATTTCATATACCTAGGGTGAATAGGAGATTATTTATATAACTTAGCTAATCAGAATGGAGCCCATCAATTCGTCTCATAATGTCTCAGAGATTCTCCCTACCGAATTTCAACTTTCTAGAGTAGACAGGAGAGAATTTAGCTCACTCAGCTGATCAGGAGAGAGCCCTGTGACATTCGTATCTTGATGTCCCGTAGAGTCTTACTATCGAATTTCAACTTCCTAGGGTGAGCGGGAGAGAATTTTGTATTTACCCTCTCCCTTAAAACCCACCACCGGTTGTTCTTAGCGGGTTCAAAACCCCAATAGGCACTTCGTCAGGTTAAATGTAGCCTATGTTTCAAATTTCATCAAAATTGGCAAAGGAGAACTCGTAGAAGTGGATGGACAAAAAAATCAGGTGAGACGAGAAAAAAGTCGCACAACATGCATTTTGACGCATCGTTTTAGTTTATATATAATCGCTCTACCCTTACATATTTGGCATCAGGAGACTCAGGGGGCATGCCAAAGCATTTTAGTTAAGCATTAAGTTTGAGCCGACTGAGTGACGTCGGGACTTGGTTTTTATTTTTATTTTATTTATTTATTTGGCATTACAACATATTGTATATAGCCATACAGTAATTATGATATGTAACATTATTTAATGAATAAATTAAAATGTTTGTGGATGGTAATATTACTTCATATTGTAAAATAATGTTTGTTTTTCTTTCCGATTCGCTAAAGAAGATTCCTCTTTGGTTTTCAAATTCTGGGCATTCCATGATTGCGTGTTTGAGGGTTCCATTTGGATGTCCACATTTTAGGCATTGCGGGTCTTCAAGTACGTTTATGCGGTGCAGGTATGCATCACATAAACCGTGATTTGTTCAACCGTGCGGTTGAATTCTCTTGTAGCTTTGTCCATTCGGCGATTGTTCGAATTCGTGCTTTCATTTATCATAATAATTTTTCTTTAGAATGGGAATCAACTCTTCGACCATAACAGGAATGTCCAATACCTTCCCCGCTAAAGATCCTTCCTTCGCCAGCTGATCAGCCCGTTCATTCATGGTTAGTCCTGCTTGAGCGTTCACCCAGATGAATTCTACTTCTTGCTACAAGGCAGTAATGGTTGGAGTAATCGAACATCAAGTTGTTTTTTGCTCTATGAACGCCTCTGGTTTTGAAGATTTGCAACGTGCTTAGAGAGTCGGTGCATATCAGATATGATCCCCTTGGTTACTTGTCTTCTTACATATTAAAAAAAGTGCAAACTCCACAGGAATCGTTTCAGAATGCCTCAAATTGGATTTCCGCAAGGAAATTATTAGGAAAACTTGATTTTGAAATATTTCGAGCTATTGCAATAGCTACATTTTCTACAAAAATTCGCTTAAAACCGACAAAATCAGTCAAACGTTGTACACCTAACTCTATTTCCTTGTTTTTATTACCCTTCCATTTTCATCATTTAAGAGGAAGCTGTGTGAATGTGCCACCAACATGGCAGACTTTTTTTTATAGTTTCACGGGTTTTTGCACTCGGCAGCGGGAATAGTTGGTCCGTGGAAAATATCCGTTGGAAATGCGGCAACGGCCTCGACAGGTCTTGTGGTTTAGCCAACAGATCTACTAAAAACGTGACAGAAGTTTGCTCTATATCGCTGATAGTTTAAAAAACGTATGCCAAGTTGGGTGTGGCACATAGCTTCCTCGTTTACCTATCTTGAATGTATAGATCATTGAAAAGTTTTAAATGATCTTGAAAAATTCCATAGCGGAAAAGAGTAAATCAAGAAGTAGCGTGAAATGTCATAATTGGTCAATTAAGGAACGAAAAAATGATATTCAATGTAATTTACGTTTCCGCCTGCGCAGAATGAACTGGTGAGTTGAGAACAACGAAAAGGGTAAGGGACCATCTACAACCGAACCCCCGCATTCTCTGACAATTTCTTTGAAATCGAATGAAAGCAGTGTAAATTTATTAAGGTCGTTGAAGGATTTCACATAGGCGCATGCGCAGTATCTATTAATGATACAATGATGTTGAAATTGATATGGGATGATCAAATCGTCATCCCCCAACTATCATCCAAATTTGAGCGAGATCGGACGACTAGGGCGTAAAAAATGGAGTGTAATGGAATGTACGTTTGCGCATGTGCAGTGTGAAGTATTGATTTGGCTGGTGGGATAAATTAGCAAGGCTCGGCCCAGATTATGGATATTTTCCCCAAGGGCAAAAGTCCTTTCTTATTCCAACAATTCGTTCTTGATTCATGAAGATCAAGAGGAGGCGGCAAAAATATTATCGGGAACCGGAATAAGAATAATGACTGGTCAGAGATTTCTTGGCGGTTTCATAGGACAGGCATCTGGGAAGCAGTTTTAGCTGGCAAAAAAAAAAAGTTAAGAAATGGATAACGACACTCAAGCGCTTGTCATTAGTCGGGAAAGAGCAGCCACAGGACGCGCATGTCGGTTTCACCAAGTCTCTAAAGTTCAAAGAGTGGTCAGTTGCAGGGGAGAAAATTTTAGATTACTAAGAGAGGAAATTTGTAAAACATTTATTCCGTCCTTGGTCGGGGGAACGGTGACAGAAGAAGAGTGTGACATATTCTCTCTACCAGTGGATACAGGTGGCCTGGCATGGACCGACCCGACGCGCTTGACGGACCTTTTGTTTGAAACGTCTCAGCGGGGGTCCACCGTACTAGTCGAGTCCATTCAACGTTTCACCCCCTTTAATATTGCTGAACACAGGACACTGATGAGCCAAGCTAAACGAGATGCAGTGCAAAAGCGCAAAGAAGCCCAGAAGATACAACACTGTGTAAGTTTTCGGGGGACAGACAGAGAGCTATCAGGCGGGCGATCCAGGACATTTCTAAGGTGAAGTCATCAGGTTGGTTGTCAGCTGTGCCATTGGTCAAACACCATTTTGATCTTTCGGCTGATGAGTTCAGAGATGCACTAGCAGTAAGGTACATGCGAATTCCGGTCGACATGCCAAGGTCTTGTGACGGTTGTGGACATGGTGCATTCTCATTGCGCCATGCACTCAGTTGCAAAACAGGAGGCCTAATCTCAAGACGCCACAATGAATTAAGAGACATCCTTGGTGAGTTGATGAACACAGCATGGGGAAATTGCGTGAAGGAACCATTGATTCTTCCACCCACAGCAACTAACTCGGCTTTAAGAGGGGACCTGGCTTGTCAAGGAGTGTGGGAACCGCAGAGGGAAGCGTTGTTCCCCGCTCCGTACAAGCAGTCCTTAAGTCAGCAGAAGAAGAGGAAATACCTTCCCGCATGCGAACAGCGCCATTGCATGTTCACTCCTCTAGTGTGCTCAGTTGACGGAGTGTTTGCACCACAAATGGACCGATTTGTAGATGTGCTGTCGGAAAAACTGTCTGACAGATGGAAACGGCCCTATTAAGGGTTGGCTATAGGCTCGTCTCGAATTTGCCATCCAGCGGGCATCATCAATGTGCCTAAGAGGGGCGCGACAGAAGTGGAGAAACGTCGATGAGCTTGTTGGATTCTCCGAAGGTGCAGCATAGCCCCTCTGATTTACTTGGAACGGTCATCAGTAATAAGGACACAGAACAAAGAAATCCGTCATCCATCTGCCCACTATGTGGATCAGGAACATATCGGAGAACTTTTAACCGTAAATCATAAAAATAAATAAAGTTATAAAGTAAATTTTAAAAAATTGATTTGGCTACAGTTAAACTGACAGGGGATCGTATATCCCCGAGCCCGCACATTCCCTGAAAATTTCATCCAGATTGGATGAAAACTGTGAAAAATAAGCTTGTTACAAGGATTTCATATTGGCGGATGCTCAGTAGCTATTAATGGTACTACCATGTTGGAATTGATATAAGATGATCAAAGTGCCATCCCTAACTATCATCGGAATTTGAGCGTGATCGTACGACTTGGGCGTGAGAAAATCATGCTTGGTAGAATTTACGTTTGCCCATGCGCAGAGTGAGGTATTGCGTCAAGAACGATGAAACTGATAGGGGACTGTCTATCCCCTAGCTCGCACATCCCCTGAAAATATCAACCAAATCGGATGAAAACTGTGGAAATAAGATCAAGATTTGAGCATCAATTTCAACATGATTATATCATTAGTAGCTGCTGCGCATGCCCGAATCTGTAATCCTTGTACCGACTCGATTTTCACAGTTTCATCCGATTTTGATGGCATTTTCAGGGAATTATAACAATTTAAAACGTTTTAATGATCTATACTTTCATGTCACGGAGGAAGATATGTGCCTCACCCAACTTGACAGACGTTTTTTCCCATGTAAATTGAATACATGCTATGAAGATAGTGTGAGGCTATTAGGTTTCGTATAAGCAGGTACCTTAATCATTATTTTATTCACATTCACTTCTCAACTCCCTCGGTTAGGACGTTCGGGCTACCCTGGTATTTTAAGAGTAAAGTACATGTACGGCGCCTTTGGGAGCGATTTCATCCCCCGTCTCTACTCCCTGCCATTCTACACCCTTTAAACTGAACCATAAGAAAGTTTTACTGGCGTAAAAGTCCTAGTTCATCGTGTTCCAGGGTTAAAGAAGGCTGCTCCATAAATAAAAATGACCCCGCAATCCCCAAAATATAAGTTTTTGAAAAAAACCAACTTTTTTTTTTTTTTAAGAGGTTTAAGTCCCACTTCAACTAGGATAGTCATAGCGGCATTGATCAATGTGTCTAATGGGATACTGTGAATGGAACAATTCTAAGGGGAGCCTTGCTGCCATCCATTTCTAAACGGAGTGCCATCATGGACTCCCCTGGCAAATCGGAGGAGGAAAATCGGAGGCTACACTGCTACAGTGATGACCACCGTCCACCCCCTAAAGCGGTTGAAAAACCTCAAAAATGAAAAATACCGCTAAGACTAGAATGTAAAATAGGCTTATAACTAAATACATGTTACTGTATATAATCAGCAAAGCGAAATAAAACTATGACATGAAATTATCGTATTCTCTTTCTCCCCCAATTACCAAAGTAAAAGTTGAATTGACTAGCCCATTCAAAAACTGGCAGTTTGAGGAAGTTTTTCCCGAAGGGCTCACGGCGAAAAAAACCATACTCAAAGCAGGAAAAGCGGAAGAAAAACACGTCGTTTAATTTTTATTTTCTGATTTTTAACTTTGGCATTTTTTTACCGATTAAAACTGACTGAAAAAACTTTATTTTATATCAGAGTTATAGGTAATTCAACGAAGTTACCAACGGTATCCTTAAATCAGGGAACATTCTGGAAAATGAGGAAGTTATGGCCGTTTTAATGTCGAAAGGTGTAAAACACGAAAATAATCTTAAAAATTCAGGGTCGCCATTACGCCAAATGTCGCTGTTTCTCGCAGGCACACGTGTCGCGAAATTAACTTCAGCCCCACGTGTCACATGTGCGACAAAAATTCACGTGTCACGTTATGGGGTTAACAGTAAAGCACATGTACGGCGCCTTCGGAAGTCATTCCGACCTCCCCGTTCCCATCCTACACCCTCTAAACCGAACCATACGAAAGTTTTACTAGCGTATAAGTCCGAGGTCATTGGGGCTCACTGGGTTAAAGCAGGCACTTTAACCAATAATGACCCCCACAACCCCTGCCCAGTCGCACTCTCAAGAATAAAGAAACGTTGGGAGACTTTTTTACGATTTTTTTTTCTCTTTTCTTGACTTTTACTGTCAACCTTCCTTCTATTTGTCTCTGCACTTCTTCTGTCTCCTCCTTCCGCCATCTCGTCTTGAATTATTAGTTTCCATCTCCTTCGCCAGAGGTCACAAAAAAAGCTCCAGTGACGCTCCGCTGCCCCTTTATCGTGGAATCTCTTTCATTTTCCGTTTATCATTTCTAATAAGCTTTTGTGTTCCCCCGACGGAAAAAATTGTTTTAGAGAATTTTTGTGAACAATTAAACTATTTCGATGGCTCCAAAAATTTTGGGATGAATTTATATTTATAGAATTACATTAGCGACTGTAAACTCGACCCAAATCCTCACCTATGTAAACTAGACCCATCCTCGAGCTCTCACAAATTGCCCTTCTTCGGCAAAGGTAAAGTCGACCGAAAATCACCTAGATAAGAGTAGAGGTAGTAAGTAAGGTAATGTATGTAATCGTATACCTACCTATATATTTATATGTATATATATATATATATATATATATATATATATATATATATATATATATATATATATATATATGCAATTGCAAAATAATCCAATATTGGGAATACTAAAGTTTGTTGTTTCTTTCTTATATCTAGGGACATTTAATTGGCTAACCTTTTTGATTGATATAAACCCTTGTAGACTCAATTGCAAACAGTCTTAACTTGGTCTTTCCATTTCAGTTCCTTGTCTACAAGTAATCCTAGAGTTTTTACTGAATTTGAGAGAGAGAGAGAGAAAATCATATAAAACACACACAAAGGGATGTTCCGTAATGCAAGCATTATTTACCAATATATGCTAGGCATGTAATTTATTAAGAGTCGGTCCGTGAACGTATGACAATAAACAACCCCGAATTGACGCCAATGCAATCAACGAAAATTGGTTTAAAAGGAAATGAGTTGTTAGCATGGTAATAAACCGTGTTATTTTGATATTCTCTCGTGTCGAGGGCCATTGTGGGGGGGGGGGGGGGGGGACACCCGTGGCGAAAGTGATGGGACCATTTTACCTGGAACGCGAACCATTTCCAGAATCAATCGATACTAATTTATCGGTTGTCACCTATCGGCCACAACAAAGGCCCGGGTCATGCTAGAGGGGGGGCTTCACCTTTACAGCGCTAAATCCTTCAAACGCAGGCACGAGTTAGGGTATATTGTTATGTATGTAGTTACGTACGTAACTCTACCTAATTAGGGGAAGGGAGGCACCATTCGACCATCTAACCTAAAACGATTTCTAATTAGAGCATAAATATATGACTGTATTTTCAAGATTTAGAATGCTTCAAGCACCTTGGACTCTTTCCCCATCACAGAAAAAACGAATGGAAATAAAACGAGAGAAGACGAAGTCTCAAGGAATGTTAGGCAAAGATACGATTTTCAATGACATGAGAGTTGGAGTCAGGATCTACTTAGTTCATTTCGCTGCCGCAAGGCTCGCATCCTGATTTGGAACCGCGAATTGGCAAGCAAAAAATTATTACTGTTACTCAGAAAGTTTTTGAGATCTCGATTTTTTAATGTTTAGCCCTTTAATACAACCCTTTATTAGGGTTGATAAAAATGCATGCCGAGCTTCTTGGACCCCAAATGTGATTTTTAACACAAGTTTCATATACCTAGTTAGGTCTTGTATTTTTGGAGAAAAGCCAAGAACGGTGGTCAGACGGATTTTTTTTTTTTTTTTGATTTTTAGATTCTACGCATCTTGAAACGTAAACCAACAAATTTTCAAGGGGTGTTAAATTTTTTTTTTCTTGGTCGATTACAAAGGTTTATTATTGAAAATAATAAACCAAAATGCGCTAAAAATTGCAATAAATATAACAACTATGTTTGACGATTACAGTCCAGCGATCTGCGTATAAAGGTTATCTATAACACATAGAAATAATAAACCTTTTTGTAATAAATATCGGCGTTTTAAAAGATACGGTTATGTTCATACAACCAAATCTTTCAAGGATTGATAAATTAACTAATCTCAGTCTCAGGTATTGTTGATTACTTAAACTTCTAATTCAGTATCTCGTAATTCCTAGATCGCCATATTATTGATTCAGCTAAAAATACGCTACCACTTTAATGGTCGGCGTTTGTAAACCAGGTTCCTTCAGAGCATTATCCCCCAAAACAGATGAGCTACCTGACACAAAAGAACTTAACGCACAAAGGGGGAGGGAAAATGAGGTTTCCGGAGGAGAAAAACTTGGCTGAAGGAGGTAGGTACTCACCTAAGTACATACATATTTCAGTAATGACCCTATTTGTATGCATAGGGCGTTCGTGAAGTCGTGTTTTTCTTTTCAACACTATTTTTCATGTATACTTTAGCGTTAAAGCTCTCACACTTCGGGCTGCCGGAGTTCCGCGTTTTACCTTCCCAGAGACCGCAGGGTCAAAGAAAAGGATCCTAAAGATGAAAGGGATCTTCAATTAGATGATATTATCAGGGCCCCCCTGGAATTCCCCCTTAATAATTATTTCTGGAACATGTGGGAATTACCCCGATTTGAACACATAATATGCACTGGAATATGAGAAACTACCCGGTTACCCGTGCGTTGCATGAATGTAGTGATTCTACTTAATTGATGAGCTGATCATCAATGATACGTTGATTGAACTACTACATGATGAGTTCTTTCCTGATCAGCTGAGTGAGATAAATGCTCTCCTGTTCACCCTAGGACATTCCAATTTGTGAGCCAGCCTCTCTGGAACAACGAGAGTCGAATGAAATGACACAATCCCTCCTGATCACCTGAGTAAGCTCAATTCAGTAACATACCCGCAACAGCAAGAACACTGTTTTTTTCTTTTGTTATTTAATAAATAACTAATTTTGTTCTTACTCAACTTGAGATGCTGAACTTTGGAATGGGACTCCGTTGGGTATAGTATAGAGTTACCAGATGAAAAAACACGATTGGAGGACTTGAGGGAGGACAAAACATTTAAATTGAGGACAAATGTGTCAAGATTGAAAAAATCATAACTTCAAACATATTCAAACATACAGTAAAAGCTCCGTTAACCGAGATCCAATTAACCGAGCCGCTCCAACATCCGAGATTATTGCCCCAGAAATTGGTGGATGGAGTCAGTCATTTCACTCCTCTTTTGCTGTCCCTGTCAAATTTAAATTTCCTAGGGTGAACAGGAGAGAATTAGCTCACTGATCATAATGAAACCCGTAATTTGGTTCATCCCTTAATGCCCTAGAGAGGCTCTCTATCAGGGTGAATGGGACATAATTTAGCTAACTCAGTTGATCAGAATACAGCTCATCAATTCGTTCGTCTCAGAATGTACCGGAGAGTAACCCTACCATATTCCAACTTCCTAGGGTAAACAGGAGGGAATTTAGCCCTCTCAGCTGATCAGAAAAGAGCCCCTGAGTTTATTCGTATTTTCATGTTCCAGAGAGCCTTGATATCAAATTTCAACTTTCTAGGGTGAACGAGAGAGAATGTAATTCAGTCGTCTGAGTCAATCAAAAGGCACTTTGTCAGGTCAAATGGAGCCTTTGTTTCAAATTTCATTACAATTGGTGACCGCTACATATCTGATCAGGCGACTCAGGGGGCATGCCCCTCCCAGGATGTACAATGAGAATTAAGTTTGAGCGGCCTAGAGGAGGCCAATGTTGGCCCGAAGTTCTACTTTATTACTTATCTCTGCGCGTTTCGTTGCAATGGTTGATTGAAAGCTTGGCAATGCGAGACTAGTGTTCCCCAGAATAAGGAAGATAAAGTTAGGAAGTAAGATAATCTTACGGCAAGCGCAGCTGCACCTACATAGTTCAATGTTTTCACCGTACTGCAATTGCTTGTTCACAGGTGATCGTGGTCCCCCACTCCCACAACGACCCGGGATGGCTGAAGACGTTCGAGAGTTACTACCACTACCAGACCAGGAACATCCTCAACAACATGGCTGACAAACTGACCATGTTCAAAAACATGACCTTCATCTGGACAGAAATTGCATTCCTCTCTCAATGGTGGCAAAGGTGCGTGAGGTTGCCTACAATCTACATGGCACTGTAAAAATTGTATTTACCTAACTCTTTAAACAATGATCTACATAATTCATTGTACTTGAACTCAAAACAAACATTAACAAGCCCAATGCAGTAGCGTAGCTAGTACACATTAAATCCTTCCCACTATACTCTTTTTTTTTTTATAAAACCTTTTGAAGGCGGACGGGGGACACCATTAAATAAACATAGACTAATTTGAAAGAGTGAGGAAGACACCTAGGTTTACCCGACACCGGCTCTAGGGATGAGGGAAATTGCTGAAGGATGAGGAGGAAGAGTGGGATGAAAGGAAGTTCGCTTTTAAAATGACACCAATTCAAGCAAGAACCCCTCAGGACTAGGGTGGTAATACCAGGGAGCACTCCCACCGAGATGCCCTACTCGAGTAACTCCGTGGCACTTTTCCCTCACCACACCCCGTGCCATGACAAGATCGTGGCCATGGCCTCGATGTTATTGGTCGCCACTCATTTTAGCTTGAAAATTGCTTGCCACAGGTCATTTCTGTCATATTTACTTATCTTGGCCTGCCAGGTCTGCTCTATATCCATGCTGCCACTGATCACCTGGACAACCAGGATTATAGCAGACCCATCGGGCATGACAGCAACGATATCCAGCTTCTTGCCCCAGTCACCCGGCATGTGATAGTCTCTCTCTTTCGACATCCCAACCAATGCACAGTGGATCAAAAACCCAATCTAGCTAGATAAGCAATTCTTATCAAGTAAGATCTTATGTTATGTCAAATCTCAGCTCATATTGAGATCTTGTTTCAGCGCTCATCCAACGAAACGGCGGTTGGTCCAAAAGCTGCTGGACGAGGGGCGGCTGGAAATCACCACAGGAGGCTGGGTCATGACGGATGAGGCAACTTCCCACGTCTTCGCTATGGTCAACCAACTCATCCAAGGTAAGCGTTCCTGTTGAGGTCCTGACTGTTATAGATTTAGATTTCTAGAGTTAGATTTGCTAGAGATAGATTTAGATTTCTAGAGTTAGATTTGCTAGAGATAGATTTCCATGGCTATTCATTCACTTAGGGTGCCTACGGAGCAGCGCCTGACTTATTTATCTCAGAATTTATAAGAAACCGTCCTACATTTTGAAACAAGGGCAAAAAACAACTTTTTCCCCCCTTTCTTTCTTGAAGGCTTCATTTGGGACCCATCATGTGGCATAGATTTGTTCTACGTTCAATATCGTTCATGATTGACTTTTAACGAATTTTTGTAAAAAATGAAGCTATTGCAATGACTCCACAAATTTTTAAATAAAATTTTCGATAAAATATATATTTATATTTGTCTGTGTCATTCCAGACAATAACTCTCGGTAGGATTGAAATAAAAAAATCCGTTCTTGAACCAATAAATCAAGTTTTCCAAAAGAAAGGATGATTTTGTTGGCCAGCACTTTTCGAGTACATTAAATTGGTCAAATTTCAAAACATTTGCTCAATAAATCTCTAAAAATGGCTAAAAATCGTTAAATGTGTATTTTTAAGTAGAGTTTTAGTAAAAAATGTTAAGACCATTGAAATTGTATGCACAAAAATATGCTAAAAATGTACTTGATTTTCATTAATGTATGCTGAAAAACCAATAACGCAAAAAAGGTAAAAATCCAAAGTTTAATTTGAATTTGCAAAGTATTATTTAGAACGAGTTGTTTTGCGATCAAATTAGTAGGTAATTAACAATTTCTTTGCACTTAAAGTGCTTAAATTTCAAAACAATGTAACATACCTTACACCCATAATACAATATTTTACGAAAATTCGCTCATACGGTCGTGCTGCATGACTGGAACTTTTTCTTCCTCTATTTCTTTATAAGGGAAGATCAAGTCAAAGTACAGCCTACTTTTGTTCAGAAAAAAGTACAACATGTTTATTAGCGAATTTTCTTAGAAAATAAAGCTATTGCAATGGCTCCAAAAATTTTAAAATACAAATTTTCAAAAATTGTCTTCATCGAAATCTGTTTTGAGGCATTCTGAAATGATTCCTGGATTTTAACGCTTTTATATATATATATATATATATATATATATATATATATATATATATATATGTAAGATTCTCGCCTGACCCCGCATCTCATTTCCTTGTTAATCACAACCTGGAGTCTTGTTAGTCACTTCATGTTGTTTTTCAAACCCACAGTTGTTGTTTTAGTTAACAAGAAATTTACTTTCATCTCCCGTTTTTGGTTTTTGCTCATTTATAATCCGTTTGTGCGTTAGAATCGACTTAGTTTTCGATTCTCAATAAATTTTGAGCATCGTTTCTTTTGTATTATTTCGGTTTGTGGATAGTAATCCTAAGTCTTACAAATCGAAAACTCGGTTCTAACCATGACAGGCGTACGCGCGAAATTCCTGATAATTGCCGCGGCCATTGATGACAAAAAAACTTCAGTATATCACGTCAAACAGTTTCAGATCCTCAGTGAAAGAGAAATCTACGTATTTTCGCCAGACAAGCGTTCAATTGGGAATCATCAAGAACTAACGAAAAATACAATCATCAAGAATGCACTAAAGTCAATCAAATCGAGGGGCCAGTTTCGAAACATCACTATAACGCTTTCAGATGACCTACGAGAAATCTATCTAGACTCAGAAGGAAATCCCTGTTTCGAGGGTGAGTACTTAGAGGAACTTCTTGATCCCACAAGAATTGATTTGAAACAACCACATCACATCGGACAACCATCGAGTGAACAACCATATGAATGGAAATCGTTGAAATCGGTCACAAATGATATTGTTCTGGGTAAATTCAATGGGAAAAACTTCAATGCTTCAACTTGGCTCGCAACGCTAGAGTCTGAATGTGCCCGTCTAGAAATTCCAGAGGGACGTTATTGCGAAGTCATCAGGCTGTTCATCGAGGGACCTGTTACCGACTGGTACACAGCAAACAGAGTACTCCTTGGAACCACGATCTGGGGGACCTGGAAACAATCATTCCTCGACAATTTCTCCAACAAAGGCTGGTCAAACGTAAGTTTCGCTTATAATTTTAAATTCATTAAAGGGTCCATTTCAGAATACGCGTTGAGGAAACTTAGTTTACTCGTTGACATTGATCCTACATTAAGTGAAAACACCCGAGTCTGTTTTATAGTGGTGGGACTGCCTTGGTATGTCCAGAATAGGTTGGATAGAAACGAAATAACAACTGTTAACGAACTGATGATAAAATTGAACCAGCTGGATAGATCTTTTCAACCAACATCAAATAGAAACTCTGCAACCAACAGTAATAAATACTCATCGTTCAATAAAACTGGATCCACAGAACGTAAGCCGTGTTCTTATTGCGAGAAAATAGGTAAACCAGGCCGAATGCATCCCGAATCAATCTGCCGCACACAAAAATTCTCGAATAACATCTTTAATAATAATAACGAGAAACATATAAAAATAGCCAACAACACGGAACTAGAAGATTTGATGAATAACGAAATAGAATCAAAAAGTTCCAGTCATGCAGCATGATCGTATGAGCGAATTTTCTTAAATCATCGTATTATATAATATTAGATTGTTTTGACATTTGAGCGCAAGTAAATTGTTAACTATTGATTTTATTGCAAAAAACGAATTCTAAATAATAATCTCCAGTTCAAGTAGAGATTTTAAATTTTTAGCTTTTTTGGAGTTTCCATCGATTTTTTAGCAAATTTTAATGAATTTTAAGTGCATTTTACAGCATAATTTTTTACATAAATTTTTGAATGTTCTATTTCATAGTTAATATACTTCATTTGAGCAATATTCTACCAGCGAATATGAATTAAACGATTTTTAGCCGTTTTTAGCTATTTTAAGTGATTTTTTGAGTACATTTTTTGAAATTTGACCAATTTAATGTGCTCAAAAAGTGTTGTCCTACGAACTCATCCTTTCTTTTGAAATGTTTGATTTTTCGGCGAAAGAACGAAGTTTTTATCTCAATTCTATCGAGAGTTATCGTCTGGAATGACACATACATATATATATACATATATATATATACATATATATATATATACATATAAAAAAGCGTTAAAATCCAGGAATCATTTCAGAATGCCTCAAAACAGATTTCGACGAAGAAAAGTTTTGAAAATTTTTATTTTAAAATTTTTGGAGCCATTGCAATAGCTTAATTTTCTTCAAAAATTCGCTAAAACTGAATTTGCCTCCTCTCATCACACTAAAAGTCAATGTAGAAGATACGTTAGCCACGGGTCTCTACGATCCAAACATCACAATGGTACCCTTACACTTTTTCAGTAGACTGTATACCAAGATGTACACCTCAACACCCTTGACTTTTAGAACGATGAGTGGAGAAGATAAAATAAAAGGTATAGCATACGTAAAAATTAAAATATTCAACATAGAGAGAAAAACAAGAGTTTTTGTGATAGATAACAATAATTTTAAATACGATATACTAATTGGTCTTGATACTATTAAAAACTTCAAGTTATGCCAAGATCATGAATTACAAATCACTCAAGCTAAAACTGAACTTCGGAAAGCGACTACGATAACGATGACTATGAACCTCTACGTACGGTTAATCTACTGGAGTTACAAGATATAAAGAGTAGCCAGAAGAAAATGATTAAGGGTAAGCAAGATATTTTAAAGAAAGGGATAATATTACGGAAAACTAATGGTGCAGAACGAATAATACTTGATAAGAATTATGGACTGAAACTGGTTAAGAAGGTACACTTACAATACGGCCACATAGGTCCGAAACATATAATAAACACTATAAAAAATTATTACTACTTCCATAATATGTATAAAGAGATTCATCGATTCTGTTCCACATGTGACATTTGCCTAAAAAATAAATCAAGACGAAATAGAGAAACAGGTTTTTTGGGTCACTTGGGACCGGCCAATAAGCCGTTTCAAATCATGTCTATTGACACAATAGGCGGATTTGGAGGAAATAAATCAACAAAAAGATATCTACACTTATTGGTTGACCACTTCACTCGTTATGCATATATTTCAACGTCAGCGAATCAAACTGGTAGCGAATTCGTTAAATTAACTAAAATGGTACAAAATATCCATCAAATTGGCACATTGTTAACCGACCAGTATGCAGGTTTGAGCTCGAAAGAGTTCACTGACTATCTTCAAGAAAACCATATAAGTCATCTCTATACAGCCATTGACCACCCTGCTTCCAACGGACTAAACGAACGTTTGAACCAAACACTAATCAATAGAATAAGATGCAAAATTAACGAAAATAAACACAAGATAGCGTGGACGTCAATAGCCAGAAGATGTACTGAGGAGTATAACAATACAGTACACAGCGTCACCTTATATACTCCAAATTATCTGATGAATTGTATTATGCCAGATTTGGTTCCGAAAGAGTTCCTAAAAATTCCTGATTATCAGCAGGATGTAAAAATAGCTTTCAGAAACTCAGTAAAAGCACATGAAGAAAACAAGAAGAGATACGATTCTAAAAGAAAAAACTTATCACTTGAAATAGGGGACAGCGTATATGTTGAGAACGGAAACCAACATAACCGTAAAAAGCTGGATGAAATTCGTTTAGGGCCTTTCCCCATTGTCAATAAACTCTCCAACTCGGTGTATCAAGTGAACGTCGGATATAACAACAGAGAAGACAAGCGCTTATACCACATTAGCAAGATCATCAAAGTTAATGATCAAGACTCATACATGCTCAGCAGCTATCCGTCTGGGACACTTTCAACTACAGTGACTTGACTGGGTGCAGTGGCACCTGTTGTGTTTTGGTGTTTATTGTGTTTCGGTGTTTATTGTGTTTCAATGATTTACTGGTGTAAATCGCTTGGGGTGGGGGGGATGTAAGATTCTCGCCTGACCTCGCATCTCATTTCCTTGTTAATCACAACCTGGAGTCTTGTTAGTCACTCCATGTTGTTTTTCAAACCCACAGTTGTTGTTTTAGTTACCAAGAACTTTACTTTCATCTCCCGTTTTTGCTCATTTATAATCCGTTTGTGCGTTAGAATCGACTTAGTTTTCGATTCTCAATAAATTTTGAGCATCGTTTCTTTTGTATTATTTCGGTTTGTGGATAGTAATCCTAAGTCTTACATATATATATATATATATATATATATATATATATATATATATATATATATATATATATATATATATATATATGTATGTATGTATGTGTCATTCCAGACGATAACTCTCGATAGAATTGAGATAAAAACTTCGTTCTTTCGCCAAAAAATCAAGCATTTCAAAAGAAAGGATGAGTTCGTTGGACAACAATTTTTGAGCACATTAAATTGGTCAAATTTTGAAAAATGTACCCAAAAAATATCTAAAAATGGCTAAAAACGGCCAAAAATCGTTAAATTTCTATTTTTGCAGAATTTTAGTCAAAACTAAATTTTCAACAATTAACTAGGACATTAAAAATTTTTGCTCAAAATTATGATGAAAAACGTACTTAAATGTCATTAAAATTTGCTAAAATATCTATAAAAACTGCAAAAAAATCCCTTTTGAATCAGTGGAATTTTATTTAGAATAAGTTTTTTGCCATAAAATTGGTTTTTAACCATTTCTGTCAACTAAAATTGCTCCAATTTCAATGCAATTTAACATACTATAGTACGATAGATAGTTTATGAAAATTCGCTCATACGATCATGCTGCATGACTGGAACTTTTTAACTATGATTTATATGTTTCAGGGCATCAATGGGTCAAAAACAAGCTAGGAGTGATGCCCCAGAGCGGATGGAGCATCGATCCCTTCGGCCACGGTCCTACGGTGCCCTACCTGCTCAAAGCCTCCGGAATGGAAGGAGGTACCGTCATCCAAAGGATTCACTACGCCTGGAAACAGTGGCTGGCCAAAGAGCGAGCTGGCGATTTCGTGTGGAGGCAGGTGAGAGATCGTATAGACATCTAGAAGCTAACTCACTCAATCCCTGAAAATTTCATCAAAGTCGTATCATTAGACTCGAGTTTTGCCTTTTTTCAATAGATATTAGTTTCGCGCGTGCGCAATGGTTATTTACCAATTCCGATATTTTATAGGGCATTTTTCTATAGTATATACCCAATTACCTACCGAGTTTGACGAAAGCGAACCAACAGATGTTGCGAGAGCGTGCGCACAGGCTACCGTTGGTTCGACGGCATTGAAAATCATAGAGCACCGTCTAGGAACTAACCCGCACAACCCCTGAAAATTTCACCAGAATCGGACTGAAACTTGGTATAGTTTTGGGCGTGACAAGGATTTACCACAGACAGACAGCTAGACATCAGAAAATGGATCAGGAAGCTCTCGAACGTAAAACGCAAGTGGAAATTTTGATTTTGGAGGACAAAAATGTTTTCAACTTCTTTCACGAACTCAAACTTCTCTTCTTCCGGTCGTGAGGAAGCAAAATATTAAGTCGCCGGTAGGTTACGAACCACAGACCATTGGTAGCCGCACCGCAATCCTTATTCTCCAAAAAGGTCAGGCATCTGTCCGATAGGAAATTTAAAGCTTTTCTCAAAGGTAACCTCAAATTTGAATTTACACAGCACATTTAAGAAGTTATGGCTGATTTCGTAATGTAAGGTCAAAAATCACGAAAAAACAATATGAAATTGAAAAAAAAAACTCGTTTTTAAGCGTGTTAAAAAAATTGTCAAGGAACAAAAGTTTGTGCAAATTCGTTTAAGAATCACTCCTGCTGTTTGGCAGACCTGTTTTGTGTACATCCTGTAAATTTATTTTGAGGTGGTAGGTCAACTCGTGTTAAATACTAGGAAAATGTAGCTATGTTACTTAATTTAATTAATTCCTCTTCGGTAGTTGGAATTGGAAAGGTAACATGTCATAAAGTCACGTTGGTATTGATCTGACTTCGGTTGTGAAACATTATTATTTCTGTCAAGATGTCCTTGGGGGAGCTCCGCCAGATACATTATTATATTTTGAGATGTGATTTCCAGGCGTGGGACCCAGAAGGTGAAGGAGACATGTTGGTTCACAATAACCCGTTCGACATCTACTCCATCAAACATTCATGCGGCCCTCATCCTCAGGTATTCTATCTCCTCTTCATATTACAGTATATAACTCCGCATGCGTTCCGTAGGTACGTACACTCTACAAAATTTAGTTATTTCGTATTTCTTATTGAAGAGGCTGCATAATTGAAACGGTGAGAAAGTACATGACACAAATCAGATTTTTGAGATAGGTGTTACGTACCTACACGTGGAAGCACCTAACTCTGGCAACTTTTCGCCGTTTTTTATATTGACAATAAAAATAATGTGGTGGGGGGGGGGGAGAGAACACCCAAAGTAGACGGATTTTAAATTATTTGTAAATCTCTTATATAATAACTATAACTATTTTAATTTACTCGAGGGTGGATCAAATACAAATAAGAACCAAATTATTTTTCTAATTGTTTTATCGCAAGATCAGAAAAACATATTTTTTCGGACGTCCCTTTGAACCTAGGCTTTGTTAGTAGAGGGACGACCTATTGGAATTTATCCAGGGGATGTGGGACAACCCAAGCAAGAGAAACTCAGGGCTACGCACCTCGCTGGGGGCTCCGTCCGTTCACCTTGAGCCTCGGCTAAACATTGAAAGAACGTGGAACAAGCTCTAATTCTAATTTCAGCTGAAATCTAGGGGGGCTTCATGATTTGTTTCTAGTCGCTCCAAGGGTTCTCCATTTCAAATTTCAGCTTTACAGGTTTAATATAAAAGAAATTGGATCCATCGCTATTGCAGTCTCGTTTTTCGTGACATTTTTCACTTGTTAGGTAGGTCCTGGTAAAAGCGTGTTCCACGCAAAAAAAAAAAAAAAAAAAAAAAAAACTCGGCGCTCCGCGCCTCGAAAGGGGGCAAGCCCCCTGGACCCCCGGTTACCTCTATTTACATACTTCGGACGAAATTATTGAAACACAGAATGTGTTTGCGTTGTCGCGCAACCAAGTGACAACCAAACAAGCGTCATTGTTTACTATTCATTTATAACATCAATTTATATAGTTATAGTATGAAACTACGAAAAAAAATACGAAATAAATTCGTGATAAATCAAGAGCGATTTATCAAGTAAATGTTCTAAAGAGGCTACATACGAAATTACAGCTTCCTAGAGTGTAAAGTATAGAAATTAGCTTTAAAAGCCACTCATCTGATCCGGACCCTGGACATCGTCAAGTAAATGTCCTAAAGAGGCTACATACGAAATTACAGCTTCCTAGAATGTAAAGCATAGAAATTAGCTTTAAGAGCCACACATCTGATCCGGACCCTGAGCATCGTCAAGTAAATGTCCTAAAGAGGCTACATACGAAATTACAGCTCCCTAGAGTGTAAAGCATAGAAATTAGCTTTAAGAGCCACACATCTGATCCGGACCCTGAGCATCGTCAAGTAAATGTCCTAAAGAGGCTACAAACGAAATTACAGCTTCATAGAGTGTAAAGTATAGAAATTACCTATTCAAATTATAATAATTATTTAACCTCCGCTTCACAAATCAAACCGTTTTCGTAATACTCAGATCACCTGCTATGAATCAAATCATCGAAACACAAGCTCAATGAAATCATCAGAAATTAACAAGCGGTTGCAATCATGTTCACAATATCAATTATTGAGAATGATCACCTGTGTGTAAACAATTATTTATATAACCATGCTCATAACTCAGTTTGTTGGACACGCACTTCGCAGTAGTTAACATAATATTGTTGGATAAATCGAGAGCTTTCGAACGAATGGTCAACGAATTTTGTGGGATGAAAAACGACGAAGTACCATATCCCTAGCAACGACTCGGTTGTACGTGAAAATCATCCGTCACACATTTCGTTACCATCCCGCGTTCCATTTTCGGCTAGTTAGTCCATGGCTAAAACACATTCTGTGTTAAAAGGTAACCGCATACAAATCCGTTTCAGACCATTCTAAGACCGAATGTGAAAAACTTCTACCGTCGACCACAACTTGTGGAATCCAAACCTTGGGAATGTCGGATTTGCTATCGTGGTGGGAGGTGGAGAGGGTAATTACCTATTCTTTCAAGCGTTGTCCAAGCTACAATCTCGACCGATTTTCGTGATTTTTTTTTTTTTTTTTTTTTAATTTTGAATTTGGTCTAGTTTTGGACCATACCTATGTCAAGAGTTTGGAATTTCATCACGGAAAGGGGTGAATGAAGGAGGTAAAAGTGATAAATCGTGGTGTAAAGTGATAAATCGTGGTGTTCAACTATTCTTGTCAGATGTTCGTGGGGTTTTTTTTTTTTTTTTTTTTTTTTTTTTTTTTTTTTTTTTTTTTTTTTTTTTTTTTTTTTTTTTTTTTTTTTTTTTTACGCTCATTTCGTGAGCTAACTTAATGGGTGGATTTTAGATATAGATATTTTGGTCTAATATGTAGATATTTTTAGCCTGAGCTTCAGAACTATTTTAATTTTAACTTTTGACCACATTTTCGGAATCAGCATTAAATTTACTATAAGAATAGTGTACTTGAGTTCTTAAAAAGTACCATCCGAAGACCCTCACATCATCTCAAACATTGATGATTTTGAAAAAAGAATATTTCTGAAAATCTTTAAAACTTTAGTACTCTGCCCAAACGAATCCTGGAAACTGGCAAATCTCATGAAAACTGCTTCGTCTAATACACTTTCCAACGGTATAATCAAGTTTACTTTTATTTTGTTATTTAGTGGAGAAAATTATGTTTTAATGTTAAAAAATGTGGGTTTTTCAATGAAATTGTTGGTTTTCTCGAAAGATGACCCTCCATGAACCTACGAGTATGGGGTTGGTTTCTATGTATTTTTTCACGCTGTATCGAATGGTAACATTTGTAGATCTCTCCAACTCCGTTATAATCGAGTTTTACACTTAAAATCGCAAATGTTTAGTTTGTTTGTTACGATTAAATGAATGTGTGTTATGGGGTAAAACTAGTTAATTAAAGTGTAAAACTCGATTATAACGTAGTTGAGAGATCTGCAAGAGTTTTCATTTGATCCAGCGAGAAAAAATACATAGAAACCGACCCCATACTCGTTAGTTCATGGAGGGTCATCTTTCGAGAAAACCAACAATTTCATTGAAAAACCCACATCTTTTAACATTAAAACATTATTTTTTCCCCTAAATAACAAAATAAAAGTAAAATTGATAATACCGTTGGAAAGCATATTAGATGAAGCAGTTTTCGTGAGATTTGCCAGTTTCCAGGATTCTTTTTAAAAGAGTAGTAAAGTTTTAAAGATTTTCAGAAATTTTATATTTTCAAAATCGTCAATGTTTGAGCTGATGTGAGGGTCTTCGGATGGTACTTTTTAAGAACCCAAGTACACTATTCTTATAGGAAATTTAATGCTGATACCGAAAATGAGGTTGAAAGTTAAAATTAAATGAGGCAAAGTGGAGAAATCCGAGTTTTAAATGAATAAACACGGTATTCCTGAAAAAACCTTTAAAAAATCATATCTCGAGTACGGATTGAGATAAAAATATGCGGTTGGCGGCATTTTACTCCATTTTTGATGTAGTTTCACCCAAATTTTTTTTTGCATTTGCGAGGGAATCACCCTGTATAAAGCTTTTCTACTGTGATCATCATCTTTCATCTATTTACCTCTTTTTTCGGACAGGTGTGTTTGAACTTCGACTTCCGTAAGATCTCGGGTGAGTACACGGAGTATTCTCTGAAAGCTGTGGCTATTGACGAGGACAACGTTCAGACGAAAGCTGAGCTCCTGTTGGAGCAGTATGGACGTACGGGGAGCCTCTACCCCCACAATGTGGTTCTCATGCCTTTGGGGGACGACTTCAGGTTCGACCACGACATCGAATGGGATCAGCAGTATAGGAACTACAAGAGGTGAGGGTGAATAACCCAATATATATTGGTATATTTAATGTGTATCGATTGGTGGAGAAATATGAGCTCCTGTTGGGGTAGTACTGCCGAATTAGGAGCCTCTACCCCCACGATGGGGTTCTGATGCATCTGAGGGACGACTTCAAGTTTGACTACGACATCGAATGGGTCCAGCAGTTCAGGAACTACGAGAGATGAGAGGGAATAGCCCAATGTATTGGTATATTTAGTGTACCGATTGGTGACGAAATCTGAGCTCCTGTTGGAGTGGTACTGCCGAACAGGGAGCCGACCAGGTTCGACCACGAGATCGAATGGGACCAGCAATATAAGATATGAGAGGGAATAGCCCTATTATTGGTATAGTGTGTATCGATTGGTGGAGAAAGTTGAGCTCCTGTTGGATCAGTACGGCTGGTCTCTAGGAGCCTGTGTTCCCGTGCTCTATCCCCACAATGTGGTTCCAATGCCTCTGGGGGACGACTTCAGGTTCGACCACGACATCGAATGGAAACTGCCGTGCAGAAGTTACAAGAGGGGGAATTCCAAAGTTTGAGGGGGTTAAAATTTGTTTTTCTTGGTCGATTACAAAAATGTATTATTGAAAATAATTAACGGAAATTGCAAATCTAATTATGGGAATATTCTCAGGAGAGTCTATTATTTGGGCCATCATTAAATATTTTGATCATCTGCTTATGGTGTGAGCTGGTGATTTCAGTGGATCTGTGTCTGGTTATCATGTTACTAATTCATTATATTTTACATTTTACATCTATAGTATCTATCTTTTGGTTTTGCAGGTTGTTCGATTACATCAACAACAAAAAAGCTTACAATGCAGAAGTAGCGTTTGGCACAATCTCAGATTATTTCAAAGAGGTCCGGCGGCGTACGAGGGACTTCAAAACTCTCAAAGGTAATAAAATAGGGAAGATTTGTGAAATATTAATGTGCAAATTATTATGCAGGAGGACAACTCATTGATTTATACAATAAGGTACGGCTAAAGCCAAAATTGCTTGTGTAACGGCCCAAAAATATTATTTAGAATGAGATTTTGTTGCCATAAAATTTGAAGTTTGCAATCTCATTGACACTTTTTCAAATTTCAAAACAATGTGCTGCATTCCTGAAAGTTGTACTCGAGTAGAAACTGCTGAAATAAGTACAGGATAGAAGTGCGTAGTGATCCTATCATACAGCTGAGTTTAACCCGGATAAATATTTTCAAATGGAAAATTCCGCCGGCGAATTGGTTTTTTCCCCGAGACCTCATCCAGCTGCAGGAGCTCAGCGCTGCGTCACCTCTCCCCGCTCAGGTATTTCAGCTATTGACGGATTTCCTTCCACATTCTTGCTCTCGTCTTCTCTCGAATCGTTTGGATTCCCGCCCGGTCCGACTTTCCCGATCTTTTTCTCATTCTTCCTTCGCACATCTGATGGTATTGCTTTATCAGTATTGCTTCCTCACTAGCAATGAGAACTTATATCCTTCAGCAATAATGAGAACATTTTCATAAGTTACAAACTTCAATTTTGTTTTCTAAAATCAGTGAATAAAATATCAGTGCTTATTGACCTTGTAATTATTTGTTGATATCGGAAATTGTAAAGAACACGATCACGAAACTGACCGTGAGACGGAACTGCCCTGAGTTTCACGTTGATTAAAACTTTGAATCTTTGAGTTCGGGCCAGAACTGACGTCTGAGGTAAAATTACAAACCAGGAGGTCGTTAAGTTGAATGCATTTCTCATCTTGTGATTTCCAAATATACAAAGTTATTTCTTCCTTTTTCGCAGGAGATTTCTTCGTGTATTCCGACATTTTCTCTGAAGGGAGGCCAGCGTATTGGAGTGGCTACTTCACGACTAGGCCGTACTGGAAGGTCCTGGATAGAGAACTCGAGGCTCAACTAAGGTGAGGACGTAGTTTGTTATATGTGTCTACTTAGCTAATATGGATGATACAAAAGATTTTTAATGATAATTTCTTGATTTAGCTATGATACTTATTCCAAAGGTAATGAAGGATATTGATTAATATTGGCTATTTTAACTAAATACTACTAGGTGTCAAGAAGAATTTCGTTACAGGGATAATACAAATTGGTCAATTGAACTTTTCTATCACAAGGAACCTCAATACTATAAGAATAGAACTTTGTTATTCTTCAGTTGGCATTAGCCACTAACAATAGCCATGAAGTACGAAGTACCATTAAGAGACGAATGAAAAGACGGGTTCCATCCTGATCAGCTGGGTTTGTTAAATTCTCTCCTTTTCACCATAGGAATTCGAAATTTGGTGGCGAGCCGCTCTGAGAACCAATAGAATCATTAAATCAGTTCCTCTTTTCTGATAAGCTGAGTGAGCTAAATTCCCTCTTGTTAACCTTAGCTGTAGATTGGTATTTGTGCTGTGATTGTTATAATTGTCACTTGTCTCAATAACGATCTCGATCACTTGAAATCTTATCTGATAACTTTGTTACCTAGATCAGCGGAAATCCTGTATGCACTTGCTCTGAACCGAGTTCGGCGGATGGGCTTCAACTCGACTTTGAAGATTTTGGAGCGGGACTTCGAAAAACTTCAAACGGCTCGGCAGGCCTTATCCATTTTTCAGCACCACGATGCCATCACTGGTAAGGATTTTGGTTTATTATTTTCAATAATTTGAACCTTTGAAATCAACAGAAAAATAAATTTTAACCGCTACTCATAATTTATTGATTTTTGTCCCGAAGTTTTAAAATCATTTACAAAATTGTCAGCTGTCATAAATTTGATAAAGTGAAATATTTATTTGCGAACAATGGAAATGAAAGGGAACCATCTAAAGCCTAACCAGCACATTCCCTGAAAATTTCATCAAAATCGGATGAAAACTTTGGAAATTAGGTTGCAACAAGGATTTCCAGACACACAGACAGACACGTACCAGAGTTGTCCGGAATGGTCTAAATCGTAAAATAAATGTAGAAAATTTGGCTTTGGATTTTTTTTTTTTCAATGAAAACTAAGCTAATAGGTAGACTAGGAACCAAAATCGTTTGAATTCGATTGTTTCAAACGTGCTACTTTAAAAATGTGCTAATTTGGCTGATACAACGCAGTTCGCAACGAACTGAGCAGATAGCAGTAGGTCAGGCGAACTGGTAGGGCGCCAAAGAACGGTTCGGGTAAATGCAATGCTCTGTTGACGAGTTGTGCAGGGAGGTCGTGACCAGAAACGAGGAAGGGGAGCAGGGAACGGGTCGTATAAACCCCGCTAAAATAACGATTTATTCGTCTTCTCATCCCACACTCCTGCGGGGGCCCTTCGCAGTAATTGCCGTCGTTAGTTTATTATTTATTCCATTATAATAAAATTCATCTCTTGACATCCTCAGGCACTTCCAAGGCTTTGGTGATGCATGATTACGCCCTCAAAATGTTCGATGGCATCACAGAAGCCGTGTCTGTCCAGGGCTACGCTCTGCAGACCATCCTCACCCGACCTGATGCTCTGGAGCAGCTGCCGCTATCTACCAGGTGAGTCCTGAACTTAAATATTTGATTAAAAGGTGGAGCATGAAGCTTCAAACAATAGCTGAAGAAAGGCATAATTCTCTATCGTGGTCTACAGCAACTTTTGCTTCCGATTCCACCTTCAGGTAGAGCAGTCCCAACTCAACGACCCACGACTTGAAATTTTTGAGGGTCGCAACCCACGAGTTTTATAAACCTTCACATTCTACCTGACATGTTATACAAAATCTGTGAAAAAGCTGGTTGCCCAAAATTGGCGTATAGTTTGAAAAATCATCGATTCAATTGACACGAATTGGCGTAGTTTAAAAAATCATCGACTCAATTGACACGTGATTATACATAAATATTTTTTTGACAAATCGTTAACAATGACACTGCGAAAAGAAAGTTGCCCTCGCGAATCTGGTACAGGTCTTGGGGGTTTTCGAGGGTGCCGAATTCGAAGCTCGCTTTTCATGTAGCCATTTAATTTTTGAGGTACAGCACCTGCATTTTTGAAAAAATCCACTAAAATTGCAGGATAAGTTATGTCCAATTGAAAGGTGCTATTCTTGTTACAAATTTAACGCTGATCACGCCCACACCACAAATAATGGTCTAAAACGCCTCCTCATTATGTTTTTTCGTCAAATAACTGTCAAAAAGACGTGTTTTTGTGAATATACCTACCCACCGAGTAAAAATAAGTTGTCAAAAAATGACAAAAAACACGTTTTTTTCGGTAGTGTTGACGAAAAAACACATTGAGGAGTCGTTTTAGACCATCATTTGTGGTGTAGGTGTGATCAGCATTAAACTTCATGTGATGAGTGTGGGTGTACTAACTTTTCACAAGGACATGCGCTAAGTTGCAAGACTGGTGGCCTGATTTCTAGGAGGCACAATAAAGTGAGGGACACTTTGGGAGTGCTGATGTCAACAGCTTGGGGTAACTGTCTTAGAGAGCCCATCATTGAAGAGGCATCGGCGACGAATCCAGGATTGCGAGGGGGTCTGGCATGCAGAGGAGTGTGGGAACCACAGAGGATGGCGTTATTTGACGTCCGTGTCGTTGACACCGACGCCCCCTCATATGTTTCCCGTTCAGTCCTCTCAGTCCTGATAGCTGCAGAACAGGAAAAAAAAGATAAAATACCTGGATGCATGTGAAACGTCTCATGCTTCATTCCAGCCTTTGGTATGTTCTGTGGACGCTACGTTCGCCCCTCAGATGGCCGGATTTGTGAGAGTGTTGGCTGAGCGGCTGCAAGAGGTCTGGATGCGTCCTCAGAGTGCCATTAGGGGATATTTAAGGGCCCGCGTCGCCTTTGTGGTAATTCGTGCCTCTAGTACGTGCCTGAGAGGCACACGCAAAAAATGGCGAGCGGCTGAAGATTTGCTGGGGTTTGGAGATGGGGCGGCCCTGCATTTGGCATAATAGAAAGTGGAACATCGTCTTTCCAGAAGCATAACTTTTTTCCGTCAACCAGAAGACCACTTTTTGCTGTTGCCAAATCCCTAATTTGTTAAATATATTGTTTTATATTTTTAAAAAAGCATTAAATTTCCTATAAGATGGTACAATTTGATGAAAAAAACTGATAAATTAAAAGTATGGTGTAATTATGACCCTCTGGGTCAAAAGTTGGAAAAATTGCAAAAAATCAGTTATCACACCTCTAGAGCTGCTGTTTACGTCTCATTCGACGTAAAAATAGTCCAAGTAATAGCAAATGTTTTTCGAGTCGCCAAGTGGTGTAATTTGTACATCATTTTCAAAAAACTGTAGAAAAGTCTTCAAAAATAGGAGAAAAGCCACGTTTTTTGGCAGTTTTTTAGCAACAGGCACGTTAGGGAGGTATTTCAGATCCATCGTGTGTGGTACACGCATAGGCGTGTTCAGTGTTTGATTTTCAACAAGAATAGCATCTTTTAATTGAACACAAATTTATTATCCTGGAATTTTAGTGATTTTTTTTCTTCAAAAATGCAGGTGCCGTACCTACCGCAAAAATTAGGCCTGATGCACATGAGCTGCAAAGTAATTGGGACGCTGAGATTGTTTTCAATCGGATAGTCAGAAAGACGTTGGGAATGCACAAGGGATGCCGATAGCTATCCGATACCCTTGGCCTATCTAGGTAGGTATCGGGGCTGCCGCTGATCTCTCCCCCTATCTGCGTCTTTTAGCGAATTTTTGAAGAAAATTAAGCTATTGCTCTCGCCTCAAAATTTGTAGAATGTGAATTTTTGAAAACATTTTATGCAGAAATCCGTTTCAGGCTATTCTGAATCATATTCTGAAGTTTAACGCATTTTTTAATGTATTTATGTATGTATGTATGTATGTATGTATGTATGTATGTGTCATTCCAGACGATAACTGTCCGTAGAATTGTACTAGAAACTTCAAACAAATTCTAAAATGTTAAGGACACAAAACGAAAGTTCAAGTTCGTTGGCCAGCATGATCGGATCACATCTTCGGGTTGAAATTTTCAAAAATGTAGTCAAAAATTTCAAAATAGCCTGTTTTTTGCGATTTGTTGTGCGAAATAATGTTTTCAGCATTCTAACATGGGGTATATTTGGAATCAGCGTCAAATTTCCTATAAGAATATGTATCAAGTTTTCAAAAATTTCAAAGTTGAAAAATCAGACAAAAATCGAAACAACTGCCTTCAATACTGACCACATTGGACATCGAAATCTATGAATATATACCTACATTTGTCTTTGAATCTACAAGATTAGTTTAATAATAATAAAGTATGAGTACCTCCTAATTATTTTTAATAATTTTATTCCATGTTTGTCCATCAAAATCATAAACTAAAATTTCTCTACACGATCAATAGCGACTGAAATGTCGAAGATTTCTTCAAAAATTCGTTCATGGGGTCATGCTGCATGACTGGACTTTTTTCTATCCCTCGCGTTTCACTGGCATCGCGACAGTGCACAAGACATCGCTGCGTCCGTTCTATCTGGTGCTTTTTCGGCAATCATTTCCAAAGGTGGTACGGGAACTCTCACTGCATTTTCTTGCCCTTTTATTGCATCGCTGATTCTTGCAGCCAATTCATCAAATGAACGACATTTGAAAATAATTGAAGAATTTTTGTTCTATCTTTCATGTGCTCAGAACTCAGATTGATATCAAAGAGATAGGATAGAAGACGATCTCAGCTTTCCGATTACTTAGCAGCTCATGTGCATCAGGCCTTAGACGTCTAACTAAGTGAAAAACGGTCTTCAGATTCAGAACCCTCGAACCCCCCCCCCCCCCCCCCCCACCTAGTAACAGATTCGTGGGACGCAACTTTGATTTGTTGTTTTGTTGGACAGTGTAATTAATCCTAATCAAAAATATAAGTAACGGTGAGCTATGTTCACAGGTTCATTCTACCAGACACGGACAGAGAAAGCTACGAAAGTCTTCCTAACAAAGTTCCTATCAGTGTAAAATCGGACCACCCACGGAAAATCATCGTTTTCAATTCACTCGGACAATACCGACAAGAGGTGAGTTGTCATTTATTGGGAGGTTTTCACTTCAAACTTTTAGTTTACCTACTCTTCTGTTCAAATCGGAACAACTGAATTTTAAACCAGTTATTTCTAACTGATAGAACTGAAATTGTGTGAACATGTTATGACTGGTGAACACACGCATGGGTGACTCTCAAAAACCCAAATTTTGGGCCTGCTGATTTTTCGACAATAAAGGTGGGTAATTCTTTGGTAATAGTTGGCTCCATAAACTTTTACATATGAATAGACATGTTAGAACAGGCATTCCTATATTTGAAAAGAAGAAAGTTTAGGGTCGGAAAGTGATATTTACCTCATCTATCCCTACTTATATATCGAATAGAAAACATCGTTTAGCATCCAAACCTCAAGAATGATAGCCTGCGTGAAAGTCGAGTTTTTTCTATTTATTTTTGTATCTTAGCTCGAGCGTCATTCGTTCTACAGCGCTCCCTTGCACTAGTGACTCCCTAGGTTCCACCTAATTTTAGAGCCATTCTACTCATTGGATTTTGATTTTTTTCCAGAATTGAGTCTATTTACAAATTTGGGAAAAAAAATGTTTGTGGGTCCGGACCGAAAATCAACTTGTGTGTCCTTAAACTTCTTTCATCGCAAATCGCACGATGAGGATGAAGCAAACCATCCTAAGTATTTTAAGAAGTTTGTTGCGTTCCCATTCACCATGATATGAAAGATTCGTTCGGACTGATCATTCTGAACTGTTCTATTCAGGCCACGCACAGTCACACCGTTCTTAACCCGTTATACCAGTTCTGGATTTTCTTCTGAAAGGAAGGTTCGGGACATGCTCACAGAATATTTTCAGCATAAGCAGGGGTGCCCCCCCCCCCCCCCCCCCCAAGCGCAACGACTCGAGCCCCCCCCCCCAACTCCCGACCCCCCCAACTAAAATATTTATTAAATATGTAATGTAAAATGTATTTCTAGTTTTACAAATGTTAGTGATTAATTTTTAATTGGCAGTAAAACAAGTACAATAAGTATATGTAGAATTTCAATTATCTACAGTAACTATATACATTGCTCAAAATACACCATTTAGGCTACTATAGCTAAACAAGCCATATTATATAGTATATTATATTTAACGTTATTAGTTATATGCCTTATTAGGTTTGCCTAATATCGACAGAGCAGTTTTTTTCTTTGTGCTGATGATAAAGAAAATGCATCAATTATTTCCTCATTAGATATAGGCACTCACAACGCATGCGCACAATACCTGTTTCTACAACATATTATCCAATAAAGTAATTCGAATTGAAAACAGCTGACGCTAGCAAATTGTTAGTATAAATCTTATTACTTGTTCATAAAAAAATTAAAAAATACTCA
This sequence comes from Adelphocoris suturalis, assembly GCA_030762985.1. NCBI lineage: Eukaryota > Metazoa > Arthropoda > Insecta > Hemiptera > Miridae > Adelphocoris > Adelphocoris suturalis. The sequence goes on from CM061042.1 coordinate 30,218,602, forward strand.
TTTTTCTAACCCCCCCCCCCCCCCCCAAATTTTAACGACGCAGTTTGCGTCGGGACCCCCCCCCCCCCTTGTGGGCACCCCTGGCATAAGCCAGCCCCGCCATATTTCGATTTATCGTCTATTTCTCGTGCATTGTTTATCCCGTTTTCTGCTGTTTATTGATTTTCTTTTTCTCATTATTAATCACAATGTTATACAATTTATTTGCGTTTTTAACCATTCTTGTACTATGAATGATTGGTTCAATGAAGGTCTCTCATTGTTCTGAATCATCGAAGCGCGTTCAGATGTCACACGTTCCGAACGGGGTTTGGAATGGTTCTCAAAATGGGTAGAGCCCACAAAACGTGATCAGCGAGGTAAAACTACTGGAGTGATCGCCAGGTGAGCGAAAAAACGGTCCGAACGGGACCAGTGTGGGTTCAAATGGTGGGCTACTGAGACCGCCGGGCGGTTTCTGGCGTTGAACGCGCTGTCGTTTACACACTCCTGGACCTCACTACCGTGGTTGAATCTTACTAAAATTTATATATTATTCATCTGCATGAACTACGGAATCTGACAGTATAAATACTTTTTATTTTATCACGCATATGAATTTTTAATAATGTAAATCATATAAGTGTTGTTAAAGCGGGACATGAAAAAGTTACTAAGCGTAAACTTTTTTTATTTTTAGGACAGAAACAAACTTCCAGCGAGAAAGTTGTAGCTAATTAGTTGATCTACAACTTTTATTCCAAAAATTATTTTATAAAGTGTTTGGTTTTCCCATAATCCGTCTCGAAAGAAGCTGGACAATGTTCGCCGCGCCAAAACCAAGTCGCGCGCCGCGCTGCCGTTCGACCCAATGATGCTGTGTTACAACGTCAATCTAGTTCTAAGAGAAAATACAAAAAGTTTCACAACTTGTTGTATATTTAGATACTCTTATTCGATTGCAGAAATTGGTTTTCGTTTTATTACCTCTGAAACGGTTTATTTTTATTTTCTATGGATAAATCATTTCATTTGGCGAAAACATTTATTGGTATAATTAACAGTAACTAAAGTATTTTTCTTGTGCGGTATTAATGTATCAAGATAATTGTATGATGTTGGCCCATTAGTTAACATTCTTGCCTAGAAATCCAACATTTTTAAGCGAACGTCAATGTTTAAGTTCTAAGATTCAAATTTTTTACTTTAATTTAAGACAAAAATACCGCTCATAAATAATTCTTTTTAGTCTGAAAATATCTAAACATTACTGTTGTACACCAACAAAAAGCCTACTGGGTCGAAAATAAATGTTCATGTCTAGAAATCTAAGAAATATAGCGAGCGATGAGGTTTTTTTAACGAAACTCTCAACTAACTATTCTTTTTACAGCAAACCCCCTGGTTAAAAGTAGTTAATTTTAGTATCAAAAGTTCGAGAATCTATTCAGAAATATGGATCAGAAGGCCATTCAGTAAAAAAAAAATTTTCCCTTGCTGCAAATCTAGTTCGAGTGACCGGGCGTCGCGTTTTTCCCTATCTCGCCCATGCTAAGCGCTGCCGCGCTAGCCCACCATTTGAGACGCGACGTTGAACGCAGCCGGACCGAAACTCGGTCACCGCAACTCATGGGCGCGAGCAGTCCAGTAGTTGTAAGTCTTTGAACGTGATTTGAACGAGGCACGGAATTGAGATTTTCTACGTTTGAGCGAGAAAATATTCTTCAAAGTGCTGCGTAATTTCATTTTCTTTCCATGAGTACAAAAGAAGGGCAAAATACGATGTCAAAAACATCTACTCGATTTCCCTAAGTCAACTAGAACCAAAATCATCGGCTTTGAACGAGAATTTTTTTTTTTTTAAACTAGTATTGACTCATGCACCTAGTTGCACACGTTGCACCTAATTGCAAAACGTTTGAAACGACAGCCTTCGCAAGGTGGAACCAATAGTTCTAGTCCAAAGTTGTTGAACTATTAGTAGCACGTGCATATGCCCAATCGTTAATTTCACAGAACATCTATTTGTACGAGCTATTGTCCTAAACTCGCTGAAAGTTTGAGGGTGGCGATGATCAAGATTACTTACGGATTTCATTGGACTTAGATCTGTAATGGTCATGTCTTTTTTTAGACCCTTTCGATTGTTGATCGAAATGCATATATTCTATTTTATTGCAGTCTACGATACATCGATGACTATGAGTTTAATTGTCATTTACGATCTCAGGTGATTCGGTTGAAAGTTAAAAACCCCAACGTGCGAGTGATGGATGCAGATTCGAACGAAGTCCCCAGCCAGGTGAATCCAGTGTGGAACATGACACATTTCAAGAGCCAGGTAAGGCAAATTTAGCCATAAAACCTTCACTTGATGACAGATAAACAAAATACCCAATACCCATGAGTTCTATATTGATACTAAAGCATCAACTTTACTGAACATATAGGTGTCAATAAGCCTTAGGAAGTGTTAGCCTATTTGGAATACAACTAAAATACGTTTTTTCTTTTTCAAAAATGTACATGTATAGTGGGGGTAAATCACAACACAGGGATGAATCACAACAAAATCGGTTTCGAGATTAAAATGGGTCTAGCTCAGCTCCTAATTGGTGTATAAAGGTGGGATTTTTCACTGGTAACACGTATGTTGAAGAAATGACAGAAAATACACGGCTATAGAATGACAGAAAATAGTGTTTGTTTGTTGGCTAGCCTGCATCCCCCCCCCCCCCCTCATGGATCACGCATTGATCAGAATTCAGATTTCATAGAAAACTGCACATTAGTTAACCCCTTCGCGACGGGCGTCGTTCAGCCACTGCAACGCGCCTGGCCTGACTGCCTCGGAGCCCTCCAACCCCCCGTGCCTGAATAATTGGCCCTCCACGCGCGGTGAACCACCTTCGCTTTTCGGAACTGGATCAAGAGTATTAGAATTTGAAATTTCCCGAGTATCATGATCACCATCACTGCTTTCGAGAAAATCTTCAAAACAATTGTCTTTGAGTTGATCCAAAAAGTTTGTTGAACGAGCCTCAATTTCAACGTCAATCACATCACTACCTAACTCACTGTCACTCCCGGTTATTATTTCGTTAGGAATTTTTTCATCCGTTCACCTGTGAGGAATAAAAACGTAAAAGAAAGTACAAGTATGGAAACAGGTATGAGTAAAATTATGACAAAGACCGAATGCGGGCAAAAAATAACAGTGTCCAAGTCAACGTTTTTCCTTCTCGACAACGTCGTTGATCTCAGCGCATTCTATTAGATACTAGACGTAAATGTTAGTTACAATGCCTCTCAATGGATGGCATGAGAGTCGATAGAATGGAGGGAAATTCGAAAACGCGAAAGCAGGCGTTACGGAGCACTTGATGGCCGACGTATTAATACGTCATTAGGCGTTACGGAGGACATCTGTGCCGACGTATTAATACGGCGGCCGTCGCGAAAATGGTATTTCTAATGTGATTTATTTCTAGCGGCCTCAGTGGCCTTGGGTGGCAGTGGTAAGTAGTATTAGAACTGCAGATATGTATTTTTTAGGATAATTTTGGTAATGGAATCAAGCAATCTCATTAATACTTATTTATTCTATTTGTCCCATTCTGACCAAACCATTCCAACTATATCAGGTTATAGCGGCCTCAGTGGCCTTGGGTGGCAGTGGTAAGTAGCTGAAGTACTTAGCTATATGTGCTTAGAACTGTAGAATAATGTATTTTTTAGGACTGTAACTGCTCTTGGTAATGGAATTTTGTCAAGCAATCTCATTAATACTGCCCATATTATAAAAGTACCTATTTGTAGTCCCATTCTTCAATCCCAATCCTTTTAGGTTTGTTCCGGTGACCAAACCATTCCAACTACAGTTGGATTGAGGTGGAGGCGTTTTCTCCTCTCCCCATCCCTGTTTGGGTCGAACGGTTGAAGTGTGGTTAGAATGTGGAAAGAGGATACTCGTTAGGTGGGAGGTGGTAGGATGATTCCCTCTATAATGGGCATAAGACCACTGTGTTCGGGAGGGACTGATAGAAGCAGGTATACCAGGGGGATGCAGGTGTGCCTGTTGGAATACTGATGGAAGCAGGTAGGACGCAGGAGGGGCTATTGGAAGCAAGTATACTGGGGGAGGACTCATGGAAGCAGGTATGTATACCAATGGAAGTACTGATGGAAGCAAATATGCCAGGGAAGTACTTAATGGGGGCTAGTGTAACAGGGGGGGGGGGGGGGGGGGGGGGGGGGGGAAAGGTGGCCAGTACACAGAAAGATGAGACAAGATGACTTGCTCCTTGCTGTAAAAAAGGCTTGAGAAGTAAAATAATGATGCCAGTGGAAGCAACCTCAACTGGGGGGGAGGGGGGGGGGGGGCAGTTGGTGCTTCAACAGTCAGTGCACCTCTAGTGTCCCCTCGCTCATGGTACCATTTATTTGTAAATGTAGAATACGCCACCCTTCAAGGCCTGAATTGGCACTGACCTGACAGAGAGAAGGTGTGTGTACCTTTGTCCTCACCTGAAGAGAATCTGTAGCATCCGCATGGGTGCTTGAGGACAGAAGACGGTGCTCTAATTCGGGGGGGGGGGGGGGGGGGGGGGTACTATTATGCTAGGGTGGAGTACTGATGGAAGCACGTACTCCAGAAGATGGACTGATGGAATCAGGTGAGGGCTTGAAACATGATAGATATGAATAGTAACTCCTTTTCGATTCTTGCGAATGACACATCTTGGGATAGTTCCTGAGCTATCGGCTTTCAGGATATCCTCTAGGTGTGGCAGGTTAATTGCCTTCACCCTTTGAAGGAGTAACTACTCCATTTCCATCACCACCTTTTCATGAACAACTGCTCCAGAGGGGCGGATATACATTAGGAGGACTTACGGTTAGCACATTAGCAACCCTCTAGGACTAAACAACTTGACCTCTAAGCTCTCCTTCTAGAATACCCCAGGCAGACGGACAGATTTTTTTATATTTTTTTAATTTATTTTTTTTAATTTTATTTTTGGAGTCTACGAATCTTAAAACGTAAACCAAAAAATTTTGAGGGGGGGGGGGTAAAAATGGTCTTCTTGGTCGATTACAAAGGTTCATTATTGAAAACAATAAACCAAAACAAAGGAAACCGATAACATTTTATTTTCCTTCGATTAATTTTTTTTCTGGCCGCATTGAATAATACAATGATCCTACAATACAATACAATAATGTTCTTTTGATGAGCGTAAAAGAAAAGTTAACAGTTTTCAAAAAACATATGTAAAAAAAGTACACAAATGGGTTGCACTAGGGCGCTTTTCGAAATGTAATGCCAGTAACATCCTCAATCCTCTTCACATAACTTGTAGAAAAATCGTTCCAGTAAATGTCATATATCTAATTGCTATGTAGAGCATAAGATAAACACCAATTATGTATAAGCGAATGTTGCGAGATTAGTACAATAGTCCTTAGGCAAAGAGGTCATGTTCCATCTATTTTATAGTATTTATTAGCTAGATTCCAACAAGTATATGAAATCTGTAGGAAACTATCTGTAAGATCATAAATGTATGTATAGTCTGTCAATTATTAGGACCATTGAGAGCTTCGACTCTATAGCAACTGTGTACATCCAAGTGAATCACGAGTTGATTAGAAGAGGCACAATGCACTAGGACTGTAGCATTAATTGTTAGACATTTAAGGTGAATACTATTTACATGCGAAACCTGTAAGATCACGTTCTCAGAAGGAATAAATTATGGGGAAATAAATTGTTTCTTTGTCCCAGAATTTGCCCTTTTTCTAAGAATCACCCTGGTACCTACGTTTCTGTTTCAATAATTTTATGTTTTACCAGGCATACGACGAAGCGGATCCACCTCACCTTAGAATGATGGACACGATGTTTGAACTCGTCTTCCTCGCCGAACTCCCTCCACTCGCAATCACCACTTTCAGTATCGAGGTGTGCAAAAAGCATTATAAATTTTGTATTAGATAAAATCTTTAAACATATTGTTGAAAATAATGCGTGGGTCATTCTTATTCAAAAGCTACATTTGGGTGCTCGAGAGATGGTTAATTGATCAATTACCTACCGAACTTATTTTTATACCATACGCATTTTTGCTTCCGAGACTGCAAGGCAACGGAAGCTTTGTTTTCACTTTCGAAATGAAAAAAAAATTTTGCTCCAAAATCAAAATTTCCACTCGCATTTTGCGTTTCAGAGCCTCCTGAACAAATTTGGTTCCGTGTCTGTCTGTCTGTCCGTCCACATTTCCTTGTAACAGCCATAACTTCCACAATTTTGATCCGATTTTAACCAAATTTTCAGGGATCGTGCTGGTTAAGCTCTAGATGGTCCCCTATCAACTTCATCATGGAATCAACGGTAGCTTCTGGGCAGGCGCTAACGTGAATTCCTTGTGACGGTCATAACTCGGTCAATGTTGAACGGATTTCGGTTTTCAGGGATGATGTGGGTAAGGTCCCTTGAGGTCCCATAAGACAATCATCATAATTGCATTAGCGGTACGCTCTGCGCATGCGTGAACGAAATATTCTTGTTACGGTCCTTGCAACAGCCGTAATTTCCACAATTTTGATGCGATTTTCTTCAAATTTTTAGGGATCGTGCGGGTATAGCTCTACATGGTCCCCTATCAGTTCCGTCATTTAGACGAAATTTTCAGGGAACATGCGGACTACATCCTGGATGGTCCCATATTAAAATAAAAATTTTCCTTATTAATTTCATTTATTATATGTACCATTCAGCTTCCAATTTCCCACCTTATTAATTCCCTGATGCCAGAACCGGTCGTTTATAGTTTTCTGGAATTTAATGGTGACGTACTGTGAAGGTCACGAGGAAGCTCATGTGCCATTTCCTTGGCAGTGTATTTTCTAGTTCCATCCTTTCTCAAGTACGCTGCACCACTGTAATCTTGTCAGTTCATTCAATTTTATTTCTGTAAATTAATGAAATGAGCAGAATTTCGAGCACCTAATCTCTTGTGTGTTACTGCAATTGATAATTCGATTCTAAGCTCCCCAGTTGACAGAATGAACAAATTTATGCTTCATAGAAAGTACCTAGGCTATTTCCAAATTTGAACTATTTCTATTTTGGTTGTATTGCCAAGTATCAAAAAAAAAATCCCACTGTCTCAGTTAATTTTAATATCCAAAATAGGACAATTTACATTGTTTTCTATTGAAAGGTCGGCAGAGGAGGGGTCAGAGCGAGCATTTTTTGCAAGGACTGCGCCCGCAACGATCACTTCCCAGCCAAAGCGATACAACAGGGTGACATCCAAGTGGAGAATGAAAATTTTCGGATTACGGTGGATGGACGGACAGGGTTCCTCAAATCCATAATGGAAAAAAAGACTGGTAAGTTTATGAGTTTATTATTTTTATTATTGTTAGATATAATGGTTGTAGCTCCCCCAATCTACTTATTTTATAGCAAGATATGGGTGTGGTTATTATTATGGGTGTCCCATCAGTAATGATCAATGTTGGGTATTTTAACTTTAAAATTGTTTTCATATTTTTGACTGGCAGACGTTTGATGAACGTTTGCAAAGCTTGTGGTACCCCTCGGAACATAACTCACATTTGTAATATAATCAGTTCGATTTACTTTGCAATTTCTTTCACTTTTTTCATGCAGGTAAAATTACGCAGTGCGGTCTCCAGTTTGGTGCGTACCCCTCCGCTCAGTTCCACTCTGGCGCTTACCTCTTCATGCCAGACCCCAATGCGCGTGAAGGTAATTTGACTAGTCAAACGTCATGATTACTTACTATTTTTATCATAGACCCTAAGACCCCTATTTAAAATGGATACTAAACAATCACTGGTATGTTTGCTATTAGATCAATGCTCTGTCCCTTATATTTGCATTGTTTGTGGGCTTTTTGTACTCCAAGCTTCCTTATGATGTTCCTTATGATCTCGAAGCTGGCAACAAGGTTATAATTTATTGAGTGATTCGCATATGGAATAGAGAATTGTTCCATTCGATGGTTTCAATCGTTTCAACTCTGCTATATATATTTCAATCACCACTGACGACTTGTGTACGATTCAATTAATTTTATTTTACCATAATTTACTGGAACCCATACCAAAAACTAGAAACATTGGAAAAACAGTGACTTAGAAAAACATATTGAAGTAGAACTGTTGTCGTAGAACAATCTTTGCTACAGTAACTGTATTGAATCGAATAATCGAATGAACCGGTGAGCAGTGAATGTGGATAAAGTAGGGGAAGTGAGAGGGGGGAAAAGGTGTCCCTTCCCACCACGGTTAGCTACCAGGTTTTTCACAGGGAAAATTGTCAAGGGCTAGCCCAAAGTGGGGTTATGATTTAGTTTCTCTGTAGTTTCACTTTATAGTAGGTATCCACCTTAAGGCCGTATCACACTAGCATTTTTTCCGCATTTTTTCTGCGTTTTTTTTGCGTTTTTAACGCAAAAACGTGAAGGAGAAGAAGTGCGTTTTTCCAAGGTCAGCTTTTTCGACCATTGCGCATCCTGGCGGAGCGTTTTTAAACTCACTTGGGAAAATTAGAACACGTTCTAATCTTTTCCTTGACGCAAGAAAAATGCTAAACATAACCCTTGGGGAGGTTACAATTCAATGAAAACCCCCTAGGAGCCCTAACCTGACAGATTTAATAAAAACGCATTCCGCCAGAATGCACTGTTTTTGCAGTTATTCCTCTTCAACATTCACTACTGAACTTGAAAAAACGCAGTTTGCCTTCTTCACGTTTCAGCGTTTAAAACGCAGAAAAAATGCGAAAAAAATGCAAGTGTGATACGGCCTTTACCGATTGATGGTTTCAATGAGGCAATCATGGTATGTACGACATTTTGCTCTCCATCAAAAATAGTGTTCTATTTCGTAGAGCATTCAAAGTCCTCTGTGTTCATGGGAGGGGGGGGGGGGGCTTTGCCCACCCTGAATCTCCTCATATTACGCCACAGGTTGGATCCCATATCAGTGACGTTGCCTTACCAAGGAGTGGTAATTATACCCTCCTGCCCAGGGAGTGGTATTATTACCTTTATCTCTGTCGACTTCAACTTCCTTCCAAGCCTAGTGGCCTGCATGGAGGTAACAGTGTGTTGTAAATCACCAATTATTGCCACACTTTCGTGGCATTGCCGATAGTTGGGGATGGCTTGGGTGGTTGAAATGGTCCTTTTGTAGGTTGCAACAACTTTTGTACTATTTTACGAGTTCTTTAAATTGGTAATCCCTACATGACATACTAGTATTAAGATTAAATAGCACAAACATTAAAATAGTATCCTACTTTGCCTTGATATATTGATAATAACTTTTCATGATTCAGGTGAAAAAGACTTACAAGACGAGCACCCTGCACCCAGAATGGCCATAGTCTTGGGACCAATTTCTTCTTCACTGACTGTAGTTTATGGGGAATTCCTCGTACACACGATAGAAATATATCACACGTCTGGCATCCTTGGCAACACGGTGAGTTGAGAAATCATCCTGAAATTGTTAAAAATGTATGTATTAGATTCACTACTTTATGAAACATCCTGAAGATAAACACTGAGGAACTCTAACTGGAGAAATCGGGGAGCGAGAGGAGTTGGAGAAGACAGCAGAACTGGGTGAGGGCTGGAGTGAGAAACACGTTCAAGCTGAAGGAACGAAGTGAAAATTGACCTAAGGAATGAAATTTCAGATATATGAAAAAATATACCTTTTGAAGGTTCAGTGTCATTATGGATGTATTTATTGAGTGTAAGTGCTTTTCTCAATGGGGTCCCTAGTAATGATTGACATCCATAAATTTACCGAGTACTGGACTGTATTATGTACGAGTACACGTCTCGAATTCAGAAACATAATCGTATGTTGAAGTACTACAGCAAATTGGATGATTATCAAAATATGAATATTGATGAGTGTAGATATGAATTTAACAGTAGGTAATAAAATAAATAACATTACCAACATTTATCAGACGAACAATGGAAAATACGAAGTATAAAATATTGTGAAATTTAATTAATTTCTGGAATTTATGTTAATAATGATCGAAATAAGATTGATAGATACTAGATCTTATTTAAGGCCCAGGCCTAGTCTTATTTTTGGACTTTTCCTATGTTCCAGGCGTACCTTGAAAACACCGTGGACTTTGGAGCTCCTCCAAAGAACAGGGAAACTGAGTTATTCATGAGGTGATTTTCTTTTGAGATAAAACAGCTGAATTAATAACCCATGCATGCATTGATTTAGTTAATACTTCACTGAATATACACACCAAACTATATGTTAACTAAGACAGGAAATGGGGAGCAGACATAACGAAATAATCACATTTTGAACTAAAGGTGTATTTCATTAGAGTAGTCCTCCAGGCTTTCACCAAGTGTTCATTGGATGCCACTTGCTTTTTCCTCAGTCGCCTTCCACATTATCACGTCCGTCACGCCTTGAAAGATGGTGGGGTAAAGAATGAATCCCTGTTTGACCTGACTGTACGTCTATGTCCGGAAAAAGGATCCCATGGTGGACTAAATGGCGTGCGAATTCTTAGTAGGCTTCTCTCAGAATTGCTATAATCTTTCCTGCAATGCCATACGTCCTCAAACATTCGTTGTACCTAAATATAGTAAATTATCCATACCCCCACGGCAAGGGGTTATAGAACATTCTATGTACCAATCAAATCAATAGCAAATATAAATCAATAGCAAAGCAATACCAATCAATATCAAATGTAAAGTGTGAATTTAATATTATTGACGTTTTACATTGTCCATTTTCCTATTCCTGTTGCATTCCGATTTTCCTAGCATTTAATGTAAGCCGAAAAATAAAATACTCAAATAGATTCTTTAAAAGTTCAAAAGAGCAAAGAAAATTAGTTTTAGCTAAACAAAAATTATACAGATTGATTCAACCATGTATTTTGATGTCCATTGTAACGTTTCTTGCCTAAGGCGCTAGACGTGCTAAAGTTCAGAGTGCTGGAAATCTTGATATTAAATAATTTCAACAGGAAACTGAAATTTTTTTCCCCAAACAAAAATTTGGGGCTGGGACCTGTTTGTGGAAGCTTTTGCATGATCAATGTAATGCTGATTGTAATTGTTGTATATCCTCTCTTCAGGATTAGGATTATATTACATAATTTAATTTAAATAGTACCTAATTAATTTTTGAAGGTTCAAGACGGATGTGAACAATGGTGAGCCTCCAGAATTCTTCACTGACCAGAACGGTTTGGGAACTCAGAGGAGGGTGAAGATAGAGAGGATAGGCATAGAGGGAAATTACTATCCCATCACAACCCACGCTTATATTCAAGATCCAGACAAGAGAGTCACGCTCCTGGTAAGTGCATATCTGGATTTAAACGCATTTTCTTTTGAGTAGATTAGTTTTTTGCAAGGAATGACGAAATAAGAATTTCGGCGGGGACGTCCAATGCTTGAACGGAGAAATCAGCATTATGAGCTTACTTAGCTAATTTTGGTTGTTCAGCAAGTTGAAATCCTGTTATAACTGTCTCACAAAGGGTTCGTTCCAGATTTCGGCGTCATAGGAAAAATTGCATTGAAATTAGCGTTAAGAGCTCAATCAACTCAGAGTCTAACATCGTTTGTAGTGAGTTTTTCTCAAAACTAAAATGTTTGGTTAGAAAACTCTCGAGTACGCATGTGCAACAACTCGAGCAAAGTCACCACGGCCCATATTAAGATGGTGTTCAAATTTCACTTTACACCACGTTTTACTAAGGGTTGACGTTTGTCTATGCTTGTGCTATCATTGTTCATCTTATCGTACAGTTTCAGCTGCAAAAAGTCTTTATTATAGTATCCTTAAAATTTACTGGAATCAACTTATGCAATCAACTTTAAACTATTTTCAGGTGAATCACGCAACAGGCAGCGCCTCTTGGCAACCAGGATGGTTGGAAATTATGGTGGACCGACGGACACTGTATGACGATTCTCGGGGCATGGGCGAGGGCGTTGTGGACAACAAGAGGACGGTCCACAAGCACTTCCTGCTCGTAGAGGACGTGAGCGAGGATGAGGGGTATTCGAGCCCCAGTCTTCTTGCCAACCATCTCTCTTTAAGTAAGTTTCCCGACTCCAACGAATTTCATGAAATTCGCACAGGGTGTCCGATTTTATTGAAGAATCAATGTAGATCTTACCATAGGATCATATATGGATTGTACCAAGAATTGGTAAAATATGATATCCCTCCATGAAATTCCCTGCTTAAAGCACTGTTGTACATTTGAATTTAGCTACAATGAGTACGAACTCAAGAAGTTGGTTATTAAATTGTGTCCCCCCAAATTTTTTTTTTTTTTTTTTTTTTTTTTTTTTTTTACTGCTTTTGTTACAATTTTGGTTCCGTATCTCTCTGTGATTAATTCCTTATCTTTGACAAAACTAAACAAAATAGTACAAAAAAGTATGGTATTTGGATATTGAGGTCTGGCTCGGATTAGCCACTAGGTTTTCTCTTATAGGTTAAATCATTCTCAAACCAATAGGAATGGGCATTTCTGGAAATACCTATCACTCCCAATTTAATAATCCAATTTTGCTAAACTTCAAAGAAAAGTTAAGGGTTGAGCGCAAGATTATTCATGTCAGGTAGCAGTCATTGTGTATGTGCTAACAATAAATCCCTGTAACACGTTCAAGGAAAACTTCCGCAGTTAAAGAGGTTTGATTAAATCGGCTTCATAGATCATCTGGTTGGAGTGTTGTTATTAAAAAGAAATTTCTCCTTTGTAAGTAAGGACACGGGTTTGAACTTCGTCGAGGTACCATCTATTTTCGGGCCGTTATAGTTGGCACACAGACAGTAGGAGTCATTTTCCAAAATGATCAGCGAGTTTCTGGCCAGGATTTAGACTATATTGAAATCCTAAAACCTCCTGTAACATCTTAAATTGGATAAAGCAGTTCTGGCAGCAGCAAAGAGCACATCAGTCTTGTCTACTCCACAATCGTAGTAATTACCGAAGTTACTTAACACTGCACATCATACCTAGGTATATGAAGCTACCCTCGATTAGTAGGTAAATTACCTAATTATAACGCACTGGCCCTATGCTACTTTCGGATAGTCTGCTAAAAGTTATATTGTATAAATATAAAAATGTGTATCTGTGCGACCTTTATTGACTCCATAACGATTGAACTGATTTAAAAGTGGCTTTTCTCAAAATGATCCGAATCTACTCTGAAGCAATAACAATTAACAATACATTAAGCAATGGTTGACGTACCCCACTTAACATCTAACCATGATGTGAAAAAGTTATTGATACCACTTCTGATACAATTTGTTTTGCAGGTCTCAACTATCCCGCGAATATATTCGTGATGGAGAGTTCATTGGATGAAGCCACATCGAAAACAACGGAACGGAATTTGTACAGCAAGGTGAGCTTTTTGTCAATTTCAATGTGAAAAATTTAATTTGTGGTAGAGTAATATAGTCAATTCAATGTTTAGGTTATTGGAAAATAGTGGGCTCCTGCTAGGAATAGTCGCTGTTCCATAGTCTCTCCCTTCCTGGTAGCCTGTTCATCTTGTTATTACTTTAGTGATAGACACCTCTAATGCTTCTTTCTACTCCCTATCATATTTATTTGCGCGATACTATAGAATTCCCGTCTGATTCGGACCAAATTAAAATTCATTGATGAGAAGAGGCACAAAATGGAAGGAATTCAAACAATGGTTCAATGGAACTCAAACATTTTAAATGCAAGGTAAGTACACGGTGCCGCGGTGCAAACACCCGGATGATTGCGGAAATTAGAATTTCTGCGATCTGTGGGATTTCAACAATCGTGGTCAGTCGCGTTGCAAATAGGATGATTGCCAGATTTGTCGGTCTACATATAATATATCCGAGAAAAAAAACTACCACCTTGCCCCCCTGAAGGCTAAAGCGTGATGATTTAGACGTAAAAATGAGTGGTTCATAGGTAGAATAGCAAAGAAATCAGCTCCATAGCTCACTCAGCTGCTCTAAGGGGCATCAGGCCTTATGATTCGTTTTTAGATGTCCCAATGGGCCTCCATTCCAAATTTTAGCATCATATGATGAATATTAAATAAATTTGCTCCTGAGCTCACACAGCTGATCTAGGGGGCTTCAGAATTGTTGATCAATTTCTGAATGTTCCAAGAGGCGCTCATTTCATATTTCAGCTTCATAAGTTGAATAGCAAAGAATAAGCCGTTGTGTAGACCGGGCTTTAGACAAGTTCTAACCTACAACAACCCTCTACATTTCCTTCCTAGATCAAATCGTCACATCTGTTTTTTCAGGTGCGGTTGATGAGCAGAGAGCTTCCGTGTGATGTTCATCTCATGACTCTACGAACCCTCCAAGACAAAAATTTCGATCATTTCCCCTCCACCTCCGCCCTCATGGTGAGTATGGTATATGTTCAAAAGCTCCAGTTATGCAGCATGATCGTATGAGCGAATTTTCTCAAATTACTTCTTGTATTATAATATGTTGAACTTTATCGAAATTTGTGTGCAAAGAAATTGTTAAAAACCAATTTTATGGCTGAAAATTCGCAAAAAAAAAAAAACTCTAACTAAATAAAATTCAGCGATTCAAAGAGGTGTTTTAGATTTTGCTTCGTAGTCTACCTATAGGTAGTGAAAGTATTGTTTTCACTTTCGGGAGTAAAATAACTTTTGGTCTCCAAAATCAAAATTTCCTCTCGCATTTTACGTTTTAGACCAAAACGCAGGGTACTGTTTCAAAGCGCCAGAGGTCACTGTATGCAGCAGTGACGCGGTGTTGGCAAAACCCAATGTGGTGCCAATGCTGGAAAGCAACTGCTTGTCCGTAGGCTTCCATACGACGGAGAAAAGTCACTCGTCTGCAGTGGGCCTTAGTGAGACATCTTGTATACCCAATTCTGGTACCTATTCCATCCTGCCTGATAGTGATTGGCCAAGATGGGGTTGAAAAAATGTGCCTTAGTATGGCCATGTCTTTATTAAATTGGATTTTATACAAAGAGTTCAGATTCTTTTCCTTTACTTAATTAAACAGAGCTTTTCTCCATTTTTCCAGGTGCTCCAGAAGATGGGTTTCTCATGTGCTATCACCAGCTCAATGACCCGATGTATGGTGGCAGACTCCGACAAAGCCTTCCACCCAGGAACGGAGCTACTGGGGGCACGCATCAACGTTACTGCGGTGACATTGACCGGACTCAAGACGCTGCGACCCCTCAGGGGTCTGGCCGAGGCCAAACTCAAGCCGATGGCTCTTGCCTCACTCAATGTGACATTTTTATGACAGCAGTATTAATAGGATAATGTTCCCTCCCTTGTGACACAAAACTAACATTTTGCTCCCAAGGGTCTACTACGTCAGAATTGAATAATGTCGCTTCTGCGCATGGATTTGAAGCATCTAGCTGGATAATCCATACTCCTACAGTTGAATTTCCACCTGTCCTTTCGGCTTACTCATGAGATGTGAGCCTCAGAAGTTAGATGAGCTTTCACCGATTCCTCAGCGATTGCATCACAACAACCTTTGAAACATGTGCTGATATTGGGTGAAGTAGTAGGGGAGTAGCAGTCAGTGATGCTAATAGGCTAGCAATTGTGGTGAATATTTGTTTTCCACAAAAACACAAAACCTCAAAAAAATAACTGATCGAACATGATGCCAACATACTATTCCCGTTTTTACCTGAGTGAGTTAACAGGCCTGAAAGAGTTGATCTAGAACGGAATGGGCATGGAACAGATCTGAAAAAGAACCCATCTGGGATACTATACAAACCTTTCATAGAATCCACTTCACCTACCTTCCTTGGCTGTATCAAAGTATTTGAGAAGGGGGTTGACCATGGCTTCAACCGCCAGGTTGCAGGAATACCAAATTGTCAGGTGGGCGATGGCCAACTGATAGTAGCGGGTTGAAGTGAAAGGAATTGTGGTGATAGCTTTTAGCTGGGTTTTAGCCAGGTGATTGTTAGCTGACAGCAAGCTCAGTCAGTTCAACAGAATTTTAGTCTAGATCTAAACCTTGAGATTTCGGAAAATTCAGAACCTGAGGCGTGTCGGGGTTTACAAAGAAAGACATAAGGCTGAAGTAGTCATTCGGAGTTTCCTTTGCGGGCCTAGACAAAATAAAGTGATTCATTCTGCGAGTGAACGTTGAAAATGCCTAAGAGAAACAAATCAGCTGAGCTATGCTGAATGAAAACTCATGTTTAATTCTATGTTGTTATGGTTTGTTTCCGCAACATCAGAAAGGTCCAATACTGCATACAGAAAACCAGTATGATCTGATGTTTACTGCCCTAGAAGATGCACGACTATCAATGCTGACGACTGAGTGCCGGTGGGAACAAACCGCTGCGCTCTATTGGGCTGCTCGAGAGCACATGGCACAATTGCCGTAACCGCGCCGTGGCATAGTTAAAAAAAAAAAAAAAAAAAACTTCTATATCGATCAGTAATTATTGGGGTTTGGGGAGCTGGCCAATCAGTTGTCATCAAGCTGCCTTTCCCACTATGAGTTGACAACTGGCTAGTCAGGTTGAGCGATTAGCATGGCAGAGTTTTTGGAGTTGAATTTGTCAACAACTGTTGAAAGTGTCGGTATGAAGACAATTTATCATTTAGCTGAGTGGTCTTCTAGAATTTCTGCCAGGATTTTAAAGATTGGAATCAGTAAAGATTGAGTACAAGTATAGTAGGTCAAGGAAAAGACTGTTTATTTATGCAGCTAGCATGTTACACACAGTGTGAGGTGACTTTTCAGAGAAAATATTTGGAAAAAACCCGCGGAAACGCGGATTTTGAAAAGAAACCTTTCACTCTCTCCTGTTGGCTGCCCTGTGCCTCCACACACTCCGCCTTCTTGGAAGAGATGCGGCTCCGCTTGCTTCACTTTGCAGATCGTTGGATGTTGCAGGTGAATGACTGGGTGGCTGAAAAAAGGCGCCAGCCTAGGGTGGGCACTGAACGGTCTTCTCCTTGACCTGCTATAGTTGTACTCAATTTTTCCCAAAGGTAAGTTAAGTTAGTAATTGTAGTACGATCTTCGTAGAAGACTGTTTACTTATGCAGCCCATTTAGAGATATCATTCACCTTCTGGTGAGGGGGGGGGGGGGGGGGTTTGAAGGCGTGAGAGAGCTCCAGTTGAAAATTTGGCGTTGACAAAGCTATTATGAATTGGTGTTCCATTTTGTGTACTAACTTGGAATACATTTCAGACTCGCTGTTACTCCCTACACAGCTCCAAAACCACAAATACCAATATAATTCTTGGAAACCCATTAAAATGAAGAGCCAGCCTGTGTTTCGTTTTACTTATTTGTATTGAAATTCGTGCGCAGAGGCGATGGAAAACATGTTCGTAGAAGGGCCTTCACAACCCACTGTCAATTATTGATGTTAATACCAGTCCTGAAGTTGGTCTGAAAGGGTGATTCGAATGCATTTAGCAAGAGGAAACTTTTATTGAAACTGCGTGCAAAAAAGGTAGGAACATCATTATCATTGTCCTAGAAGGATAAGGACTGGACTAGGTTTCTTTGGACGTAAAGGCTGGTTTCTTAGTCATCCAGCAGCCGTGTATGCAGTTGTCTACCCTGCAACGGGCCTCAATGCCCTATCGGCAGCGGGATTTTTTTAATAGACCCCCCTCCCGCCACACCTCACAAATAACATATCCCACTACACTCTTTACAATATAGTGATGTATAGCATATCCAAGTCAGCTCTGAGCAAGGGCTCCTGAACGGTGAGCCATACCATTCCTCTTGCCCTACTCGGAGGGCGAGAGTCGTGTCCCGCCGGCTTGCCGGCAAGGGGGAGGGGGGGGGGGAAGCGCAGTCTGCAAGGGATAGGCTCTCCTAAACAAATTTCAACCTTCTATAAGAAGGGGAATTCCTTTTATTTCCAAGTCAAATTCAACCTTTTCCAAGTCGAATTCATCTTTTTCTAATCCAAATTCAATCTTCCCCCAATTATTAAGGAATGACGCAAATATCAATAGTCACTAAAACTTATTTATCTTTATGCTATTATAGAAGTACATAGTAGATAATCAGGTAGGTACTGTGAAATCTTTTAATCATTAGTTATGACATCCTTGTAAATGAAATCCTTGTAAAGCTGTATGCTGTATATAGACCAATTTTGGTCTTAAGCATAATAAATGGTTTTTATTATTATTATTACTTTATACTGAGAGCTCGTGGGTAGGAGTGATGATCTTGTAGTAGCGAAGGATCTGTTTTTACGCGAGTTATTCTTGAAAAACAGTCACATGAAAACGGTTATTCTTGAAAAGTGGATTTAAAAATAGCTATTTTTTGGTGTGCTTAATATTTTATGGCGGTTTAGTCAACATAATTTCGTAGCATAAACTGATAGCTTTTCTAGAAGTTGTGAACGATTCTCTGTGTAAACTTACACAGTTACTTTTTACTCAGTTATGGGGAGTTTCTGTTGGGGAAGAAATCAGGGTACATACCTGAGAAGCCTAACAACCAAGCGTTTTACTATGTTGACTCGTAATAGGCGAGGTCCGTCTAGCCACCATCTCGGGGATATACTCGTTGCAAATTTTATATTCAGCGGTAACAGGAGCGAAAGCAGTTTCCTGTTCTTTAGATTCTAGCCAGGGGCTCTAAATAAGATGTGGCCGGGGGAGGGGGAAGGTGCAAGGAGGCAGAGTATTGTTTTAAACCCCATTCTCAATTGCTAACAACCATTGCCGTTATAGTGGTTTGTTCATTTGTTGAAAATTTTCTGATAATTAGGAACAGGTTGAATTTGGTTTATGAAAGGTTGCATTTGACTTGGAAATGCTATACATGGAAATGCATGGATGCTTAGTCCACTCACTTCTAGATTCTTTTTCAACGATAAAACCCGACAAATTGTTTGGGATCAGGCTTCATCAGATCCTGGATTGCAAACCTGAAAAGTACTAGGCACACGGTACCTGGTTAGATAGATAATAGAGATTTTCAACATACAAGTACAAAAGCCCTCTAGAAAAGAAGCCCTACTTGATGACAAAATCGATTTGATTGTGTTTGTAATGCTGAGTATCAGGGCGTAGTGTTCTTAGTCTTTAGTTTGCGACAGATTAGGGCAGATGCCCTGACGTCGTCCGTCTGGATATACAGGGATGGCTCAGTCAAGTATATGTACCAGGAGCTAGGAAGAAATGGTTTTTGTTACGTTCAAGGAAAACTTCCGCAGTCGAAGAGGCTTCATTAGACTGTCCTCGGTAGCTGAATACCTTGGAAAGGAATCCGTTTTAATTCTGTTGAGGTATCATATCCAATTGAGGTATATAATAATCCAAATTGAGGTATATAATCCAATTTTTGGGTGGTAAGTTTGGGTGGACAGTAAACATCACATGCCGTGACATACCTAGCATCATTCTACTCAATCAGTAAAAACAAACCATAACAATCCTCGCAACTGTGATTTCTTTCCTCAAGCAACTGCTGAGTCTGCAACCTGCAGTTTTACCTTGTCATTTGTCCAACCCTCAATTCAGCCAGGGCGGCTGATATTCGACAGTCAGTGGTTTGATTAAATTGGCCTCAGTAGTCGAAGCCTCCTAAGTTCGAGTTCTGTCAAGGTATATAATTTTTTGACAGTAATTCACATGAACATTTATTATCTTAAATGATCAAATTATACAAGCGATCCAGATTCTGAGCCTGTTTCCCCTACTTTAATGTCAGGTACTTAGGGTCGTTTCAGTGCAGTACGATGTTGATTTCGTAAGCCATGAAATAGAATAATCAACCACAATGTTCTTTTTTTAACGAATATTGGTATTAATGAAGCTCTCTACAAATAAAATCCCTCACACTGATAACTTTATTATAATGGAATACCTGACTTTTGCAGCAGGTTGTACGAATTCGTAGTTCGAGCGTCTCCCATCTGGGTAATTCGACAAAAAAAAAAAACCCTAGAATGGCATATCTAGTTGAAGCAGTGGATGACTCAATCAAGTAAATGATAAAGTAATGAAACCCAGGTCAATATACTCAGTTTTTCAAGGGTCGTGTCCCAAGTAAGAAGTCACTTTATTGCACTCTTCAATGTGCCTGTGGTCCATGGTGGCTTGCATGTCACATAGGGGCACAAAGTATCTGGTTCGGGATGCTATGTGTGCTGACACTCTTGCTCCTAGTCACCTATAGGGAAAAGCATGCAAAGTATTCAGGTATTCGGGCCCTGGTTCGAAAATGTCCCTCTTTCTAATAGATCTCATCACAAGGTACACTACCTACTTTCTCCTTCCTCCAAAAATTCTACATTTTCTTATTTACCCTTTGCAAAACAGTTGTTTTGGTACCTTGTAAATAATATCATATACAAACGTATGGCAAGTAGTTTGAATGGGTAATATGTAACAGCGGAGGAAGGGGAAGGTAAATTTTTAACAAAGTTAGACGGTAATTTGTCTAGTATTTACCCAGATGGGAACCGCTCGAACTTGTTCAAAGTGCATTATCAAATAGAGCCCACGCTATTTCCTTTCTGGGGAGTTTGTATCATCATCACAATCTCTAGAAAAATCCTACGTACATAATACTCATATATCACTCAGTGGGAATTTTGGCCTCTTGGTTGAGCGTAGTTGAGCTTAACCTTTTAGTATAAATAATATGGACGCTATTAGAGGTAATTGAGACGTCAAAGGTACCACCACTATCGCTCTGGCTGAAATTACGCAACTTTCAAGATGGCGCACACTGATCAGCTGATGTTTTGCAATTCCAGTAATAGATATCTAGTATAAAATTGCGTTTGTAGGTTAGAGGAAGTTGTGATTTTTTATTTATAAATGCGTTTAATTACAGAATAAAAAGAAATGGTATTAAAGAGTTTGATGGGCTGATGGTGTTACGCTCCAGGAAAACTCTCTCAGTCGAAGAGGTTTGGTCACCCTATCGCAACTGCGGGAAAATTTCTCATAGTTGTGACGAAGCGAGTTTGAACTCCTGTCGAGGTATCAAAAATTTTTGGGCCGTTACAGTGGACCAGTCGAAATATGACGAAATCATGCGAAACAATAATTAATTAAATCCCTCTGGAGTCAAAAGACTGTAAACATCACATTTCCTGTTGTTATGCCTTTCATTTCCTCACTCACTCGAGTCTAAACACACCGTGACAATGACCTCGCTCGACTGCTGACTTGTTCCAGCGAGCATCTGCAGAGCCAGCGGCCTGCAGTTACACTTCATCATTCGTCCGACCCCAAACCATCCGAGACGGCTGGTATTTTACTCCGGGGAAATGTTACGCTCTAGGAAAATAACTCTCACAGTCGAAGAGGTTTGGTCACCCTGGCCTCATAGCTCTAATCGTTGGAGTGTTGCAACTCGGGGGAAATTTCCCCTCTAGTGCACATGCCCGGACAGTCCTACAACTGTCTGGGACTGCACTGTGAACGAACCTATACATTCATTTTTTATAGACGAGCTGGTGCATGGAGGGATGCGTAATTTCAGTCAACCAGCGCCACGCTAGCAGCACGTATCTTCTGACAGGAAAACAGCCTTGAAATCAGAGCGATAGTCCTCCATATTATATATACACTCAAAGAGCTTAACTGGGTAGAAATATATCAATGTTGTTCTCTTTGGTTGTTCTATTTTGGAGTCAACATTATTGATTATGACTGTTGATCTACGATGAATGTTAGCCCATGACGTAAACATGTTTAAATGAATGATTATTTCCCGCCTAAGTTTGTATACATGACTATTAGTACTTCTAGCAATTCGTGAGAGAACACTATTGTCCACCATAAAAATTGATTATTCTGTGATCTAGTATTGAGAATTTTTCGTTTTTTGTTTTGTTTTCATGAATTTTTGTATGCGCTGATATTTATCAACTGTTTTAAAGGGATGAACGGCATTACGAGCGTAAATATGGAAGTTTTCTAACTTGGGGAAATTCAGCATATTTTTTTGCTTACATTTCTTAATGTTCTAGTTTATTGTTGATAAACTTTTTTGTCTAAAATTCTATTTAAAAACATAATATAAATTCAACAATTTGTAGCCGTTTTTAGTGATTTATGTATCTCATTGTTTTGAAATTTGACCAACGCTGGCTAACGATCTCATTCCTTCGTTTAAAATGGAAGATTTTTTTTTTTTTTTTTTTTTAATCTTGATCGTTTCTATATATAGGTATATATATATATATATATATATAAATTTTTTTCTATATACATACAAAAAACTCTAGGATTCGTTACAGATTGTCTCAAAACGGATTATAATGAAGAATATTTTCGAAAATTTTGATTAAAAAATTTCCGGAGTCATTTTCTACGAAAATTGGTTACTTAGAAATAAAATAAATAGATTGAAACTAAATTTGCTTGTAAGGTAAGTACTATTGATTAGTATTGCTACCAGTACCTGAGTAATACTTAGGTATTTTTTTAAATCTCAATTTTGCCCCAAGTTAGAGGACTTGACTACTTCAAATAATTTATGTTTACGCAATTTATGAGAACCGCCAATCATATTTTATGATGCCAAATTCCTTTGTAACTATTGCAATATCGGTCTTATTTATCATTGAAAAAAAAAAATCGGTTATACTTTGTTAAGGCTTCTCAAATTGATTGTTGTAATTAGTTAGATATGTATCTCATAATTATTTAATGTTTTATCCGAAATGAGTATATCAGCTAAGTATTGCCAATTTTCTATGTCATATCTCCCAACAAGTTTAATTTCTAACCCAGGAAACATGGCGTTCAGTTAAATTTATGAACTACCTACTCTTTTGGATGCATTTTATTCGTGTTACTTGAATAAAACACTGCCCAAGTTAAATTTTTCAGAATTTATGTGGAATTTTGTTTTTAATTGAATATATGCTGCTCCCGTAAAATGTCTCTTGCGAGAGAAATGAATTTATGAAAAATCGATCTGTATTACGTGTGGTTGTGTACATACTATTCGTAGAACATTATATATATATGCGGTACTAAATAGGTAAGTACTTAATATTTAGAATGTTATATTTTGTAAATATTCGCCGGAAGAAAAAAGTGAACAAAATAAATGTTATTGTTTTTTCTTTGTAGTTTTTGTGTTATTTGTGAGCTTCCCAAAGTCACCGTAGTCTTGGTGGAGCAAATGAAGATGCTAACCCAAATGGAACCGGGTGAGCGGCGGGAGAAATCGCAAAAAAACTACCTGAAATTCTAAAATTCCATCATTTTTTGGCGTGCTGAACACGACTAAAAAAATCAAAGATATTTTGGACCCCCAGTTCTTGATATATCAATACTTTTTCTTCTTAAGAAATTTTTTGATAAATGACAATGAACGCTGACACATATGAAATTTCCAAGACATCAAGCATGACCTTCATTTCTTTAATTTTTGTGACAAAGATAAAAAATCGAAATATCAGATTCTTTCTTTCCTCTATACATTTGTGAAATTCTTTCTATATTTAAAACAAAGTATTTAGTTCTGTAGAACCGCGACTAGTTCAAGTTTTCTTATATATATATATATATATATATATATATATATATATATATATACACATATATATATATAAGGTGTTAAGGTTCTTGAGGGTTGGTCAATGAATCAGGTTGTTTCCTTACGCCGACGTTTCGTCTAATTTATTAGACATCTTCAGGGCTACAAACAAAACAATAGGTATCAACTAGGAAGTAGAGTCTAAATCTTATCATCAACAACATATAATAGCACAAAGAGTGTGATTCATTTTATAAACTACATACCTTATGGATGTTATTGTCCTATTTCATTCTATTAGTACATCATTTTGTAGTATTAGTGGAGCCCTAGCCAATGGAGTGTAGCCCTGAAGATGTCTGATAAATTAGACGAAACGTCGGCGTAAGGAAACAACCTGATTCATTGACCAACCCTCAAGAACCTTAACACCTTGTTTTTAAGAAAAAGTGGTCGTGAACTCAACAAATTGTTATATATATATATATATATATATATATATATATATATATATATATATATATATATATATATGTATGTGTGTGTGTGTGTGTGTATATGGACAAAATTGTGAGCTTACTACTCCTCCGAAACCGCTCCAATCCAAACCAAATTTTGATATGACGTATTAACATGTCGGAACTTATGCCTCGCTAACTTGGGTGAGGATCAACTGACCACGAGCCGTAATATCATTCATAATGATGGCAAAATGGTACTCAAATCTTTCTTATTACCGTAGGACGTCGAAATCTGATTGGGAGCCTCTCTGGGTCAACAAGAGACGAGTAAAATGAGGAGCGCCATCCTGATCAGCTGAGTGAGCTAAAATCTCTCCTATTTACCATAGGACGTCGAAATTTGAGAGGGAGCCTCTGGGAAAGCAAGGGACGAATGACCTTACAAAGGTCCATCCTGATTAGCTAAGTGTACCAAAAGTTATGTCGTCTGTCTGATTACAACGAAATTTGATAGGGAGCCTCTCCACAACATCAAGGAATGAATGAAATAATAGGCTCCTCCCAGACCTCCAGCAGATCGATTCGAAAAGTTGGTTCTGCTTACGCAAAGACTTATAGAACACGTATTCGAGAAACAAAAGTTTTGATTTTTTTTGCAATTTTTTTAAATTTACATTTTTTCTATTTTAAAAGTTCGAATTATGGACTGTACAAAAAATCTCTCAAATCGTTACGATGTACAATGTTTTCTACTTACCTTGAGTTGATAATTCCATCGGAAAATTATCCGATTAGAAGACGAACTGGTCGCTGCACCAGACGGCAGCATAATGAAGTGATCAGGAGGAACAACGTAAACTTCACAGTTTCAGGTCACATCGTGCGGTTCAGCGTTGAGATAAGGGCTTCCCCTCCGAGGGCAAGGTTCCTCAGAAACACCTCTATCGAACCCATCCATTCAAACTTGCATTCCGGTAACTTGAAAAATCGATTTTTTTTTCCAGCTAAATATCCAATCGAGCCCACTGTGCAACGGGGGACCCCCGAAGAGTCCAGTTTAGTTCGTTTCCTACTTAATCGATCGATAATCTTCAACTTCTTACAAAATGCTTGAGACTTGACATGGTGGTTTTGGAGTAATGAAACTGGAAAAGGCTTGATTAAGGATGTACCGTTTTGTTCTGTGTGAGGTGAACTGATGATTTTAAATATATATTTTTTATAATAATATAATTTTATTGCTTAAGTAGCATTAAAGTTGAAAAACTGATATTTCAAATAAGTAACATGATTGGGAGTCAAAGTTCAGTGACTTTCTTCCACTAAATGTGTATTTATTATTTTAACAGAGATTTTAATATGACGACGAGTAAATTGATACTTAGTTGATTAGGACTAGTTATTATAATGGTAACAATAACAGCAATAAACGATCGCGGTGTTATGGGTCATGATTTTGGTTAGCGATGGGGAGGTCAGTGTGGCACTTTCGTTTTAGTCTTCGGTGGGATCAGTCTGGAGGGGTTGCATCTGGGATGCCAGCGGCTAGTGGGTTCAGATGGTTTTCAAGTTTGGTGTGGAAACGTTGATATGTGGTCTGGAGAACTTCTTGGATCGTGGGAATGTCGATGTCTTTGTGGAGGTTGGAGTTTCTATACCAGGGTGCGCCAGTAATAACTCTCAAGACTCGATTTTGGAAAGTCTGCAGACGTTTGACCTGAGAGTCAAAAGCACCTTCCCATAATTGACTGCCGTACTCCCAGGTGGGTCTTATTAACATGAGGTAGATCAGGCGCTTTGTGCTGATTGTCAGCGGGGACTCTTTTCTTAGGAGATGATGGCGACACCTCATGAGTATTGACGTGATGTGTGCGTTTGTCCAACATTACCCCCAAGTAACGTACAACTGGTTAATTTGGTTTACTGTTAAGGCATATGCTCAGTTCTGGCTCGTCGTGGTTGTGCAGGTAGGTGAAACTTGTGCAGCTTGACTTCTGTGGGTTCATTTTCATCTTCCAGCGTATGGCCCATTCGTTCAAGTCATAAGCTAGTTCTTCTAGCTCCTGTATTATCACCCCGAGACGGAAAAGTTATTTGGTGCCAGCTTCGCTTTCTGAAAATGTCTTGTGTGCACTATGTAATGTAGTTCTCAGCAACTGTTACGAGAACGGCGTCAGAGTCAAAAGAAAGGTATTAACAGTAGGAGATCTGACTAGCCTGTGGTATATATTATTGTAAACTTCAATAGAGGTGAAAGAAATACCGCAGCAAAGGTATCGAGGTGTGACGATAGCAATTGGGTTATAATGTATAGGTATGGGTATTATGATTGTTAATTGCACGAAAGGAAGAGAGATGTCTCACCTTGGCAAGCTGCAATATTGGTGCATATAATTTGGCATGAATAGAGCCTGCAATCAGAGGCCGAAACGTCGCCAATAAAAAACTTTTAACCAAGACTGGAACTGCTGCCTAATCTTCCTAAATTGTTTACATCCAGTCATGGAGACACAAACTCCGCCCACCTCTACTACAACCTAAAACAACCAATACTACCAGTAGATTTGTTCGAGCTGTCCACTGAACAATCTCAGAGCTCCCCCGCGCAAGCGCATTGAGCAAGGTGGCAGGCCAAATGACTGCTCCGTGGTAGCTCTGCAATCGTTTGTGCTGGCCAGCTGAGGTAGCTCAGAACCGCTCCGAACTTGCTCAACCTGCAGATGATAGAGTGCTCCTGATGCTGATCTAATAAGCATAGGATAACCTGGTTTATCCTTCCTCAAACCTCCACGTCAAGCCGTGCGTTAAAAACGAGCGTTGGCGAGCTGCCGCATCATGCCGCGAGGGAGAAAAAAATGGTGTCCTACGTGGAAATGCAAAAACGCTTCGTAGTTTAGCTAGTTAACCTGTTCTGTTCTCATCACCGTCGATCAACAAGTTTAAGCTGCTGACCAGCTCAACGGCTCTTTTGTATTATTTAGCTGTAAATAATAAAAAAAAGAAGACCGGCCGAGGGAATACTTGAAAGCCGGAGCGAGTTCGATGAATTTCATCACTTACCTACACTCCAATAATCTTAGAAGAGTTTCTGAAGATTTTGCGTGATAATCTTCCATAATGAGGTTTTATCATGTACATATGAAAAAGACCTTTCAATTATCAATAATTTCAGTGATTGGAAGAGAGAAGTGATAATTAAAAAGGTCTTTTTCGTATGTTTCTACTTATTCCAAATTGAGGAAAAGTTAATAACACTTTTAATCATATGCAAGAATGACAGTAAAAACCTTCGATTACATCGTGAACAAAATTAAGCAAGAATTGTACCATTTATATTCAACAAGATTTTAATTCATTACAATCGTTTTAAAAAAAGATAACAAATATTTGGTAGAATCCAAAAGTTGATTTGTATGGCAGAATAATAGGAACTACAAGAAAGATTTCAGAAAAAATTGCTCAAATTTCAAAACAATCAAACATAAATATAGGTACTTGAACAACTAATAAAATTTTCACATGAGGACTCAAACCTTCGTATTTTGTTTTTTACCATTGTCTTGAAACACTAGACAATACACAATCTACTGTAATTTTCTTCGAAACTCCGATAAAGGTGTATAATAAATGTAGAACTGGCCATTTCTATATCAGCTAACTCCATTATCACAGAAGAAAACGTACGAAACAAGTTCAAAATGTCGAAAGAGGTTAGAAAAACATCATATAAACGCGTTTGACGCGCGGCGCATGCGATAAAAATCAAACTAGTTCGTAACTGATCACAATTTGTCAACAAAGGACTCGTCTATTTTTCACGTGTTCGTGTATGAAATCCGTGGTTTTTTTCCCGTTTTGAGTCCGAGTTTAACTATATTGTTGTACATATTTAATATTGTTGATTTATGATGAACCGGGACCACCTCAGTTTGCCGCTACCGCTTCCAAAACTGAAATGCAAGAGTCACGCTAAATACCATGGATACTCTTCATATCCATGCTGGCCTGCTCCAAAGCGTTCGTTCTATGACCCTGCTAATTGCAGCCCTCTCCCAGCCTGCAAATCAGCTGACTACCCAGCTTGCACGGAGTAGCTCTGAAAATGGAAAGCTCGAACAAACCTTGTATGTCAATAGTGATGTACACTGTACTTCCTACTATCTCTCTCTAGTCACTAGCAGGATTGGGTGAATAAAAGTAAACTCTAAAATACGTTCTTCTGTAACGTTTTAATTCTCCAATAAGAGTTAATGTTTCTTCTATAATATCATAGGTTTCCAGATAAACTACAATTGTTTTCTTTTTCTTCTGAGTAAGTAGATAATACATGAATTTAATCAATCTGGGAGGTACATGAAGGATCGGGGTAGATGGAGTACAAGGAAATTACTTTACTCATTGCCTACAAATAGCTATTTCATAGATACAAGGTCTTATTAGAACCCTATTTCGAATATTCTATTACCACGATAGTCCACAAGCAATATCTTTATACCTTCCTACATACATGATCGTTATCTACAATACAAAACTGTAATGGAGGGTTTGGCGAAGAAAGTTTTTCAAATTTGCACCACGTCGAACAAAACAATGTATTTTGAAGAGATCAAACTAATAAACATCAACATGAGACATTTTAAAATTCCCCCGTATAGGGCACCTAAATTATTTTTTCATCATAAAGTGTACACTTAACAAGGAAGTAGCAGAGTCATAAGTGGAAAAAGGAACTGAGTGATCATGGAACATCCGCACGGTGTGAAATATTAAGGAAAAACGAGGAAAGGAATAAATTACAAAAGAAACATAAAATAATTAAAATGCTCAACATTTTTATATTTTGTTCAAGCAATCTCAACCGTAATTTTTTCGAGTGGAAAAAATTGGATTTAAATTTTCATGAACAAGTAATAAATTCAAAATATTGAAAGTGTGTGAAGGGGAGAATCGATTTCTATATTGTTCTGAGTAGAGAAGACGGATTTCGTTGCAGTCGTAATTTACGAATGGTTGTACAATGTTAACAAATTGAATGTTCATCCTATTTGCATAAATTAACCTGATGACGGGAGATAAAATTCATGAAAATCTGGCCAATAAGGTTTAGGCTGACTGAATGTTGATCAAAAAGATGGTGATAGAAGAAAACCGCACTGCTAATTGATGGTAATGAAATTTCATAAAACTACCACAGAAATGTAAGTTTTCCAAAATTTTCAAACCATATGCGCAGATTGGAAATGTTCGTAGTTTTAAAAGTTGAATTCATCTTTAAGAGTGAATATGAGTGGGTTATTGTGAAATTAAAAATATACTGAGTTTAATAGCATTTAATAAATTATATTAACCAACTCTAGCAATCCTGGAACATTTAAAATTCTTAATAGAAAAAATCGTGTTTTCAGGTGAAGTTACTAATAAATGGGCACGTTGCAAAACACAAGAATCCTCTACTGAGAACAATATGTGTCCTTCCATCGTAATTTAATCGATCCAATTTAATTTTAAGATTAAAAAAAAATGGTTTCGATTGCAATAATGAAACAATCAATGAAAAGCGCTTTCTAAATATTGTATTTACAATAATAAAATATTAAAAATAAAATAAAGCAGATTGTGGGAGGCGATGCGATTTGTTTCCATTCTAATACATAAAACGCGAAATTTCGACCATCTATATCTACACTTACATATTTATATTAAAAAATTCACTTCGCAAAATAAAAATGAATTGATTACTAAGTAGGGATTTTTTTGAAAAACTAATAAATAAAAATGAAGACGTTTCGATTCAAAAAGTTCTCAGTCGACGAAAAAATCATACAAAATCTGGATTAAAAAAAAGAAAAAACGGTTATAAATAAAAGAAAAATTAAAAACTTAAACAACTATTTCGAACAACATTTAAAACTCAAAAATCAAAATGTGTATATGCACCGAAAAACTCTCCCTTCTATTTTAGCTCCCTGAAGAATTTGGATAACCTGAAAAAAAAAAGACGAGAAATGAAAGAAAAAAAACCAAACATTTTGAAAAAATAAAATAAATGAAATTAAACTTAAGAGCGAAACACGGGATGTTTATGTCAAGGATGATGTTTTTAGGAACGCCAGAATTATTGAGAGGTGGGGCCTAGGCGGATCAGCTACAGGGTTTGCGAAAAAAGGTGTTTTTTTTTAATGTTAAAAAAGTTTTTTTAACTGTTGGTTTTAAATAGTTTACGCACCCATTTATCAATTTTCTAGATTACTACCAGTAATATAAGCGCTATACTCTGACAGTTCCCGTCAGTTCCAAGAGAATGCGCGTCTATCTGTCGCTCTCCCGCTGGGTTGAACGCGTCATGCTGGCATAGCACATTACGCTATTAGTACGAATTGTATCTTTTATGGTACTGTCACACTCCCCCTCTATGGTACTGTCACACTCCCCTCTCTCTATGTAGCGCGGATTTAAGGCCCGGTCACACAGGACGCGTTATAACGACGCGTTATAACGCGACGTTATAGGAAGGCGCGTTCCCCCCGACGTTCGGCAATATAGCAACATCACAGACACCGCATTATTATTGGGCGTTATCAAGGCGCTAGACCCAGTCTTGTCTGTGTGCTACTCATATCAAGGGATTCGCGGTTCCCAGCGTCTATAATTTATCTAATTAATCTAATTTGCCTATAATCTACAACGATTTCTGACAATGACTCTGATGAGGAAGAAGCTCTACTTCTTCCAGCGCTATTAGATCGCAGGAATAGACGGTATTGGTTGCACCCAATCTATGAAAGGAGGGAAGAGCTTGGGGAATACCACTGTCTATGTCGGGAGTTGTGCTCACATGAAGATCGTTTTGTAAACTATTTCCGCATGTCGAGACAAAATTTCGAGGACCTACATGAAATACTAGCGGTGAATATCGAGAAGATAACCACGAACTGGAGGAGAAATGTTGAAACGAGGGAAAAACTAGCCGTTTGTTTAAGGTAAGTAAGTTGATAAAAAATTTCGTCTTGCAATTTTTTCTGATATATTTCTATGAAGTGGGGTCATGGAAAAAATAACAGATAGCTACTTTTTTAATAATACATAATCAACTCAGAAAAAATCCCACTCTTGATACAAAATTAGTTTCCACATTCATATTCATTGTATATTGAACGATAGTGGCAGAAGGAAGAAAACGCCCTCAGCGCGCGATATTCTGTAATTCTGTACAACCCGCTTGGCTGACGTCGCGTTACTGAAAGTATCGCTGAGGGGTACCGCCGTGTGTGTGACGGGGATAATGCAATGTTGTGTCATACAACAGTATCGTGGTAACGCGACGTTACTGGAACGCCTAACGTCGCGTTATAACGCGTCCTGTGTGACCGGGCCTTTAGGCCCCATTGCACCTCTGGGGGCGATCTAAGTCTATCATAACTCTAGATAAAATATGCGAGTCGTTTATCAATGTCAAATTACCTAGCAGATAAAATTATCTCTCAGGTATATACTGTTTCTCAGATAGCACCATCAGCATCGTTGGTGTCCGTAGGCAACAAATAAAGGGCGATTTACACATGGAGCTACATTTTCTACCCCCCCTCCCCTCCTACCCCCTTCTTCCAGCAGTCTCTATTGTTGATGACCACCTTGAAGGGAATTTCAAGGTTATGTTTTTCCATCATTAGATCGGTGACTGTCAGAGCCATTTTACAATCACTATTCCCTAGGATTTTGTGAAAGCTGAATCTGGATCTCTGTCTTATGTATCCCAGTCGCAGCAGCCTTGCTGCCCCCAAGAGTGCAACTTGCAGGTACATATTATCCCCTTTTTTGGCTGCTAATGACCGTATTGTGAACTTATGTATATACACAGAAATACTTGTCAATGTATTACAGAACTATAAAATATATTATAATAATTCTTTGGAAATGTTGTCCTGAACTCCCGAGGATACATTGAACTCTCCAAAAGTATTTCGCCCAGCTAAATAAAAATGTCTTCCACTTTTCTTCCTTTTGACTGAGGAATATGAAACAGTCAGTTCCTCAGTCTCTCAGTTCCTCTGATTCTGAGTCCAAATCCAGAAGAAGCTCCAGCGTGGAAGACATCGTAGAACGATGGGGTGCACACTACTGGGTTCAATAATTATGCCATACCCAACACAGCCCACGGCTGTGGGTTGCCAACTGATTCTACCTATAACCAGCTACCTTACTTCCCCAAACACCCACTCTTTAGAGTGGAGGAACTCTGAAACACACTGTGGCGTGTGTGCTGGGTTCAATTTGCCTTCTTCCCATGGCAGGACACGTTTCTACGGAACAGATCTACCCAGTTCAGGATAGAATTTTGACTCAGGAACATGATTGTGATCAACATTGAAACACGTACTGAAGATGGGCTGTGGACCCACTACACTATCACAGATTTTGAAATAAATGTTCTTCAAAGTTTCTTCTTTTCTCTTTTGAAAGAGGTGTTCTGGACCCCATCAAGTCGTAACAGTAATTAAATGCTAGGGTTGTTTGAACAAAAATGAGACGTCGCTGATCCTCCTTCAAAAGTTGTGGAGTTTCTAAAATCATCATACCTGACGGAAACACCCTGTACAACAAAAATTAAGATACTTGAAACAAAATAACATAACACACACTAAATCGCGATTAATTTGCTATGATGGAAAAGATGTTCCCGTATCTATTGATACTTTTGACAAAATTTTTCAAGGAGTAAAAAAAAAGAACGTGTTTTGTGCCTGGACATAATAATTATAAAGTTTATAAATGATTCCTAAACCTAGAAAATGAGCAGAATATTTCATTGGAACATATCCTGAGATGAAACGTTTTTAGGACATCCTTTTAAAGCCAGGTCATGAAGCTAAGGCTTGAATATAATAGAGTTGGCCTAGAATTGATCCTGGGGGGGGGGGGGGGGGGGGGGGACAACGCAAGCTTGAGAGAAAAAATAACCGAATATATATACTTTCCCGGCCATTCCAAAATCGAATTCAAGGAAAACCCGTAGATGTATGTCTGTACGCGTATGTGAGAGTGACAAATTTGGTCGAAACTGCCGAGACCACAATTCTCAACCAATTTTCGAAAATGTTTTTTTGATTGATCCCAATTTTAGTTTGGTTGTGCAACAAATAAACCATTGTGAGGGAAATGGAATGGGGGGTTACCGATTCTCTCAATCGCTGCCAAAGCTTCAATTCCCAACCGATTTTCTTGTGGAATTAAGAACGATTTTCTTGTGGAATTAAGAACTCATTCAGCTTCTTACGCTGCAGCCACATACGGGATATTCGCCGAGCACCGAGCAAATGCTCACTGATTTCCTACTAGTGAGGCAGGGAGGACAAACACAAAGCCCTCAACATCCGCAGGTCGACATGGTCACCAAAGCCCTTTTTCAAGGACGGACCAATGTGTATGTTCGAGTAGAAGTCAACAGGGTCACGTTAAATCACGGCCATATCATGCCGTGGCTCAGTCAGTTCCTAAATGCATATCACTCAAAATAGCAACACAAAACTCTCCTAAATGTAAACGGTAGAAAAAAGTGGTCAGCAACCGATAAAATTGTCATGCAATTGCCATAAAATTGCTATTGTCATGTCATCATGTGTATCACAGTGTTTCTCTCCGGGCCAGATATGGACTTCTCTTTTGGGGAAACTAGGCAAACATGGATGTGATCTCCAAGAGATCTACAGAAGAGAACCTTAAGGAAGGTTTGCAGCTAAGGCTCTTCTGACTCCATCCTCGAAGCCTCTGTGCATCGCACCTATGTGCCAACGCACCAAGCATGCTGAGATGTTTCAATTTACGCATGAAACGACACTCATAATCAAATGGATCTTCTATGAGTTCCAGTGTTCAGGGGCAGTTCGCGAGAGGTCTGACTTATGTGGCGATTGACTTTCACAAACATTTTCTCCTCAATCTCCAGTCTGGCGTATGGTCTATTGATGCTCCTATCTCTCTCTCAATTCAAGAAAAAATCATTTCTCATTTCTCTATTTACTCCACAAAGAACTTCATTCCATTATGGATTTTTTCATATTGTAACTTAAGCGGGGATCCATCATTTCGTACCTCTCGAACCAGAAAAAAAGTCGGGCATCCATCAATATGCACCCGATGGCCACTGTAGGATCCGACCTTACGCACCCCACTCTCGCGATCTTAGCTCTCAGATGAAAACGCAGATAAGCACCGATTATCGTCCTTGCTGAGATCATCGACCAGTTTCTATCATGGCAATCTTGAAAAGGGTATGAGGAGCCGCGAAACACAGAAACCACCACTTCAACTCTCCCCACCTGGACATTTTTCTATTTTTCGACAAACTTGTTCGAATTCAAGCAAACATCCGCCCAAAATTGAACTATGTGGAGGACACCCTCGAGCCCTGACCAAAAGTCCTAAGAGCACTGAGTTGGGTAGAGAAGTGGCTACAGAAGCAAGGAAGAAATATCCATGTATAAATTAGTGAAAATTTTATCGTTCAAGTTACGCCCAGTGTTGCCAGACCCTTAAAAAGTGGTATAAAGGGAAGGGGTACATTTGGGGGTAGGTACATGATTTTTGGCTAATTTTACAACGCTCACGTGTATTAACTTGTAGTAGAATTTGAATAAGTGATTTTAGTTCATGCTTGATGTAAGGAAAACTCAAAGAAAGTAAATTAGTATCTTGAGTTTCTGAGATCATTAATTCAGGCCTCGATACTTCATATTTTTATAGTGCTGAATAACGAAGTTGAAATTTGCCACGGTCTACATGAGACGAATAACGGGTTTGTTCGCTAAGACGATTGGCAGTGACTTGCAAACCATTGCAAACTCGTTGGAGACTGTAGAAATGCGCATGCGCGACTTTAGCGAACTTTCAAATTGATTACAAACCGGTTGGTGATTGGAGTCCATCCATTTTATACTTGAATGTTTAGGGAAAATACTGAGAGACTTGAAACAGTGGCGTAGAAAGAGGCTTAAAGTCGAATGATTTCATAGGCTGCTGTGAGTTTGGGATGGAGGGGGATAACAGTCGATCCACAACTGGTTGGAAACCAGTTTGTGCGAACAGGCAGTGACCGAGGGTGGGGGTACAGGGTGGCCCCCAAATGAAAATTTCAAATTTCCCTAACTTTCCCCTGAGCGAGCTTCAGATTTCCCTGACAAAAATAAACATTTCGAATTCAATTAGCGAATTTTCGTAAAAAATGAAGCTATTGCAATGGCTCTGAAAATTTTAAAACAAAACTTTTTGAAAAATGTCTTCATTAAAATCCGTTTTGAGGCATTCTGAAACGAATCCTAGAATTTAACGCTTTTTCATATACATATATATATGTCCTTCTAGACGCAAACT
Source organism: Adelphocoris suturalis (assembly GCA_030762985.1). Lineage (NCBI taxonomy): Eukaryota > Metazoa > Arthropoda > Insecta > Hemiptera > Miridae > Adelphocoris > Adelphocoris suturalis. The sequence goes on from CM061042.1 coordinate 30,254,009, forward strand.
CTCATTAGAATTGAGATTAAAAAATTCGTTTTTGCGCCAAGAAATCAAATCAAGCTTTCCAAAAAAAGGACGAGTTGGCTGACCAGCATTTTTTGAGAACATTAAATTGGTGAAATTTCAAAAAAGTACTGAAAAAATCACTAAAAATAGCAAAAAACGGCTAAAAATCGTTAAATTTACATTTCTAAGCAGAATATTGCTCAAATAAAGTTTATTAACGGGAGAGCCGAAGACATATCCATGTCGCAATGAATCAGAGTGCAGTGGTGATACTCTTAGAACAGCTTAAACATCACTCTTGATATCATTTGTCATGCGTATGAAAATATACCTATGAAATAATAAGTGTGATAAAGTATGCTGTTGAAGTAGGATTTCTTAGGAGTGTGAACATACCTAAATAAAAAGCCCAGTCATGCAGCATGACCCCATGAGCGAATTTTTGAAGAAATCGTCGACATTTCAGTCGCTATTGATCGTGTTGAGAAATTTTAGTTTATGATTTTGATAGACAAACATGGAATCAAATTATTAACACATGCACAGAGTAAACTCATCAGTTGTGATTATATATATATATTTTTAAAGTACCTACTACCTACGTTTTAAACAGCATGGTTCTAGGATCGGTTATTCAGGGATACTTCCATAAGAGTAGTTCAATCTGAATTTGGACAATGTTTCATGCAAATATTACCGATTTTTACAACTAGCGAACGGCATTATTTCGATTTTTGACTGATTTTTAAACTTTGAAATTTTTGAAAACTTGATACATATTCTTATAGGTAATTTTACGCTGATTCCGAATATATACCACATGTTAGTATGCTGAAAAAATTATTTCGCACAACAAATCGCAAAAAACAGGCTATTTTGAAATTATTGACTACATTTTTGAAAATTTCAACCCGAAGATGTAATCCGATCATGCTGGCCAACGAACTTGAACTTTCGTTTTGTGTCCTTATCATTTTAAAATTTGTTTGAAGTTTCTAGCACAATTCTACGGACAGTTATCGTCTGGAATGACACATACATACATACATACATACATACATAAAAAAATGCGTTAAACTTCAGAATATGATTCAGAATAGCCTGAAACGGATTTCTGTATAAAATTTTTTCAAAAATTCACATTCTACAAATTTTGAGGCGAGAGCAATAGCTTAATTTTCTTCAAAAATTCGCTAAAATGGAGCAAACTATTACACAAAGTTTCCATTAAAAAATTCCCTGACATTTGGTGGTTTTTGAAAAATTCCCTGACTTTTCCCGACGCAAATAATTCCCTGACATTTCCAGTTGGGGCCACCCTGATAGAGGACGACGTGGGAAATGAAATATCCTGCTCATTCGTTAATGAAGGACGGAGGGGAAAGAGTAAAGCTGATGAATATAGGTGGGAGTAGTAAGTGTATAATAATTTACCAATAATTTTAATAATTTTGTACGTTATTTTTATGATTAGATTTACGTTCATGATTATTAAAAATGGATTTAAGTACTAACTATTTTTGGATTTTAGGGTGGTGGGGGGTGTTGGGGGTAGGCGGGGGGAAAGGGGGGGTAGTACGTGGGGGGCGGGGGGTAGAAGGAGGAGCGGGAAACGGCGGCGGCTGTGAAGGGGTTGGGGCCGTAGGGGGGAGGGTACGCCGGGTAGAACGGCACTGGGGCCGGCGGCGGGGTTTTGTACCCCGCAGGAGGTGGCGTCTTGTACCCCGCAGGGGCCTGATACCCCGGAGGGGGAGTCTTATACCCGGCCGGAGCCTGGTACCCCGCGGGAGGCGGCGTTTTATATCCCGCGGGAGCCTGATACCCAGCAGGAGGCGGCGTCGCGTACCCCACAGGCGCCTCCCTATAAGCCGATTTGGCCTCAGGCCTAACAGGAAACGCCTTCTCAGGCTCCCCCGCGCTCCCTCTATCAAACCCAAACTTCTCCTCTTTGCTCCCCACAGGGAACCCCCCAGGGCCCCCAGCCTTCTCATTGGCTTTCTCGCTGTGTGAATGAGATTTCTCACTTTGCAAATGAGGTTTCTCAGTTTGCAAGAAGGGTTTTTCACTTTGCATAAAAGATTTCTCACTCTGCATGTAGGGTTTTTGGCTTGACATGTAGGATTTCTCAGGCTCTTGTGGCTGAAACTGTTTCTCGGTGTCTGGCCTGCAATAAAAAAATGACCAATATTACTATTCAGTAAGTAATGTGATTTATTAATCAATATAAATAAAATAAAATACTGAATTTCTGCCATCCAAATCACATTTGGTGGTTTTCGCAAAATTCCTCGACATTCTGGACTGGTAGTTCAGAATTAAGAGTTGTGAACGGTTCACATCCCCTCCCTTTGCAGTTCGATTCCGAACTAGATGAATTCCCAACTCGTTCAGAACTACGTGTCCGAACAAACCTATAGTATAGTGGTCTGGAAGCTCAAGGAGCTCGCATCTCAAAAATAATAAACGAGTAGATCAGTGCTCACAAATTGAGTCACTTGATAGCGCATTTCTCGTAAGGAGATCCGCGTGAAATAGACGCTTCCTGCGTTGAACAGGAGACAAAATGGCTTTGGAGCTCAATCAGCTGATTGATGACCTCTCACGCCTCTCCAGTATTTTCTCTTGAATCTCCCTCTCAAATGTCAGCTTCCTGCGTCCAATAGGAAACAAAATGGCTTTGGAGCTCAATCAGCTGATCAATGACCTCTCAGTCATCTTCAGCATTCTCCCTTGAGCCTCCCTCTCAAATTTCAGCTTCCTGCGTCGAATAGGAGACAAAATGGCTTTGGAGCTCAATCAGCTGATCAATGACCACTCTATCGTCTTCAGCATTCAGCCTCCATCTCGAATTTCAGCTTCCTGCGCCGAATGCGTCAGCGGCCCCTGATTTATCTTTCTCTTTGCCATGTTACAGACTACATCCATACCAAGTTTCATCAAAATCGGACGTCGGAAAGTGGAATTTAAAACGATTTTAAGGGGACATACATACATACATCCAAACATACATACATCAATGGACAAAGTGAACACAATAGCTCATTTTTCCTTCTTTTTAAAGAAAATGCGCTAAAAAGTCCTAAATTAATCCTTTGAACAAAATATAAATTAGTCTGATAAATAGGTCAGAATTACATTTAATAACATGTTTCAAAGGTTGAAGTAATATAAAGAACAGCTTCACAAAACTCAACACGATTGGAGGAATACCTACAGCACAATCACCCCTCTGCTCTGTACATGTACACAGATGGGTCGATTGATGGTAGGGTAGGCTGTGCCTTCTTTGATGCCTCCAATGACCACACTCAAATGTTTAAACTGTGGCAACAGGCCTCAATAGATACAGCTGAGCTTACTGCAATCCTAAAGGCCCTGGAGTGTGCAAAACTATTCAAACCCAACACAATTCAAAGGTACTAATACTGACCGATAGCATGACTGCTTTAACCAAAATTTCGCTCACTAAATACTCTTCCAATATCAACGCTATTGAAGGCAATATTTTGGAAACCATATGGCACCTGCGACAGGCTGGAATGACCACACTACTCTGCTGGATAAAAGCACACAACAGTCTGGTAGGCAACGAGAAAGCAGACAGGGCTGCAAAAACTGCGACAACCCAACCGAACCCACCAGATAATTGGACCATATACCCACCCTCCGATCTACATCACATGTTTAAAGCTCAGTGTCTCCTTCGATGGCAAGAATGGCGCTCTACTTATCCTTCTGGCCGACGCTACACTGCCTTGTTCCCTGCAGCATCACCAACACCCTGGCACTCCTATCCATCCTTCGATGGCCTACCAAAACAGTTTTATAAGGCGATAACACAATTCAGAAACGGGGTGACCGTCAGCAAATCATTCCTGCACTGTATAGGTCAGGAGGAAAGTGGCTTATGCTGCACTTGCCGAACAGAAGAAACTGCTGAGCACCTGATTAAGGAGTGCACCAAGACACACAACCAAAGAGCCACGTAGTTCCACAAGTGGGACCAAGAACTAACAAGACCATATAATCTCGAGCCACGTTGTTCCACAAGTGGGACAAAGCACTATCAAGACCTTATAATCTCGAGCCACGTTGTTCCACAAGTGGGACAAAGCACTATCAAGACCATATATAATCTCGACGTCGCAATATGCTCCCAACTTCCACCAGTATACATTTCTCTATTCAACTTCCTACAAGCTGTGATACGAATTCTCAGTGAAATCTGTGTTGAGTGACAGTTTATCCAAAAACAAAGTGAAGATATAAATACGTACTAATATTTAAAAATAATACCTAAATGAATAACATCAGATCTTCCACAACCCTGTGGAAGTGTTTGCGTAGCTTTGTAGCAGGATGCACAACTACATGTGTCAAAAATTTTAAAATTACCCCTGGAGCTAAGAATTATGCATGATAAAATAGTTTGTTTTCGATTTCTGGCAATTACCTTGGGTGGTACAGCGGTTTGTTACTTCTGTAGGGCCGAGAATCTTGTTCATGGGGAGGCGGTGGGCGGTGGTGGTAAAGCGGGTGGGGCTGGTGGGGCTCTTGGAGAGGAGGCGCTTGGTGGGGAGCCTGGTGGGGGACCAGGAGCGGCGCCTGGTGCTTGGAGCTGTCACCATGTTGTGCGTGTGATGTCCGGGACATGGAACCACCTGCGCCGTGGGACTTGCCGTCGTAGCCCCCGCTCCCCTTGCTCATGTGGTAAGGGCTGTAGGGGCCGGAACCACCGCTAGAACCTGCCAAATAACACAATTTGAAGTTAAATCTTTATGTTACCATCGGTCTGAAGGGAAGACATAAAAAGAGAGAGAGTGATGAAGGGGAGAGAGGTAAGAGAGGGATAGACTGAGGGAGATAGAGCGAGAGAGAGGGAGGGAAAGGGTAATATGGAGGTGGAGAGAGGGAGAGAGAAAAGGCGGTGATCAAACAGGAGAGATAGATAGAGGGAGAGATGGAGGGAGAGTGAGAGTGGGAGGGAGAGGGTGATATGGAGAGGGAGAGAGATGGAGGGGGGGAGCAAAGGGAGTGGAGGGGAGAGAGCAAAGGGGTGATGAAGGGGAAGAGATAGAAAGAGAGGGAGAGATGTGGGAGGGATAGAGAGGGAGGAGGAGACAACAAATGGTGGGGAGAGATGGAAGGGGGAGAGCAAAGGGAGTGATGGAGGGAGTGAGCAGAGGGTGATGGTGGGGGATAGGTAGGGATAGATAGAGGGATGAAGGGGACAAGAAATGGAGGGATAGAGAGGGAGGGAGATGGAGGGGGAGAGAAACAGGGTGATCCAGGAGGAGAGGTAAGAGAGGGAGAGAGATAAAGTGAGAGAGAGGGAGGGAAAGGGTGATATGGAGGTGGAGAGAGGGTGAGTGATGAAGGGGGAGAGAGAAAGGGGTGATCGTGGAGGAGAGATTGATGGAGGGAGATAGAGTGAGAGAGAGGGAGGGAAAGGGCGATATGGAGAGGGGAGAGAGATGGAGGGGTGACAGCAAATGGAGTGGAGGGGAGAGATCAAAGGGGTGATGGAGGGGGAGAGATAGTGAGAGAGAGAGGGAGGGAGAGGGCGATATGGAGGGGGAGAGAGGAAGGGGGATGGTGGGGGAGAGAGCAATGGGAGTGGAAGTGAGAAAGCAAATCGTGTGAGCTGAACTGAACTGTATGGAGGAGCACTTGCTCTGAACTGAACCTGCTCCAGAGCAGCAGTGGAAAAAATCAAGCATTTTAATTTCTCCCTTGATGGGAAAAACAAAAGATCATGGATATGTCTAGTACCTACTGCTTACCAGTTGGTACCTACTACTCAATTGTATACCAACCATGTAGTGCCTTCTTTTCACAACATTATTCCATTATGGTTACAAAACAATATTAGTTTTTAACTTAGAGTAATAAATCAGCATTCCTTGACACTACAATGGCTTAGAGGTCATGAAATGTCGTGGTAAAATGAGAGCATTCCAAAAAGTGGCGAACGATTTTCCTACTATGAAAACTATGGGAGTTACTCTTCCCTAGTAACGCCTTGGTTGTACGTGAAAATCAATAGAAAATGTGCCGGTCGGGAAAAGAAGTGTCGGTCGGGAAAAAAAAGTGTCGGTCGGGAAAAAAAAGTGTCGCAAAAAATTCCTTGACCCCCAGCCAAAAGACATATCCATGTCAAAATTGGAAACAGCAGAATCCAAAAGAAATGAGAGTGAGACTCGGTCAGATTAATATTCTTTATAATTAACGTATAACTGAATTTTCGTAAAAAATGGAGCTATTGCAATGGCTCCAACAATTGTAAAATCAAAATTTTTGAAAAAAATCCTTCAAGGTAAAATTTATGCATTATTTAATTTAATCTTTCAGCGCCGGGGTCCGCATATATGCGTAGCTAACTAGGTGAACGTCACTGCCGGGGTCTGCATATATACAGCTTGCTTTTCGTTTTATGACGTGACTCCATTCATTTTTCCTTGCTTCTTAGAAGATAGGCGGAATGGAAGAGTGCAAAATAAGTCAGGACAGGATAGCTGTATTGGTCCGAGCGGGCTCTTTAAATCCAGGACTGGGGAACTGCATGGGCATTTAAAAGTCAGACGCTAAAAGGTTAATAGAAGGAGGGCTTACCGAGAGGATCGTGGCGGTAGGAATGAGAGGAGTCCAGAGAGACTGAGGCAAAGGGACGGGGGTCCGGGCGGTACTCTGGGGGCGGTGGGGGCTGAGCCCCTCCCCCACCATCGTACTCTTTTCTCACTTCGTCCCGACCCATGTCTTGACCGCCGCCCATCACGTCTCTGGAGTAGGGCGTGATGGAGACTTCGTTCCGTGGAGCAGGCGGCATGTAACCGGAGTCTCGGTAGCTGCTGCTGGGGGGACCGCCAGACGAATTCCCAGCTGCGGAACATCAGAACGTGAGTATACTGCGTGGAATATTATAAATAAAGAGGCAAAAATTTGGGTTCTCATTTCTTGAAAATATTAATAGTTCCATAGCTAAGTCGAACCTAATACATACACAGGTATATAAGTTTCTTTAAGCAATGTACACATCCGGGAGATTTGTATAAAAAAACAAAAGTTAGTGTGCGCTGCACACAAGTTACCTTTAGGACACATTATTTGTGTTGACATGCAAAACTTCTTACATAACTCACATATTCTATACATACATACATATATATATATATATATATATATATATATATATATATATATATATATATATATATATATACATATATATAACAAATTAAGGATTGGCCAACCGCAAAAAATGGTCTTCTGGTTAACGGCGTTTTGTGTTTCATGGTTACAAAAAAAGTTATGCTTCTGGAAAGACGATGTTCCACTTTCTATTATGCCAAATTCAAGGCCGCCCCATCTCCAAACCCAGCAAATCTTCAGCCACTCGCCATTTTTTGCGAGTGCCTCTCAGGCACATACTAGAGGCTCGAATTACCGCAAAGACGATAAGGGCACTTAAATATCCTTTAATGGCACTCTGAGGACGCATCTAGACCTCTTGCAGTCGCTCAGCCAACACTCTCACAAATCCGGCCACATTTGAGGGGCGAACGTCCATAGAATATACCAAAGGCGTGAATGAAGCATGAGACGTTTCACATGCATCCAGGTATTTTCTCTTTTTATCCTGTTCTGCTGCTGTCAGGACTGAGAGGACTGAGCGGGAAACAAATGAGGGGGCGTCAGTGTCAACGACACAGAAGTCAATATAACGCCAACCTCTGTGGTTCCCACACTCCTCTGCATGCCAGATCCCCTCGCAATCCTGGATTGGTCGCCGATGCCTCTTCAATGATGGGCTCTCTAAGACAGTTACCCCAAGCCGTTGACATCAGCACTCCCAAGGTGTGCCTCACACTTCATTGTGCCTCCTAGAAATCAGGCCACCAGTCTGGCAACTTAGCGAATGTTCTTGTGAAAAGTTAGTACACCCACACCCATCACATGAAGTTGGCATCTCAACAGGTGTTCTCTTGTACCAAAGTTATGCTTCATGAGGGGCATTACCGAGAGCCATCCTGAAGGTTTGTATTTATCAGAAATAAAACCTAACAATTACCTTAATTAAAAAATGAAAAACTTTTTGGACGTAGCCACAATGCAAAACTTAGATAATTAGGGATTTATTGCCAATCTAAATTCAAATCTCATTGTCAGTGACAGCTGAAATGGTTTAGAATCAATGATGCGTCCATGCCACAGTCAGCCAAGTACATCAATTTTCTTTGATATAGCTAACAATGATGTGTGTACCTATGAATATAACAAGAATAGTTCGTATTACCTGGTACACCGCGCATGTCTTTAGAAGAATACGGCGTAATGGACACATCTCTGGTGAAAGAAGGTAAAACGGGCGTCGAACGAGACGAATTGGAGTAACTTCCACCGAATTGTGAAGATGAGGATGCCATCGAGTCCCTGAAATTCGAAAAAATGATCAGCCGTGGGGGAATAACTACTTGTGAATGTATAGGCTCTGTTCCACCTTTGAGGGCTAGAGCAGGGTAAACCCTGAGATAACTGGTTAACTCTGGATTAATTTGTGATCCTCTGTTGTGGAAAGAACCAACTTCAAGTGTTAAGTAAAGGATTTTGCGTACTGACCTTGAATCATGGTGGGGGGAAGGTGGTGGTCTAGCGGGAGAGGCGGAAGTGCTGTCACACCCGTCGCTATCATCCGATTTGCCCATCGGAATCCGACTGGATACCTGGGGCAGGGCTGCCATCTGAGCTGTGTCGAACGTCGGTGGTCGTTTCTTCGTCACAGTAACTGACACTGGTGATGGACGGTGGGTAGGTCCTACCGCCCGCACTGGTCTGTTACCCTGCAATCAGTGGCCAAGACGGAATGGGTATTGGTATGAAACAAAGGTTCATTTTTGAAAATAATGAACCAAAATCGGAAATGATCGAAATCGGACCAAATAAATCAATACTCTACAAATCGAACGAGTAATAAATTCATTTTTGACATTTTCATGTCTTTCACGTCGACACATAGACTGAAAAATTGTCTCAGAAAAACGTTGTAAAACAAGCGTTAGTGTTTCTGACGATTCTCACTTACAACCAAATCTTTTATGCATTACTGTATCATTAACATTTTTCATCGTACAAAATTCTTTCCGCAGTCGTTGGGAAGATATCAATTTAGGCTAAAATTTATGAATAGTGGTCAGACTGTCTCAGGTCATGCAGTGGGTATGGTTCCAACCCAGATGTCCGTTAACAGTGCCGTTTCCCTAAGAATCAGATATTAAACCTAAAAGGTGATTTCCGTTTATAGTAAGAGTAAAATCATGATTTACATAACTTTTGGAGGAGTCCGTCGTCACTAGCAAATCAACTACCGGGGGTGAGCGCTTTCGATGTAAGGACATCATCATCAGGCTGGCAAAGCAGTACTGTTTTGACAGCCTGATGATGATGTCCTAACATCGCATGGTCTCGCCCCTGTATTCGACTTGTTAGTGGCGGCAGACTCTTTCAAAAGGCATGTAAATTATCATTCTAAGAATTGGAAGTTCAAGACGGAAGGTTAGGTGCTTGGGGGTTGGAAGATGGGGCGTTGTAACCCCGTACACACACAGAACAACTGATCTACCTTCTCCAAACGTGTTGAATGTAATTTGAAAATGCCAAACCAAATTTCATCAGAGCCAGTGATGAAAGACTTATATGTTAGTGTAATCATTCTATGATCACAACCTTAGAGGCCTTAGCGCTAGAGGCTGGGGCTAGTGCTAAGGCCTTAGGCAGCTGATCTACCTTCTCCAAACATCCACTAGAGTGTACTGGCGTCATTTCATCACTCATTCCCACGGTGGCGTATAAGGAGCACACACACACACACACAGAATAGCAGATCTACCTTCTTCAAACATCCACTAGAGTGTACTGGCGTCATTTCATCACTAAAGGGTGGGGCACACACACAGAACAGCTGATCTACCTTCTCCAAACAACCACTAGAGTGTACTGGCGTCATTTCATCACTCTGCCACAAACGAACAAGTTGAACCCCCCCCCCCCCCCCCCCCCCCCCCCCCCCCCGGATTGGTAATGCGTCTGAACCAGGTGATTATGATAAAACAAATTTATGATTCATATCTTATCACAATCGATATCAGTTTTGGATCAAGAAATGAAGAAAGTTATCAGCAGAACATCTAACGCATTTGAGTGTGGAAGATAATATATATTAGCCTAAGAAGAGCATTTTTCGATTCCTACTGTTAATTTATTGAATATAAAAAACTTACCTGAGAAAACGACCGTCCTGGTCCGGTCCCCGACCCCGAAGCTGGTCCTCTGGGTGTGATGCTCACAGCTGAATTGTTCCTGAGGTTGCTTGGTATCCCTGGGACATTCCTGATAAGGAATAGACAAAATATTCTTCATTAATCTACTGAAAAACGTGATAGAAAAGAACTGCGACTCTTCTTGCCTTCCCCACTATCTCAACTTTCTCGTCCATCCCGATTCCGACTCTTAACTCACTTAGCGATTCTTTTAGTCATTCGATTCTTCAACTCATAACGACTCTTCAATTGAGTCGATTCTTCAATTCACCAGTTCTTTTCCGGACTTTCGATTCTTTTGATCTTCCAACTCCCAAGTCATAGTTACCCTCCTTTCCTAACCTGGACTAGACCGACGACTCCCGATTCTTTTTTCGATCCTTTTTGGTGTTCGGATCGTTCTTTCTTCCGTCAGCTTGATTTGAACAATCAACGTAATTATTTGTTTTCCGAGTTATTTTATTTATTTATTCAGATTGTCGCTAATTAAGTTTCAACAATATTAAGATTTCAAATCAACGTATTTTAGTACTTAATGCTAAAACATGACGTTAAAAATATTTTAATCCAAATAAAGTGATATGCATCAATATCAATCTTTAATTTTGGATACCTAGTTTACAATCATTGAGAACACTTCCACTTCTAAGTACTATGTTGTCTTTAAAAAATAAATAAATCATGGGAACAAGGAAAAGTTGTGGCGGTGGGGACAGTGTTTGACACCTTAAGAGGCATTTTGACTTTGGCAAGCAATTAAGTTATGTTTTTTCGTTTGTTTAAACTTGAAGCTTACATCTATTGCTGCATCAGGATGTCCTCAAACTGCTCGGTATGAAAAAATCACTAATTCAAGCCACAAAACATCATAAATTCGTTTTTTCGAAATCAATTTTTTGACCCAGTATTTGACAGCCACATTTTTTGTTGTACCTGCGATTAACACCCTATGGTTGGCACAGCAGTTCTTCTGCAATAAATGATTCCTTGTATCAACAAACTATTTCATTTCAACATTTTACAAATAATTACAAATTTTAAAATTACAATTTAAAAAGTTAATTTTAAAATTAATTTCAAAATTTACAAATAATTGAGCATTTGAACTTAGTTTCATTAATCTAAATATAAAATTAATATCAGTATCCATAAAGACAAAGTTGAAAATATCACCGGATGTTTCATCACAAAATAGGTACAATGTTTTCTTGATACCATAGGCACAATACGATTCTAATGGTAAACTAGCAGCTTGTGAGTTGCTATGTATTTATATAAATATAAAAAATAAAGAACGAATAGAGATCCATATTGACAGCACTGTCAATCACTGAGGGGAGTATCAGTTTGGGAACTAGTAATTGACATTTGCATTTTCACATGTTATCTTTGATTATTTCCAAAAAATGATAGCATAAATGCAAGCTACACAAAAAACTGATTGAGAAAACCATGGAAACAATCGTACTTGAAAATGTGGAGAGCATGGTGAAGAAGAATAAAACCCTTACCTCCTTAGCAAAATAACAAGAAACAGCACCAAAGAAATTACAACACGAGGTTCTGAACCACACCTGAACCCTTTTCCCGCCTTCATACTTTACTGAGAAGGTATTTTTTCTCAAAATTCAAATGGATCAAGCCCGTAAAACACTTTTAAATGCCTTATTATTAAAACTTCTTGGTGAGATGTCAATCACTGGGCCCCTGTCAATCACTGGTTCCTCCACCCTAGGCACTTAAATTCTGATCATTGAGGCCATTGGGGGCTGGTTTTGGTCCTGAATAAAACGAGATAGCAAGGAAATTTTTAGGGAACGTAACCAAACTTGAAAATTTGGTCAATTCGGGGCATTTTTAACCTAAAAATCAACTCAGCGCTGAAAATAATTCGTGTGTAACACCCCACATATTCCATTGTCAGAAAACCGATTTCTTTTAAAGCATTTTTTGGAAGGCAACTAAACATGCCATAGGAATATGTGCACAAGAGATTGCCAGGAAACGACTGAAAGGTGCAAAAATTTATGTTATCTGACAGACAGGCTGCTCTAAAGGCTATATCTGCCTTTTCAATTACATGAAAGCTGACCTGGGACTGTCTCAAGTCTCTCAAGACCGCCACTGCCCATGGCAAGAAACTCACTTTGCTCTGGGTACCTAGTCATGAGGGGATAGTGGGAACGAGGAAGCCGACCGCCTCGCCAAACAGGGGTCGGAGTCTTAAACCTATTGGCCCTGAACCCCTTTTGGGGATCACCAAGAGCTTTATTACTCTACAGGTAAACAAATGGGAAGACAGCAAAAGAGCTGAATATTGGCAAAACACTCCTAAGCAGAGGCAAGCCAAGCGGCTAATAACCATCTCAAGAAAAAGAGCTACAGCTCTTCTGTCACTGAGGAGTAAAGACCTTTGCATTATTGTTGGTCTCCTCACTGGCCATTGTCCGCTGAGATACCATCTCAACAAGGTGGGCAGAGCCAGGACAGCTGAATGTCGCCTCTGCTGTGAAGAGGTCGAAACAGCGGAGCATACCTATCCTCTGTGATTGACCAGCTGTTGTGTCTTGAAGATTACGACACTTCGGGAAAGGTACCCTCTCCCCTACCGAAATTGCTCCGGGATTGTCCGAAAAACTCCTCCACTTTGTGAGAGAAGACGCAGTAAAACGGGTTCTTAACTGGGACTCTGTTGTAGTTATCAGGATAAGGGTCAAAACGAAATAAACGTCCTTATTGCCGAGCTTTCGGTTAATATAAAACCATCTTCAGGGCCTACAACAATCAGAATAAAAAACTTTCAGTCTCAGCACAGAAACAATAATTAAACAATAACAATAGCACAGAATGAACTCAAAGAAATATATACATCAGGCCAACATAAAATAAAATAATAACAACAACCACTACTACTTAATTGAGTCCATAGATAGGTAACTTACTCAAGGATCATTCACAGTGTCGAAATATAGGACACGGTCATCGATTTAGAAGTCAGTTGTCATATAACTAAAAAATAACAATACAACAATATAACAAAAACATCCAGCCTGCTCAATTAAAACCATGTGAACAACCATCATGGAAAAATTTATGTACATACCAAAAACAAGAAATGGTTGCAGCTGAGGCAGACAACAATTGGCACATGAACTGGACTCAAAAAAGTAGAGGCTAAAATTGTAAAAAATTGGAAAAACTTTGAAAAAATACACTGCTGGCAAGCAAACAGAACTAAACTAAAATCACATTTGTTGTTATATTGTTGTATTGTTATTTTTTAGTTATATGACAACTGACTTCTAAATCGATGACCGTGTCCTATATTTCGACACTGTGAATGATCCTTGAGTAAGTTACCTATCTATGGACTCAATTAAGTAGTAGTGGTTGTTGTTATTATTTTATTTTATGTTGGCCTGATGTATATATTTCTTTGAGTTCATTCTGTGCTATTGTTATTGTTTAATTATTGTTTCTGTGCTGAGACTGAAAGTTTTTTATTCTGATTGTTGTAGGCCCTGAAGATGGTTTTATATAAACCGAAAGCTCGGCAATAAGGACGTTTATTTCGTTTTGACCCTTATCCTGATAACTTGACAACAGACATATTGTGGGTCGATAAGCTCTTTCGATAACTGGGACTGTTTGTCACAATAGACCAAAAGTGGTCTCCGTGACTAGGGGCTCATACCCGTCCGGAAAAAAAAAAAGTCACTAAATTGTGAATTTGAAACCTGAAACTCTGGAGCGATGAGGCTGGCCAACGAACTCGACCCTGTCTTTTGACAAGAAGGATTTTTCTGCGTTGGAACGAATTTTTTATAAAGTACACGCACATAGAACGTTAAAATCTAGGATTGGCTTCTTTGATGTATGGAACGAATTTGAAGGGAGTCCTCGCTCCCTCCCCACCACATTTAAAATTTTGAAGCCATCTAAATGGCTCGATTTTCTATAAAATTCGCTAAAATGGGCAAAGGAGTTAACGAACATTAGGGGTGCAAGCAATATAAGTAACATTGGAAAATTTGAATGATAACAGAAAAATTAATACTAATAGTAAGAGCTAAAATTGACTTTGATTAGAAATAAATACATTTAAAAAAATAAAAAATAAATGAAGGGGTGCGCTTAACCTATTTAACGCTAACCTCCTCATCGCCTCTGGCCCAGTCCCTGTGCTTTTCTTAGGTCCTTCCTTGTTCGCTTGGTTCCCGGGCTTGAAGGCAGTTCGGATAGCGATGATTTTGCCTGAAAATATTGTAAAAGTATTCTTTAAATGAGTATTAATTCAAGAACATTTCATCACCAAATTATAAGGGTAATTATGAACCTCATGTTCAGGAAAACAAATTTGGTTCACAGGAAGCTTAATGTTAAGATGGGTAGCGTAATAAAATAATGGATTTTTGAATCGATTCATAATTGGACTTAATAAATTGATACATTGATAATTGATTGATTAAAAAAGTTCCATCCAAGCAGTATGATCGAATTAGCGAATTTTCGTAAATTATCGTAACGTTACTTTGTTTTGAAATTTGAGCACTTTGAGAGATTAAAAAAAGTTGTTAAAGACCAATTTTATGGAAGAACAAAACCATTCGAAATAATATTTTGCAATTCAGAAAAACAATAGATTTTTTGGCAGTTTTTATAGATTTTTAAGCAAATTTTGATGAAATTCAAGTAAATTGTTCAGCATAATTTTGGGTACATATACTTTTTAATGTTAAATTTTTTTGAACCATTGCAAATAGCACCATTGTCTATGAAAATTCGCTAAAATTGGGTGACGATACCCATCCCTGTACCGAAGGTGATTGGAGACGAATCTTTCACAGTGTTTGGCGGCTTACCGTTTTCCAATTGCATGTAGATGCCTTTTGGAGATTTGAGGACCATGACTTTCTGGCCTGCTTTCAAAACGATGGAAGAACGATCAGGAGCGTTCGTTGGGATCACAACATCTGGAAATTTAATTTATTGATTAACAAAGCAACTCATTGTAATGATATAGTGGGACAAACTCAATTCAACTGCTTAAGAATTTATTACATAATGACATAGGTAATGTCATGGTAAGTATATGCTGTTAAAGACCCCAAACTTCCAATTTATCTAAGTATTAAACAGAGGGCCCTGGTAAATTGGTAAGGAATTCATCAAACCACTTCCTGTGGCGATACTAGACAGAATTGGACCTAAGCTAGTGAGTCTCGTGTAGCAGTATGGGGAAAATTCAACATGAGGTCATTTGGCCTCGCTTAGCAGGAAAGAGATGTGACTAGATTTTACTGCTGCAGTGAACGTGTTAATGATGATCAAACGATCATATATGAAACTTACCTAGGGGTAGAGTCATTTCTTGCGCAGACATCCCCTGGCGTTGCCAGACAGAGGCGGGGATCCAGCCCCTCTGCCGGTTTTCACCCCTAACTAGCCCCGAGCCCATTTCCGATTGCATGGGCCGCACGCTGGCCATTGGCTTGTCAGAACCCCGCCTAATAACAAACAATCAAAACTTAGGAACAACACAAAACTCAGACTACAAAAAGAAAAACTACAACAACAAGACACTGACTCATATGAGCCGACTCAGAGCAGCATGCTCTAAAAAAAATATCCCATTCTTCCTTTCTTGTGTAAATGGTAAAACCGTATACATCTATAAGTGAAAAATGAGTTTGTTTTGGATTAAAATTGAGAATTTTTCAGCATTTTAAAATCTGTACCAACTTATAAAACGTCCAATACAAACCTGATGATTCCACCCTGCGTGCTGACGATGTTGTTCTGGTACAGTGGGCGATTGGTGCCAGTGTTGGCTTGCTTCTCCAGCTCGTAACTTCTCTTGGCTAACCGCTTCTCAGCTTGAGATAGTTTCTTCTCCTTCCGGTCAACCAACAATGACTCGTGCTGGAATGGCTCCTGCGGAAATTAAAAAAAGCAATGTCTCCTATACTTTTAGCTATTTCTTTCTATCTTCTGCTTAGGAATGCATAGACGAGAACAGAATTCTATAATAAGGGGATTCTTGCACTGAGCGTGATTCATATTCGTGATTTGATCGTGACCCAGAGGGTGCGCTGAACGGTTTTTCCAAATGCACATGCAACGATACAGATTCCATGGGATTCAATTAAAGAAAAATGGCGATGAGTTTCACTCAATCAGCAAGATGGTGCAATACCCTAAGTACACTTACCGCAGGTGGTCACTTAACTGCGTTCACTGGAATTAGTAATACAGTAGAGCATAACGCTTTTTATTTCGTTTGGAGTTTTTGGCATGTTTCATGTCTTTAGGATGGCACGTGATTTGAATTTTTGCAGGACCGGAAAACGACCAAACGTAGTCATGGTAGGAGGAGAGATTATCAAATAATTGCCTTTGACTGTATGTAAATTTGAGTGAGGTAAATTCTCTCCTTTTTGCTGTAGGATGTTGAAAATGGGCAGGGAGCTTCTCTGGGACATCAAGAGACGAATGAAATGACGGGCTCTTTCTAGATCAGCTGAGAGGTGATTCCTATGCTCACATTTTGACATGGTTAACAACACATAGAGACTAGCAAATAATTACCTAATTTGAAATAATCGAATTCAGTATTATCATCTGAGTGAGCTCCAGAGCAAATTTCTCAGCTTTTCAACCTATGACGCTGGAAATTTTTAGACATGAAACATGATCCGTTTTTTCGATCTTAATCACCAATTCTCAACCTATCTACCACTGGCTAGTTATGCCTGCTTTTTATACAAGGATCACTCAGAACATTTCATCTCCCAAAACTGAAAACATGACTTCCTCTACCTATAGGTAGACTCGGAAGCAATTTATGAGATAAAATATGCATCTACCATTACTTCACTAGTACTTTTTTCTTTTTAAAAATTAATAGTTGGATTACGAAGATTTGAATGAATGGTTCGCAATTGACGAATCGGGCAAACAATATCACTCCAATCATATTGAAGAAAAGCAGCATATGAGATCGGTAATGGTGTTCCCGAGACAAACAGAACCCACTCGACAACGAAATATTTCCGATTCTGTAAGGAAACCATCTTGGGCAACTATATTGAAGCTGCCCAAAATAATTCAAGAGATATTACCATTATCTCCACAGCTGAAAATGATAGTCGCTCTTCAATTTCATTTCGCTCTAAATTTGTAGTGCAGGTTTTCCGATTCATCTTGGTTTGTGGAATGGGTTGGTGGTACCTTCCATTCATCAGGATAGCGTAGTCAATGAATATGCCAATAAAACGTGCATAAAGCAAGAAACGTGATTGCTTGATGCTCTCCGAAAACCTGATATCTTCTTTTTGTCCAAAAGACTCATTATAGAGAGCCAGTGGCTTCCAAATTTAACCGTAAGATGTGTAGCTGGAATGCCCTTAGATCGAAGAGGCTTGCATCGAGATCCGCCCGTCAAGTCACTCTCTACCCAGGCCATTAATATGGAAAATTTGAATTAAACTGTCAAAATTTGGACAGCTCATTTAACCGAGAGATAAATGGCTAAATTTTTTTTTTTTTTCAAAATGTAGGTTTTCCATAAATGGTCCAGGATTTAGGGCGATTGACGGCTGACTCCTGGCCAAATTAGTATCTGACGGAATCAAATTTGGTCTAATTGTGCATCTAATTTAACCGATAGATAAATGGCCGAAATGTTTTTCAAAATGACCAGCCTGCATCCCTGAGCAACATTTCAAGACGATTGACAGCGTCATCTGGGCAGGTTTCCTGACTGACAAGAATTAAAATTTTGGCTACCACAAACTTGACCAAAAGATAAATGGCTGGATTTTTTTAAAATTTACATTTGAAGTTTTCTTTTTCAAAACCTCTGAATTTAATTTTTAAAAAATCAAGTCGGTAGACTGAGTAGGACCTGAGAAAAATGAACATGAATATCACAGTCCAAAATGCCAATTACGCTTAAAGAAGTTAGCGGGGGGGGGGGGGGGGGGGGGGGCTAGACAGTGGGACACCCTCCATATCCATATCTTTTCAGATCCCCTTGGCCTGTCTTCTCAGGCGTAGAAGACAGATTTTCAGCCCATGAAATTATATTCACATTACTTAAGAATGTTCAATGAAATGATTCACTCACTTTACTAAGAAGTTTCGAATGCTGCTGCAACACCTTTTGAATGACAACATCGATGTACTGGTCCTGGATGTCAGTAAAGTCTTTCACTTCAGTGTCATCATCTTTGTCGTCCCAGCAAAGAGAAGTAACTTCCTTGATGCTCAAATGAGCATCCGGATTGCACTCATCCACAACTCTGTCAGACATACCTGGAAACCAATCAAAGTCCAAATTATCATTACGAGAAACAAGTAAATGAAAAAATACTTCGAATGTAGTTTCATTAGAGGTGGTTTTTCAACTCCTTCTCATGTAAATTGAAAGACCAAGTGGTGAAAGCACCATTAGTTTCTAATCGTCATGATGTAACTTCGAGATGATCTTCACACTTCACTTTGGTCTTTAATGATGGGGAGATCCTCAATACCCGACCAGGAAAAATTGCACAGGGTCACGCACCATTTGAATCTTTCAAGGGTCTCGGAAGACATCCTCATTTGAATCTTTCAAGGGTCTCGGAAGACATCCTAAATCTGTCGTTAAACTCAAATACCCACGAAATGAGCGTTTATTCGTGGCCAAAAAAATCGTTGGCGTCTTTTAGCTTTTTTTTTGTCTGAATTCATCAGCAGATGATTCCCAAATATTAAACACCGAAAAATTGTCAACTCACAATGCTGGAAAATAACAAGTTTACAGGTGAACGGAAGTAGGTTAAAAATCGGCCATTTTTTACAACTGTAAAACAGTTACTTGTTCAAAATGATGGGGAAACACTTGTAACCAGCCCAAAATCGCCTGTACACTTGTTAATTTCCACAATGCATTACAAGTCTACACTTGTACCTGTATGAAACCCTTGCTCACTCATTTTTTACAACTTGTACATAAAATCGGCTTGTAACTTGTCACTTGTGGCTTTATGAAATAGGCCCCAGATCTCTCCAATTCAGGCGCCAATAATTGTGATGATTTCCGCTTACAACCGAGTCGTAGCTAGGGATATGATACTTCGTCGTTTTTCATCCCACAAAATTCGTTGACCATTCGTTCGAAAGCTCTCGATTTATCCAACCATACTATATTAACTACTGCGAAGTGCGTGGCCAACAAGCTGAGTTATGAGCATGGTTATATCAATCATTGTTTACACACAGGTGATCATTCTCAATTATTGATATTGTGAACATGATTGCAACCGCTTGTTAATTTCTGATGATTTCATTGAGCTGGTGTTTCGATTATGTGATTCATAGCAGGTGATCCGAATATTGCGAGAATGGTTAGATCTGTGAAGCGGTGGTTAAATTATTTTAATAGGTAATTTCTATACTTTACACTATAGGAAGCTGTAATTTCTCGTATGTAGCCTCTTTAGCCTCTTTCTATAATAAAGTGAATGTTTACTCGCGAGTTTCTATTAGGAGATCATCATCTCACAAGAGCTCAATCGTATTTTTATTGAGTTTTACACTTTAACTCACGAATTTTTAGTTTGTTATGCAGAATAAAACTTTTATGTCTTTTAGGAAAAAAACTAGTTTAATAAAGTGAAAATTAAAAAAAAAAAAAAATGCAAACATCCGCGTCACATTTGGACTGATGTGCTTATTTACCTTGCTTATTTATTTGTCTATCGTAGATCTTCTTTTCCAGGCAGTTGTCAGTGACCAGTCGGTATACAAAGCAGGGCTTCTTCTGTCCATACCTGGGAGTAAGAATACAAAATATTGATGTAATTTATAGTACGATTAGGAAGTTAAATAAAATTTCATAGCATAAACCCCTTCTTATTATTATTATTCCTCCTTCTGCAACTTCCTTGATCACAAGGGTCGGCGTCGGTAATAAGTCCCAATCATTTTAATTTAATTTTCTCGTTTTTATTTAATGCTGTGCATCCCACACGATTGAGGGGAGTTTAGAAAAGAAAAACAGATTGGGATATGCCTAAGAATAGATTATATATAATTTTTTTGAGAACTAAAATAAGTAAGAAAGGAAAAAAATATATATATTTCTCGGAATTACCCTTCTCATTCCACCAACAGTACGTTCAGCACCAACACAGGGTCGCCAACATAACAGCTGCTCAAGTAAACAGTCTTCTACGAATACGGTACAAAAAACGGTATAAAAATTATCCTAATTCATAAAGTAAAAAGAACCTGTAAACTCTGCAGACGGCCTGGGTGTCGTGACAAGGATTCCAGGATGCGTCGAATACGATGACTCGGTTGGCTCCAACAAGGTTGATGCCTAATGAGCCTGCACGTGTCGAGACGAGGAACAAATGGAGTTTGGGATTCGAATTGAATTCGTTGATGAGTTTTTCCCTTTCAATGGCAGTCGTACTTCCATCGAGCCCTATCAGAAATAAACAACTGATAAGGATTGCATGCACCCGTTTTGTAAGTAGAAATTGTATACAGCAAACGTAATGTAGTAAAAGAAAAAGAAATCGGTTGATAGCATATTTTTCAAATAGAACAATATGCAATATTAATTACTACTAAGATAAAATTTATTAATGAAGTTGAGGGTTAGCGAGGGTTGGTCAATAATTCAAAAACTTTTCTACGCCAACGTTTCGCAATATTTGCATAGCATCTTCAGGGCTAAAGTACAACAGAGGATAACAAGTGGTAAAGTCTGGCATATGGACTATAAAGTCAGCGAAACTGATATAACATTGGTACATAATGTTGATCTTAGTTAATTTTAGTAATTAGGTTTGTATAAAGTATATATTTGTATATTAGTTTGTATTAAATTGTATAAATATGTGTTACCAAAAAATATTCAGAATATAAACGAGGGAAAGGACAAGTCACCTGGTCAGGGTCTAGCAGTCCCCATACTGTACTCAATTTATATGGAGCAAGGTTACAGTAACTGCGCACTGCACTGGGTAATGTCAGACCCTCCACTATAGCTTTCTCAATGACGTTTTATTATAGGGTGGTAGCAACATTCATTACCATTAAAAAAAATATAAAGAAAACATTGTCTATTGTTGTTTTGTATTCCATACAAAACCAAAATCATAAAACAGACAAACTCTACAACTTACGGTAATAATTTAAATTTCGAGCCCACTTTTCTTCCCGCCCTGGAATGTCGTGTCGCTGCAACAGCTCTTCGAGCAAGTTAAGAGTGAACAGAGACTGTGAAAACAGCAGGATCCTGTCTCCCAACGCAATCGACTCCTCCAGGATGCAGAAGAAAACGGACATCTTGGCTGAGGCGTGAATGTCTCCAGGGACGTAACCTTTTAGAAGCTCAGTTGCCTGTAACAAAGAGATACCACTATCATACTACCGATTAGGCAATGGTGTACCGAATTTCTTAAAAAAATACTGCTTCAGTATAATCTAATTACACATTAACCATTATGTGAATTAATAATATGTATTTAGATTAATGGTATGTCATGAAAAGGTATTAGGAAGATTTAGAAATTAGCAGGTAACAATTTTCTTCTAAAATTGCTACCTACTAGTGATTTTGGGGAAGCTCCCTGTTTCAGATGATCTCTAAGGCAGGAAAAAACATCTTTAAACGAGAAACATTTTGTTTGGGGCGGGTAGAGAAGACCTGGGAAGCGTTGAAATAGTGGGGAGGGAAACATTTCGTCCGCCAGTTAGTATTAATTTGTCAGCGTTTGGTGCCTTCCCGTTTGCCACGATCGAAGACCATTGACTATTATTCCAGCCACCAACTTGCAGCTAATAGAGTTCCTAGTTGATCCGTAGTGTGCAGTATTGACAATCCGGCGTCGTAACTCTGACGCAATGAGTTACAGTGACGCATCCTTCTGTACAGATACGTTAACGGATCGCTATCCGGAAAAAAGTAATCGTCCAAAATAACCTCCTTCCGTGGACTTAAATAAAACCTCCTAGAGATAATTTCCCCCTTTCATGGATTTAGCGTTACAACTAGATCCGTTTAGGACTTGCCGTGACTTTAAGGTGCGGTAAATGTTTCTCGTTACCGCACGCCATATTGAGACCGACGGATCTCTAGGAACTCTAATCATCAGACCACGCCACATCCTAGACTTCAGTCCACATAATGAAAAACTAGTGTACTTTACATAAGGTATTGCAAACATGTATTTTCAATGCATACTACTTGAAAATAAGGTATGATGCTCAATATTGTAACATACTTATACATAAAGCTTTATTTATTTTTAAAAAAAATCAATCAAGCATATTATTTGTAGATGGAATGTTCATGCCAAAGCTTGAAATGTAGAATATGACGAGAAGAGACATCGCCTACGATAGTTTGAACAACGCCTGTGTCCACATTGGATACTGCTTTATTTAGAAGATTCGGATAAGACTATTTATTGTTGTAGTGATTTGTGTATCCTCATTCTAGTCCGAAATTGACTCTTGTGTTATAAGGCTTATGTTATAATAAGCCTTTTTTTAAATAAACTGCTAAAAGTGTGTTACTTAGCATAAAATTAAACTCACCCAGTCATAAGGTATCCCCATTTCTTCCTTTCCAGTCTTGGCAGCAGGAACAGCTATTTGTGTCTCTCCAGTCTTTTTCTCTTCATCTTTCTTGTTCCCGTCATCTCTCTTCTCTTCTTCTGTTTCGCCTTTCTCATGAGCCCGATCATCTTTGTCAAACTCAGTCTGACAAGACATCCCACGTTTTTCTTTCATCTCGCTAAATGAAGTCCCTGGCTGTTCAAAATTGTAGTTCTGGTTTTGGTAGTACGTGTTCTGAGGGTCACCAACGCTCTGGGAGCCTTGGTTTTGCTGCATATTGGGGAAGCCAGAGTTGCCCTGTTGGTTCATTTGATTCCCGTGCATCATTTGGTTGCCCGGCATGCTCATTTGGTTACAAGGGGCGTTCATCTGATTTCCCTGGAGCATATTCCCACCCATATTCATTGGGTTCCCAGGTTGAGTAATTTGATGTGGAGCCTGAGATTGGTTCATTTGATTTCCCATTGATCCCATCATGTTCCCAGACGGAGGCCCTTGATTGGTATATTGCATACCAGACATTGTATTTTTTGGATCTGGCATTGGATACATTTGATCACCGGTATTACGATAATTAGTTCCATCCACATTTTGATTTCCGTAGCCCATATGACTACCTTGGCCATCTTGCTGGTTGAACTGGTACCCATGAGGTGGCGGCTGAGAATTTGGATTTCCTCCATAATTTCCACTTTCTGATGAATTTGGTTGTGCCTTATTGCCCATTCCACTGTACATATTACGGTTTTTAGTCTCTTGACCTTTTCCTGACCCTGAGCCAGGATTTGGGTGATCAGGTAGGTTCCGGTTGTCAACTTGTCCAAAACCGCCCACCCTGTTGTCGTGAGATGCATTTTTCATGACAAAAGAACCATAGTTCCCCATGCTGCCAGAAGGGTCTTGGGGATTCATAGCACTTACATTCCCGTAACCTTGCATGCCCGAAGCCTGATCATGCTGATTCCTCGAAGCCATTCCAACAAAATTCCCAGTAGAATCTGTTATTGGTTTGGCCCCCATTGGCCCATAGTTGCCACCCATGTTCATGGACGCATCAGGTTGTTCTTTTACTGGTGAAGGTCCATAAGGACTTGGATTATGATCATGGACATTACTTCCACTGCCCATGGAGGGCGCATAGCCAGCCATGTTTGACTGTTGATCTTGAGGTCCTTTAAAGCTTCCCATTTTTGGCTGTTCCTGAGGCCCACTGACCGATCTGTACCCTGCTCCATGAGGATCCTGAGGATTTTTAACTCCCATGTGCCCATAACTTTCATTAATCAAAGATTCTTGAGAGTTTTTACCTCCCATTGTTGTTTGACTGTAATTTCCTTGCATAGGAGTCTGAGGCTTTTGGCTCATTTGATGACCATATCCCCCAACCGAAGAACCTCCCATCTGAGTATCTTGGGTGGTTTTTCCACCCATAGGTCCTGTCCCATAACTTCCTGGTATGGGTGGATCTTTAGCTCCCATAGGTCCACTTCCATAGCTTCCCATGGGTGGATCCATAGCTTTAACCATTGAATCAGCATATCCACTCATCATAGAATCCTGAGGATTCTTGATGGGCATTTGTGCAGTGGTAAAACCCCCACCAGTTGATTCGTTGGGACCTTTGGCTCCCATAATGCCAAAACTACTAAGCATTTGAGCATCTTGTGACCCCTTGTTGCCAATTTTAGAATATCCACTTGAGTCTGAGTTGTCTTCCAATACCTGTTTATGACCTCCGCTATAGCTACCAGCAGTAGGTTGTTGATGGGGCAGCTGACCACCCATTTGCCCATAATTTGCCATATTAGCTTGTGGACTAGGAACATTTTTATTTGTGCTTTGCGCATAATTACCAGACACATCTTGAAACGACTTGTTTCCCTCCATGCCAAATCCAATGTTTCCTTGAGGTTGTTTCCCTAAAGGTTGATAACTTTTCATCTGTTGGGGATCTTGACTGATAGAACCATACTGACCCATTTCTTGTTGACTTTTTCCAGCAACCGCTCCAAAACGGTTAACATCCGATTGATTCTTCAGAGGACTTGGGGAGTTAACTCCAAACTCATTAATCTGATTTGACGGATTCTTCCCTTGGTTAGGAGCATTTTCAGGGCCACTAGCAAAATTTTCATTAGTGTAAGGATTGGCATGATGTCCGACAGTTTCTTGCTTCTGAACTTGTTGATTGCTGAACCGGTCCATTTGAGAGTTGATTGGCTGTTCTTGATGTGGCCTAAATAAATTTTGTTGCTGCGGCGGTGAGTTAAAGTAGCTTTGGGGATTTGGTTCACTGTACATGCTTTTCTGAGGAGAATCACCGGGCTTAGGACCTTGATAATTGGCAGGATAATCTTGATTCGTCGGATTAGGATGATTGCCAGGCTCATTTTTGATGGGGAAATTTCTGAAAAACTCTTGATTTCCTTGCATTACATTGCTGTCACTAGGTGTAGTTTGAGAGAACCCCTGATTGTGTTGGAAATCATTTGGTCCCATGGCCTGGCCGGAGTAAGTTGTTTGCACATCGGAAGATTGTGTGTATTGCTGGCTGGCTGAAGAACAAGGAGGTTGCCCGCCTACAAAATTCGAGTATGGGTCAGATTGACTGTTGGAGAATGGCACAGACGGTTGACTAGTAGGAATGTTAGGTTGACCATGTTGAGTATTAGCATTTACTCCACCCATAAAATCAGGAGGGAAGCTAGGAGGAGGCTGGCTAGAACCTGGTACAGAGCTAAGAGGTCCTCCATAGGTTGAAGTATTCGAGTGTCCAGCAAAGTTTTGCTGAAAACTATTACCAGGATTGGGCATTGTCCCACCCTCGAAACTCTGCTGATATCCTTGCGGATTTGAGGTGTTATTAGGTTGATTATTTAGACTCTGAGAGGGGAAACCTGTGTTACTGCAAGGTTGCTGGTTTCCAAAATTCGAATTGAAACCAGGCTGGTTGGGGGTGTTGCTGTCACTCGACACACCTGGAGTCCCAAAATTTTGTGGGTCTTGAGAATTCATTTGACTTGAACTACTCTGAGGCTGGTTGAAGTCCTGAGGAAATCCTTGCTGATTAATTTGAGTCGTACTGCTCTGAGAACCAAAGTTTGAAGGGAATGTAGACTGAGTGGGATTGGATACAGGAGGGTTATGCTGATTGTCAAAGCTCTGGCCAAACCCTGGTTTACCTGATTGATGATTAGGTTGACCGCTGAAACCGGGCTGTTGGTAATTGGGAGATGGGGCTGAAGACTGGAGGGGCGTACCTTGCTGCCCACTGAAACCTTGATTCGAACCATAATTTGGGCCGTTCTGGATATTTTGAATATTAGAAGTAGATTGTTCTGGGTAATTTGGAGACTGAAAATTAGGATTCTGCTGGGGAGGAAACCCTGATTGTTGTGGATAACTTGAGCTCTGCAAGGGCTCTGGCTCAGCTTTTGGAGGTTTCTGGTCTCCTTGCTGCTCTTGCCAGTTGAATCCACCGTAGTTCTGCTGCCCAAATTGGTTCCACTCATTGAACTGCTGAAATTCTTTTTTAGGTTCAAACTGATTGGGCCCAAACTGGGGATTGTAAACAATTTGGCCTCCAGAAAGTGATTTCGGTTGACTAAATTTAATTTCTTCTTTTTTATCCACCGGAGGGAAGTCTTCTTGCTCTTTCTTGATTTGAGGGTAAAAATTATTGCCATAGTTTCCTCCTCCTTGGTAGTAATTGTTGTAGTTGTACTCACCACTGTAATTGTATCCACCTTCTTGAGGGAAATTTGGGTAAGGATTGTAGTTTTGGTAGTACCCACTATTTCGGTAATTTGGGTTGAAATTGTTGAAGTCTCCTGGAGGCGGAGGCCCATTGAAGCCATCCCCCTGAGGAGGTGGTCCGCTAAACCCTTCCCCCTGCTGTGGTGGTGGCCCACCGAAATTTTGCTGGGCATCTCGATTGAATTCAAAATTCGTGTTCTGTCCTTCACTTTTGACTTCCGGCTGGGCGGTTGTGGGTGGTACAGTAGCCGCTGGTTTGATCGGAACTGCCGGCGCTTTTTTGCTTCCTTTTCCTTTTTTGCCCCGAGTCTCCCCTCCTCTTCTTGGCGAGTTTGGATCGGGCGGAGGTTGGTTTGGGTTGAGATTGGCCGTTTCTTCTAGATCTAAATCCTGGAGTTCGTCCAATTCCCTCTTCTTAAGGAAATGGTACAGGATATCTGGATGATTCCAGATCTGAAAATAAAAATTTCATCAAACCAATAACGAAACAAGTTAATATCGCATTTCGAAATAAGTTGTATCAATTGACAACAAATAATTACCTTGCAACAAACAGCAAACGCTTTCAAAGGGTTAGGCACAGCCTTAGTTCGAACAACTTCATTCATGAATGTATCGTACAGTTTCCTCTGGAAATCGTTCATTCTGACTAATAAGACATATTCTTCTTTCTGGGGCAAAGAATTCCTCAAAACTGAGTGACTTCGTCTGCAAGAAAACAACACAAAGCTGTGAGTGAAATTGCCTTATCACATCACTTATGGTTTATAATTAATTTGCAATAATGAACCTTTGCTTTCAATAAGGTAAAAACGTAAACTAAGTAACTCAATAAAAGTTTGTTAATATATCTACATTACACAATATATAGACTTGGGAGAAGTTTCAGTCATGCGCCATGGCCACATGAGCAAATTTTTTCAATTTAACTTATTTAATTTTTTTTCTAAACCATATTCTGCTATTTTAACCAATTTTAAGATTTAAAAAAAAATTCCATTTTTAACGATTTTCAAACACATTTTAATGGAATTAAAGAACATTTTCAGGCACGATTCTGTAGGGGGTTCGATACTATCAAAACATAAATTTATTAATTAGCTGTTAGCCCATGCTCTGCTAGAGGCAGTTTAAGGTAATTACAAAGCACCTCGAGCTAAGTAAGGTGGCTTCGTACTTTGTCTTTTCCATCCAGCAGTCCCTTAAAGGCTTCTATTCAAATTTCAGCAATCAAGTTTCCAATTGTACCTAATTAATTTGTCAACCAAGCGTCCCCTCAATATAGCCAACTCAATATAATCTTACTTACGTTATAACGATACCCGACAAACATTGCTGCAGTTGATAAGGCGTTTTGAATACCCATTTTAGAAGATCTATCTTTATGAATAAACACTGATCGGCTCAATCCACCAAAATCGTTTTGGTATCGTTGAATTTGTTGACAAAAATTCTCAACATGTGAACACACTCCATCCACATTTGACATGCAAAATTCAACGCATATCCGGTAGCAAAAGATGTTTACCCGGGTAAAGTCATTAGGAAGAGCCGGGTTCTCAATGAAGGAGTAAGGAGTCAGGAGGATTGTTATATAGCCTAAAACCATCTCCGGAAGATGGTCGTCAATTTATGCCCACTCACATGGAAATCGGTGCAACCGTTTGGACATTTACAGTCGACAAACAAACAAATTTTGTCTTTTGTAATATATATAGGGAAAAGGGATTAACAATTTAGAACTGACGGAGTTACATTACACTAGACCTAGAACGGCTACATTGCAAGTGGAAATCATGCGTGACATTTTTTCAACTGTCGGAAGAAATTTGGAATGACCCCTGGAGCTAAGACATATCCAAGTCAAAATTCCATTCTTCAACTCGATAGGAATTGAAAAAGGAAAATCACATTATATTCACGTGGATTCTTACACATGGAAAAGAAGCTATGAACTCACCTTTGAACAAAACCCTCGAGAAGAGAGTGAAGGACGTGGGCTCTGTACCGCATCAGCCTGATGTCCTGGGGGGTCGAGTCAATACACTGACCGTTCTGGATGGGTCGCTCAAACATGTTGGAAAACTCGGTTTTAGTTCCGAGATAGTTAGGACGAACAAAGTCAACCATGCACCTGAAATTACGACAACAAACAAATAATTAGTAGGTAGTAGTAGTACCAAGAGCATCGATGGCTGTTTTGAGGGAACACTTCCCAGAGCGCCTCATCTCAATTAGGGGAGGAACCCGCTCTCCCGATTTGACGCCTTGTGACTTTTTTCTATGGGGTTTTTTGAAATTTCGTGTTTATGAGAACCGTCCAAGGACCCTACAAGATTTGAAGAACAACATCCAGGAAGAAATTGCCAACATAACGCCTGCTATACTGGCTGGAGTCATGACTAACGCCAGAAATCGGTTTACTCAGTGTATGGAGAATGGGGGCCGTCACCTACCTGATTTGATCTTCAAAACTAGGTAAAACAAAACTTTATGTATGTGCCTATATTATAAAAAACAAATAAAAATTTTCTGATTCATACAATGCGTTTTATTAGGTTAGTACTTTACTTGCAGCAATCTCGAGCTTTTCCCCTCATACAGAACCTGCTCCCAGTGAGTGCTATTTATATTATCATATCCTGTTCTAGGAACTTAAGTTACATAATGAATAAATGCTTTTTGAAAAATGTGATTTCCTTTTAGCGAATTTTCTTAGAAAATGAAGCTATTGCAATGGCTCCAAAAATTTTAAAATACAAATTTTCAAAAATTTTCTTCATCGAAATCTGTTTTGAGGCATTCTGAAATGATTCCTGGATTTTAACGGTTTTTAGCGAATTTTCTCAGAAAATAAAGCTATTGCAATGGCTCCAAAAATTTTAAAATCAAAATTTTCAAAAATTGTCCTCATCGAAATCTGTTTTGAGGCATTCTGAAATGATTCCTGGATTTTAACGCTTTTATATATATATATATATATATATATATATATATATATATATATATATATATATATATATATATATATATATATATATATATATATGTGCATGTGTCATTTCAGACGATAACTCTCGATGGAATTGAGATAAAAACTTCGTTCTTTCGCAAAAAAATCAAGCATTTCAAAAGAAAGGATGAGTTCGTTGGACAACACTTTTTGAGCACAATTAATTGGTCAAATTTCAAAAAATATACTTAAAAAATCACTAAAAAAGGCAAAAAACCGCTAAAAATTAACAAATTTCTATTTTTTAGCAGAATGCTACTCGAAAAAAATTAATCGAACATGAACTAGGACATTTAAAAATTTAAGCACAAAATTGTACTGAAAAATGTACTTAAATTTCATTAAAATAAGCTAAAAATCAATAGGAACACTTGAAAAAATTGTAAAAATCCACAAAATCGTTTTTTCATTGAAATATTACTGACAAAAAGTTAGTTTGCTATAAAATGTATAATAACATTTTTATTTGTCCCCAATGTGCTCAAACTTCAACAGAATTTAACATAAATGTAATACGACCATTTATGAAAATTCGCTCATACGATCATGCTGCATGACTGGAACTTTATATATATATATATATATATATATATATATATATATATATATACATATATATATATATGTATATATATGTATGTGTCATTCCAGACGATAACTCTAGATAGAATTGAGATAAAAACTTCGTTCTTTCGCCAAAAAATCAAGCATTTCAAAGGAAGGATGAGTTCGTTGGACAACACTTTTTGAGCACATTAAATTGGTCAAATTTCAAAAAATGTACTTAAAAAATCACAAAAAAAAAATGCAAAAAACCGCTAAAAATTAACAAATTTCTATTTTTTAGCAGAATGCTACTTGAAAAAAATTAATCGAACATGAACTAGGACATTTAAAAATGTAAGCATAAAATTATACTGAAAAATGTACTTAAATTTCATTAAAATAAGCTAGAAATTGATAGGAACACTTGAAAAAATTGTAAAAATCCACAAAATCGTTTGTTCATTGGAATATTACTGACAAAAGGTTAGTTTGCTTTAAAATGTATAATAAAAATTTTATTTGTCCCCAAAGTGCTCAAATTTCAACAGAATTTAACATACGACCATTATGAAAATTCGCTCATACGATCATGCTGCATGACTGGAACCTTTTTGTCTACACTGTCTACTGATTTTGTCTGATCAAATTAAAGTTTTATCTATTTATGAACTCACCAATACTCCAGGAGATTGTTCTGCAGAGGGTATCCAGTAAGGACGACGCGCCTTTTCGTTCTGATTTGTTTCAGAGCGTGTGAGATCGACGCATGAGAATTTTTGATGCGATGCCCCTCGTCACAAATTACGAGGTCTGGTCCAGGTTTCACCAACGCCTCGTGCATATCTGAAGGAATAAATTCATTTAAATACACCGAATAAAATACTAAGAAGGTAATGTCTCCAATTCTCAAGGTCAAACAAGGTACATAAAATTCGATTGAAGAACAAATTCGTGCAGCAATAACTTATGAGCGCTGTATGTTATGAATGAACTTCCAACTACCAAATTACTACAATTTTAACTATTTTCATCATTCTCACAAACTTTAATTGTATTCAAACATAATATCAAGGTTAAGATTCGCTATACACAACATTCAACAAAAAGGTTCCTCCAGGAGTAAAACATGACCTTGAGGTTAAATTATTGTATGAAACAAAATTAGACATTTTTTACCATGTTTCACAGCATAATTTCGCGTTTTATCGAATTTTTCTGCACAACGATTTCTAACAATAAATGTATGGTACAGGTACAAACGTTTCCTCAATCGCATTCTAGACTGTTTGGCCGTAACCAAATTCGTAATTCCCGCCTCCAACCCAAATTCGTATTTCCCGCCTCTAAGTTCACCGAACTCCCGAGTCGGGCGCTAGCGTAGCGTCTTCTCCAGCTTAAAACCTATGCAATGTATCTGAATGGAACAATGAAACTACTACCCCAATTTAATTAAGAATCCCTGATTAATCAGTGATCTGAGCTCCCGAAAATTGTGTAATTTAGTCAAGCAATTGTATTTATGTAAATCATTTATATTTCTCATGTCCATTAATTGATATCAAGAAACCTGTGAACGAACTGTAGCGCTCCCGGCGCAAGTTGCGGAAGGAAGAAAAATGTTTGTCATTCTAGTTCTCGTTTTCAGTCTGTAAATCGCTCTCCCATTATTATTTCAATTTACAGTTGTATTTCACAATAAATTGTGTTCAGGATCCCGTAAACTGTGTTGTTTCGTTTCCGTGATTGTTCATTGGTGCCGATTAACCCGGAAATTAGGCTTCACGGAGCTGAGCGTTGTTCCAGTCCGTGAAGAAAGGATCTCTTTTCAACAGACCACGCTGCTCTCGCCATATTGAATAGGAAAACCGTATTCACCATTGGCTTTGGATCCCGTAGTGAAGTTATCGTGTTGTACATCCGTCTGAGTTTTGCATCCAGTAAAAAGGATTTAAAATTTCAGGATGCCAAAATCAAAGCGCAGATCCCGTCAACCTTCACCTCCGATATCTTTACCGTCGGTGGAGAACCTAACCATGACGGACACCAAGCCAAAAGGGTTTTGTATGGAACCCAGCAAGGTAGATAAATTACCGGAAAATATTAAGGTTCTATACCGCAAAATTTCGTCATGGGTCATGACATTATATCAGAACCTAAATGACGACAATCAGGAACCTCACTTCGTGGTTCAAATAACCACGGACATTCTAAAGGAAGGGGAACGACTTTTAGAACAAGTAAACGGTTCTGAGATCAAAGAAGAGCTAAGATTAGCATGGATCCCGCACATTATAGAAGGTTGTCAGAAAGCAAAAAAACTGATAGCTGAAAAGGGAAGGGCCGACGCGGCCGCACGCACAAAAGGTGAGTTCTCGTTTCATGATGTTAAAGCTCCCTATGAAGCAGTGAAGGTCATGCATATTTTGCTCCCATCCGTTCCGACTTATGATGGTCACATTGCGAAGTTTGCTCATTTTATCCGAAGTTTCAACTCCGCAGTACATAACGTACCACATCTTCCGGATCCCGTGAAGTTCGAATCCCTAAAGGGGAAGTTGGTAGCTCAGGCAGAACAATGGCTTAAAGGCACAGAGCATCAATCTGCTAATTACGAACAATTCTATCAGTACTTGTGTTCGGAAAACTCCGGAAGGTACAGAATAGCCAGAGCCACATTCGCCAAAAGATCTACGATCCCTAAATTAAATCGGATAGACGCCAGTACGTTCGAGCAGTATCTATCTTCAGCCAAGGCATGGATAGAAGCGATTTTTTCGGTGGAAGCTACCGATCTAACGGGCTTCCTGTTGTTTGAGGCTCTCTTCTCGAAAATCGACGCCGCCCTTCAGCAGAAATTCAATAGGGAGCGAGTAAAGGATGAGGGCTTCATCCCAACGCACGTGCAATTGTTGGAGTTCCTTGAGGAGGAGCTAAGGGTTGTGCAGTTACAGCCCGTGCCGCCAGATTCCGCCACCCGCTCCAAAGGAGCCCCAAATCCCGCTTCTGCCGCTCATCCCTCTGATTTCCAAACAAAGCCAGGACCATCCCGTCGAGTGATCCCGTATCCGTGTGCGTTCTGTGACCAGGAACACTTTCTTTATCTCTGTCATCGTTTCAAGAGACAATCGTTGGCGGAGAGGAAGGACGTAATTAAACGCAACAATCTTTGCATAAACTGCTTTTCTCCATACCACAGAGTGATGAACTGTACGTCGAAGAGAAGGTGTAGTGAGTGTAACGAACGTCATCACTACCTAATATGCGATCCCGTCATGAAATCTAAACCACGAAGTAGCCCAAGTTTTGAAAGGGGCTCGACATTTCCGCCCAATACATCAGGTGGTCCAGCGAGGACGCTGCCACAGCATCAGGATTCCGCCAATTACCGAAGTCAGTCTAGTGAAGTCAGTTGTCCAAGTGCAGTGAGTGAAAGAAGTGCCGATAGTATCTCAAGTCGCGAGTTCAGATCACATAATAGTTCGCGACAACTAAATTCAAGTTTCTGAAGTTTAGGCCACGCCTCTTCCAGGCGTGGCGAAAACATATCCCGCAATTTCGCCCGCCGTCCCGCTACGATTGGTGAGTTTAATCATGGTTTTCATTGTTCCATTCATGATTGTAATCCCACTAATTGTATTTCCGCTAAAATAAGTAAATTCCAATCTACCACTAAACCCAGCATAAAAATTCATTCAAGTAACAATGTTTCCAATGAGCTGGGTAAACTCCAACCTCCCGCTAAATCTATTTTAAAAATTCCCTCAATTGATGATCACGCTAGAAAGGCCATTAAATTTAATGTTCCTAGCTTGGTGCCTACGGCAATGGTTTATATATCCCCACCTAGTAGCTCCCGCTTGCAACGCATCCGAGTATTATTAGACTCTGGTGCAGAAACTAATATAATTTCCTTAGAAGCGGCTCGAAGAGCCAAACTCCCTCTGGATCCCTGCGACGCTGAGGTCATGGGCGTTGGCGAGGCTAGACAATCATTGAAGTTCACGACCTCGTTAGTATTGCATCTTAAGGATGGTACTTTCTTAACTGTAGGAGCCTCGGTGATCGAGAAATTAACCATACCTATTCCGACTCGATCTTTCAACATGCCAAGGGCAAGGGGAAAATTAAGGTCACAGTTAGCGGATCCCGAGTTTAGTAAACAAGCCAATATTGATATGTTGTTTAGCTCCGGTCTATTTGCAGCGCTCATGCTCCCGGAAATAGTAGCACCCAAGGGTCAGGGGCCTCATTTCATAAGAACTCGTGTAGGATGGATAGCTTTAGGTAACGTACCAAGAATTTTTCCCAATAGCTATGAGCAAAGCTATCACTTCCCCTTCCTCAAGGAAAGGAAGGTCCGGTTTAATGAGAGGGTAAATCAGGAGAGAGATGAGAATTGTAGAGAGGCACTTACTGGGGCTGAACTTGACAAATCTACGCCACAAGGCGAAGGCACTCCATTGACCTTGAGCCCAGCTGTCACTGACCTAGTTCCCGTTGACCTAGTTCCCGCTGTCATGAACCGGCATTCCGTTGACCTAGTTCCCGCTGTCATGAACCCTCATTCCGTTGACTCCGAGGAAACAAATTCATGTTCCGCTCCTATCTCCCTACGCAATCTGTATTCGTTAGTACCCCCTATTGTCAGACCGTCAGAATCTGTTTCTTTATTTGCTGTTGCTGATAGGTTGCGAACCCCCCTGGGAGAGAGTGTCGTTCCCGAGCGTATTAGTTGTCAAGTCTCTACACTTGAGGTCAGTTGTAATAGTGTATCTGATGTTCAAACGAACGAACTCCTCCGCCGTATGTTCGAAATTGAGTCAGTAGAAGAAGTTTCCCATTATACTCCCGCTGAACAAGAAGCCGAGGAAATTTTCTTAAATTCCGTTTCCCGTGACTCGTTAGGAAGGTATGAAGTAGCACTTCCGTTTTCGCAGGATAAAGCATCCTTAGGTGATTCACGCAACATTGCTCTCCGCCGACTATACAGTGTGGAGAGCAAATTCAGAACTGATAGTCAGTTAGCTTCCGCCTACAGAGAATTTATGTCTGATTATCTCAATCAGGGTCACATGAGATTCGTTCAACCTCCCAAGTTGGGTCAACCCCATTATTATATTCCGCACCACGCCGTACACAGAGAAGGCGACCCTCCAGAAAAAATAAGGGTGGTCTTTGACGCTTCGCAGCGCTCCTCAAATGGGAGATCACTCAATGAGATATTGCACGTAGGTCCCAGCCTTCTTCCTGAAATAGCTACGATATTAACTCGATTCCGGTTGTTTAAATTCGCATTTATAGCCGACATTAGACAAATGTTTCGTCAAATCAGACACCCCCCTCAGGATCAAGACATGCTCCGTATAGTTTGGAGGGATTCTCCTCAGGACCCAGTTAAGGATTTCGCTCTCTCAACCGTCACGTACGGCACGGCATGTGCTCCGTTTCTAGCTAATCGTGTCATAAAACATTTGGCTGAGACATCCGCGAACGACTTCCCCTTGGCATCTAAAGTACTGCTTAGTAACACTTACGTGGATGATGTACACGGTGGTGGAGATTCCATAGGGGAGGCCATCAAAGTTCGAAACGAACTTCAGGCACTCCTCGCTTCGGCTAGCTTGGAGCTCAGAAAATGGGCTTCCAGCGATCTCGCCCTATTAGAAGGGATTCCCGAGGAGCATGTTAGTCCGCATACGGACTGCGTAGATTTAACCGGAGAGGAGGAAAAGCCCCTCAAAATGCTAGGAGTGGCTTGGGATCCCAGATCCGACTCCTTCTTCTTCAAGGTACCTGTTACACCAATAGTTCGCATGAAAAGAGAGTTGGCGAGTCAGATAGGAAAAATATATGACCCCGTGGGTTGGGTGATTCCTGTGGCGGTCTTCGCCAGATCTATACAACGAGAAGTTTGTCGCTCAAAATGCGACTGGGACGATCCTATTTCCGAACACCTCTTGAGAGAGTGGCAGAGGTTGTCCGAATCCTTAGATTTGTTGCAGCTCCTTAGGATTCCTCGTCACGTCCCCAGCTCGAACGTTCCGCAATGGATAGTAGGTTTCGCTGACGCCTCAGAAAAGGCGTATGCTGCCGTGATATACGTAGTCAGTGATGTGAATGGCCAATATCTTCCCAGATTAATTATGGCTAAGGCTAGAATAGCTCCCTTAAAACTAGAAACAATTCCCCGTCTTGAGCTGCTCGCCGCCGAACTGTTGGGTAAAACAATCTCGAAAGTACGCCCCAATTTCCCTTCCGTCACAGATGAGCATGTGGTCACCTGTTCTGATAGTGTTATAGCTCTGTCTTGGATAACTGCGGATCCCGCACCAATTTGGAAGGTCTTTGTAGGAAATAGGGTGGCAAAGGTTCTCAATCATGTTCCGCACGATTCGTGGTTTCACGTGCGTTCTCAGGACAATCCCGCTGACGTGGCTTCGCGTGGAGCTTTACCATCCCAGATAGTGAATGACTCACTATGGTGGAGTGGTCCGGAATGGCTGTGCACTCCAAGAGCGGAGTGGCCCATTAGAAGGGTACGCCCCGACCTGTCCTCTCCGGATGTAACCTCGGAAATCCGAGCTTCCCGTGCCATTAACTTAGTCACCAAGATAGGGGATGTACCTCTTGACATTGAATCTCGCTTTAGTTCCTACTCTCACTTAAAGAGAGTCATAGGATGGGTGTTGCGTTTTGCGCACAATTGTCGGGCGTTCGGGAGGCGCACCGGTCCGCTTACTACGGCTGAGCTTGGTTCGGGGGAGAGGAGATTGGTTCGCCGTGCGCAGCAGAGGCACTTTCCGCAAGTTTTTAAATCCCTGAAATCCCGTGAGAAGGAAGAGAATTTACCAAAATTTGTCGCGCAACTCTCCGTATTCCTTGCTCCCGATAATTTGCTCAGAGTGGGAGGTAGATTGACTCTGAGTAGTCTGGAGTATCAAACTCAGCATCCCGCCTTGTTACCGTCCGAAGACAAGTTGACCGAACTGATAGTTAAGCAGGCGCATGAAGCCTGTCTACATGTAGGTCCCCGTGGCACGCTGGCATACCTCCGTTCCCGCCTATGGATCATCAATGGTCGTGTGGTGGTGTCCCGTTATTTAAAGGGTTGTGTCCGATGTTTTTCTATAAAACCTGTACCGTATGAGACATCTATGGGACAGCTGCCCGAAGGTCGTGTTGAACGGGCCTTTCCGTTTCAAACAGTCGGCATTGATTACGCAGGCCCATTTGAAATCACTCTGTTAGGGAAGAGAGGATCCCGTTCATTCCAGGTGTATTTAGCCGTGTTTGTTTGTTTCGCTACGAAAGCAGTGCACCTGGAAACAGTGATGGACCTTACGACTGATGGTTTCCTCCAATGTCTTGAACGTTTCATGGCGCGTCGAGGTGTACCTTCCACCATCTGGTCTGACAATGGCACCAACTTTGCCGGTGCTGCACGCCTATTCTCAGAAATTCGAAAAGCTATGGATTCCGGTGTCTCTGACAACTTGCAGGTGCGTTTAGCCGCAAGGGGGGTAGAATGGAAATTCATTCCACCCAGAGCTCCCCATTTCGGGGGCTTGTGGGAAGCCGCAGTTAAGTCAGCCAAACGGCTGCTGATCCTTACGTTACAATCCCACACCCCTAACTTACAAACGTTCACTACAATAGTGTCTCGTGTCGAGGCAATTCTAAATAGTCGCCCTCTAGTTCACCAATCAGAATCACCTGATGATTTCTTGGTTCTAACCCCGGGTCATTTTTTAATTCAGAGGCCCCTCACTGCCCTTCCCGAATCTTCGGTCGCTGAGTTCAGCTCTCGTCTCACTCCCAAGTGGAGATTTGTTAATGCTGTAGTCGAACAGTTCTGGAAGAGATGGAGAACCGAGTACTTACTAGACTTGCAGTCCAAACAAAAATGGAATACCCCGTTCAAACCAGCCAAGATAGGCGATGTTGTTCTGATCATGCAAGACAATGTTCCCCCTCTCTCTTGGCCAAAGGGCATCATAGTCGAGTTGATCCCCGGCAAGGATGAGGTTTCCCGCGTCGCAAAAGTGCGCACTAGCTCCAACATTCTTGACCGACCCGTCCGCAAGCTGTGCCCCCTGCCTATTGACAATTGAGATCCCATGTTAGAATTCCGCTGGAATTGGGGGGGGGGGGGGGGGGAGTATGTTTGGCCGTAACCAAATTCGTAATTCCCGCCTCCAACCCAAATTCGTATTTCCCGCCTCTAAGTTCACCGAACTCCCGAGTCGGGCTCTAGCGTAGCGTCTTCTCCAGCTTAAAACCTATGCAATGTATCTGAATGGAACAATGAAACTACTACCCCAATTTAATTAAGAATCCCTGATTAATCAGTGATCTGAGCTCCCGAAAATTGTGTAATTTAGTCAAGCAATTGTATTTATGTAAATCATTTATATTTCTCATGTCCATTAATTGATATCAAGAAACCTGTGAACGAACTGTAGCGCTCCCGGCGCAAGTTGCGGAAGGAAGAAAAATGTTTGTCATTCTAGTTCTCGTTTTCAGTCTGTAAATCGCTCTCCCATTATTATTTCAATTTACAGTTGTATTTCACAATAAATTGTGTTCAGGATCCCGTAAACTGTGTTGTTTCGTTTCCGTGATTGTTCATAGACTGTAATAATCAAATTCAAATTTGTTTGCCCTTTATAGATATTCATTTTTTAAACACATTTTTACTTGAACACATTTTCGGACCTAGACAAAATCGGGTATACAGTTGTATACCAATTTTGAAAAAGTTATAAACAGGGAATAATTAAAGGAATAGGTCAATATAATTATCAAATGATCAAAAACGCCTTAATCAAACGATATTGATCTGAATGGAAATCAAAATAACACTCCTAGATCCCTATGTCCCTACGAAGATGTTTTACAATACTCATTTTACAAGTCCTGGTACTTATTATAACAGCAAGTGTTCTTTGAAATTAGTAGTTAGTATGTAATGTAAGTTTTCAATTTAGTTTGAAAATAGCCATAACTCCCTACTTACTTTCTAAATGGGGTTTGTTCTTGACATCGTCGAAGTCCTCTTCTGGGTTTTTCTTCTTGCCTTTTCTGGCTTTCCCTTTCCTGAGAGACAGCTGTCGATACATTTCATAACCTATGAGCAACACGCCACCTTCCCTTTGCCACTCAGCAACGACCTGAAAACATAACATAAGCTCTTGTAAAGTAGTGAAGATGCGACGTCAGGGAATGAGATGTTCACAGTCTGCCTCGAGAGGAATTGCGAGTTAAATAAAAAAAAGGATTTAAAGAAAAACGTTTTCTAACTCAATGAAAAGAACGAGTTGAATATTAGGTCATCATCAGTAACAAACAATTGAGAGTTCTTGTATCATACAGCGTGACGAAAAAAGGCAACGACTTGGGATGGTGATAGGGCGAGCAAATGAAGCTAAAGTTGGTTGCAAAGAGGTGGGTCGTTGACGACTCGCGCTACAACCCAATAAGT
This sequence comes from Adelphocoris suturalis, assembly GCA_030762985.1. Lineage (NCBI taxonomy): Eukaryota > Metazoa > Arthropoda > Insecta > Hemiptera > Miridae > Adelphocoris > Adelphocoris suturalis. The sequence continues at coordinate 30,293,736 of CM061042.1, forward strand.
CACGCAAAAGTGAGAATTGATTTCCGCTCACTTTCTGCTGTATTTTTATACCACCTTTATCCACCATTTTGTCGCGTTTTTTCCTGGAGTTTAATTAATTTTCATTCCTATTTCGTACAACTTAGCCATTTTCATTTCATATCTGTTTTTTATTTGCATTCATTTTCCTTTTGATCCGACCATTATGGACGAAGTTAGGGCGTAGGAGGATCTTTACCTGAATGGTGTAATTAGTGCACGGGAAATGGAGTTGGTGTACATCAGGGTTTTTCGCTTTTAGCTGGTAACAACCTATTTCAAAATTCACTTCAAAAATCAACTTTTAAAGCACAACTACTAATCACTTTCAAAAACTTGAGTAAGTACTAACAACAAACTCACCAAGCGGCGGCTTTTAGCTTTTATGTGAAATGAGGTTATCCTCAACAAAGGTAATTCAGCTGAGTCGGGAAACGAATTGGAAACGTCGTTTACCTCGACAACCCACAAAGCGGTATGACTCGACTCACTCGGGTCGGGTCCCGATTTATCTACTAGTGCTGACGACTTGCGCTCCCATTCGGGCAATAAATAGACGATCGTGTACGACACGAAAACTCTCTAACAACTGATGCAGATACGTTCGAAAGGACACAGCATATAATCACAGGTGAGGGGAGATAGAATCCCTTTGGATGAGAGAAAGGAAAGGGTGCAACCAATTAGGTGTACACAAAGTGAAGGGGATTCTAGCTAATCAAATGAAGTGACGGAAGGGGAAGAATTACACAATCTGGTTTTAGGAAGGGGACAATTCCTAGCTTTACAGAAATGGACCTATCAATGGTGAAATGAATAAAGGGATATCGTTATTCAAACATTTACCAGACCTGACAGTTTTGACAATCCGAAATTTTCCAGTACATTCAACATACCTCCCTTTGGACAAATGAAAAAATTCTACAAACTATTTGACAAATCAAAGTTGTAGGTATGACTGGATTCCCTAAGATGATTTGCAAAGTCAGATTTACCAGCATTTTTCCTGGAATACTTTTCATGTTCGTCTATTCTTTCCCTGAATTTCCTATCAGTTTGACTGGAAAACTCGTGGCTTCAAGAACATTTTAGTTGATAAACCATACTTTTATCTCGAACACTGATTTTGTCTTGTTTACCAACTTCATCAGAAATTTTCTCTTAAAAAGGCATAATTAATTATCTATGGTCCAACTGGTTCGGGTCCAACTGTCCAGCGCCAAAACTTACAGCCCAAAAATACACAATATCTCTTAAAACTGACACCTTTTCCTTCGCTACAGAAAGAGCTCTGAAAAGACTGCGCCCGTAACCACCGCACTATCAAGGCCAATTTAATCAAACCTCGACTGCAGGGATTTTCCCTTTCCCTATTTTACTTACAGTTGTTAACTTTACTTACTCTAGCTCGAGATGCGATAGTTTTGTGGAGATCGTTGAGAACAAAGATTTGAAAATTCCGGGGCCGGACTTCTCCTTGAGCGGCTAACGGAGATGTGGACGGGTCAGTCGGGAGCCACATATTGAACTCTGCCATCCAGTTCTGCAGTGTGTTGATGGGCATGATGCACATGATGGTCCGGCCAGGCGTCTCCCGGAGGAATACGTCGCAGAACGAAACCACCTAAGACAAAAAACACATTGGTAAGCAAGCCATGCATTACAGGGGCATCACGATGAATGGATTGTATATAATGAGGAACTTGCGCACTTTTTTTTTCTTTCAATATTATAGAAATTAAAAGTGGATGTGATTTAAAGGTAAATGGTAAACGAATTCTCTTGATCAGGATTCACTCATTTTATAAAAATAATTAGAATTTTCTGAGAGCCCGCAAAAATGCCCGCAGCAGCTGACTTTACCCACTTTCAGTCATACGTCATGATTTAGTTATCTGATCAACGCGATCTCCCAATCTATTTTCGTTGTTTTCGTGACTTATTAATGTTTAGTTTACACTTCGTGTGCCAATATAATATTTATTATTAAGTACATAAAATAACAGTACTCATGAGATTAATAAGGAAAATACAGACAATTTCGTTTATTTAACCTCATCTAACTTCGTTTGGACTGTCAGTTCATGTCATCAATAAAACTCAAGACTTTTGGAAGAAAAGAAGTGAAGATAACAATATTATTAAACTATAACTACTTACGTACCTAGATTATGTAGTTATAGCTACATAAGTAAATACCCTAGTAGGTAGGTTTGTACTTGGTTAATAAAGTAGATTCCATAATTTGGACGTAAAAGAACACCCAAAATTTGGAATGAGAACAGTACATATTGTTAGAAAACCTGCTTGTATTTCTGGTCATTTCCAAATTGATTCCAACCTCGTAATATTATAATATATATACTCAAATAAATAACGACGTATATCTGTTGGTGATCTGTACCTATCTACCTACTATTTACGTGTTTGCATCAAAACCACATAACCCCAATCATCCATTTGTTACATCCTTGTATCATGGCAACAAAAAACGAAGAAAAAAAAAAAAAAAACCAAACCTGATGTTTGGCACTAAAGTTTTGCATGCCACCCAGTTGGGGCGTGGTTTCACGCCCATTACAAGTTTTCCTTGGGTATCCCAAGGGGTGACGGCTAGGAAGTAGAGCCTTGGTGGGATGCAGACCCCTCCACCTCGGTGGAGTTCCCCTCCCACAAGAGGGAGCCCGTTAACACATTCAAAGTGTAGCCGTTTTTCTGAGTCCCCTCTCCCAACGAATTTTTTTTCTTTTTTTCTGCCTTGAAATTTGATAATGATGGTCTTATTTGGTCCTTAGAAGCTACCTATAATGAGCTGTGAAAGAATTCCGTCTCGGAGTCCATTATTTGGAGGTGGCATCGATCAATCCCACCCACAATATCGGTTACACCCGTGATAAGGATGCAATGCTAGGCAACCCGCACTACGAATGTTGTGCGGGCTCAGGTGTCCTATTTGTTGCACACTCCACTTTTCGACGATTCCTTGGACCCGCTCATTTTATCGTGAAATATTTGTTCTATACAAGGAATGTATGAAAATAAAATTACGTAGACAACATAAGAAGACCATCCTTCATCATAGGTAGGTAGAAGGTTTTTCAGGCTGCCTTGCGTTTTTCAGTTGGTTAGGTTACATTTTATTTATTTTCTTTAGCTAAAAATTCAAATAGAAGATATATTCAGTGTTGGTTGATTTGCAAATAAGTATCATTATGGAATAATTGCAAAATTGGAATTAGGCTTATGCGACTTTTCCAATGGCAGAGGGACATAACCTTCTAAACTGAATAGAACTGGTGGGGGGGGGGGGGGGGGCTGCCGAGTTCATACTGAAGGGAATAAAAGGCCAATCACAGCCCCACACTTCCCCACTTCCCTCCCCTGATGGAGTCACCATCAAAGGCGGGGAACTCACCCTATAGAGATGGAAGCTTAACAAATTACCATCATTATTACTTAATAAAAAACCAAAACTAAGGCGATGCACAGTTGTACATGAATGAAAACGAAACTGGAATCTTGTATAAAGTTTGATCTTAAAATACCCACCTGCAGTGTTTTCCCCAGTCCCATTGAATGAGCTAGGATGCAACCAAATCCCGTAGACGTTTTATAGCGCTCTGCACTCTCAATTATGTTGTCGAATAGGAACCTGACACCTCCGATCTGTAATGGCAAAATGGAAATTAATATAACTAATTATACTAACTGCATTGCTAAACAATTAAAACGCTGCAAATTATTACGCAAAGGATTGTGATTTCTGTATTGAACAGCCCTCCTACGCAGAACACCTCTGAATATTATGCATTAGGTATCTAAATATATTAGCATAGGTGTAAGCAACAACCGAAGAGAAATTAATAAAATTAAGTGACACATCTACACTTTCCAAGTATTTACCATGAGCTGACCCACCAACATTTCACTTCAGAAAATTCCCCTAAACCGTTATGTGGGGGAGGGGGGGATTATTTAAAACGTGGAATTAAAGACGGATTTATTATGATAAAATAAAAATAGATTATTTTTAAAAACATACCTGATGGGGCTTGATGACTCGTGAAATTTGTGGAGCGAGAAATATTTCCTGTTCGCCTTCTTGCTTACCAACATTTATAAGGACTCTCCCCTGGAAAATACGGTAAGAATAAATGAGCTGAACAGGTTGAGGACCACCTTAAATAAACTCGTAAAATTACCAACATACATAACAGATAAAAATAATAATTATTTTTTTCGTCCCTCGCGATAGAAGGTAGGTTAGCTTTGAATGCGTGGAGTAGAGAGAGATTGTAGGTATTTAACCTCCAAAATCAAATGTTTGACTTGGTTTTGGGGTTGGATTTGGGGGAACAGTTTTGGTTTGGTTGTAGTAATGAAGACTGACTGAAAAGTGCACTGCTGTATGAACTGTGCTCTGAGGTGAACTGTAGGAACAGCTCAGATTGAGAGCTGCGAGGAAAAATGTACTCGAGAACTGAAAGGAGCAGTTCTAGTTGAACCAATCAGAGGCTACCATTGAGAACTGTAATGCATTCTCTTTAGGCCTGTCCACGATTGGGCGATTTCAATTACCATTGGTGGCGCTGCAACCAATCCCAAAATGACAGCAACAAGCGGGATAGATTTGAAGGCCTTAGAAGGGAAAAAATTATCATTCATTTCATCGATGCACATTGTTGAACCTTAGCAAAGTCGTTTATGCTTGTTACGCCTGTATTCAAACAGAAAAATACAAAACCAAGGGAAAGAAGGTTGTTGATAACAGACAGTGGCGAGGCGTCCAGTCATCGCTAGCAAAAAGCTTTTTGCGTAGTGGAGTTTGTTAAAAGTTAATCTGTAGTTACAGTTCAGCGTGCTTTTAGATGACGTTTTAACGTGAATCCGCCTGATCCCAAAGCAATTAAAAGGTGGTATCAACAATTCGTAGAGCGTGGATGCATTTGCAAAGCGAGAAGCCCGGGACGGCCGCGCGTTACTGAAGACAATGTGAGACACAAAAAGCAGCCCTCACAGCCCCACAGGCAGCCTCGCAGTCCTCGTAAGTCAGTTCGTCGTGCAAGCCGTGAGTTACAAATGCCACACACTACCATCTGGAAAGTTGTTAGACGTCGTTTGTTGAGGCGGCCATACAAATTGCTGTTGGTTCAGGCTCTCAGACAAAATGTTAAGTGCTGCGGGTTGAGTTTTGTGATTTTTTATGCATTCGATGGAGGATGATGAGAATTTTCCCTTTAACACTATGTTTAGTGATGAATCGACGTTTCATCTATCGGGAAAAGTTAATCGCCACAATGTTAGAATTTGGGGCAGTGAGAACCCTCACAAAACACTCGAACACGAAAGAGATTCTCTAAAACTCAATGTTTTCTGGGTGCTCTCCGCACATACGGTGTATGGTCCTTTTTTCTTTCAAGAGCCCAAGTTACAGGAGCAACATACCTGCAAATGCTAAACGACTGGTTAGTCCCCCAACTTGAACAAAACTATGCAACGATCATATTTCACAAAACAAAACTATGCAACGATCATATTTCACAAAACAAGAAAACTATGCAACGATCATATTTCACCAACATGGTGCTCCACACCATTGGGCCTCTGCGGTTCGTAAATTTCTCAATGAAACCCTCCCATAACGATGGATAGATCGGAATGGGGCTCAGGTCCTGACACTTCATCGATGGCCACCCAGATCACCTGATGTGACACCATGTGATTATTTTTTATGGGTGTACATCAAAGACACAGTGTTTGTACCACCTCTACCCACAAATTTGGACGACCTTTGCATGCGAATTCAAGCTGCAGTACAAAGTGTGACATCTGACATGCTAATGCAGGTGTGGGACGAGCTTAATTACCAAACCGACGACGTTCGTGTTGCTGGAGGTGGACATATAGAACATTTGTAGGAATGGAAAAAAAAACTATGGATTACAACCTTCCATTTAAGACCTATTTAATTTCTGTAGCTTCAATATCGCCAGAAATACAGATGTTTGAAACTAGAGCATTCTTTTATGAACACCCTGTATTATAGTATGTGATGTGTTTGAAGGTGAAGATCCGTGAGCAGTTTTTCATTATGGAGATGAAGCGAGGTGAGTAGCCACTTAAAACAAATTCGCGTTTGGAACTGAGTCAACAACGGATCGGGGACGAATATGCTAACGATAAAAGGAATGACAAGAGGACGAGTCCAATAGACGTTCACTAGTCTAACTTACAGTAGGTACCTACCTAGTTTTTCGGTCCATTCTCGTATGCTCCAGACTCCAACTGATGGAAATCAACTAGTTCAAAAAATTTCAAAACTAATTCAACTATTCAAAAAAAAAAAAAAAACGACGTGTAGTGCTAATCACTAAGTATCACAGAGGAGAATATACTTAGTACCTACTCGTCCTACAACCTATTGCTCAACTGGTGTAGCTTTACTAAACACGAACACATCAAGCTTAGTTTTATTTCAATAACGACTCCCTTTGGGTCTTCATGGTTGCGATATATTAACCGCTAGCCGCTCCGGCTCGCTTCGCTTGCCTCCACTTTCAGCAGGGGGGGAAGCCCCCCAAGATCACCCCATAGGGTTGCTCGCTTCGCTCGCAAGGTGTGGCTGTATAGATGCAATGGTCTTTTGCTGATGAGTGGGACTTGTAGAATGATTGAAAAGAGTAGATCACTAAGGGTAGGTTTAACGTATGTAGGGGATGTAGCTCGCTTCGCTTGCGTGAGGAAGTTATAGTGCCCATCCAACTTGACAGACGTTTTTTCTAGTTGGAAATTCTTACAAACAAATTGAATGTTATAAAACAACGTGGAACCACGAAAAGTTTATTAGGGGATGTTGATCGCTTCGCTTGCTCGGTGTGGCTGTATATGTGTAGGAAAAACCTCGTGTATTATTCTGTTGAAATGTATTTTAAAGGGAAAGGTTCCTTCCTTCAAGAGGTTTTCTTTAAGGTAAAAAATTTTGTCCAACTTCTCAACAATTTTGTCCAACTTCCCGTCACTTTTTTCGATATCCGATTTTGGACTCAGATTCGGTGGAATCAAAACTGTATTTCGCCGGCAAACACCTTCCCAAAAAACGTCTCTTTATGGGGTGTATTTTAATGAGAAAAAACGAACTTTTTCGTCTGCATTTTCGAGAAAACGGGTCCGTACTCTTTCATTTTGTTTGACGCATTTCCCGATACTTTTTTTGCGATCCGATCGCGCCGTCATCTTGCTCATACAAAAGCCTACGAAACCGGTATTTTTCCGGAATTTTCGTCGGCTCTTTAGAGGGGTGTCGAAAAGAACAACATTAAAACGGGTTCCCACCCCCCTACCGCCTTACAGCCCATAGTTCGAGTCCGATTAGAAAATTTTAAAATCGCTTGTACACCCTCTCGGAAAATCACAAGAAGATCCCCCCATCGTAGACTCCCCCCCTCAGCCGTTTGGCTTTGCATAGTATGGACGGACAAACAAACAGACGGAGTTTTATTCTTATAAATAATAGAGATTAATTATTATTGGTGTTTACCTACAACGCGCCTTCTAGTAGCATCGTCAAGTTTAGTTTAGTGAACAGCTGAGCATGGAAAATTTTGAACAACTACGACTAAGCAGGTAATTCATCACTAACGATAAGTACCTATGAACCTGTCAATACAATGCACTAACTTTTATTATGATTTCACATTTTTTGCCCATTTTCAACGCCCTTTTCTACACAAATTGCTGGTCTTCTTTCGATCTAAACTTATTAGTTATTCAAACCATTCGTTTTTCTCTTTTTGGAAGATTAGGGAATCAAAATAACACATTGACCCCCACTGGATTTTAATCCGAATACGCTGCTATACGATTTATTTGACATTTTACTAGTCATTTTACTAGGAAAGTTGGCAAAAAACGCAGCTGTACCGGGTGACCTCGCTTACAAGGGTTCATTTTTCTGCCACTACATTTTGCATCCTTAATTGAAATCGCCAATTGAGGGCAAAGTAAAGTAACCTAATCCAGAGTCGAGGAGTTATACTTCGAAAACAGCAGAGAGATAACTGGATTAACTGTGGATAAATTTGAGACCCTAATGGTAGTTCCACTAACGAGAGTCAACTCCTGTATAGCAACCCAGGATCTAGATAACAACCGTGAGTCATTGTTTTCACTGTTCTACCATCAATTTTTAATCCAAGATTAGCCGATCTGTGGATCAATTAGTTAGCATCCAAGTTACTTACTAGGTTACTTATGTTTCGTTTGGATTCTTATGCTAGGCTACGATTTTGTGAACATGGTGTAGGGATTCTGGAGTACCAATCACAAATAGTATTAAAGGACCTAAAGAACAATAAGTAGTTATGGAAAGTTATAAAGCATGATCAGCAGAGCCAACGGGGGGAAACCACTAGCTTATGGAAACAGCGTTTGGTCCCACAGTCTTTGAAAAATCATGTCTCTCCTTTCCACTGCTCAAATTAAACGATTTTACTTATATACTTCATTGTTAGGAAAAACCCGCGAAATTTTATAAAAATAAAAACAAAATCGATATTTCTAAATCTTCATTTTGAATTATGAAATCCATTTAAGCTGACCTGTTCATCGGGGCAGTTGAAGAGATCATTGGTGTGCATTCCTGAATTGTTGGTGTCAACGTCTTCTTCTTCCTCTTCGGCATCGGAAGGTTCGGATATGACGATACAGTCGTCATCCTCGTCCTCCGGCTCCTCTTTGACCTTTGCGTCACACGGGATCGACGCCTGAACTGGCTTGTCGTCGTCCTCGTCGTCGGATGACGATATCGTCACGACATCTGGAGTCACACGACCTTCTCAGAGAAAGGAAAGCGAAGCAAGGGACAATAGGGGGGTTGGGAGGCATAAGGAGTACGGTAGGGTAAGCAGAAAGGGCAAGGACGAAGGTAAAAACGCAAAACAAAAACAAATTAAAACAAAATACCAATAACTGAACGAAACAAAATGAAATGTGAAAAATATATATTTCAACAAAATGCCTGTCAGAAGGATCAAATACGGGATTGTTGGGTTACAAGATCAACTTAAAAATCAATCTTAAGACGACTCAGTTCGAAAATTAATAATTTGAAAAACCTCAATGTGATGGTAAAAATACGATGTACCTACATCTTAAAATATAGGAACTTATTTCGATTTGACTGATTTTTTTTCGTTGTTTGCCTCAAATAGGTCCAACAAAGAGTTGTGACATTTTTAAAATGTCATCTGTTTATGGGGTCTATTTAACAAAACGCCCGTTTTCTTCATACCCTCTCGAACTAAATTTAGAGGAAAAAGTTTAATATGGACCTATTTTAATTTGTTGCTCAATATCAAATATGCATAAAAACTGTTTTCCCCAAGATGGGAATCAGCATCTTTCATTGAAGGTTCAGAGCGAGAAATTTCAAGGAAAAATTCACATCAATTGAAATCCTGAGTGCGCAAAACACAAAATACCAAGATTTTGAAACTTGGCGTTCAAGAGCACCGTCATATACCTACCTCGTATAATAAACCGGCCTCCTTATAAACCATAATCGGCCTCCGTATAATGAAACAGGCCTACGTAATAGATAAGACTGATTTTTATAGTTTGGTGGTCTGGATGCTCGCAAGCTCGCATCTCAAAAATGAAAAATATCCTAAATCAATCCTTTTAGCAAAATACAGATTAGTTGGACAAACAGATCAGATTTACGCCTAAAATGATGTTACAGAGGTCGAATATGAAGAAGAATTGGATCTAGATGGAACTGGCGATGGAGGGTTGGACGTGTTGTTGAACGTATAGTGCTTTTGAAGGCATTTTAATGGCTTGAATTTTTCCAATCGAATCCTTAGTGATGCTGGTATTTTTTATTTTCGTAATTGCAACATTGAAAACCACTAAAAAGTTGTGTTCATTGCGCTGTTGAGGAAATTAGAAGAGAAATGTGTAATATTGGTACTTTTTTGCAATTGGATTCCAAAGACACACTTTGCCGCTCAGGGTGGGATGATATATTATGATGCTTACTGTTGACTCCATCCAGAGTCCGTAGGAAAAACCTGTTGAAATCCTATGTGTTGGCTTCGGTTGCCGCCAAAGAAGATGGTCATCGTGGAAGAATTTTATTTTTGCCGTGGGGTAATAAATAAGTAATGTTATTGCTTCACGGGCACTAAAAATATTCAGAAAAGGAGGACCAGCAGTCACGCACATGAAACATGTTGCAGAAGGTAACACGAGTTGAGTGAGGTTACAAACAACAACACAGGTTATTCCACTTCCAAGTTCTGAAATCATTCCCAGTGCAGAACACGGTTCCACAATTCCGGAACCACCCCGGAATTTTCCATACCAGTTCTTATGAGTTCGAGAACCGTCAGAACGCGCACTGAGAACGAACCTCTTATGTTACTGTTGAGTCCATCGTATGAAAAACCACGTTGAAATCCTACGACTGTAGACGCAAAAACACGCATTAAAAGGGGGTTCCACCCTTCCCCCACCGACCTGGCAAAAAGCGACCTGTCTTCAAGACCATTTGCTCTTGTGGGTCACTGCCTAACCTCAACAAACTGATCCCACCCCCCTCCAGCCCAGCCCATGGTTTGGGTGGGGATAGAAAATTTTGAAATTGCTTACAATCCCTTTTGAAAAAACCCAAGAATATCCCCCCCTACTCTGCTATTTGGTTGTGCATAGCGTGGACAAACAGTGGACAAAGAGTGTCATTCTTATTAATATATTAGATTAGATAGATAAGAGATAAGGGACTGAGAAAATATGGAGAGTTCCAAAATGCTGTTTTCATATTTTGTTCATATGAATGATCTAATTGTTTTAGAAAAGGTTGTAATGGACCTTTCAACAAACTTCTGTTCCCATTGACATTGTACTGACTGCACTGTAAATGTACTTCTTGAACGAACCTTTCTTTTCTGTGTCGGCCATAGCTGCTGGCTTGACAGGAGCAATGGTCACGCTTGGAGTGACCATATGCGCTTTGCTCATCATACGATTCAATCCAGCCCGGTTGTCCTGAGGTATGGGAGAAGATTTGCCTCTGATAGCTTCGAGTACCTGGAGAAAAAAAATGCTCAAAATCATTCCGTCCATGGTCGAAATGACGCTCTACAGCTGTTGTTGAAGTAAGCAAATATACCCAAGTACGGGCACCCTACGATGGAGAGAGATCCAAGGCTCATACTGGGTTATACAATGGTCCCCGATTTAACAACAATAGTGTCCCAAGCAAAATTGATAACATTAACAGGGTAATAACAACAGGAGGGGAAAGTGATTATATGTAGGTCTGTGCCGCAAATATTTGTAAAAAATGTAATTTAGTTGACAATTAAGATTTGCCCTCATTAAGGTTTTGGAGAAAAATCGTCCATTCCTGCTTATTTTGAAGGTTTAAAAAGGCCTTTGATAAACTCATCCTGTGATAAGTACTAGTCAAGCGGTCATAATTTATCTTCTAATAGGAAGTATTTGTGACACTAGTTCATCACACTAACTCATAATAGACAATTACGTCATACCCTAATAGCACCAGCTACACTAGGGTTTATCCCAGAAATGAAAAAGCCACATGACGAGCTAGGGAAAACTTACTTATGGAAGATCACTACTTACGTCATAGGTGATAGAGAAAATTGGAACAGGATAGTCCCATGAACACGGAGGACTAGACTGTCGTGCTTTACAGACGGCTGTAGATTTGAATCTGAGAGCACAACCAGAACAGGAGCTGGTATATACATACCTGATTTGGGTATAGCTGAGTGCTTCACTCTGGATGCACACACCACTGTCTTCCAGAGTGAGCTGTATGCTATTATCAGGTGTGTTGACAGCTTAATAGAGAATAACATGAGAAACAGACAATTAGTCATACATAAAGACAGCCAGGCCTGCATCAAAGCACTGATGAATCCGGTCACTACCTCAAAAATTATAAAAGAGGCGAAAGATAAACTGACCAAGTTAGGCACCCAATTTGACAACAAAGTGTATGTCAATTGGGTGCCAGGTCACGAGGGACACATGGAAAATGAGGAGGTAGATCGCCTTGCCAGGTTGGGGTCGTCTAGAAATTATTACGGGCCGGCCCCAGCCCTAGGCATAATGCGGAATGCGTGTAAGGCCAAGGCAAACACCTGGGCCATCAAAGATCTAAAAGAGCTATGGAGAAAAGAGGACAGTAGGTATAGACAATCTAGGATGTGCATCTCTGGCTGTGATAAGAGTCGTTCAGATTGGATTATATCACAGCCTAGAACACAAATTAGGAAAATAATTGGGATCCTCACAGGGTATTTTAGCTTTAAGAGGACCCTTTTTATCATGTCCAAGGTACCCTTTCCACTCTGCGAATGTGAAAACAGGGGGGATACTGCTGAACACTTTCTGTGAGATTGTGATAGATTCTTCTGGAGACCTAGGCAAGAGGCCCTGGGACATTATACAATCGAAAGGGCCTCATTCAGAGACTAGATTTTGTTGCGCTAAGCAACAAATTTAGCGACATAGTGCAACCGTAGAATCCCCAAAGCAAAAGGGGCCTTTTGGGGAAATATAAGCCATTAGGCCTAAGATTTCTTTCCACGGAAGCCCTATGCAGTCAGTCAGTCAGTCCTGTGTATTTACACACATCTGTTACGTTCTGGTGATTTTTATAACAATAAGCGGATGATAATATTAACCGCAATTACATTAAGCAGGAACCAACGTATTAACGAAAAAAGAGAATATGAAAACAGTTTAGAAACGTACCTTCTTGTTGAGAAGTTGAGGAGGTCCGCCTGAGCCCAGTTTGACAACTACGGTGTTGGGTTTGGACGAAGCTGACTGCTGCCCGGCCATCTGTGCGGAGAACGACTGACCCGTCTTCAGGATTGATGCTGAGCCCGAACCACCTTGCAGGATGGAGAGCATCCTGGCTGCTCTGTTCTTCTGCATTTGCATCTGCCTCTGATGCTGAATCTAAAACAATGAATTGACAGATAGTAGCCAAAAAATCTGCAAATCAATCAGTTACATGTGATATATAGAAAGGGATGAGAAAATTCCCTCTCGCAGTTCGCACGTCGATAACAATTCTGAAAGGTTCTCTCTTTTCTTAGTAGTTTTGCTTTTCGTAATGTTATCCTTGTTCCTCGGAAAGACAAGACATGGGCATTATCAGGGAAAGATGAAAGTCATTGGTCCTCCCGACAGGTCAGGCTCCTTCAGTTGAATTTAATTGAATCTTCGTGATTGTTCCTAGTTGATGTCATGCTGAGAAGAGAGAATTTGTTTATAGAGTTGTGAAATGTGACGGTGTGACTGAAAAGAAGTGAGGAAATGTGAAGGTAAAGATTCGCCAGTGAGTTATGGAGAACAGAAATGTGTAGTTGAAAATAAGAAGAGTAATAGGTGTTGGAAGAATGAGACTGTTGAACAAAAGGAAGACTTGTCGTTTAGGGGGTTCATCTAGCAATCACATTTACTTGGAATTCTCATTGAATGCAGTATTCTGATTAATGAAAGGAAGGTCTACCACCAACTCATTCCACAAACCAAGATGAATCGGAAAAACGTGCACTTCAATCTTGGTATGAAGATATCGCGTAAAATCAAAAGGCGACCAGCCCATTCAGCTCTTCCTCTTTGTTTATTTTAGGCTCCTTCAGATATTTGTTCAAGGCCGAATAGGAATGGGTCAGTGAAATATTTCGTTGTTGATTGCATACCATTCGAATGGGCTTTATTAGCCACATGCATCTAACTACCATTTAGGTACTTGAGGTGGTATGCGAGAACGACCCTCGATGTTGGAGGGTAGTTTGAGTAAGGAAGCTCCCTTAAGTTCTGGAGGGTGGTTTAAGGGAGGCCCTTGAAAAAGTGCAAGAACGACCCTTACAGTTAGAGGGATGGTGGTTTGCTTCGAGTGTGCTTTGAGTATCTGTTAGCTTCATTGCTTGGCCTATCCAACTTTTCATGTGTGGCGGGTCAGAAATTGGAAGAAGATGTTTATTTTGTAGCCTTATTTCTCAACTACCTGCACCCATCATGGTTGGATAGATTCAGGCAGAACTAGAAATCCACCACAATCTTATTGTACTACTGATCAACAAACTGTCTGCTCTGTGTTCGTCTTTCATTTATTTTGCCCTCAAACGTTCTAAAGGCCTCAAAAGATTGAGGGTCGTTCTCGCATACTAACCTTCCTCATTCTGTTCTGCAATATGATATGACGGTGGTGAAACATGAAATAGGGTATGAAGGGACTCTGATCAGATTAGGGACCTCTGAGGCTAATTTCTTCCCTAATATACCTAAGGTGCCAAAATTTAAAACGGAGCACCTTCTGGATATATATGTAGAATACAAAAACCGTGGATGGAGGGATAACGATTTCTGAGAGATCTTTGAGCCATATTTGTTTCTTAATAGATCTATGCATATGAAACCTGAAATTGTGCTCCTTTGGGGCATCTACAATACAATTACGAAGCATGGAAGGACTCTGATCAGCTGATGGACCTCTAAGGCTAATTTCCCCACCTAGAGCATTCTTTCCAAATCAATTTATTCTCCTGTTTCTCCACATTGTAAATAAAATGGCACAGATACCGTAGAACCTTACGAGAAACAGAATCAGGAGCATTTTCAAAAACAGTTCGATCTTAACTTTCAAAGACAATATAAACGGCAGGTACCTCTCTTAAATATTTTTGTTGGTCTTGAACTCTACGCAATCTTTCGGCTTCCTGTCGTTGAGCAGCGAGCGTCGCTTCATCCAGCTGATTCTCATCCATCACCTCTCTGATGTTTCTTCTGAAGTTGATGGCGTTGTTCTTCTTTTTTTCGGATTCGCTCTCCTCCTCTGTTTACATGAGCGAAAAAATACACAAACTTTCAGTCGCATAACTAAGTAATTTCATGTGGAAAGCCAAAACCAACAATCAAGGATTTTAATTTAAAGTTGTAATAGCTATAGCTTTATAGTTGTTTATAGCACTTGTAGTTGCTTATAAAAATACAGTATAATACTGTTTCGAACGTTCAAATAGATGTTGACATTTTCATATCAGCTCTCAGGCACATGAATTGAAAATTTCTTATGAACAATTTTTACCTTACATTACCTCCCAGTTGCTTTCCGCTTTGAGCCTTCGGATAGAATGCTAAAAGATGGGCCATGTTTTTTTCCCAGTAATTCGTAAATGTAAATAAATTTAAAACTACGACATAAATGTTTTACTAATCGAAATTAGAACAGAGTACCTAGGTAGGTGATTTTCTGTAATAGTGCGCGTCTACAATTACTATAACCACGATTAACTTCTCAACCAAGTGACAACAAAACAAGCGGCATTGTTTACTATATCCATTTATAACATAAATAAATACAAAACTACGACATGAATTGAAGAACAAGTACAAAAGAAATGCGTAATAAATCGAGAGCTTTCCAACGAGTGGACAACGATTTTTATCCTGAGAAAACTAAAGAAGTTTCCCCATCAACGGCTAGGTTGTACGTGAAAATCAAAAGAAAAAATTTCGTGACACACCCGCGTAACGTTTTTTGCTAGTTAGTCCAAGTTTTGTGACACTTCCGCGTAACGTTTTCAGGCAGTTAGCTCAAGGCTAACGCATGTTGCATGCTAAAAATTTACGGGCCTAACCTGCCCTGGTACAGACGCTAGAGTATAAATGTGAATTAACCCCCCCCTCCCAAAAACAGCATCAAAAGGATTCAAACTCGATACCTTACGCTTCATAGCCTGATCTGTTATCCATTACACCAGGGGTGCTCAAACGGTCGATAGCGATCGACCAGTCGATCGCGAGTACTTTTTGAGTAGATCTCGAGAAGAAACAATTTTTTAATAAGTAGGTAACTAAACTACAAAAATTTATTAGGTACTTTTGTGTCGAGCTAATGAAGAATTCCCTTCATTTTTTTCATTCCATTGCATTATACATCAACCAGTTTTGTGTTCAAAAGTTTTAAACACGGAGGAAATTATGGGCATTGCAACAAAAATTGTGAATTCCATCCGTGCACGTAGCTTGCAACGGCGGCTCTTTAAGTTGCAGTTGGAAGATAGGGAGTCAGCTGAACACACTGATTTAGTTCTTCACACGGACGTCAGGTGGTTAAGTCGCGGAAAATTCCTAGAAAGGTTTCAAGAATTATTGCCCGAAATAACAGCTTTTTTAGACGAAAGAGGTGATGACACTGAGATGTTGAAAAACGAAAAATGGCTGACTGATTTGGCATTTTTGACTGACATCACAATGCACTTAAACACCATTAACTTGGAGCTTCAAGGTAAAGGAAAAACTATTATTGAGATGATTAGCTCAGTAAACGCATTCAAAAGTAAATTGCAACTTATGATAGATCAACTGAAAAGAAAGGATCTGAAACATTTTCCGTCTTTGAAAGCAAGGATTCCTCAGTTGAATTATGATACGTATGAGGCTGAATTATTAAATATTTTGGGACAATTCGAAATGCGTTTTTATGATTGCAGTAAATTGGCAAATATAGCATCATTTATGAGTTATCCTTTTTCATGTAAAAACATTGAGGAATTAGCCTCTGAAGTAGCAAGTCAGTTTAATATGAACTCATGTTCTGTTGAAAATGAGTTAGTGCAGATTATATCAGATATACATCTCAAAGCTACAGCATCTGATACAAATTTTTGATGTTTTATATCTGAAGATAAATATCCGAATCTAAGGCAAATCGCCCTTCAACTGACGGCAATGTTTGGGTCAACTTACTTGTGCGAGTCTGCATTTTCTGAAATGAAGATAATTAAGTCAAAATATCGCAATCGACTAACTGACGATCATATGTCATCATGCTTGCGATTGGCACTCAGTGGTTACGCACCATCTTATGAAAAGTATGCTGAGGACATGCAGTGCCACGCTTCAACATCCAAAGTCACTCCTTAGTTGAGTTTAACACCATATGTAACTCTTTTGTTTTGTAACAACGAATAAACTCGCAATTTTGAATAACTAGGAGTTTTTTCATTGATATTGTAGAGAAGAACTTAAGTAAACCTAACCCAAACCTTGACTAAAATAATGTAAATTGTGCGGAAAGCTAATATCTATATATGCTACGGTACACCCTACCTACCTAGGTAGGTAGGGTGTATCGTGTATGTACGACAACCCTGCATCACACATACTTGCAGCCTCTCAGAGTCGATCGTAAGTAGTCTAAAAATATTGAGGTAGATCGCCAGCAGTTCAAGTTTGAGCACCCCTGATGTAGAGCATAAAAAACCAGCTTTTGAACAGGGCCTCTCTGCTGGTAGAGTATAATTACATTTCGGAGAACCACCCTAATCAGCCGAGTAAATAAGTATTTAAGTAAGTACCTAATCAAACTCACCAGATTTTTTCTTCTTGTTTGCATTTTCCTCTTCCGTGTCGGACTCTTGTTTCCTTTTGCTGTTCTCTCCATCTTTATGCTCGTCCTCTTCAAGATCCTCACCTCCCTCGTCGTGGTTCTCATCTTCCTACAAAACAGCAGTGGAAGGGAATTAATAAATAGTTAGATATTTTATTTTTATTATCTCTTATCACATGTTAATCAACTTTCTATTAATTTGAATTGAAAAATTAAATTGATTTTTTAGGGTGGTGGGGCCAGGGTTTGACACCTTAAGAGGCATTTTGACTTTGACAAGCAATTAAGTTATGTTTTTTCGTTTGTTAAAACTTGAATGTTACATCTATTGCTGCATCAGGATGCCCTCAAACTGTTCGGTATTGAAAAAATCTCTAATTCAAGTCACAAAGCATCATAAATTCGTTTTTCGAAATCAATTTTTTTACCCAGTATTTGACAGCCACAATTTTTTGTTGTACCTACCTGTGATTGACACCCTATGATAGACACAGCAGTTCTTCTGCAATAAATGATTCTTGTATCAACAAAACATTTTATTTCAACCTTTTACAAATAAATTGAGCGTTTGAACTTAGTTTTATTAATATCTAAATATAAAATTAATATGAGTATTCATAAAGACAAAGTTGAAAATATCACCGGATGTTTCATCACAAAATAGGTACAATGTTTTCTTGATACCATAGGCACAATACGATTCTAATGGTAAACTAGCAGCTTGTGAGTTGCAATGTATTTATATAAATATAAAAAATAAAGAACGAATAGAGATCTCCGTATTGACAGCACTGTAAATCACTGAGAAGAGCATCAGTCTGGGAACTAGTAATTGACATTTGCATATTCACATGTTATCTTTGATTATTTCCAAAAAATGATAGCATCAATGCAAGCTACATAAAAAAACTGATTGGGAAAAACCGTCAATTTGAAAATGTGGAGGTGTCGTCGTGAAGCAGAATAAAACGCTTACCTCCTTAGCAAAATCACATGAAACATCACCAAATAAATTACAACCCGAGGTTCTGTGAGGTAACCTTCTCCAGATTTCACATAAACCAGCCAGAAACCTTTTCCCGCCTTTTAGATAGATAGATAGATAGATAAATGATTTATTGACATCACAGAAATAAAATGAAAATAATACACTTCATAATATATAGGAAATTAAACACACCATTATTTATATTAGTGTTGTCAACTTATTGTCGGCGATGGGCAAGCCCGTGCTGCCGACAAGAGTCGGAACTCAGCTCAAAAGCAGTACAACAAAGGGCGATTCCTCAAAATACAGGAAAAAGAAAAATAAAAAAAGAAGAAAATATTTCTATAAAAACTAAAGTAGTTACATTATTGGAATGTAACGTGGAACCAGGTTATTTTGTTACATAGGTACTAGCCATAATATTTTCTAAGGGGATGTAACCAACTGAAATCAACCAAGAGTATACAAGCTTTTTGTACCCATCTCGGTTACTGTTGAACGGTGATTTCAGAACTCTAGGTAAAGATTTGTGCACTACATATATTAAATAGCGAGGGTTTTTTGTAAACAGAGTTGTTTTTGTACGAGGGTTTGTAACATTACCATCCAAGCGAAATCTTGTTGGGTATGCGTGTCCTGTTTCAGCAGAAATTATTTCAGGATGTTTATAATAGTATAGTAACAGGTTTTTGACGAACAACTGCCTAATTGAGAAGTTTTTGCTTAAATTGAATACTTCCACCGAACTGAATGTTTTGGGCTTTTTTAAGCATACCTTCAATATACATTTCTGTAATGTAGTCAGAGGTTTCAATGATGTTTGATATGTGCTACCCCATACGATAATTCCGTGTTGAACTATGGATTGCACTAGACTTACATATACCATTTTTATGTTTGTGGGGGATAACATCGAACGTAGATTGTAAAATATATGTATGAATTTCTTTAATTTTTCTACTAAATACGATACGTGGCCCTTTCTACTTTACTGAGAAGGTATTTCGCCTCAAAATTCAAATGGATCAAGCCCGTAAAACACTTCTAAATGCCTTATTATTAAAACTTCTTGGTGAGATGTCAATCACTGGTCCCTTCACCCTAATTTGATTTGGTAATTTTACTCACAGGTCCATCGTGTTCCATAGGTTCTGGCTTGATCTCCCTGAGCAGGTCCTCCGACTCCATGAGAGCGACGCCGTCGGCGCCGCCCTTGAGCCCCGCCAGGACGTCGTCGCCCTCCTCGATGTCGTCGTCGTCGTGTGCGGGAGCGTCGTCGTCGTGGGGTCCCACGTCGTCGAGGACGTTGTCGTGGGGGCCCACGTCGGCGAGGTCGTCGTCAGGCGCGGTGTCCTCGTTGAGGTCGTCCTCCGGGAAGTCGGGGACGATGTCGTCGTCGATGTCCGGCGGCGCCACGGGCGGCTGGAAACGACCGAAACCGTATTCATCCATCTAATTGATGAACGGGAATCGATTAATTCGTGATCTCAAAATCTTGCCTATCTATGAATAAATCACATTCATATCACAAATCTTTTTTTCTTTTTTCTTTTTTTAATAAAATAAAACATATTTAAACGAAACATTTTTCCAACAAAATAAAAACATATATTTATAAATCTCGATTAACTAAACCAGGGGTGCTCAAACGGTCGATCGCGATCGACCTGTCGATCGCGAGTGTTTTTTGAGTAGATCTCGAGAAGAAAAATTTTTTTAATAAGTAGGTAACTAAACTACAAAAAGGAAAGACAGTAAAGAAAAACTATTATTGAGATGATTAGCGCAGTAAACGCATTCAAAAGTAAATTGCAACTTATGATAGATCAACTGAAAAGAAAGGATCTGAAACATTTTCCGTCTTTGAAAGCAAGGATTCCTCAGTTGAATTATGATACGTATGAGGCTGAATTATCAAATATTTTGGGACAATTCGAAATGCGTTTTTATGATTGCAGTAAATTGGCAAATATAGCATCATTTATGAGTTATCCTTTTTCATGTAAAAACATTGAGGAATTAGCTACTGAAGTAGCAAGTCAGTTTAATATGAACTCATTCTGTTGAAAATGAGTTGGTGCAGATTATATCAGATACCTATACATCTCAAAGCTACAGCATCTGATACAAATTTCTGGTGTTTTATATCTGAAGATAAATATCCGAATCTGAGGCAAATCGCCCTTCAACTGACGGCAATGTTTGGGTCAACTTACTTGTGCGAGTCTGCATTTTCTGAAATGAAGATAATTAAGTCAAAATATCGCAATCGACTAACTGACAATCATATGTCATCATGCTTGCGATTGGCACTCAGTGGTTACGCACCATCTTATGAAAAGTATGCTGAGGACATGCAGTGCCACGCTTCAACATCTAAAGTCACTCCTTAGTTGAGTTTAACACCATATGTAACTCTTTTGTTTTGTAACAACGAATAAACTCGCAATTTTGAATAACTAGGAGTTTTTTCATTGATATTGTAGAAAAGAACTTAAGTAAACCTAACCCAAACCTTGACTAAAATAATGTAAATTGTGCGGAAAGCTAATATCTATATATGCTATCTATATATGCTATGTATGTACGACAACCCTGCATCACACATACTTGCAGCCTCTCAGAGTCGATCGTAAGTAGTCTAAAAATATTGAGGTAGATCGCCAGCAGTTCAAGTTTGAGCACCCCTGCTCTATGTAATGAATATGTTCATCAATTTAACTTTGGCTGGAAGTGGAAAACGTCTTCTTTAGAAGAGATTGTTTACCTCACCGTTAGAAAGGACGTTGTTTTTGAAGACGTAGTTTTTCTTTGCCCTTTTCTTTGTTTATGTTCTTTGTTCGTGTTCTTCATTTAAAAAACATGATATGCGTTGAAAATCAAACTTACCTACTGGAGCTGAAAGTTTAAATTTATTTGCATGTTTAACTTTATTTATTAGCGAAAAGATTAAATTTATCTGTAAAAAGATTAAATTTATTTGAAAAAAGTTTAATTAAAATTTACCAAATGATCAATTTGATTAGCAAAAAGCTTAACTCTATTTGCAAATACTATATATTTACCCGATCGTGATCAGGGCCCTCAGGGACGATGTCGTCTTCAGGGACGATGTCATGATGGCTGGAGCTGGCGTCGAGTGGGCTTGCTGACGTCAAGTGATTATCCATTTGTCCCATGAGGCCCTGATCAGGCATGTTCATCGGGATCCTGTGCTCGGGACCCATGAGACCGTCGATCCTGTGCTCGGGTCCTACGCGCCCATCCGGGACCCTCATATCAGGCGGGCAGTCGAGAATCCTGTGTTCGTTTGCTTTTCGCCCGTCCTGAATCCTATGGTCAGGGGGCAACCGTCCATCAGGTATCCTATGGTCGGGGACCATGAAGCCCTCGGGGCCCATGGGTGGGGGCTCTTCGGGAGGTGGCTCGCCGTCCCTGGGCTCCTGAGGGGACGGCGGGCCCACAGGAGGGCCGACCCGTTGAATGATGACGTCACCAATCCTTGTAACGTATCCTGACTCCATGGCTCAGCACTGTAAGGACAAATAATTTAATTGCAATTAATTCATTAGTTTGTAATTACACGGGCACAAAATATAAAATACAATAAAGAATGTAATTATTCAAGGATTGAATAAATATAAAATATTCAATCATGCAGCATGATAGTAAAACCGAATTTTCGTATAAATATATCGGTATATATATATATATATTATATATATGAAATTTGGTGTAGGGCTCTTGAGAGTCGGTCTTGGGAAAAAATACTCAAAATTTTCTTGCCAACGTTTCGTTTTATTTGCAGAACTTCTTCGGGACTAAAAGATTTACAGCACCTGTTCTCAGTTATTTCAATGGATTGTATCATTCTTTTAGCCCTGAAAAAATTCTATAAAGAACGAAACGTTGGCAAGAAAATTATTTATTACTTCGTACTTATAGTACATCATGGAACATCAACTATTACTCGTACTTCATTCTTGGACATATAATTGGACATATAATTCCAATATGATTTTGATTTCAATAAATTCTACTAATTTTTTATAACTTTTTTTCATTTTTTATAATACCTACAATTCGTTCTTGTAGGCAATTCCACACCCACTTCCATCAATCTGGCCATTATATCTTCCCTTGTAGCCCCATATCGTAGACACTTCAGCAAAACATCTCTCACTCCTCTTTCTATTTATATTCTTTTCATTATTATTATTTTCTCTTCATATTTATGCTATATTGTTTTGAAGTTTGATCGCATTGAGCGCGAGATTCTTTCTACCAAAATTATGGCAAAAATGCGTTTTTAATGTTAATTTCATAATAAGAATTCTCAAAATAAGAATGCCCGATCCTTCGAATTAGCTATAAGAGCCTATCAGGTGACCGGGCCCTAAGCATTGGCCAGTGAGTGAACTCCATTAGGAATTAAAGCCCCCTTGGGAACTACCGTCAATAAATTATAACACCTACTAAAAATCGGATCATATGATGATAGTCACTTAAGATAAACTGCTAAACAACTCAAAATTATACGTGTCAGCAACATTGGAATTGAATGTCAAAAACCTCGACGAATGAAGATTAATATGTATAGCATTTCCAAGCCAAATGAAACCTTTTCCAAGTCAAATGAAACCTTTTCCAAGTCAAATGAAACCTTTTCCAAATCAAATGAAACCTTTTCCATATCAAATGAAACCTTTTCCAAACCAAATGAAACCTTTTCCAAACCAAATGAAATTTTTTCCAAGCCAAATGAAACCTTTTCCAAGTCAAATGAAACCTTTTCCAAGTCAAATGAAACCTTTTCCAAACCAAATGAAACCTATTGAGAAAAAAGTCCAGTCATGCAGCATGACCCCATGAGCGAATTTTTGAAGAAATACTCGACATTTCAATCGCTACATAAGAGTAGTTCAATCTGAAATTGGACAATGGTTCATCGGAAATATTACCGATTTTTACAACTAGCGAACGGCATTATTTTGATTTTTGACTGTTTTTTCAACTTTGAAATTTTTGAAAACTTGATACCTACGTATTCTTATAGGAAATTTTACGCTGATTCCGAATATAACACATGTTAGTATGCTGAAAAAAATATTTCGCACAACAAATCGCAAAAAACAGGCTATTTTGACATTTTTGACTACATTTTTGAAAATTTCAACCCGAACATGTAATCCGATCATGCTGGCCAACGAACTTGAACTTTCGTTTTGTGTTTAAATTTTGTTTGAAGTTTCTAGCACAATTCTACGGACAGTTATCGTCTAGAATGACACATACATACATACATAAAAAAAATGCGTTAAACTTCAGAATATGATTCAGAATAGCCTGAAACGGATTTCTGCATAAAATTTTTTAAAAAATTCAAATTCTACGAATTTTGAGGCGAGAACAATAGCTTAATTTTCTTCAAAAATTCGCTAATGAGTGAACTGAGGTACCTAGATAGGTAGGTACCCTGCAAGTTGCAGGTAGATGCAATTGTACCTATCATAGAAAGACGTTGACAAAATGAAAATTCGATGAATTTCAGGCATAGGATTACCGAAGTGGATCTCACCTTAGTAGAATAGGAAACAAGTAAGTTTGAGAAATTTCTGACTGTTGAATGTGAGTGGGTACCTATCTAGGTACCTCAGTTCACTCATTTTCTCAATAGGTTTCATTTGATTTGGAAAAGGTTTCATTTGGTTTGGAAAAGGTTTCATTTGGTTTGGAAAAGGTTTCATTTGGTTTGGAAAAGGTTTCATTTGATATGGAAAAGGTTTCATTTGGTTTGGAAAAGGTTTCATTTGGTTTGGAAAAGGTTTCATTTGACTTGGAAAAGGTTTCATTTGACTTGGAAAAGGTTTGATTTGGCTTGGAAATGCTATATAACAGTTTCTGGTCACGTGGTATATCTACCTTTTTTCAAACTTTCCTACTTTTTCAAATTCCTAGGGTGAACAGGAGAGAATTTATCTCAATCAGCTGATTATGCAAGAGCCCATAATTTCAATCGTCTGTTAAGGACCCAGAGAGTACCCCTACCTCATTTCAACTCCCCCTTCTAATCTTACTGGGCTCACAGAGGTTCCCTTCCAAATTTCAGCTTCGGAAGATAAATAGCATAGAAATTGGATTTTTTGAATCAAGAAATCAGCTCAAGCTGCTGATTATCAATGGAGATTTTCGCAACTGCTTTATTTTGAATAACTGGCTGATCATTTTGCGACTCATCTCGTCAAATTCGGTCCAGCCTTTCTCGAGTTGATGCCCTTTTACGAGGATACACATGCATACATATGTAAACGGACAATGTGAATACAATAGCGCTTTTTAGTTAAGTAAAGTATAATTAGGGGAAACGTCACAGACCGTTTGGCGTCGTTTGTCAAAACATAACTAGGATCTTCAACAAAACCATACGAATAACGCGTTGGTTACTCATTGCACAGATCTTATAAGGACATACTATGGACTTCGAAAATTTCAAAATTGTAAGAAAAAAATCTAATTTGCAAATACTTCTCGATTATGAATCTAAGCAAAAGTTTTCTCAGAAATCAGTAAACTGATGTTGATTATATACACTACATGCAGATACATCGGCACATGGATATGTCTTACTTTCCCCCCCGTGAAATATGTGTTTTGTGCCTCAAGTTAAAAATGTATCAATTAAATTAGCTCGGTGAGCTGATCAGAAAAGACCCAATCATTTCAATTGTTTCTTAATGTCCCAGAGAGTCTCCGGCTATCTAATTTCAACTTCCTAGGATGAATAGAAGAGAATTCAGCCCACTCAGCTGATTAGGAATGAATCAATCATTTTTATCTTCTCCTAATGTCCCAGGGAGTCTCCTTATCAAAACGAAACTTCCTAGGATGCACAGGAGAGGTGTTAGGTCACTCAGCTAATTAGGAAAGAGCCAATAATTTCAATCGTTTCTTAGTGTCCCAGGGAGTCTCCCTATTAAAACTCAACTTCCTAGGATGAACAGGAGAGAATTTAGCTCACTCAGCTGATTAAGAAAGACCAATCATTTCAATCGTCACTTAATGTCCCAGGGAGTCTCCCTACCAAATCTCAATTCAATAGGATGGACAGAACAGAATTCAGCCCAAACAGCTGATCAGGAAAGAGCCAATCATTTCAATCGTTTCTTAGTGTCCCAGAGGATCTACCTATTAAAACTCAACTTCCTAGGATGAACAGAAGAGAATTTAGCTCGCTCTGCTGATTAGGAATGAACCTATCATTTAGGTCGTCTCTTAATGTACCAGGGAGTCTCCCTATCAAATTTAAACTTCCTAGGATGAATAGAAGAGAATTTAGCTCACTAACAAAGAGACTTTAAACAGCCATGCAATTTGGGATCTTCCCAATAAAATTTCTAATGATTTCTGATTTCACTCTTGCAGTATAGTTACCAAATTCGTTTATCGGTATCGCGTTACAATACTGACATTTCATGTCTTTACTTTGGCACATAGAATCGAAAAGTGTTACGTTACCGGAAAGTGTTACTTTGAACATGGAACATGTTTTTGCCATCATAACCCGGACAAAAATGAGACAAAATCTCCGTTACGAGAGATTTAGTGCGTAACGCTCCTATTTCCTTATGATTATCGCCTACAAACAAATCGTTACTACGGAACTGTATCTTAGGCATTATATCATCGTACGAAAAATCGTTCGCCAGTCGTTGTAAAGCTCTCGATTTACCTAATAACCTTACTAAGTTAACTAATGCGCTGGGAGATCACCCTATCAAATGTTGTTAATAAATTATAACCCAAGGTTTGCTACAAAGTTTATCGGTATCGCATATCGTTTTATCGTTACGCAATTTCGTGTCAGTTTTTTAACACGTTGGTGATCGTAAAACACATTCTGTGATAAAAAACTTTTTCAAAATAATAACCTATACTTGATACCAAAATTTCGGATTTGAAGTAATTTTTTCAGTTATTATCGAGTTTGTTAGCACTCGTGTTAATGAAATTAAAGTACATTTTCAGCCTAATTTTCTACATACTTTTTCTGAATAAGTTATTGTGTTAACTATTAGTAAATGCTACTATTTATAGAATGGGAATGCTAAACCAAAACACTATAATAAAGGAAACGGATCCCATCTATTGCCACAAATGTAAGAAGAGAACTAAATCAGAAATCTTGCATACTAGTCGGCAAGACAATTGAGATATTTTAGGTGTTCACTTCCCAGTCAAATAGTATTTGCAATCATGTTTACAAAATTAACTGAGAAGGACCACCTGTATGTAAACAATTATTCAGACAACCACGCTCATGCCTCAGACTGATGGCCACGCACTGACCAGTAGTTAACATAATACTGTTAGGTAAATCTAGAGCTTTCCAACAACTGGCGAACGATTTTTATACGATGATATAATGCCTAAGATACAGTTCCGTAGAAACGGTTTGGTTGTAAGCGATAATCATCAGTAAATTGGAGCGTAACGCACTAAATGTCACTTAACGGTGATTTTGTCTCATTTCAAAGAACATTTGTCCATGTTCAAAGTAACACTTTCCGGTAACGTAACACTTTACGATTCTATGTGCCAAAGCAAAGACATGAAATGTCAGAATAGTAACGCGATACTTAATACTACATAATATTTCAGCTTCATGGGTTGAATTAACTCTAGATTTTACTCAGGTGACCTGGGGAGATTTGGACTTTACGTCCTACTTTGTAGACGTCCTAAGGGTTCTCTGTTTCAAAGTTTAGCTTCATAGATTGAATATCACAGAAACCAGCTTCGGAGCTCACTCAGTTGATCTAGGGAGATTCAGACATATTTAATTCATTTCTCGATGTTTTCCATGAGGTCTCCATTTCAAATTACAGCTTCATAGGTTGAATAACAAAGAGATAAGCTCCGGATTTCACTCAACTTATCTTGGGGGCTCTAGACTTCATGATTCGTTTCGAGACGTCCCAAGGGTCCTTCATTCCAAATTTTAGCTTAGAATTTCAGCCAAACAGTTACACGTTAGGACTCTTGGGACATCTAAAAACGAATCATTAAGTCTGAAGCCCCCTAGATCAGCTAAGATCCAGTGCTAATTTCTTTGCTACTCAACCTATAAAGCTGACATTTGAAATGGATGAATCTTGGAACAACTAGAAATCTATATATCGCACCCGTCCTAGAATAAGGGTACAACTCAAAAATCGCGATTTTTGAGTTAGTTGTGGTTCTGAGAAGTAGAAACGGTCTAGTTTGTCTGTAGAAGGTGGAGATATGTGTAGGGCACTCTAATTCCGCTAGAGAGTGCGTGTGTCTTTCTTCTATGGAGGGAGTAACCAATTCACGTCCTGGAAGAAAGACACAACTCAGTTGAGTTCACGCAGTCTGTGTCTCGTTTTGAGTTGTTTCCTTTTTGTGTGGGCAATTTTAACGTGTGTCTTTCTTTTCTGAACATTTTGGATCCTGACTGGTGAGATTTCAGTGTTTGAGTTGGAACAATTCAAAAATTCTTAAAAAAATCAACAAAACCGTTCCCCCCACTCCCTTCCCACTGGCAAAAAAACT
Source organism: Adelphocoris suturalis (assembly GCA_030762985.1). Classification (NCBI taxonomy): domain Eukaryota; kingdom Metazoa; phylum Arthropoda; class Insecta; order Hemiptera; family Miridae; genus Adelphocoris; species Adelphocoris suturalis. The sequence continues at coordinate 30,321,755 of CM061042.1, forward strand.
ATTTATTCACCATGGGGCGTTAGAGTAATAATGTAGGAAACAAGTTTCGCAAAGATAAAGTATGTTCATCGTGTTCCAAAGAACGGGTAGCCAATGGTATGGAAGGAAAACTTTGAATGCGATTGGCCGAAAATGACAATTTTTGAGTTGTACCCTTATTCTAGGATGGGTGCGATATATAAGCCGTGTTAGTTACGCTGTTTACAACTCAAGAACGGTTGAACCGATTTTCATGAGGGTAGCGCAAATTGACGTGTAAGTTCCGGAATAGAGCATAGGCTATAGTAAAATAGTCTAAACTTCCTCCATCATCGAGAACCCGGACTTCTTTAGTAACATTGTTTATCGTTTCCAAGGCCAATCATATGTTCGGTTCCATAAAATTAAAGTGATCTATAATCTATTTCGCAGACAGAAAATGAGGCAGTTTGAAAGGTAGGTAGGAGAATTAGGACTTGATTAGTTACGACGATGCCCTAGGGCAGGGGTGCTCAAACGGTCGATCGCGATCGACCAGTCGATCGCGAGTGCTTTTTGAGTAGATCTCGAGAAGAAAAACGAAAAATGTTGAGAAACGAAAAATGGCTGACTGATTTGGCATTTTTGACTGACATCACAATGCACTTAAACACCATTAACTTGGAGCTTCAAGGTAAAGGAAAAACTATTATTGAGATGATTAGCGCAGTAAACGCATTCAAAAGTAAATTGCAACTTATGATAGATCAACTGAAAAGAAAGGATCTGAAACATTTTCCGTCTTTGAAAGCAAGGATTCCTCAGTTGAATTATGATACGTATGAGGCTGAATTATCAAATATTTTGGGACAATTCGAAATGCGTTTTTATTATTGCAGTAAATTGGCAAATATAGCATCATTTATGAGTTATCCTTTTTCAAGTAAAAACATTGAGGAATTAGCTACTGAAGTAGCAAGTCAGTTTAATATGAACTCATGTTCTGTTGGAAATGAGTTGGTGCAGATTATATCAGATATACATCTCAAAGCTACAGCATCTGATACAAATTTCTGGTGTTTTATATCTGAAGATAAATATCCGAATCTAAGGCAAATCGCCCTTCAACTGACGGCAATGTTTGGGTCAACTTACTTGTGCGAGTCTGCATTTTCTGAAATGAAGATAATTAAGTCAAAATATCGCAATCGACTGACTGACGATCATATGTCATCATGCTTGCGATTGGCACTCAGTGGTTACGCACCATCTTATGAAAAGTATGCTGAGGACATGCAGTGCCACGCTTCAACATCCAAAGTCACTCCTTAGTTGAGTTTAACACCATATGTAACTCTTTTGTTTTGTAACAACGAATAAACTCGCAATTTTGAATAACTAGGAGTTTTTTCATTGATATTGTAGAGAAGAACTTAAGTAAACCTAACCCAAACCTTGACTAAAATAAAGTAATGTACCTACCTAGGTAGGTAGGGTGTATCGTGTATGTACGACAACCCTGCATCACACATACTTGCAGCCTCTCAGAGTCGATCGTAAGTAGTCTAAAAATATTGAGGTGGATCGCCAGCAGTTCAAGTTTGAGCACCCCTGCCCTAGGGCCCCCATCAGCTGAGTAGCTTCTAGAGCTATTCCCTACGATATTTACACTATGAAGCTGAAATTTGGCATGTAGCCTCTGCAGGACTTGAAACATGATGATGCCTACGGCCCAGATCAGATGAGTAGCAACTAAAGCTAATTCCTATGCAATCATTTACTCTATGAAGATGGAATTTGGCATGTAACCTCTGCGGGACTTCAACTTGATGATGCCTATGGCCCAGACCAGCTGATGTGATTCCTAGGACGATGTGATAATATGTTTGATTCAGCTGTCTAAATACCGACTAAACAGTACATGTGGGTCCGTGCAACTCACGGGTAACCGATTTGGCTGAAAATTGGTAAGGAGGTAGGTTTGTTGCCTTCTGGCACATATGGTCGGAATCCGTTAAAAAACGTATTTCTCAAAAAATGGCACTCAGGTTGTTTTGCATATGGCGGTCTTCAATTATGAATTCTGAATCCCCCTCGATCAGCTCAAGTTCTTTGCTAATCAACATATGATGCTAAAATTTAGAATGGATGCCCTATGGTACATATAGAAACGAATTATACGGTATGATGCGCCTTAGAGCAACTGAGTGAGCTTCGGAGCTAGTTTCTTTCCTATTCCACCTATGAATAGCACATTTTCACGCCAAAAACGTATTTTACGCTCATCCGCTCTTTAGCCTTAAGGCGTAAGGTGTACGAAGTTTATCGAAATGGGTTTCCACAACTTCGTCGCGAGTGATTTAGTTCGTGTCTTTAACGAGGGGGTCAATCGCGATTTGGGTCACTTATAGTGAATTTTCGTAGAAAATGAGACTATTACAATAGCTCATAAATTTTTTAAATCTAAATTTTTGTCAAATTTCTTCATTAAAATCCGTTTTGTGGCATTTGGAAACGATTCCTGAAGTTTGCGCTTTTATATATATATATATATATATATATATATATATATATATATATATATATATATATATATATATATATATATATATATATATACAGGGTGCCCCCCCCCCAATGGAAATTTGAAATTTCCCTGACATTTCCCAGACCGAACTTCAGATTCCCCGGACAAAAATATCAAAATCGAAAAATGTTTTTTGTCATTTTTACGAATTTTCAAAGAAAAATTGAGCTATTTAGATGGCTTCAAAATTTAAAAATTGGGAGGAAGGAGGCAGAGACCCCCTAAATATCCATTTCGTACATCAAAGAATACAATCTTAGATTTTAACGTCGTATATATATATACGACGTCATGTATAATATACACCCTATATATATATATATAGGGTGTATTCCCAGAAACTCTCTTAAAATACGGCTTAAAAAATTCGTTCCTTCTTGGCAAAAGACAGGTCGAGTTCGTTGGCCAGCCCGATCGCCAAATTCAAATTTGCAATTTACAGTGTCTCAAAAAATTCTAAAAAAATCAGTTTTTTGACAATAGGGCATGTGGGGTGGTGTTACAGTCGAAGTATTTTACAGCGCTCTCTCAATGTATCAGCCCACTACTCTGCTTGGTATGCTCTCTAGTTCAACACTCAGTTGATTTTTCCCACACATGGTTTACTACTAGTGTTGTAGTAACCGAGAGCCAAAGACATATCGATATCACAATGTATCTGCTTGTTACTCTTTGAACAGTTTAACCACCACTCTCGATAATTATTTTAAATTATGGAAGATAATGATAAATGCTTCTTATCTAGATATAAGATAAGAAGGACTTATCATTATCTTCCATCATTTTAAATAATGATAAGTGCTTGCTCCCATATTTTGCGTATTTTATTAATTTTAAAACTAAAATTAAACCCCCCCCCCCCCCCCCCCCCCCCCCTACCTTCAACATGTTAAAAGGTACAGCAGCAACAAGTATACAACAGAAACAAGAGGATGGGTCCCCCTAACCATTGATATAAATAAAAAGACTTATATAGAGAAAATTATAAGACATACAAACTACCAAATGGAAATTGTACCACTAAGCAACCCCCAGCGCTAAGATAATAAACTAAATACGAGAAGCTGATCTCTTTCTCACCCTCAACAACCCTAGAATTAATTTATATACAACATGGTTACCACGTTTCATCCTGATCAGCTGAGAAAGGTGAATTCTGAATTTTTCACCCAAGGAGGAGGAAACATGTTTGATAGGAAACCTCTCAGAAACATTAAGAGACGAATGGAATGACGGATTCCATTCTGGTCAGCTGAGTGAGCTCAAACCTACCCTCATCACCCAGCATGTGTCATTACTAGCAGGTGCCTACTAGCAGCAACTAGTAGCTACAATTAATTTGGGAGTTAGCGTCGAAAAATATAATTGGGCTGCGCAACTTAGGAGAGTGCTTATTGGGATTGGCTTTGCTGAGGTTTGGGGGAGGCAGGATCCTGTTGAAATAAGAGCAAAGCGCAGTATGATTGCCCACTGCTTCAAGTTGAAAAATGAGTTTGACGATTTAGAAAGTATACTAACTTCATTCTATGGCCCATATTCTCGTGACGTCACGCCTGGAGTAGTTTTGTGTTTCAGCCAAAGTCGTCCATGATACCGCCCTACGTCAATGAATCGCTACTCAACCAACCTATTTCTCACAAGAAGTTTGCCGTCTCACGTCAACATAATTCTTGGTTATAAGGCCATTTTTCAACAGTTTTGTTTTGAAAAAGTATAATATTGTAGCAACACAAAGTTTCAATTCGACTAAATGTTATAATAATCATGCCTGCCAGCGCAATAATTGATTGTAGATTGCTGTCAACAATACCAATCTAACGTGAACGAGTTTTTATTTGGATTAGGAGCCTACTAACTATAGTAGTTAATCAGTGTCCGAAAACTAAAGAACCTCATTCGTTTAGGCTTTGAGAATTAACTCAATAATAATTAACCTGAAAAATAGTAAAGAAAAGATTATTGAAAATTCCTCAGGTGTCTGTACTGCTGTGTAGGTACCTAGCCATTGCTCAGGTAGCTTCATCAGCGTTTTATTATAAGTTCGTAGTACTATGCTTAACTGAGGAAGCTTTACTTGTTATATTGAATGAATAAAAGGAGAGATTTGATAGTTTGTCAAAATAAACAAGGCAGGTTGTTGCTACACCAAGAAACGAAACTACTTAGGTAGTTACGTACGTCCTACCAGATTTGCTGTTGGTTTAAAGTGCCTAAACAAAGTAGGTGGGTCGTTGCTTTGCCGACGAATACAACTGCTGATTAGCAAGTTTGTCAAATATCGAATCAGGGAATATGCAACATGAATTAAAAACCAGCTGCAAGGAAAAAACCTTGAAATGCATTCCTCTGAAAGTAAGATTTCATAAAGACGGCATTGGCAGTGCAGTTATTGCGCGAGTTTTGCAGTTACGCAAATTTTATGGACAAAAAAAGTAATTAGGTACCTACTTTCGTTTTGATCAATGAAGTACCTACATGAACAAGTAATAATATACGGAAAGTATGTAGGTATACCTTACCTCTAGGTACTTAACTTTCCACATGTGATACAACTTACTATTCCCGCCTAACAGAGCTCTCATAACACATCGTTTCACAAGACCACTTTCACAGTACTCTAAAGATTTTTAGTTTCAATTGATTCAGAGAACAGTTCTAAAACTAGATAAGGTAATCCACACCATTTTTGCGGCTGATGTCTGGATCATCTAGAACACTTGTATGTCAACTCCCCAACACATATTTCATATGGATCTACCCCACAGATTAAATCTTGCATTCGTAGCGTTTGAGGTCAACACCTGATAATAACTTGATGTAATTTGCGTACAATTTATCACCTTGCATATTACAAATAATGAAAATATTGACTCGGAACTAGGTGAGACTATGTTATGCTGTTGTCCAGCTGTGACTACAAATGGGGCATTTTCGCATATGTTTACTCGTCACCATGACAGCAAGGTGAAATAACTTCGATTTCGCTTGCCTCGATGTAAGGATGCGCTAGTGTCGCAAGTCTCGAGAATATCACCCATAATACAATTTATAGAAAAATTCATACTTCTATGGAAGTAGAGAGGTACCTGATGTTTGACACCCTGATAATTTATAAAAGAATAATTGCTCAATTTAGATTGTCACATCAAAGGATCCTTCAATGCAGCTTTAGAGGTGCATATCTACAAATTGACCAGTTCCAGAAATGTATCCTCTGCAACTCTGGTAAGGCTGAGTCTATTCAGCACATTCTTGGAGAATGCGCCCAACTTGCATGTCACAGGCTGCGGTATTTGGGAAGGCGAACGCTCAGCGAATTAGAGATATTTGATATAATAAAATGCAGAAGTAACGTGGAAGCTGATATGTTGGGGAAATTTTTGCTGGCATATAGAAAGGTTCGAACGTTTTTAGGAAATTTGATAAATGAAGCAGGATTGTAAAGTTTAATTGTTTTGGGCCATTAGTTATAGTAATATTGTTGACTATGTACTACTGTAGTACATTGACTACTACAGTACTATTGTACAGACTATTGTAGAACTATGATAAGACAATTGTGTATTTATGAACTAAAGATCGGAAATAAAAAAATAGGAAATGCCTGAAATTTATTGAAAGAATAGAGATATATGTTTATTTCAGGAAGATTATTATATACTGTTTTCTTTCTGTAAGTATACTTATTTATTTTATTTGTATTGAAAAAAATGAACTCAAAATATTGTGCAGCTTATTTTATGCAATAAATATCTTTGAATCTTGAATCTCTCCTCATCACCCTAGGAGTGTAAAATTTACTCCATTAAAAATCGGAGAAATTCAATGGGATACAAATTTCAACCAACTCAGCTGCGCGTGAATGAATGAATTCAATTTATGAAATATACAACCGAGTAAACTCTCATTATTCCAGCTCCGAGATTAAAAAGATTTGGTTTACAAGAGCAGGGAACAATGATGGACATTAATGAAATAACGTCACGTATCGGATCTTATCAGCTGTTGACATCACAACTCTCTTTCTACGGTGATTTTGAAGTTAAATAGCAGATGGGTGGTAGGACAACAATATCCTTCAACAAGCCTTCAAAAAACCTCTGCAACGAGACGCGCAACGAGATAGGTAACAAAGTAGAACTTCGGCACAACATTGACCCCCTCCCGACCTCCCCATGTTGGCTCAAACATAATTATGGTACTTACGTATTAACGCCACCGCAGCTACAGATATAAATTAGTTGATGTGTATAGTTTGGTGGTCTGGATGCACGCAAGCTCGCATCTCAAAAACACAAAACATCAAGTAGTCAACCCCTTTGTAAAAATTAGATTAGTTGGACATATAGATTAGTATCATATGTTGAACAGTAAATCTATAGCTACGGTGGCGTTAATACGTAAGTAGGTACCTCGATTTTCTTTGCATATCCTGGGGGCATGCCCCCCTGAGTCGTCTGATGCCAAGTATCAACAGAGAATCTGTAAGCCTAGTACGCACTGGGATTCATTGTTCGGACTCTTTGTTGCAGACGCTCGGATTCATATCTCAGATTCTTTGCCCCGCGACATTGTCGCTCTGCAAATCGTGTACGCATCTAGTTTGAACCTGAGCCATGTCGAACGAGGTCGCGCTTTCGGGGATTGCAGTAGCAAAAAAAAATGTTACATGATCTTTTATTATATCTGCAATAGATAGCCCATCTGCGCCAACCACTAAGAAGGGTGTAATGATGCTTCATGGGTAAATTCTAGAGCTCATTTCTGATCGAAAGTGCTTGTTAGAGATTTATTTTAATGCTTTGTTTTCTGAGTAATTTCATTTTTAAGATATGTTTTCCACCTTCAAACGACCATAACTCCACTTGAGATCACTGCAAAATCAAAAATATGACCACCGTTGGAAACAGCGTTAATTGGATAATCCAGCTATTTGATGTCAAATCGATTTTATAAGACGACTTAATAAGTTAGTAAAAAGTTCCAGTCATGCAGCATAATCGTATGAGCGGATTTTCGTAAATTATCTTAGTATATAGGTATTGTTAAATTGTTTTGAAAATTTAGGATTTTAACTAGGAAGAAATGTTCACTACCGATTTTGTGGCAAATAAACTTGACCTAAATAATTTTCGGAAATTCAAAAAATGTTTTAGCAAATTTTTCGAAAAAAATGAAACTTTTTTTTTTTTTTTTTTTAAGCCGTTTTTATCCATTTTTGACAAATGTTAATGAAATTTAAGTTCCTACTTTTTTCAGCACAAATTTCTTGTTTTTCTAGTTTATTGTTACCTAATAAAGTTCTTTTGACTAAAATTCTGCTAAAAAAAATTAACAATTTTTACCCGTTTTTACTACAAAGCGATAACAACGAAGACACACCGGTGAGAGGCCCACTTTGTTCGATATTCACGTACGCACTGACTCAATGTTGCGCGACATTGTTCAAAGAATCCCATTCCGTATGGGACTAAAAAAATACTAAAACGCAACACACGAGATGCAAGACTCAATGTCGCTGAGCGTCCCGGATGCAAGAAAATGAGTCCGAGACGCAGCTCCACGACAAAGAGTCCGAACAAAGAATCCCAGTGCGTACTAGGCTTAAAACCCGTAAGTTGAATTTTTTCCGAAAATGAGGTTTTGAGCAAATAATAATAAAAATATACATATGTACAAGTGAGCCACATGTTGAGCGTATTTCCTTTCAATATCTAAAGGTGTCTCTGTGTGTGTGTGTGTGTTATTCAATCACGTAAAATTAAGCTACTGGACCCACTGAGCTGAAATTGTAAACGGACATTTTTAGGATCCCTGGCTAACACATAGGCTATATTACAATCCTCCTGACTTATTCCTTCATCGAGAACTCGGCTTTCCCTAACGACGTCGTCCGGTTAAACAACTTTGTTTTAAGGAAAAGTGTTCCGTTCCAAATTTCAGCGTCGTAGGATAACTTGCATAGAAATTGGAGTTAAAAGCTAAATCAGTTGATTGGGATGGTTCGGCAAGTTAAAATCCTATTCTTAAGCAAGAATTTGTTAAAACATTTTGTATCATGATTATTACTTCAATCTACTGTTATTTACATAGCTTACATGAAATACATACGTATACTCTTTATCATTTTACTGAATCTAATGATTTCAATATTATTATTAACATTATATTAATATTATTTGGTCATTAAACGCTATTTGTGAAAAACGAGCATCAGTATAGATTTTTTAAATGGAACCCATCCTCATCCCAGATTTATATTTTGCAAATAACTTTATGAAAGTATTAACTATACATAGACATTTTTTGAGAATTTTAAATTACGTACACATACGAACTAAATTACTAGCGACGAAGTTGTGGAAACCCATTTCAAAACGGAAGTTAGTGAAAAACGTTGTCTATTTCCACGAAAAATAAACAGTTACAATGTTGAATCGATTTCGACGGTTAGGCCATCATCAGTAACAAACAATAACTGAAGACACATTAGAAAGGACACAGCTTATATAGTGACAGGTGAAGGGAGATTGAATCCCATTGGTCGAGAGAAAGGAAAAGGGCAGGAGGTACAACCAATTAAGTGCATACAAAGTGAAGGGGGATTATAGCTAATCAGATGAAGTGAAAAGGGGAAAATAACTAAATATGGTTTCAACAGTGTGAAGGGATAATTCCAAGCTTTATAGAAATGGACCTATCAGTGGTGAAATATATTGAGGTATATCCTCATTTAAACATTTACCAGATCTGTCACTTTTGATAATTTCGAATTTTTCAAGTACATTCAACGTACCTCCCTCCTGATAAAAATGAAGAAATTCTACTAACCGTGTATCTGTCAAATCAAAATTGTAACTATGATTGGATTCCTTGAGACGTTTTCCAAATGTAGACCTACCATTATTCTCCATGAAATCCACCTGATGCTCTTCTATTCTTTCCCTGAATTTCCTACCAGTCTGACCACAATATTCGTAGCCAAAATTACTTACATTTTTTAGTTTATAAACCCCACTTTTATCCTGAACATTGATCTTGTCCTTAACGGATCCTAGTAATGCTTCAAGACTATTTTTAGTTTTAAAACCTACTTTGTAACCTCTCGATGATAGAACGTACATCTAGTAAAAAACCGAAACAAAACATTAATTTGTGTTTTGTTAAACAATTTTTATTAGAACCCATGTCAAGTTGTATATCCCTGAAACGGGCACAAAACATGCTAAAAAATGACCTCTCCCAGCTTGATAGCTCTCTAGCTCAATTAGGGCAGCTCCTAAAACGAATTTAAAAAAGTAAGTTTATGGTGTGTGGCCGACTGTTTGAAAACTTTAGGTAGCTGTAATTCAAAAATGGGTTTAGATATTTGGATGAAAATTGGTTCATTTCCCGGTTTAGGTGAATAGATCATATGTGCTAAGTTTCATCAAAATCAGAGAAGGTGAGGTAAATTGGGTATGTTGACATGAAATGACCCTATTTGTGCCTAACTTAATTTGTCAAATATTCAATAAGTAAAATTAGCGCTTTGATTTGTGAACATACTCCATCTGCTTTCTGATGTAGAGTTTGTCAATAACACATCTTACTTTGAATGGAAAAAGTTTTCAATTCGAACCAGTATACCTTGATTTTGGACCAAAATACCTCTTACATATTAGGTAGCTAGTTATATGGTAGGTAGGTACTATGTAATTTGAGTATGTGTTCCTAACTTTATAATTTGTGAAATATCCAGTAAGCAAAAGCAATTAGTGCTTTGATTTGTGTACACACTCCATCTGCTATCTGATTCAGAGTTTTTCAATAAAATATCTCAGTTTGAAATGGAAACAACTATCAATTCGAAACAGAATAATGTACCTTGATTTTGGAATAGAGTACCACCAACTTTTTAGGTAACTACCTATATGGTAGGTAGGAATGTAATTAAACTATTAGTAACTAACTTTATAATTTGCAAAATATCCAATAAGTGAAAGTAATTAGGGTGGAGGCACCAGTGTTTGACAAGGACCCAGTTATTGACATCTCACCAAAAAATTTAAATAATAAGGCATAAAATTGATTTATATGGGCTTGATCCTTTTGGATGTCGAGACAAAATACCTTCTCAGTGAAGTATACAGGCAGGAAAAGGTTTCTGGTGGGTTTCTATGAAATCTGGAGGTTATACCTAACAAAACCTCTTGTCATTTCTTTGGTGCTGTTTCTTGTGATTTTGTTAAGGAGATGAGAGTTTTATTCTGCTTCACCATGCCCTCCAAATTTTCAAATTCGATTGTTCCCTTGGTTTTTCTCAATCAGGTTTTAGTGTAGATCGCATTCATGCTATAATTTTTTGGAAATAATCAAAGATAACATGTAAAAATGCAAATGTCAATTACTAGTCCCCAAACTGATACTCTCCTCAGTGATTGACAGTGCTGTCAATAATATGGATCTCTATTCGTTCTTTATTTATTTATTTATTTTTTTAATAAAAATACATAACAATTCACAAACTGCTAGTTTACCATTAGAAACGTATTGTACCTATGGTATTGAGAAAACATTGCACTTATTTTGTGATTAAACATCCGGTGATATTTTCAACTTTGTCTTCATGAATACTCATATTAAAATTATATTTAGATTAATAAAACTAAGTTTAAATGCTCAATTTATTTTTAAAATGTTGAAATAAATGTTTTGTTGATAAACGAAATCATTTATTGCAGAAGAACTGCTGTATCAATAACAGGTGCTACCAAAAATTCGGCTGTCAAATAATGGCTCGAAAAATTCATTTCGAAAAAACGAATTCATGATGTTTTGTGGCTTATATTAGTAACTTTCTCAATACTGAGCAGTTTGAGGACATCCTGATGCAGCAATAGATGTAAGATTCAAGTTTTAACAAACGAAAAAACATTACTTGTTTGTCGAAGTCAAAATTTCTCTTAAGGTGTTGAACACTGTATGACGGAGCTTCTCTTCTCCTTGAGAATGATCAGGTTCGTTTGATTTTAACCAAATGGTGTTTCTTCAACATTATTATTTCGTTGTAAAGTCTAACCTTCGTTGCTTACCTACCTACTTTGAAGTAGGATGCACCCAGGTATTCTACCTACCTACTTACCGATAACACCCTAGCGCTTTGAATTTTATACACACTCCATCTGCTTTCCGATGGTGAGTTTGTCAATAAAACACTTCAGTTTGAAATGGAAAAAACGTTCAATTCGAACCAGAATACCTTGATTTTGGAATAGAATACCTATAACTTTTTGAGGTGTCTACATGAAAGGTAGGTATGTAATTAAACTATTTGCACCTAACTATATAATTTGCAAAATATCCAATAAGTAAGTAAAAGTAATTAGCGCTTTGAATTTTATACACACTCCATCTGCTATCTGATATAGAGTTTGTCAATAAAATATCTTAGTCTGAAATGGAAAAAAACTTTCAATTCGAGCCAGAAAGTATACCTACCTTGATTTTGGACCAGAATACCTCCTACTTATTAGGTAGCTATATGGTAATTAGGTACGTAATTTTAGTATTTGCACCTAAATTTATAATTGTGAAATATCCAGTAAGCAAAAGTAATTAGTGCTTTGGTTTGTATACACACTCCATCAGCTTTCTGATATAGTTTTTCAATAAAATATCTCAGTTTCAAATGGAAAAAACTTTCAATTCGAACCAGAATACCAAGTATTTTTTATTGGTAGGTATGTACGTGATTTTAGTATTTGTACCTTGTGAAATATCCAGTAAGCAAAAGCAATCGTGCTTTGATTTGTATACACACTCCATCTGCTAGGTACCTGATTCAGAGTTTGACAATAAAATACCTCCATTTGAAATGGGAAAAACTTTCAATTCGAACAAAAATACCTTGATTTTGGAATATAATGCCTCAAACTTTTTGAGGTAGCTATGTGGAAGGTAGGAACATAATTAAACTATTTGTACCTAACTTAATAATTTGCAAAATATCCAATACGTACTTAAAAGTAATTAGCGCTTTGAATTTTATACACACTCCATCTGCTATCTGATATAGATTTTGTCAAGAATCTCAGTCTGAAATGGAAAAAACTATCAATTCGAAACAGAAAAGAAATACCTTGATTTTCGAACACGATTCCAGGAAAATGAAATTACCGAGAAGTCAGAGGGCAAGAACCTTCGCGAATGATCTTTAGCAGACATGGTGGACGAATTAATAGGAACAGTTAAAACTCTCGACATTTCATCAATAACGGGGCGATAGAAAATATCCATGACCCCGGAAAGGCATATAGAGAAAACAAGGACGGACCGAAATCGGAAGGAAATCAGTCAGAAATCGGGAACGTAGCCAAAAAAATCAACTTTGTTTAGTAAACAATAAAGTCGGGGTTGAAGATATCGAACGGGAGCAGAGATTTTACATTATCAAAAAGGAATTTCTTGTTTTTATGAGGTATTTGGTAGCGAAGGTAGGTGCATTTTAACTAAAGAACATCGGAAAATGGAGTGAAATTGATAAATCTGGTTGGAAGGGACGGAAAAACTGCGGGAAAATCTCATTTAGGGAAGTTTATAGGAAGATGAGTCAAAATGAAGGAACAAAGGGGAGTATTTTACCTGAGTGATATCAGCGAATGAGATCTTGAAGAGTGATGTTTTCCTGTAAACTCGGGGCTGTGAAGCGACGACGGATCATCTTGGTCGTTTTTTCACCGTCGTTTATAACGTCGAAACGCACGAGAACGCACTTATGAAACGAAAAATCCACTGGCGTAAAAAGTTTTAAAAACATCGAATAAAAACGGACGAGGTTAGAATTCAACACCGCTTAGTCGAGGGGTTTGTGGGAAGGCTCCGTTCGTTCCGACTCCCGAACGCCCCCAACGAATTTAAAAAAAGGAAAAAATCGAAAAAGCCGGGAAAAAACGAGCGGATTTTATTCGTCGACGAATTTCACCGGGTACGCCGAAATTTACTGATAAATAAAAAAGAATCCGGAAGTTTGAAATTTGTTGTGGTGACGAGTTTTTATCCCGGCGTAAAGGGGGGGACCCAGAATTTCCCGTAAATCGCACCACTATCAAAAGTTATTTTCAACCTTCAAGACTCTCCCTTCACCAAGGCTGCCAACAGATGCGAACCAAATACCGCTAAGTGAGGGTAAGCCATCACATCAATCTTGGAGGATGACCTCATGTAATAATAATGATGATAATAATAAAAAGCCTTTATTCTGTTTTTTTCCTTATGGACAATATGCAGACACGAACGACTTGAAACAAAACAATATGACAATAAGCCGGAAGTTAGTGAAAAAACGTTGTCTATTTCCAAAAAATAAAGAATTACAATGTTAAATCGATTTCGACGGTTGAGCCACCATAAGTAAACAATAATCGATTTAACATTGTAACTCTTTATTTTTTGGGAAAATTGACAAAGTTTTTTCACTAACTACCTAGGTACCGTTTTGAAATGGGTTTCCACAACTTCGTTCGGCGCGGATCCAAGGGGGGGTCACAGGGGTCATGACCCCCCCCCCAGAATCACAGCCTGCATTTCAAAAAGCAGAGCTGAACGACAACGAATTGTTGACAAACCCAATAACAAAAAAAAAATCAAACGACCAAAACGAACCCAATTTTTGTAAAATCAAAAACCAGAGACAAACCAAACGACCTAAGTTAACTTACCATATAGCTAACTAAAAACATTGGAAACAAAATATAACAATAATAACGACTAATCTTTTTATAGAATACTGATTTTTTTTATGTATTTGGTTTGTAGCAACACTTGTGATTGTTTACATTTGTAAAAGTTCTAACTGGGACGATCATTTATAACACAAAGTCTAATTTTCGATTTTGTTTCGCAAATATCTGTTGATTATCGCATCGATGTCTAATTCGATGTCGCGATGAACGTGTAACAATGCAAGCTTCAGCCATTTGTTGTCGTTTATGGGCGCTGTGGGGTCATCATGGAAGAGAGTAGCCTAACCGATCTGTTCAACCTAATTTATGCTGTTCTCAGTACAGAAGAAGTTACGAATGTCACGCTTATGCTAGAAATGTTAAGAGCCCACCTCCTTGCTCATCGAGCTCTGGCCTCGTTAATATTGAAGACTATTCAGTTTTCGCATTTATTTTGATCAGAAATAGAACAAGTGTTGTATGGCAGGTGGTGGTTGTGGGATCGATCAGATATTCTGAATCGATTAAGAATTCAGCATATAATTAAAAACGTGAATGCAAAAGGAAATTCTAACTCAGAAGTTCAACTCCCGTTCTCGTTTACTTTCCTGCCAAATTCAGTAAAAACGATCCTGAATTCACTGAGATCAAGATCAACAATCGATTGCTGTGGTTTCAATGTTTTGATTTTCAAACTCTGAAGTTAGCTACGCTGCCATAAAAGGCGCCACTTTGTTTGAAAACACATTAGGACACTTTTTTAGAAGAAAATTGAAAATAAATACATTTATCAGCTAAATAATTAATAAATATAAAAAAATATTTTTTACATAAACAATGAATTTTATAAATAATTACAATTAGTTTTTAAGTAGACAAATTGGACGAATTTAGGCATAAGGTTATTCTGGCTTTGTCAGTCTGTAAGAAAATTCGGTTTGTATTGTTCGTTTGGTTATTTTGTTATTTTTTATATTGTTCTACCCTGTGACCCCCTCCGGAAAAAATTTCTGGATCCGCCCCTGTTTTGCGGGTTATTATCATCATTATTATTTCTCCCTCTCCGATCTGCCAGTGGAGTCCGCGTTGGCAATCCGTTTAGTGATGGACGGTTAGCATGGCTCCCCTTAGAATCGTGCCCGTTGCTGTGTCCTTTTGACACCCCCCTTTTTTATTGCCGCTAATGACCCTTCCGGTTGAGGCGCGGCTTAAATTCTAAAAAAAAATAATAATATGATTTGAGAAAAATTTAAGGATTTTGAAACAATTTTTGCAATTTATTTTCACTGCTTTTGTTGCGGTTTAATGAAATTTAAGCATTTTTAAAAATTTAAATAGATTTAGTAGCAATATACATTTTAGGAGAAGTGCCCCTTTTTATAATGTATACAAAAATTAATTACACGAAGATTTGAATCTGGCGACTTTTAATGACAGGTACAAGGAAAAATCAATCGTCCTAAGCATCAAATTTCAGCTTCCTGCGTTGAACAGGTGAGAAAAATTACTTTGGTACTTACTCAGCTGATCAGTGATCACTCAGATGCCTTCACCATTCTCCCATGACCCTCCCTATCAAAATTCGCTTCCTGCGTTGAGTACGAGAGAAAACGGCTTTGGAGCTCACTTAGCTAATTGGTGCCCAGTTGGTTGTGTTCAGCATTCTCCCTAGAGCCTTCGTAGCAAATTTCAGCTTCCAGCGTTGAATAGTAGAGAAAATGCTTTGGTGCTCACTCAGTTAATTGGTGCCCAAATGGTCGTCTTCACCATTCTCCCTTGACCCTCCCTCTTATATTTCAGCTTCCTGCATTGAATAGGAAAGAAAATGACTTTGGAGCTCACGTAGCTTATTGGTGCCCAGTTGATCGTCTTCAGCATTCTCCCTAGAGCCTTCGTCTCAAATTTCAGCTTCCTTCGTTGAATAGGTGAGAGAAAATGGCTTTGGGGCTCACTCAGCTGATCAGAGATCACTCAGGAGCCTTCAGCATTCTCCATTGACCCCCTCTCTCAAATTTCAGTTTCCTGCGTTGAATAGGAGAGAAAATGGCTTTAGACCTCACTTCGCTGATCAGTGGTCACTCAGGTGCCTTCAACATTCTCAATTGACCATCTCTCTCAAATTTCAGCTTCCTGCGTTGAATAGGAAAGAAGAAAAATGACTTTGGCGCTCACTCAGCTAATTGGTGCCCAGTTGGTCGTCTTCACCATTCTCCATTGACCCTCCATCTCAAATTTCAGCTTCAAGAGTTGAATAGGAGAGAAAATGGCTTTGGAGCTCACTCAGCTAATTGGTGCCCAGTTGGTCGTCTTCACCATTCTCCATTGACCCTCCATCTCAAATTTCAGCTTCAAGAGTTGAATAGGAGAGAAAATGGCTTTGGAGCTCACTCAGCTGATCAGTGATCACTCAGGTGCCTTCAGCATTCTCTATTGACCCTCCCTCTCAAATTCCAGCTTCCTGCGTTGATTAGGAAAGAAAAAAATGGCTTTGGCGCACACTCAGCTAATTGGTGCCCAGTTGGTCGTCTTCACCATTCTCCCTTGACCCTCCCTCTCAAATTTCAGCTTCCTGCGTTGAATAGGTGAGAGAGAATAGCTTTGGAACAGACTCAGCTGATCAGTGATCACACAGATGCCTTCAGCATTCTCTATTGACCCTCTC
The DNA here is from genome assembly GCA_030762985.1 of Adelphocoris suturalis. Taxonomy (NCBI): domain Eukaryota; kingdom Metazoa; phylum Arthropoda; class Insecta; order Hemiptera; family Miridae; genus Adelphocoris; species Adelphocoris suturalis. The sequence goes on from CM061042.1 coordinate 30,338,664, forward strand.
TCTCTCATTTCAGCTTTCTGCGTTAAATAGGAGAGAAAAAATGGCTTTACCGCTCACTCAGCTAATTGGTGCCCAGTTGGTCGTCTTCACCATTCTCTCTAGAGCCTTCGTCTCAAATTTCAGCTTCCTGCGTTGAATAGGTGTGAGAAAATGGCTTTGGAGCTAACTCCGCTGACCAGTGATCACTCAGATGCCTTCAGCATTCTCCATTGACCTTCTCTCTCAAATTTTAGCTTCCTGCGTTGAATAGGAGAGAAAATGGCTTTGGAGCTCACTCAGCTAATTGGTGCCCAGTTGATCATCTTCACCAATCTCCCTTGACTCTCCCTTTCAAATTTCAGCTTCCTGCGTTGAATAGGAGAGAAAATAGCTTTGGAGCTCACTCAGCTGATCAGTGATCACTCAGGTGCCTTCAGCATTCTCCATGGACCCTTCCTGTCAGAGTTCCTCCATGATCCTCCATGGACAGCTTCCTGAGTTGAATAGGAGGGAAAATAGCGTAGTAGTTATCAAACTTCTATGAGACAGAATAGGATTTTAATTTGCCGAACCACCCAATCAGCTGATTGAGCTCTAAACGCTAATTTCTATGCAATTTATCTTACGAAGCTGAAAAGTGAAACGGAGCCTCAATTAATAATAATCTGTATAATTATTGTAATAATAATAATAATAACACTGCTCCGTTTAAGCGTTTGACGTCCCCTCGAAATTTCTTCATTCCTTGTGAAACACTAATGTACTTTTTTCAATGCACTTAACATGTGGCTCACAACGTGAGTGGTTACTGAACTATATTTTTTTAAACATGGAACATGTTTTTGCCATCATAACCCGGTCAAAAATGAGACAAAATCACCGTTACGAGACGATACTGGTGTTATGAAATTACAGCCGCTATTTCATATGGTTCAACACAGGAAGCTGAAATTTGAGAGGGAGGGTCTATGGAGAATTGAAGGCACTTGAGTGATCACTGAATAAGTCCAATGAATCGCCAAATTTTATTCAGTATGAGTTTTTGCCTTAAAATTGGTTATTAACAAGTTTTTTTAATATTATTAATCAAATTGGTCAAATTTCAATACAATTTCAAATCCTATTATAATACGATGGTTAGGTAATTAAAAAAATTCGCTCATACTTCCAAGCTGCATGATTGGAACTTCTTGTTTCGAAATGACCCAAGAGAGATTTTTCTAAAGGAAATTGTAAATAGAAGGGTTTTACAATTTTGAAGCTGTTGCAATACTTGGATGGGATGTCGAAATTGTTTGTTTTTTTATCTGAAAATCGGATTCGGCATCCTTAGAAACCTATAGCATATTTTCATCTAAAAATCCAATGTTAATGGTTTTGACAGAAATCCGATAGAAGAATATATCTTCCTTCATTTATACCGATACGTTTTTTTTAATCCTTTGTTTTTTCTAAAGTAGGTAAGGAACTTTTATCCTCGATGTGGGAATCCAATATGTTCCTATGTAAAATAAACATTATTATTATTAGGTAGGTACCTACCTATTATTAAAGGAAATAATGAAATTAAGACGTGAGTAAATTAAAAAGCCGCAGGCTAGCAGCCTTCTCCAATGACTTGATTAACTTCTCCCTCCCTTTGTAATTTGTCCACTTCCAACCATCCGGTACCCTTCATATTGCACATTTTTTTTAAGCTTTCGTCGAAATCTTCTCTGCACCCAAGCATAAGAGTGAGAAAAAAGCTGAGTCTAGCGGAGGGGAAAAAACATAGTTGGCGACTCTGTTTCTTCCCCCACTTCTTAAATCTGAACGTCGAAAAGGCCAACGAATCAAAGCAGCCAACTAAACCAAAAGAAAAGTCTCTAACACCTCATAGGTGTGTTTTCCTTCTTGCAGGTTCGAGAAAAAGGTAATTTTACGCCTTTAGAAATTTAATTCTTCAAATAGTTTCCGGTTATTGTAAAAATTTAGAAAGAAACACGACCAGGAGAAAACTGATAACAAAACTGTATGGATGACAATGACGAGGCTAGTTTCGATGGTGCTGCCATATGTGGATATTTGGAACAACTCCTACTCCATCTCCTAACTTCAGATGGAAAGAATTTCATGAACGAAAAGAAGAAGTGGAGGGGGTGAAGCGAAAAAAAGTTTTTTATTTTGACAAATAAGCACTGCCCAAGGTAGTAATCTTGACCGTATGTCGTGATTCTTATTTTGTTTCATTGCGAATTCGATCTAGTTTTGGAACATTATAATGTACTCGTATGTCAATAGTTCCACTATGGCAGGTGGTGAACCTAGGGGGTTAAACTTATAAATCCTGATGTTTTAACTATTCACGTCAGATTTTCGAGATTCTGTTAGCATGGAACATGCTTTAGCCTTGGACTAACTAGCAAAAAACATTACGCGGATGTGTCACGAAATTTTTTCTTTTTTACATTTTATGTCTTTGCTATGGCACATAAACTAAAAACACGTCACGGAAAATTGCTCACGAAAATATTCTGATGGTTTCCGCTTACAAATGAGTCGTTGCTAGGGAAACGGTACTTAGTCATTTTTCATCCCACAAAATTCGTTGACCATTCGTTCGAAAGCTCTCGATTTATCCAACCATATTATGTTAACTACTGCGAAGTGCGTGGAAAAGAAGCTGAGTTATGAGCATGGTTATTTGAATAAATGTGTACACTCAGGTGATCATTCTCAATAATTGATATTGTAAACATGATTGCAACCGTTTGTTAAATTCTGATGATACATGTCCCAATGTGTTGCAGACTAGCATATAAGCGTTTTTATTTTTTTTTAAACAATTTAAAAGAAGTTGCTCTAAATACCAATTTAAGGGCAGATAGTTTATTTATTTTTTGCACAGAGGTTTATTTTTTTATTATTGAGTTTATCGTAAATTTCGTCACCTACAGATGATCAGAGAATCTTAGGTGTCTTTTTTTATCAGATAAATTTCAATTCGTGGGTGCCTCGATCGATTTATACCTGCGTTATGTATCTACTATTATACTTGGATTTCAGCTCTTGTAATGTTTAAAGGGGCGAATCATGTGTATTTATGATTAATTAAATTATATTTCTTATAATTTTAACCTACCTACCTACAACCAAGCCGTTGCTGGGGAAATAAAACTTCTTTAGTGTTTATGGGACAAAAATCGTTCTCCATTCGTTGGAAAGCTCTCGATTTATCACGCATTTCTTTCGTACTTGTTCTTTTATTTATGTCGTAGTTCTACATTTATTTATGTTATAAATGGATATAGTAAACAATACCGCTTGTTTTTTTGTCACTTGGTTTAGAAGTTAATCTTGGTTATAGTAATTGTAGACGCGCACCATAATAATAATTTCGACTCTACTTGTATAAAGCTCCTGAAAACTTTGGTTTTTGTTACCTACTTGATCACCGTACATATAATGTTTTTTGTGCAATAACACATCATAGTTTGTATGCTGAGATATATTTTTGTCGTGTTTTCACCTCATAATTAGTCGTGTTTTGGGTAATCCGCGATTTTCGCTATCCGTGGTGCCCTTGCCACCCGATTCCGCGGATAATCGGGGATCTACTGTATACATATTTTAGCGAATTTTCGTAAAAAATTACACTATTACATAGCTCAAAAATTTTTAAAATCACAATTCTTGAAAAATTGTTGAAATCCGTTTTGAGGCAATCTGGAACGATTCCTGAAGTTTGCGCTTTTTCATATATATATAAGCGTGTTATTACAGAGGACTCTCCTTAGGATTGATATAAAAATCATTTCCAAACGAAAGGATGAGTTCGTTGGCCAACAATTTTTGAGCACAATAAGTTGGTCAAAAACCAAACAAAAGAATTAAAAAAATCACTAAAAATGGCTAAAAACGACCAACAAATTGTTAAATTTATAATTGTTGGCAGATTTTCAGTCAGAACAATGTTATGAACGAAAAACCATGAGATTAAAAAATGTTTGCACAAAACTATTCAGAAAAACGTTCATAAATTTCATTATTATTTGCTAAAAAATCTATAAAAACTGCAAAAAATCCAAAATTGTTCGACTTTTTGCTTCCGAGTCTACCTACAGGTAGCGGAAGCATTCTTATCACTTTCGGGAGGAAACAATTTTTGGTCTCCAAAATCAAAAATTTCCACTCGCATTTTACGTTCTGGACCATTCTGAATAACTTTGGTTCCGTGTCTGTCTGTGTGTGTGTCTGTCGTGTGTCCGCAAATCAAATCTTTATTTACGGAATAATCCATTTTTGTCACAATTGTATAGATAAATAAAATAGTCAACAGAAGAAAGTAAAGGTGTCTAAACATATAAATAAGTAAATCATGTATGCATCATCAAATGACGGCGTTCAAGGAACCAACAGAAGTTAGAACAAGTAAAGAAACAGAGTTATAAAAGTTATACCTACTACATATTTCAAACAGGTTGCAAGATGATTGATTATTCATGAAAAACATATAACTTATTAAATCAGTACTATCGATTTCAGATCAAAGAAATGTATCATTTCAGGATAATAGATTTTATGATCGTAGGTGATGTATGAAATAAATCAATTTCCATGTAATTATTAGATTGCATCATGGCCCTATTGAGGGGGCTGTATTTTTGGTAATTATTTGATAGGGATGCATGTGCAAATGTATATTTATGCCTGGTTTGGTGAATAGGTAGATAACAATTCAAACGCTCTAAAAGTGGGGGAGAATGAACGCGACCACTCACCAACCCGTACAGGAAAATTTGGTCAAAGTATTCTCTTCTTATTGATAGGGGTTGCAAATTATTTATATTATATAGTTGGGTATAGTCATGAGGTTGCCGGGGAATGGAGAATTTGAAACTATAGTAACGTAGAATCTATTATAATTTTTTTTTGAATTTTTTCAAGCTGGGAGATATAACATTCATGATAAGGCGACCATACTATTGAATTATACTCAATTTGGGATCTAACGAGTGAAGTGAAAAGTGTTCTAATGAGAAATCGGTCGGTGAAATCTTGGCTATTTCTAATTATGAAGCCAAGAGATTTGTAGGCATTATTGCAGATTTTGTTGATATGTGCATTAAAAGACAAATCATTTGAGAAAACTACACCAAGGTCTTTAGCAGTAGTGTTCCTTACTAAGATTTTATCATTTAGTGAGTAGAAAAAATGAGTAGGATTTTCCCTTCAATGGTAGGTAACAACTGAACATTTGTCGAAATTTAGTTTCATATTATTCAAGGTACACCAGTTCTGGAAATTTTCTAAATCTTCCTGAAGTTCCAAACAATCTGCTGAACATGTAATTTCTTTGAATATTTTCGTATCATCAGCAAATTGTAAGACCTGAGAATATTTGAGGTAAGATTTAAGGTCACTTATGTAGATATTAAAGAGAACTGGAGCCAAATGGCTGCCTTGAGGAACTGATGATGTTACTGCTATTGTAACAATCCTTGTAACAAACTTATTTGCCAGTTTTCATCCGATTTGGATGAAATTTTCAGGAGATGTGCGGGCTAGGGGTCAGTTTCATTGTTACCAAATCAATACTTCACTCTGCGCATGCGCTTTCGTAAATTCTACCAAGCATCATTTTTAGCGAATTTTTGAAGAAAATTAAGCTATTGCTCTCGCCTAAAAATTTGTAGAATGTGAATTTTTGAAAAAAATTTATGCAGAAATCCGTTTCAGGCTATTCTGAATCATATTCTGAAGTTTAACGCATTTTTTTTTTATGTATGTATGTATATATGTAGGTATGTATGTATGTATGTGTCATTCCAGACAATAACTGTCCGTAGAATTGTGCTAGAAACTTCAAACAAATTTTAAAATGTTAAGGGCACAAAACGAAAGTTCAAGTTCGTTGGCCAGCTTGATCGGATTACATCTTCGGGTTGAAATTTTCAAAAATGTAGTCAAAAATTTCAAAATAGCCTGTTTTTTTGCGATTTGTCGTGCAAAATAATTTTTTCAGCATACTAACATGTGGTATATTCGGAATCAGCGTAAAATTTCCTATAAGAATTTGTATCAAGTTTTCAAAAATTTCAAAGTTGAAAAATCAGTCAAATTGATTTCAACCTTGTTATTTTATTATTTAAATAACTATATCTAATGGTTTACAAAACTCGAAATGGATTTTGAAGAAGAAACTTTTACGTAAATCAAAGTTATAGATGGATTGATGTATTGCAAAACGCTTGCATACGAGTCTGCAACGCATTGGGACATTTTCATGTGTTTACCTATGAATGGTCAACGTCATTTCTGATGGTCATAATCATCGTTGTGGCCACTTGGGACAATTTTCGTTATCAATTTTTCGTGACGATTTTTTTGTTATGTGCCATATGAAAGACATGAAAATGTCAAAATCGAAATAATGCCGTTCGCTGGTCGTAAATATCGGTAATATTCTTCAAAAATTCGCTCATGGGGTCATGCTGCATGACTGGACTTTTTTTTAAGCACTAGTCGTTTGGTCTAGCTCAAATTCGGATCATAGTTGGGGGATGAAAATTTGATCATCTTATGTCAATTTCAACATGATTGTATCTTTAATAGCTACTGCGCGTGCGCCAATATTAAATCCTTGTAGCAAGCTTATTTTCCACAGTTTTCATCCGATCTGGATGAAATTTTTAGGGAATGTGCGGGTTAGGGGGGAGACGGTCCCCTATCAGATTAACTGTTACGAAATCAATACTTCATTCTGCGCATGCGTAAATGCAAATTCCATCATGTTCCATCTTTTCAGTCTCTAGTCGTTCGCGTTCGCTTAAATTTGGATGATAGTTGGAAGAAGACGATAGGTAAACGAGGAAAAACTTTATACCACTGGTTTTCAATATCCATTTTCTGATGAGAAGAGATGGAAATCGAAAATTAAAATTCAAACGTTGAGAATGTTATTCGTTCAAACCTTAGGGAGAATCATTTCAGTCCAAACCAAGATGATCAGAAGAAGAGGAAAAGTTAAATATTAATTTTCAGGGGAATAATGTCCTTAGGGGTTCCACACAGTAGTTTTCTATTTGGTGCGTTCACAGAGTTACCCAGAGAGGGTTATTTCAAGTAAATAATATCATCGATTTGATACCTTTACCTACAACCCTGGATGCTGAAGTAGTTTTGGTTTGTTATTTCCAATAATAAGCCTATGTGATCGTATAGCAAAAAATTTTTATAACCCCCCCTCACACTTTGTCACTTTACGTTTCAAGGTGCGTAGAATCCAAATTTGAAATGTCCGTCCGCGTCCGCCGTTCACCGTCCGCCGTCCGGGCCATAAAAGGCCTTAGAATGGACTTTAAAAATCTGTTCTTTCACATATTGACTCCACTTGGGGTCTAGTTGGTCCTAACTTCTCGCCAGCTCGATCGCTCCACACCCATGGGTGCTATGAGCCAAAAATAGGTGAAAAAGTGTCTTTTTTTTTTTGTATATTTCAAGTTGTATAGAAATTGGAGATTTATGAGTGAAAAGAAAATGTTAGCTATTAATTTTATGAAAAAAAAAAAGTATTCTAAATGATACTCTTCTATTCAAAAAGAGATTTTGGATTTTAGGCTATTTTTTGCAATTTTATAGATTTTTTAAAACAAAATTAATGGAGTTCAAGTTTTTAGCATAATTTCGTACATAAATTGTTGAATGTTCTATTTCATAGTTGATAAACTTTATTTGACCAATCTTATGCTAAAAAATATCAATTTAACGATTCTTAGCCATTTTCAGTGATTTTGTCAGCACATTTTTTGAAATTTGACCAATTAAATGATATCAATATACAGTATAGGTAACACTTTTATGTGTTGGAAAGATGACTTGGTAATAAATTGTTTTATCAACTATATTAAAAAGCGTAAAATTGTGAGATTCCGCTGCTGTAATGGATTGAACCCATTTGTGAGGTCCGAAGCTCCGAGTTCCGATACTAAATATAGGTACTATAAGCGGCGTTTAATAATTATGGACCAGAGATCTACGTAGAAGGGCTGTCTAATACATAAATAATAAACCTTTGTGTAATAATTTGCAGCGTTTTTTTTTTTTTTTTTTTTTTTCGAAATCTGATTAACAATTTTGATCTCCAAAATCAAATTTTCCACTCGCATTTTACGTGTTAGACCATTCTGAACAACTTTGGTTCCGTGTCTCTCTGTGTGTGTGTCCGCAAATCCTTGTAACAAGCTTATTTTCCACCGTTGTCATCCGATCTGGATGACATTTTCAGGGAATGTGCGGGCTAGGGGATAGACGGTCCCCTGTCAGTTTCATTGTTGCCAAATCAATACTTCACTCTCCGCATGCGCAAATGTAAATTCTATTGTACTCCATTTTTCACGCCCTAGTCGTCCGATCTCCCTCAAATTTGGTTGATAGTTGGTGGATGACAATTTAATCATCTTATGTCAATTTCAATGGGCAATTTTTATTCGAGGGGCAATGCTATACACAGCCAGGGGTTGCTATGGGTTCTCCGTTATCTCCTCTGCTTGCAGATATTTACATGGATTATCTTGAGCAACAAATTTTTACAACTTCTAACACAAATAATCTTCTCTATTGGTATAGATATGTCGATGATATCATCATTCTATGGAAGGGCACAGAAAGACAACTAAATTCTTTTCACGAAAAAAATCAATAAATTAGATCCCTATACCAAATTCACCCTCGAATTCGGTGGGAATAAACTAAATTTTCTTGATCTGTCCATCTCTTTGGTAAATGAGAAGCATGATTTTTCAATCTATAGAAAAGATACATATAGCGATATAACGATCCATAGTACTTCAAATCACCCTTTAGTACATAAGCATGCAGCCTTCCATAGTATGATCAACCGAGCACTAACTATTCCAATGAGTGAACAAAATTTATCAAAAGAAAAATCCATTATCAAAAGCATAGTGGCTAGTAACGGATATGGAGGAGGTTCTTAGGAAAAAGAGTAGGGAAAAAGTTTCCAATCTGGCTCGGGAAGATGTAACTTTAGAAGAAAAGCAATGAATAAGTTTACCTTATTATCGGAAAATTTCTGATAAAATTGGTAAAATTCTATCATCGAGAGGTTATAAAGTAGGCTTTAAAACTAAAAATAGTCTTAAAGCATTACTAGGATCCGTTAAGGACAAAATTAGTGTTCAGGATAAAAGTGGAGTTTATAAATTAAAATGTTCTTGTGGCTACGAATATTGCGGTCAAACTGGTAGCAAATTTAGGGAAAGAATAGACGAGCATCTGGAGGATTTCAGGGAAAATAAGGGTAAGTCTACATTAGCAAAACATCTTAAGGAATCTAATCATAGTTACAATTTTGATTTGACAGATACAGTTTGTAGAATTTCTTCATTTTTGCCCAAAGGGAGGTATGTTGAATGTACTTGAAAAATTCGAAATTATCAAAAGTGACAGGTCTGGTAAATGTTTAAATGAGGAGATGCCTCAATATATTTCACCACTGATAGATCCATTTCTGTAAAGCTTGGAATTATCCCTTCACACTGTTGAAACCATATTTAGTTATTTCCCCATTTCACTTCATCTGATTAGCTATAATCCCCTTTCACTTTGTATGCACTTAATTGGTTGTACCTCCTGCCCCTTTCCTTTCTCTCGACCAATGGGATTCAATCTCCCTTCACCTGTCACTATATAAGCTGCGTCCATTCTAATGTGTCTTCAGTTATTGTTTGTTACTGATGATGGCCTAACCGTCGAAATCGATTTAACATTGTAACTCTTTATTTTTCGTGGAAATAGACAACGTTTTTCACTAACTTCCGTTTTGTAATGGGTTTCCACAACTTCGTCGCGAGTGATTTAGTTCGTAGCGAATGTGCGGTTTAGGTTGTAGATTCTTCCGTACCCATTTCATTGTTTTCAATTCATCAGTTATTCTGCGCTTGCACAAACGTAAATTACATTGAGTGCAATTTTTTCGTTTCTTAATTCACAGACATTTCACGCTACTTCTTGATTAACTCTTTTCCGCTATGGAATTTTTCAAGGTCATTCAAAACTTTTCAATGATCTATACATTCATGATAGGTAAACGAGGAAGCTATGTGCCACACGTTTTTCCAACTGAAACCAGTGTTGGGCATAATCTTAATCGTCGAATACTAATACGATTGTAAATCGCAATAATTATTCGTTGATTCTGAGTCTACTGCGATTATATTTGTATTCGTGTAAACGTATTCGTCTGCCGGCGATTACACGAATACAATCCATCAAAATGCGTCACGGCCATCAATTTCAATAGGGTGTCCCTCCTATAATAATCGAAGCCTTGCTAATATGACCTGGCTTCAGAGGGACGTCCTATTGAAATAGATTTGAGACAAATAAGCTGGGCTCCAATCGTTGAATTCGCTTTAAGAATAAGAACGTCCCTCTGAAGTTAGGTAATATTAGCAAGGCTTTGCATATTATAGGAGGGACGCCCTATGGAAATTGAAGGCCGTGACGCATTTTTAGCGAATTTTCTTAGAAAATAAAGCTATTGCTCTCGCCTCAAAATTTGTAGAATGTGAATTTTTGAAAACATTTTATGCAGAAATCCGTTTCAGGCTTTTCTGAATCATATTCTGAAGTTTAACGCATTTTTTAATGAATGTATGTATGTATGTGTCATTCCAGACGATAACTGTCCGTAGAATTGTGCTAGAAACATCAAACAAATTTTAAAATGTTAAGGACACAAAACGAAAGTTCAAGTTCGTTGGCCAGCATGATCGGATTACATCTTCGGGTTGAAATTTTCAAAAATGTAGTCAAAAATTTCAAAATAGCCTGTTTTTTGCGATTTGTTGTGCGAAATAATTTTTTCAGCATACTAACATGTGGTATATTCGGAATCAGCGTAAAATTTCCTATAAGAATATGTATGAAGTTTTTAAAAATTTCATAGTTGAAAAATCAGACAAAAATCGAAATAATGCCGTTCGCTAGTTGTAAAAATCGGTAATATTTGCATGAAACATTGTCCAAATTCAGATTGAACTACTCTTATGGAAGTATCCCTGTATAACCAATCCTAGAACCATGCTGCTTGAAACGTATAAAAAAAATAAATAAAAATAAAAAATGTAATCTTAACTGATGAGGTTACTCTGTGAAATATTCCGTCCCCCGATTCTCTCGGTCGCTCTCTTTAATGTATAAGTACCTCCTAATAATAATAAAGTATGAGTACCTCCTAATTATTTTTAATAATTTGATTCCATGTTTTCTATCAAAATCATAAACTAAAATTTCTCTACACGATCAATAGCGACTGAAATGTCGAAGATTTCTTCAAAAATTCGCTCATGGGGTCATGCTGCATGACTGGAACCTTTATGGGTTGTATTCGTGTAATCGCCGACATTCGAATACGATTACACGAATACGAATATAATCGCAGTTGTCTCAGAATCAACGAATAATTATCGCGATTACAATCGTATTCGTATTCGACGATAAGATTATGACCAACACTGCCTGAAACACATTAGTCGAAACTCTGTGCGTCGTCAGGCTTCAGGACTTAGGATTTTAATTCCCACCGCAGACGCCGCCTTTAGTCCCGCAGGACGGGAATTCGATGCCCCCCCCCCCCCCTTCCACTACTCCACCATCCCTTCCCAGCAATGGGCGGGGACAATGAGGTCGTCAATACTCAAAACCCCCCCCCCCCCCCTCACCATCTCCGCAACCACCCTCTGATTCTTCTCCGCTGTATGGAAATGAACTAATGAAACCTTCTCCCCCCCACCCCCTCACGCCGCAATTGATCTTTCCCTCCCCTCCGCCACCTCAATTGATCTTCCACCCTCTTCCCATCCAAGCCGACGTCACAATTGATCTCCCACCTCCTTTTCAATTGATCTCCTCCCACGCATTTTCCCTTCTTCATATCACACAGATATTTGATACCCCCCTCCCCCACTTTGATCTCCCAATTCACACCTCTCCCACACCTACTCCAAATAGTATAATTCACCGAATTTTTGTAGAAAATGAAGCTTATTGCCTCCAAAAAAATGAAAATTCCAATTTTTGCAAATTATTAGCATTGAAATCAGTATTGAGGTATTCTGAAAAGAATCCTAGATTTTAACACTTTTACATCTTATATATATATGTGTGTGTCATTCCAGACGATAACTCTTTTTAGGATTGAGATAAAAATGAGATAAAAATTCCGTTCTTGCGCCAAAAAATCAAGCTTTCCAAACGAAAGTAAGAGTTCGTTGGTCAGCACTTTTTGAACACAGTAAATTAGTTTTGAAGTTTGACTGGCAAATTAGGAACTTCCCTCGCTGGATGAAGAGCGGAAGAATTTGGTTATCACACAACCGAAAACACTTCTCTCTAAGACATTTCGAAGATAATTCGAAAAAGTTGCTGATTCGAGCCGAAGATTTACTTGTGATGACTTAAAGGTGGCCCGCAAGGTGTGGCTGTATAGATGCGACGTTCTATTAGGTACTGTTGAGTGGGACTTATAGAATGATTGGAAACAGTAGGTCCCTAAGGGTAGGTTTAACGTGTGTAGGGTTTGTTGCTCGCTTCGCTCGTTTGAGGTGGATTGTCTCACTCCCTTCGGACGCTCTTTGTGGAATGTATAGATGCGATGGGATATATAGTCCATCTCGAGTCCGCAAGAAAAACCTCGTTGAAATCCGACGTGTGAATGGAATTATGCTCGCTTCGCTCGCCATCCGTCCACTGTTTCATTATGTGAGGAGTCGTTTTTTTCTTTTGGAAACGACTATCAAACGCCGCACCTTACGTGGAACCACGAAAAGTGTAGTTTTAAGATCATTTCAGTACTAACAGTCTCTAACAGAACTGTCGGATATTAAATGTTTGTACGTATTTGTTTTCCAGTTCTATTTTTCTAAAGGCAGGCCATTATTTTATGTGTGTGCTCGCAACATTATGAAACGGCGGCGGGCTCAATTAACTTCTGATTTTAATCGCTTGGCCTCCCTTCCCCTCGCATTTTGACCGACTTCCCGTCACTTTTTTCGATATCCGATTTCGGATTCAGTTTCGGTGGAATCAAAACTGTATTTCGCCCGCAAACACCGTCCCGAAAAACGTCTCTTTATGCGGTCAATTTTAATGAGAAAAAAAAGAAGTTTTTTGTCGGAATTTTCGAGAAAACGGGTCTGTAATCTTTCATTTTTTTGACGCATTTCCCTATACTTTTTTTGCAATCCGATTGCGCCGTCTTCTTCCTTGTACACAAACCTACGAAACTAGGGTTTTTCCGGAATTTTCGACGGCTGTAGGCCAGTCATACTACAGGTACATCAGGAGTGTGAGGTTTTCCCGGTAAAGGTTTAGCTTTTTTATTTCGATCAGGAATATGTCTCTAAATTCTCAGTTTCAACTACCGCCACTCACCCCAGGAGGGGATAAAAACTGCGATTTTTTCCACTGTTAGCTTATAACTTGTAAACTAAGCGAACTAGCGGTTCGGCAACTACTACCGTTCTTGAACTTTTCCAAATTTGTGACAATTGTAGGCACAAGTAGGTACAGTTCTTATGTCTGCTAATGACAGAGATACAGCCGTTCAACCCCCCCCCCCCCTCCATTTTTTCCAAACACGTTTTGTTCAACCAACAAGCCCATTACGTTATTTTAACAATGGCAAGCTCTGACCCCCCCCCCCCCCCCAGGGAATATAAAGTAGTAGGAAATTTAATTAGCTTTCATTTGAGCGCTTCTACGTCCCTGTACGACCAATAGGTCGCACGAAAATGAATTAAACCCAAAAAAGAGTAAGTACAAAAAAAAAAGTTCCGCAATGCTTTATTATGTTTATATATGTCGGAGGGAAGGGCCCGTGAAGGGAACAATTCGGTAATCTAATCCCAGGTTTTTGGATTCTCTTAAACATCACCTCAACCTCTCAGAAGCTGAGATGAACACTTGAGCGATTAAAACTTTACCGCTCTGTTAAGACAATGCGTGCAGAAAAGGGATCGTCAGTGCTAATCATGAATACTTCGTCCAGTTCTTGGACAGCTGTTTTTATCAAGCCCTAAATCGAGACCCAGCTTAAGAATTTAAGCGTGAAATGAAACGCTTTCTGACTCGATAGGAGCAGGCAGAGGGTTTGTCATCTCGGGATTTGAAACTCTTGGTACAGGACAACACGAGGAAGCCGAATAGAACGGCATTAAAAAGAGCTCCCATCCCCCTCCCGCCAAACAACAGCCCATGATTCGGGCGGGATTAGAAAATTTTAAAATCGCTTATACACTATTCCCTTAAACTTGAATTTTTCCACTTTGATTAATTTAATTTTGACCCCATTTTCGAAACCAACGTTAAATGTTCTATAAGCGTGGTGCACTTCAATTCAGGAAGATTCCCATCTGGACCACAACTGCAGCTCATGCATAGAAAAAGAAAAACGGACGGTAGACGTACAGTTCTGCAGACTATGAGATGCTGTGATAAAAAGAGAGCATTCCAAAAAGTGGCTAACGACTTTCCTGCTATGAAAGCTAAGGGAGTTACACTTCCCTAGTAACGCATTGGTTGTACGTGAAAATCAATAGAAAACCCCACCGTGACGTGACGTGACGAAAACAAATGGAAACGTCCTGTTAATCATTATTAAATTATAAAACGTCTGCCCAGTTGGATGGGCAGTATAGCTTCCTCACATGTTCAACATGGAACTATAGAATTAGGTAGTTGAAGAAGAACAAAGCACGAGTCGAAATGATTGAATGCAAAATATAACAGTACTTAATACATATGTATCATTAACTGAATTAATTTTGTCCCATGTTATTTCTGACGACGTGACGCATGGATCCCATCAGACCCCCCATTCTTTCAATTGGATATGCTGATGTCCAAACGATATTGGCTGATTCAGTACCCGATCTTGAGAAAAAATTAAAAATTCTGAGCGAATATTGTGCGTCTAACAACCTCCAGTGAAATACAGAAAAAACGAACGTTCTAGTGTTCCACCGTGTGGGGTTCAAGTATGGCAATCTAGTGCTTGATGGGAGACCGATTGAGATAGTTAAGTACCTATGCACATTATTAGCAGCTCATCTTTGTTTTGCAAAAATTCAAAAGTAATGTGTTCAAAAGCAAGAACAGTGTCAGGTGCAGTTATCTCATCATTTGTTAAATTCAAAGCGGCCTCGTGTCACACTGGAATCACGCTGTTCAAGATCTGGGCGCTGTGATATTGCCCCGACCTAGAAAGAGTGCAGGTAAAATTTTTCAAATGGCTTTTAGGTCTTCCCCC
Source organism: Adelphocoris suturalis (assembly GCA_030762985.1). NCBI lineage: Eukaryota > Metazoa > Arthropoda > Insecta > Hemiptera > Miridae > Adelphocoris > Adelphocoris suturalis. The sequence goes on from CM061042.1 coordinate 30,353,956, forward strand.
TTAGTACACCCAGCATACGTCCGAGTAGAAGCGGATGTCCCAAATTCGATGGTACCCATTTAAAAAAAACCAACAATAATTCTACAAGATTTAATTGGCTGACTCAACTTAAGGAACTTCTTATAAAATGTGCAATGCAACAAGTAATAACTTTGGATTGTGAAAATCTCACTCTTAGGATGCTGAAATCTTTCTAAATCCAGAACATTCACCATGTGGCTACGTGTAGGCTTCACCGTCCCATGGCCATACCAAGCTGAATTTTTCTTCTATCAACTCAAATCAATTCTTGATGCCCTTGCGGTTGTTGTGGGGCTTGCTAGTTAATCTGAACTATCATTGCCTAGGAGATCACGGAGCACCTCCAATATAAAAAAGTGCCCGATTTTTAGCGCATTTTCTTTTAAAAAAGCCTTCGAAGTGTTATACTTCTCGCTGATTTTCATCGCACAAATAAAACGGCGGAAGGATAGACGACGGACTGATTCCATTTTTGAAACCTATGTCTCTTAAAACGCATCCAACAAATTTCGGGAGGGAGGTTAAAGGTCTGTTGAAAGTTGATGTGTTTGGGCCGAAGGGCAGCGATGGTTTTGGGCGATAGATGATTCATCTCCGTTATTATAATTTTGAGTGGCAAACTTCATAGAAATGACGAAGTACCATTTCCCTAGCAACGACTCGGTTGTAAGCGGAAATCATCAGAAATTGTCCAAATGAACAGTTCTTTGTCGTGTGTTGAAATGTACGACAAAAGTATGAACATCTTGATCGTCGATCATGTTGAACTTCCCGAAAGAGATTCTCCTAACCCAAGGCGAATTTCGATGTTGCCTCAACAACTACCTACCCTTCCAAGTTCCCTTCCTTCTTCTATTACAGCTATTTCTAGTGAAAAATTGAGAAAAATAATCATAAGAAAGACAAAGCAGCTTGAAATGCTTGCATACGAGTCTGCAACACATTGGGACATTTTCATGTGTGTTTTCTTATTGTATTTATTACTAGGCAGATCTCACCCGTGCATCGCACGGCGGGGCGTACAATTAAATTAAATGGGCCATAAGAGAAACCGCCCACCCGTGGGTACTTAATTGAATTCGCGATCGTGTTGACTCATTGTTCCGACACCCGTGGGTACTTCATTGAATTCGAGCCAGGCTACATCACCTACCCCCCTGCAGACTCGTATGCAAGCTCTAAGAGCCACTCAGCTGATCCGGACCCTGGGCATCGTCACGTAAATGTGCTAAAGAGACTACATACGAAATTACAGCTTCCTAGAGTGTAAAACATAGAAATTAGCTTCAAAAGCCACTCATCTGATCCGGACCCTGGGCATCGTCAAGTCAATGTCCTAAAGAGGCTACATAAGAAATTACAGCTTCCTAGAGTGTAAAGCATAGAAATTACCTATTAAAATGATTTAACCACCGCTTCACAAATCAAACCGTTCTCGCAATATTTGGATCACCTGCTATGAATCAAATCATCGAAACACCAGCTCAATGAAATCATCAGAAATTAACAAGCGGTCGCAATCATGTTCACAATATCAATTATTGAGAATGATCACCTGAGTGTACACAATTATTCAAATAACCTTGCTCATAACTCAGCTTGTTGGCCACGCACTTCGCAGTAGTAAACATAATATGGTTGGATAAATCGAGAGCTTTCGAACGAATGGTAAACGAATTTTTTGGGATGAAAAACGACGAAGTACCATTTCCCTAGCAACGACTCGGTTGTAAGCGGAAATCGTCAAAATATTTACGTTAAAATAAAGCAATGTGCCAGGGCAAAGACATGATGCGGTATTTTCTGGCTCCTATAATGTTATTTTCCTGTCACATGGTTTTATTCTCACGACCTACAATCTTTTTCAATCTACAGCCGAAGCCAGAAAAATGGATATTTTGCATTGGAATTAAGAGAAGGAACACTGTTCCATTATGGCTTCGAAATCACCCACTTTTTGATAATCTCAGCAATGTCTGTCTTCAGGATGAAACGATTAGCCCTTCATTTCTTTGGTGCGGTTTTATACTTTCTCAAAACCTACAACACCCTTATTCGTTTAGAACATTTTTTTTATATAGTTAATTACAGTTAGTCCTTGTAGAAATGAGTGCAACGTTGGTGCGTAATTTATTTCAGTACAAAATATCTCTCCCTGTGCATGTGTGCACAGCACGCTATGAAAATCTCACAACCTACAAAAGTCGACAATTTAGTAAAGTAGGTTGTGAGACTTTGTTGTAGGTACCTACTGAGAACACGATAGTTTCCGATGGTCAACTGGTTTTCAGTAGAGAAGCAGGTCTTGTGCTTTTCAAATCCAAGTTGAGGGATGACCATGTTCATACAACAATTAGAGTGTCTCACAATAACTTTGTTTACAACAGAACTCCCAGAAAAATGGGTCCTAACTTCAAAATATTGGAGAACTAGTTATGTGATCATTTAAAATATAAACAGTAGGAAAAAACAATGTTCTAAGGTACAAAATCACACAAAAAGTCGAATTCCTGTTACATGCTCCCAGTATGTCTCCACGTGCATCGAATCCTCTCCCTCCTCCCCTCTCTGCCGGTATTATACAAATTCTCACTTTCCTAAATAAATTTATTGGCTTTTGAAAAATCATTTCAAACGCTTAGAGAACTAGTTATATGCATTTCCCCCCAAAGTTTCCCTCGACGTCCATGGGACCTGGACTCAATGTTAATCATAGTTTCATATTATTTCGGGGTTTTACTGACATGAGCCAACTGCTACGACCAAAAAATATTTGATAACTACAGGGTTCGATCTCCTACCCTCACTTACTAAGGAGAAAATTCCCTTTTGTTACAAAGCTCCAACCAGATGAGCTATGAGGCCGATTTAATCAAACCTCGAGTTTCCTTGAATGTAACACAGTGGTGTAGAGGCTACCAACTGTATTCAGCAAAAAGGTACACAATAACAGCAACGAAGGATCGAAGGCTTTTTTTATTTATTTTTTTAAATATTATACATTATTCGTAGTTCTTCCACTTTTATTCACGAGTCACGTTGCAGAAAACTTACAGTACCTATTCGAAAAAACAAGGTTTCTTTTAAAAAAATGCCATTTCGTTTTGTATAAGTAAACCCTTCTTTATATTTTAGAAACAAAGCATAGACAAGAACTTGTACAAATTTCAATGTAGAAAAGCTCTAAGACCGAAACAAAATTAAAGTGGGATGACACCGATCATATTTTGGAAGGCTCAGCCCATGAACGGACAGGAAAATTTGGTTAGGTAACTAGAAAATGTATTGAAACCAGCAAAGCTTGAAAATATTGTAACTCCAATGACTTACGTTAGTGAAAATTAAGATTATGTTTTATACGGTGGTAAATTTAGATAGCAACACTTGGGAGAAAAGAAAAAACCTCTGTCAATCCACTTCAAACATAATAGGTATAGGTATAAACGCCACCTTGAAGTTTTTTTTTCATGAACAGAAATTTCTTCTTCAAATCATCAAATTTTGTAAGTTGAAGGACAATTGCGTAGAGTTTCTGATTTCTAAGAGTCCTAGAAGTCCTCCCTTAACACAATAATACAATACAAAGCGAATTTGAATCCATTTAATCAACAAATATATCATCATTATTCCTCGTTTCTTGTAAGAGAAGTCTAAATTTCTGTCTAAACTCTGTCCATTCAGAAACTAAGCTTTCCACATTTTGAAAAGATCTCCTGCGAAATTATTGCGTTCTAAGTTTTAAACATTTCTCGTAAAAACACGTCCTATTTTTTGTCATTACATTATTTATCTTTTTCAATCATAAAGTTTCATAAGGGTTTTTTATTCTCAAAGCCGCACACGCGCGGTACGCGTTTCAGCATCACACATATACAATCGCTACAAATGTACAAAGCTTTTATTTTTTTTTGGGTTTTCGAATATATATATTTTTTCATACAAAAAAGAAAAAAAAGTTGATTTTTTTAAAATAATAATTATCGTTACGTAAGGTATAATATTTATATTAGGGTGAAAAAAGGGGGAACAGGTTGTCTTAGGTTCAAATCCAGGAATGAACGCGTTTTTCAAAATTCCTTGCTCAATAGTAAATTAAGGTGAAATTTTGGATGCTGCTGGAGTCCAAAAAAATGACGAGGAACAAAAACCAAACAATATTTTGAGAAAAGGAAAATAAAATTAAGTTTGCAGATATGAGTGAAAAACAAGGTTTTAGAGAGAAAAATATCGGAAATATCAAGGACATTTTCATCGTTTGTTCTACCCTCAATTCACAGTTTAGGCGATTTGTTTGAGGGCTTGATGAAAAATAATGAACGAAATCAGAATATAGACAGATTGAAGATGGTATTGAAAGAGAAGCCAAAGCTCTGAGAAGACAGAAATAATATAGAAACGTGATTAAAACAAACTGGAACAATCGAGTAATGTTTATGATGACTTTTTTAATTAACATGCTGTTATTGTAAAAACTATGAGACGAACGATGGGTTTGAAAAAAACATTAATCCGGGATAAATTTGAAACAAAGGGGACGAGGAGAAGGGGAGAATGCGACAATTGATAATGTGAAGGAGAAAAAAAATGGATAACATAATAGGGAGGCGCATTGGGGAATTGTGGGGGAAAAGGGAGAATTTATTCGAGTCCGGGCAATTCCTCGTCGTCGGAATCTGATTCGAGGTCATCCAAATTTGGTTTGGAGTCGCCGCCGCCACAGCCGAGACCGCCCATCGATTTCATCATCTGGAATGAAATGGAAAACAAAATTTGTGTTATTTGAAAATGTGAACCCAGAGACTCCAGAGTTAAGGAGAACAAGATAAGACTGAGGTGTGGGAGAGGAGTGCGTGCTGTTGTGCGTTGGGGATGAGAGGTACAGGTTGAAAACTGTGCTTCAAAATCTTGATTTTCTCTTTTTTCCTAGTCATTTCATGTGGTTTTTAATGAAACGCACTTGCGCCACTAGAAAATAAAAGCTTTGTGCCAACAATGATTCGAGAGCAACCCCCGGGGCTCCTCCAGAGTTGCAGATAGTTGCCATGGGGTTAATAAGTTCGCCCACTTTCGTTTTTGTTGGAACACTCCGGAGCTCACCCGAGAGTTCAAAACGCGTTAACGGTAGTTGAAGATAGATGTAACGCAGATAATCATCCGTGTGCGTTATGTAACAAAAGAGAGATGTGATAACAAACGTAGTGAAAACAGTTTTTGACATTTAGAAAAGGTTACGCAGATTGTAGTTTACCCAAGGGTAGCAGGTTATTTCAAAATGCGCTTGCGTAGGGCTCAGAGCTCTCGATGGGACCCCGTCAAAAGTGTGGGGCTGCTTAGGGGAACCCCGGAACAGCTCTGGGGGAACACGAAGCTCTCAACCCCATAACCTTGTTGGAACGCGATTTCGAGCTCTGAGCTCCTCTAGGGCGCCCTTTTGTCGTTGTTGGAACAAAGCTAAAAGCTAGCGAAAAAGAGTTTTATTAATTTACTGTAGTAAATTTCGTAGCCTTGAAGTTATCAAATGCACAGTTCATTCGGAGATGCGAAAGGTGGAAAGATAAACAGTGGAATAAAGAAGAAAGGGAATTACACTCATTTGGTCACTGATGAGGTTCAAATTTTCATCAGGTGATTACACCTGATGGAACACCTGTTCCATCATTTACTAAGGAAAGCGAAATGATAGGAAGAGACTCTTGCCCCGCGCCTGACCCAGCTTGCGTATGTGAGCATAGTTTACCAATATAAATATAATTTCTTGGGAAATTATGAAACATACACGTAGATAGGTATTCTCATGCATTCATTCATAGATCGATTTCGACTCTTTAAGGCTGGGCTACGTTGTTATAGAACCTAGGCCACTCTAGCCTCAGCTGACTACAGGTAGGAACGCAATAGTTCTAACATCCCAAAGCTTAATTGCATAATTTACAGGTCGACCAAAGATGGTTTGAGGTTGGAGTATGCTGGAGAAAATTTAACTACTTATCTTCTTATCATTTAAACATTTTAGTGCGTAGGTACGATATCCCCCCCCAGGTGTCTATAATTCCCTCCGTTCCACAAGCCCCTAAACTTTTCGTTTATCAACGAAGTAGATCATAATTCATAATTTTTTAAAAATGAAATAATCATATAAATTGCGTTCCTCCTTCATTACCTTTTTTCAACACCTGCCTTTGAAATAAAGCAATATGTAAATTGCATTCGTACTTCAGTACCTTCAACCAAACATGCGCATTTCTAACCAAAAACGTTTTTCTCATAAGGGAAGTACGAAAATTCCACATCTTAACACATAGTTGATACACAAATGATTAATTTCGTCGGTGTAGCAGGTTAATCGCCTCTCACCTTTGAAAGCAGTCAAAAATATCCGAAAAATCAAAATGGTTGCTCGTATTTAGATTGGCAGGGCAGCCAACACTCAAACGCGAAATTTCCTTTCGAGCACGTCTCACTTAATTTTACCCATCAATGCTGTCACCAGGGGCCTATTTCATAAAGCAACAAGTGACAACTTACAAGCCGATTTTATGTACAATTTGTAAAAGATGAGTGCGCAAGCGTTTCATAAAGGTACAAGGGTAGACCTGTAATTAACAGTGAAAATTAACAAGTGTACAGGCGAATTCGGACAAGTTACAAGTGTTTCCCCATCATTTTGCACAAGTTACTGTTTTAAAGTTGTAAAAAATGGCCGATTTTTAACCTACGTTCATTCACCTGTAAACTTGTTATTTTTCAGCATTGTGAGTAGACCATTTTTCGGTGTTTAACAAGTGGGAATTATCTTCTGGTGAAGAATACAGACCAGAAAGAAGCTTTCAGCGTAGAAGACGCCAACAATTTTTTCGGTCAAGAATAAAAGCTTATTTTGTGGGTATTTTTGAGTTTAACGAGCGATTTAGGATGTCTTGAGACCCTTGGGAGATTCAAATGGTGCGTGACCCTGTGCAATTTTTCCTGATCGGGTATTGAGGAGGGAACTAGGAAACTCATCAACAGGAAACTCATTTAAAAAATCGTGAAACCCCATTTTTGATCAGTTTTCCACGTGGGGTGGAAACTCGTCAAATCTTCATGAACGAGCGACTCATCAAAAAATGGAATCCAATAAATTTATCCCTTTAATTCAGTTATGAATCAGTATACATTTTTTTCGACTAGAATCCAGCTCGGTCGAGACACTCCTCAAAAACAACCTTGAAGGAAACTCGTCAAAAATGGTGGTATGTAGTAGTAGATGGATATTGGTCTACTTTGGGTCAACTACCTGCCATTGTTACAGCTCATCGCCACCATGAATAACTACCTGGCCAAAAACCTTATAACGGTTGGGTCTGGCACACGGTGAAGCCTTCCGAAGGTTTGGTTTGATGACTTTCCTTTCGATGAGTTTCCCCTTAGGAGCTTTTGACCAGTTTCCAAAGGGGATAGGAAAGTCATCAAAAATAATTGTCAACTACTTTTCATCTTCCAAATTTATATCCGATTTCTATTTGAAATTCTTTTTGACGACTTTCCCTCCCCTTCAATTTTGACCAGTGTCCCACCCAAAGGGGAAACTCCTCAAAAAGCCTCAACCTCACGTTTTTGATGAGTTTCCGTTTGATGAGTTTGTAGGGACCCATTGAGGATCTCCCCATCATTGAAGAACAAAGTGAACATAATTTCGAAGTTACACATGCCATTCCTAACCCAGCAGCATTAAGACTTGATGAATTGATTAATCATTTCCGCTGGATGAAGGGGAAAAATCCGATTATGCCAGCCACCAGAAAAAGTAAAATCAACTACACACTTTTTACACTTTTCAGTTTATAATTTTCCTGCCTTCCAATCATTACACTTGGGGTGGAATTCATAGACAAAGCCAGAGTGTGTGTGTTCACTCGCACTCACCTAAATGGAGGGTCACCCTCAACTCACCAGTTCGAATTCATAGTTGAGTGGGGTGGTTCACTCAACAGTTAGAGGCACACTCAGATTACAGGAGCTCAACAGTGCACTAAGGGGACACAACGCTTTTTCAACATAAGTTGGCAGCCCTTTCAGTATAGTGTAGGGGAAGTTTCCCTGGTTTGAGGGAAAAAAGGTAGGGAAAATTCCCTCTCACATTCCGCACTGATCAATAACAGTTCTCAAAGGTAACTCTTTTCTTTGTATTTTTGCTTTTTATGCTATTATCCTTGTTCCTTGGGGAGACAGGACATAGGCTTTATCAGGCAAAAACCAAAGTTATTGGTCCTCCCGCCTGGAGCCATAAGTTGAATTGAATCCTTGTTGCTTGTTTGTTGAAGGGCTGATAATTTATTTATTATCTATTGATTTGTAGTATTGAATTGTATGATTATGTATAGAGTTGTGACGGAAAAGAAGTGAGAAAACAATGATTTGCCAGTTAGTTTTGAAGAACAGATATGTAGTTGAAAATAAGAAGAGTTATAGGTATAATGAGACTGTTGGAAAAAAAGAAGACGTGAAGTTGATGCGGGATTTTACACCGTTGAGCTGAGGGTGAAACTCACCTCAACGCCATTTTTTGTTTATGAATCCTGTTGAGTGTGCATTTGGATTGCACACTCAGTGCACCCTCAGGGTCGCCCTCAAATCACGTCTAGAGGGGATGTGAAAACTTCAGTCTAGCTGCGAGAACTTCTGCCAGACGGTTTGGAGAAACTCGCCTCCGCGATAAGTGAACGACCTCTACCTGTACTTATTAACTTGTGCACTTGTAATTTGTTCTCTTATGAAATGGGCCCCTGAAGGTTGTCTCAGCATGCAGTTCAACATAGGGGGCGCCCTCGGAACGGAAACCATCTCTGGTTGACTTATAGTTATGCTATGATGGTTCTTAAACGACGTAATGTAATGCTAATAGTCGAATCAATCATGTTTCTTATTTTGAGCATTACAACTACTACAGGTGCCTCGCCCTAGAGGATGAATCACAATATCTGAAGGTACTGAAACTCACTTCTGAAAAGTCGAGGTTTTTCGCTCCGTCCATGCCGGCCATTTCATCGTCTTCATCTCCCGAACTTTCTTCGTCCTTCCACCTGCGTAACACGAACAAAAAATTAAGAATTACAGAAACAAACGTACGCAGCTAAAGAGTGATACAGAGATTCATATCCACAAATATTGATTTCAAAAAGTAGGGCTACCATATTTTGGAATATTTGATTGAGAGCTCACTGATGGAGCTTGAATGAAAAAGCGAATAGTAATGTTTCATTCGGCGACCACTAGGTGTCTCTGCATAATACGTACGTGCCCCACAGATTCAAATAAGATTTTGGATTTTGAACTTAATTGCAGTTTAGGTAAATATTTTCGCAAATATTAATGAAATTCAGCTATTTCTCAGCATGAATTTGTCAAAATTGTTTTCAATGTTCTAGTTCTTCGTCGATAAACTTTATTGACCAAAAATCTGCTCAAAAAATATAAATTTAACAAACTTTAGCAGTTTTTAGCCATTTTTAGTGATTTTTTTTTTTTTTTATAGAACATTTTTTGAAATTGGACCAATGTAATGAGCTCAAAAAATACTAGCAAACGAACTCGTCCTTAAGTTTAGAAAGCTTGATTTTTTTTGGAGCAACAACGGAATTTTTATCTCAATCTTAAATTGAGTTATTGTCTGGCTTGCACGCACGCGCACAAACACACACAAGGAATAGTTTCAGTATGTCACTCGCAGATGCGATGGCGGATCTCAAACTTCAAGGAATCTTAAGACATCGAGTATAGGTGGAGATGACGGCAGTTCAGAAACTCAGACTCGGAGACTCTCACCTGGAGTTCCCATTGGACAGGTAAGTTGGAAATGTTTACAATCAAACTGATCAATTATAATACAAAAGATTATTAGGATGATAGGAAACTAACGTATAATAGATTATGATAGGACGTATAATAGGGTGATGAATAGCAATCCCTTGTAGAGTAGATCATGAGCTGATTTATTGTCCCGGCGTTCAAATTGTCCAACTTTTTAGAGAATTTTATAGGACAAGTTGCCTACACTCTTTTGGGGGAATCTCCATTATTCCAAACTTGGTATATTCGAGTTTCGGATTGTTGAAAGATGCAAAGGTTTAATCCTCGAGATTATTTTTGGTGGAGTTAGGCTAGGGAGCCATAGGGATTTTTGGTGAAACTGGCCCAAAACCGTAACAAATTTTAAAAAAAGTTCCAGTCATGCAGCATGATCGTATGAGCGAATTTTCGTAAGCTATCGTAATGTACAAAGTTGAAATGTTTTGAAATTTGTGCTTTTTGAGTGCAAAGAAATTGTTAACTATTATTTTTATGAAAAAAAAAAAAAGTCTAAATAACAATCTGCCATTCAATAAGAGATTATTGGTTCTAAGCTTCTTTCGCAATTTTTATCGATTTTTTAGCAAATTTTAATGAAACAACTACATTTTTCAGAATGATTTTGTACATAAATTTTTGAATGTTCTATTTTATCATTAATAAACTTTATTTGAGCAATATTCTGCAAAAAATATCAATTTTACTATTTTTAGCCGTTTTAGTGATTTGTTCAGAACATTTTTTTGAAATTTGATCAATTTAATGTGCTCAAAAAATGCTGGCCAACGAACTCATCCTTTCATTTGGAAGCTTAATTTTTTTTGGCGCAAGAACGGAATTTTTATCTCAATCCTAAGGAGAGTTATCGTCTAGAATGACACACACGCATGCGCACAGACAAATGATAAAGTGCAAACTCAAGGAATCGTTCCAGAATGCCCCAAAACGAATTTCAATAAAGAACATTTTCCAAAATTTTGATTTTAAAATTTTCCGAGCCATTGCAATAGCTTCACTTTTAACGAAAATTCGCTGCAAAATAAGGTAGGGACCCCCCCCCCCCCTACTCTCTCTCTCTTCTCTCTTGGGAGATAGTCTTTTATTATTTTAATAAATTCCTCTGAACATACTATTTAATTATTGAAGTCAAACTCAGATTCTCACCTGTTGAAGTCGACTTTGAGCCAGTGGTATTTGGCTTTTTCTTTGGTGAGCTGTGGCCAGTAGCCTTGGTCGGACTCCTTCTTCTTCAGGGTGATCTCGATGTTTCTGTCTCGTATGGCTTTTTCGCTTTTCTACAGAACGAAAATAACATGAAGAATGAAAACACCACACAAATAAAACGCTGCAGTACACAATGGTTTACCATTTCTGTATAGGATTTCTTCTACTCAGATCACTGGTCTATACAGTAGTTAAATATATTTATTTAATTATCTGTAGGATAAAGATTTTATTCATTAACTATGACAATAATAATGTGGTTTGACTATTTGATCAAACTGTATAGGAAAGAAGGGGGGTGTGTGAGTGAATTCCCTCGCAATATAGCGCGATTCATAAACCTGAAGGTATGTGCAATGTGCATCGATGGCTTCCACCAAAATACTAGGTAGTACTAGGTTTCGACGGCAAGATGAAGTAGGTACCTACTGTAATATGACATGGTTACCGCGATCCATCCTGATCAGCTGAGAGAGATTAATTCAGTCCCTTTCACTCTAGGAGTATGAAATTTGATGGGAGCCTCTCTAGGACATGATATGACGGAATCCATACTGATTAGCTTAGTAAGCTCAATTCTCTCCTTTTCGTCCTTGAATGTTGAAATTCAGTAGAGATGCTCTCTGGGACATTAAGAGACGAATGAAATTACGGTCTCTGTTCAGGTGAGTAAGCTCCCTTTCACCCTAGGATGCTGAAATTAGGTAAGGAACCTCTTAGGGAAATTGAGAGACGAATGAGACGATGGGCTCCATCCTGATCAGCTGGAGTTAACTAAATTCTTTCCTGCTCACCCTAGGAATTTCTAATTTAATGGGCCAGCCCCTCTGAGGCATCAGGAGACGAAAGGCCTTTTCCTGATCAACTGATTAAGAGCTAAATTGTCTCCTATTCACCCTAGAAAATTTAAATTTTACAGGGGGCCTCTCTTGGAGAACAAGAGTAAAATTAAATGACGGATTCTATCCAGAACAGCTGATTAAGCTCTATTCTCTCCTTTTCACATTAGGATGTTGAAATATGGTAGGGAGCCTCTACTGGACATGATGAGAAAAATGAAATAACTGCTTCACCGTTATCTGCCTCCATAGGTAATCGGAAAAATTATATGTTAAGGGAAGACATAACCACGATCTTTCGTTTCTCTCATTAAGGGAGGAATTTCAACATTAATAAGATTTGCTGGGGTCTTGAGGTTCAGTTAGAAAATGTACCACGATATTTGTAAGCCAACGTTTCGGTATATTTGTATACCATCATCTGGGCTTAGATATGGGGTGCGTTAAACCTCAATCACATAGGCTGTCACGCAAAGAGGCGAATTCGCGCGAACGGTTCACCTCCCTTCAAACACACTGTCAACATCCATTTCGCTTGTTGGCGCGTTGAAAAACAAACTGGTTTGATTCTCGTCGCGTTCACCCCTTTTCGCCTCACTTCGCGTCTTGCAGTGGACGGGCTCTCAGTTAAAACAGTGTGTTTGAAAGGGAGGCGAACCGTTCGCGCGAATTCGCGTCCACTGTACGGACAGCCATAGGTGGTGGATACATTAAGATTCTTGAACTTGAGAAGGGTGAGTGGATTTCAAATATTTCAACTGGTTATTCACTTTCAAACTTATTGTAAACAAAATGCCGAAATGTTATTAAACATAAATGAAATATAATGAAGTGTTGAAATGTAATGAAGGGAAGAACATGTATGCAATGATCTGATACTGATTTACATACACGTGCTTCCCTTCATTACATTTCAACACTTCATTATATTTCATTCATGTTTGATAACATTTCGGCATTTTAATTACAATAAGTTTGAAAGTGAATACCCAGTTGAAATAGGTGAAATCCACTCACCCTCCTCAAGTTCAAGAACCTTGATGTATCCACCACCTATGTGATTGAGGTTTAACCCACCCCATATCCAAGCCCTCAGGATGTTATACAAATATACCGAAACGATGGCCTAGAAATATCGTGGTACATTTTCTGACTGAACCTCAAGACCCCAACAAATGTTACTTTGAGCAAAGCAGTGGAGAAACCAAACAACTTCAACATTAAAACAACTTTTTTTTCTGTAAATGTAATTCTGATATTTTTGTCATCTAAAATCGGCGAATGACTCAAAATTCGAGCTGTACGAGGAGAAAACAAATCATGATATCCTTCAAATACGACTTTCTCACACGATTCCTGCACAATGGGGCAAAGATACAAAATATAAATAATTATTTACATCAGCCAAAAAATGTTACCTCAGGGTCTACTTCTTTGTACAAATTAACGGTGACTTCGTGGTCCTTTTTGTCTGTGCCCCCTGTGCCTTTGAAGTACAACTTGTCTGTCTCTATTTTAATTTCCGGGTCCTAGAAAACAGAGGAAAATAAATAATTAAAAGTAATTAATGAATTGATAAAATGAAAGAAATGTACTGTTCGATCTTTTGGGTATCCCCGATATCACGATAAACATCATAAACACGTAAAACTGATGCTTACTTTACAGTCTTCTAGGCAAATGGTCAGGAAGACCACCCCCGATCTCTGAGCCCACATGATTGGCGGAGGAGTAGGTCTGAAAAAATCCAAAAACAATTTTTAACAAATCAATTATAATCAGTTTTTATATGAAGTTAGAATGTATTTATACATAAAGGCCAACTGGTTCAGTATGGAGGAATTTTCTTGATTTGGTGCAGTATAGTACAGGAGCCAAGGCCGAAAATCGGTAGTAACTTGAGGTGAAGGTTTGAAAATTTAGTCAGCTCTGAGTGAGAAAATCTTCATCTGCCATCTCGAAATTGGTGGAATACAAAATGGCGGCCTTATAAAGATGGCTTAATTTGCCCATTTCAAAGTTTTTCTGTAATAATTCCTGTACACCGTACACCATACATAAATGTTTATACGTAGCAAAGTCGTAGAGCAAAAAAACAAAACGATTCGATCCCAAAACTCTGAATTATCTCTCAAAATAAGCGAATTACAAACAATTGAAAATCGGCTGCTTTTGGCACAGTCCACCCCCCCCCCCCCCCCCCAGTTTAGATTTAGGCCCTTCAAAATCACCTAGTGATGTTAATATCGGTCTGATTTCAGTCTACCAAAGCTAATTCTGCTGAAGATTAAATACTTTTCAAAGTTTGTATGGAGCTTATTTTAGCTGAGATCTTTCTCCATTGACTTACAGCCGAACTTCAATTTTATCTCACTTTACGCATAAAGTTTACAATAATGGCCTGTTACTTTGTACTTTAATGGGAAACGGTCTGAACAAAAACTTGCTCGAAACGAACGTTTGAAAGTATTTAACCCTGAATCGAATGAGGTTTGGCAGACCTGAATCATACCAATATTAAGGTCGCTAGGGGTTTTTGGAGGGAAAATGTCTAGGGGCGTCTTTAACAGATTGTCTGTTCAAGACGTCTAGACTTTTGCCTTCAAAAACCCCTAGCAACCTCAATATTGGTCAGATTCAGGTGTGCCAAACTTTATTCGTTAAATACTTTCTAAAGCTCGTTACGAGCAAGTTTTTGCCAAGACCGTTACCCATTAAAATACAAACTTACAACTTTATGTGTAAAATGAAATTCAAAAGTTGACTGAAGGTCAATAAGGGAAAGGTCTCTGCTAAAATATTCTCGATACGAAATTTGGAAAGTATTTAATTTTAGAGTAGAATGAGCTTCGGTAGACTGAAATCAGACCATTACTAACGCCACTAGGCTAGATTTTGAAGTTTAAAAGTCTAGACGGAGGGGGTGCTCTCCCAAAATTTGCCAAATTTTCATTTGTTTGTAATCCGCTCATTTCCAGAGATAATAATTCAGAGTTTTGGGATAGAATCGTTTTGTTTTTCATGCTCTACAACCTTGCCACGAATAAGGGCGCCTCCACACTAGCGACTGTGGCAGTGCGACAATGGAGGACTTGGAGTTAACTTTTGTCGTGGCGCTGGCGTTGAAAAAAAAGAGGCGGGAAGAAAAATACAAAAGAAGATTTTGGGTGCACCCTTATCATCTTCCAAAGGGAAGCTAAGGGACAATTCCAAAAAGTACATGGAGATTTGATGGAATACCCAGCAAAGTTTGTCGATTATTATCGAATGAGTATCAACAGTTTTTACCAACTTCTGGAATTGACAGTCCAAGAATCACGCACCAGGATACCCCGTTTAGACGCTCCATTCCGCCAGAACCAAATCGCAGGACGTTTTTCAACTTCCGAAATCAACAGATTACAGTCAATAAAAACGTGCAACGACACATAGTCATCGTCGAGCGGAGAGTCGATGGTGTCAGCTGACATCATAAATTCAACGGAAACTCCCAAGTGGGAAAAAGTTGCTCGTGAGTGCAAGGTCATTCAATTCTGTGTTTCACATTTTCCCCAGCGATAGTCGAGTCGCCCGGAAAATGAAACGTGACACGACATTTTTTTCCATGCGGCGATTTTGTAGCTGGTGAGTGAACTTCTATGCAATTCTGTAAGTTTCTTTTTTTCCACAATCGGCAGCGATTCGGTCGCGCGACTAAAAATCACTAGTGTGGAGGGCCCTAAAACTTTCTGTAGGATGTACGGTTTAGGAATTATTAGAGAAAAACTTTAAAACGGGCAAATTAAGCCATCTTTATGAGGCCGCCAATTCGTATTCCACCAATTTTGAGATGGCAGACGAAGATTTTTGCACTTTAGAACGGTCTAAATTTTCAAAATCCAATCTCAAACCTTCTCCTCAAGTTACTACCTATTTTCGGCCGTGGCTCCAGGACTAGTAGTAGGCTCGAACAGCCGAGAATGTAAACGCGCACAATTTGAGCGAATTTTCGTAGAAAATGTAGGGAACGAAGATGGTGGTGGCGTCGCGATGTGATGACCTGATGACACAGCACGGCCTGATTTTCTGGTCCCCCGTCCGTTCGGAAAAATATTAATTTACAAGAAATACCTAGTCAGTCGAGTCCTTCTCCAAATTTATCAGCCAACAGTAATCAAATATCAACAACTAATACTTCTAGTTCAGTTAATCGACCAACTCGAGAAATTCACAAGCTTATCTCATGAATAATATTAACTATGTAAAGAGATAAGAAATCAATCTCTCCAGTATACCCATTAATTTTTGATCTACGATTGCATTAGACAGTAAACATCCCAAAGGAGACAATAATTTTGTACGATTAACAGTCTTAGCAGATTTCTTGTACGATCTGAAGGCTATGCTTAAAGACGACGTGATTGGAATCGATAAATCCCCGACAAGATCGAAAAAGCCCTCTGCAGCTCAAATACAGCCATCTCTTCTGATCATCTACATGTCTGTCTTGGACTTGAACCACATCGACAATCATTGAGGGCTTCCACCACCCTCTTTTGAATCCCCTTATAACAAGGAGGTCATGGAAACGGAGTAGTTACCCCTTCAATGGTTAGAGACGATTAATCTGCTACACCCAGAGGACATCTTGAAAAGCCCAGGAACTATCCAAGATGCGGCAGTTTCAAGAATTGAGAAGGGGAACTACCAATAACCATCACACCCTTCACAAGATAAAGTGGTAACACATTGTGTCAGCTTATTTCCAGTCACAACCTCAGGAGACCATAGGGAATCCAAACCAACAGCAAATGGGGTGCTGCCTCCTGTCCTCACGCACTCATAATGATTAGGCTGTGGAATTCCATGGGTGAGGACAAAGCAGTAAGAGCAGCTCTTCACCTCTGTGTCGGGCTAATGATCATTCAGGTCTTTCTTAAAGGGTGGTGTATTCTAAATTTACCCATGTCATGGGGCAGGTGCTTGTTGTACTATGGGCGAGTGGAAGCCCCAAGCTACAGATGCCTTATAGAATCTATAGTTGAGGTTGAGGCGGGGGGGCAATCGTTCCTTCACCCTTAGAGGGTTGCAGTCCAACTTAACATGAAGCCCATTCTGCAGAAATGGGGTAGAGGTAAGCGAGAAGTTGACTCGCGAGATTGGGTCTCTTCATGGACTTCGGTATTTGAAGATTTGTGGATGACCAAAAACACCGACCAGCTTAGTCGATAAGGCGAGCTAGAACGCATGCCTCGGCACATATGAATGGCAGGTGCTTGGAAGTGTCAAGGACACCTGACTGTGTTTAGAACATTCTCCTCACAGGAAGCATTCCTGTGTGGCCTGGAGGGAGACCACAAGACGTCATATTGCCTCAGAACTCCGATCCACGACTTTTGTCATTCCAGAGGGAGATAATGGATTCTTCTATCCTGGACTGACAGTTATGAAAACAACTTTTATCATTTACCAAATGGTCAACTTTTTATCGAAAGTTACAGAACGACCCACCTGAACGTGCAGCCATTGATTCAAGAAGTCGGTGCTGGTAAAACAGCAGAAAAACGCAAACCACGATGAGAACGCGTTGTTCACCAGATTCCACGAACCTAATTGCATTTAGGTACTCTGAAAGTTGTTATAATTGAATTGGCAAAGTACCTATCTAACAATCACAATTCTAATCTAAAAACTAATCGAGTTGAAGGTAGTACTTATAAGTCTTTGTAAAACTAATATAGCTATATAATCGTATACAGTCATCAACCAACTTCACCGGGTTCGTGGTCATGAGGGATTTCAGGATAATACCTCGTCTCACCTTGACAACAGTTGCTAACCATAAAACAAGGCAATAGACCATAAATAAGCCAAGTGCCATCGAATCCAAACCCCACCCATCTAGTTAGTAAAGCACACGTAGGTAGTAGGTACACATTTATCTACAAAATAATGAGTTTTGGATGGAATACCTACCAACATGCCCAAGTCTTCTATTTTTGTCAAAGTACCTACCTAATTATATACGTATATTATTGGAACTAATAAATAAAACTATATACTTCCAATAACATAAATAGATAAATCAAGAAACGCCTAGGAAAGTACGGTTTCCTCAGCCTGTTCAGGTATCATGTCCGTAGGAAAACCAGAAGAACCTTATACCCACCCAATTAGGTATCTACGTACTACGGTAAGGAAAAAGTTGCTTATTCCTGTAAATAGGAATTATCCAGCTGAAACGAGAGTCAAGAGCCAAAATTCTTTGTAAGTAATACCAAACATACACCTAGGACATAGGATGATTGGAACTTAGATTATCTATCTTAGGTACGAAACAAGCCTCAAATGAATGGACACCTTATTTCGTTCAATTTGAACGGAAACGTGTCCAACTAGGTCTAATAGCTATTGAATACCGCTGTATAATGAGTAAAATAATAATTCGGATGATTAACAATGGGCGGAAATAGTCGCATGAGGTTGGTAGAGGTTAGACAATCAAACGGCATCGAAGGGCACACAAAAAATGACCAGGAAACTTTTTCCTTGTGTAAAATGAAAACGAAAATGACTTACTGTTGGACCATTTTGCCGACGTAAAGGAGTATTTAACTTGGAATTCAGTAAGATCGTAGAACAAACAGGAGACAACCGGACAAATTCGTTCGGGATGCCGGAAAGGTCGTCAAGCCGACTTGAAAAAAGTGATGTAACTGGAGTCGCACGTTTGACAAAAACCGCGGTTGTTAGGGGGAAGTTTTTTATTACAAAAGATTGTGAAAGTTCGCTATCCAATAATTCAGACAAGTAATGTGAGCTATAATATATATAGCACTTGAAAGATGAGTGAAAACAAATTCTTTGAGCTTAGTTGGAGGAAATGTAAGAAGGGTACAAAATCGATAGGAAATGTAACTACGTAATGGCGCCTAGCCGTAGAGGGAATGGTTCAAAAACACGCGCAAGGGCCGAGAGTGGGGTTAAAAATTCTGTACGCCGACAAGGTCTTTAAGAGTTGCATTTATGAACGAAATAATTCATCTGCGACTTCATTCACACGTAAATATTACTTACTGTGCCATTTTTTCGTTAGAAGACGCAGAATTCCGAAGAAGGATTGACGAATTTCTTGTAAAACTTCACGGAGAAACACAGAAAGGTTTTCAACTAATCTCGATTTCTGTTCCCTAATGATAGTGCTGCCAACAGGATAACGCCAAAAAATTTGTCGAAGTCGACCGGCTGAAAGCCTTTTCAAATTAGGTATTCTGAAGGAAATTCAATGGTTCACAGGGATTATTATGAAAAATATATAAGTACCTAGTTTTATACAGATAAAAGTTGATTTCGGAATATCATCCAACAATTTGGTCTTTGTAGGTTCTAGAATACCTAAAAGATAGCTATTGGCGAATTCAGTTATGAATGCGAAGCCTAGCGACAGAAAATCGAACCCTTGTAAGGGGGGGGGGGGATCACCCTTGCAGGCGGTTAGTATGAACGCAAAATATTTTATAATAAAAAAGGTCCATTTATGCAACATGCTGGTAAGTTTTGAGCGAATTTGAAGTAATTTTTCAAATTAAATTTAAGGTGGATCATAATTTTGAGCTTTGTGTGCTAAGTTTTATTGGCAATCAACTTTCCAAAGATCTTACTCAATTTCACTGACAATATTATTAATAAGCTATATAAGCAAGTTTGTGAATTTTCTAAATCTTCAAGTTTTTATTAAATTTTACTCATTTCAAAGAAATTTGAGAAGGTAACTACGTATCCTGCAACACTTTGATCATAGCTACGTTTTTTAATGTTCTAGTTCCTAGTTAATGTACCTACTTTTTATGAGTAAAATTCTATTAAAAACCTGATAAATTTGACAATTTTTAGCCACTTTTTCCTGTTGTGGCCTGATCTATACTTGTAGATTTCACAAATAAAGCGTAAATCCCAAGTATTCCCCCAAAAGATTTCAACAGTTGGCTGTTGTGTTAGCAGGTGCTGTTCATGTAAACACCTCCTGCTACCCTACCAGGATGAGTTAACGTTTTGGTTTAAATAGCTTAGCAAACCGGCTCAACTTTCACAATATGAATATTCGCCTTCTCATTCCTATCTACAACACACCCTACCACAACCTTCAACCTTTTGATTGACGGGACTTAGGTAACGCGTCAAAATTCACAACTGGTGTGGGTAGATAGGTTACAGCAAAACGGGACATAATAAAATTGTAACTACTGTTACTAAATTTCTCCCCCTTGAAATTCACATACAGGAAACTAACCTAGGAGGAGGTATTATGCTTAGGGTCTTGGCTATCATTCAAACAGCCCTCATTAGCCTTCATTTGAGTTCACTAGTGTCCAGGTTTTCCTCACAAGATAGGGTGACTTGGGACACTCTAATATTGAGTTTTTTCATTTCAGCAATCCTATATAAAAAACTGGGACCATTAGTTCTCACTCAGACTTGCAGCTCGACAGGTTACTTACGTTAGTTTGACAATTTTTCTTTGGTGATTACTAAAAAGTCAAATAATGGGTACTGCAGCATATTCGGATGCAAATCCACTGGTGTCAATGTGTTGCTTTGCTTCCCTCATCTTCAGGAAAAAACAATGTTTGAATACGTTAGCCTCGTTCTCAGTGCGCGTTCTGAAAGTTCTTGAACTCTTCAGAACTGGGACAGAAAATCCCGGGGCGTTCTGGAACTTGTAGAACCGCGTTCTGCACTGTGAACGATTTCAGAACGGTAATGGTAGAGGGTTCAAGCCTGATAACGGTCGGCTAACTCCTCCACGATCCCATGGCTTATTTTAAAATGGTAAACAAACTCTTCGTCGTCGAATCTAGGCACGATTTCGACGAAAAAATTCGAGTTTCGTGGATGTAGACGAGATCCAACTACAACTTCGTCCTTATCGTCTACAAACCATGAAACTTCACGACCATCGCTTTCTAAACTTGACGAGCAACTAGTTGAAATTTTGATGAAGAAATTAAAAAGAAGAACAGTGAACAACAGAACAAAGCGAAATTATACAGGGAAAATTATAGGGAACACGCAGCAACCAAAGCTGAAGAGAGCGTATCGTTTACCTACTCCACGAGCTCCAAAAATTGTGAAATGCGCATGCGTTAACTACTTCCTTGCGTTCGAGTTCTGACAGTTCCAAAAAAAAAAAAAATCGGGGACTGACAGAACCGTTCGGAACTGGGTTCACAAAACACTGCGAACGCCAAACTCAGTGTTCTTGGCGTTCCGGAACTGGGCGTTCTGGCACTGCAAACGACAAAACTCGACTGCGCTTGCCCAGAACCATTCCGACCTGGCAGAACACACGGTGAGAACGAAGCTCTACATAACTAATAGGTTTGAATTAAAAAAGAAAGAAAGAAAAAACAAGTAGGAGACCAGTGATTTGCCTGGGAAAGAAAGTTGAGAATGGACAATATAGTAAGTATGAAATCATCATATTAGTGAGTGCCAGGTAATAACTTATATTTTCGGCTGTTACTTCATGGTCCAAATTTTCTTATAGGATAGGGAGGTACTGAGTTTCAATAAGATTTGTGATGAATAGGCCTTAAAACCTATCCCGCTTGTTGCTATTTTAAGAGCGATTACAGAGCTCCCAACGGTAATTGAAATCCGCTAGAAAACCCAAACCATTTCACTCTATGTTAAGTAGAAGTGTTAGAAAGAATCCCTGAAAGAAGAGATCCATGCTTGTCTTCCATGTGGTATTGACTTGTCACAAATCGAAATGTCACTTGTTTACATTCAGCACGTGTGTTGTGTGTTCAATCGTTCACGAATGGGTCACATTCACCTACGTTTCCCTTATGTTCTTATGTATCTTATTTAAAATTAATCCAATTACCTCATTTCAATGTTGATTGTGATTCGGTGATACTGTTTACCCTTGAATACTTACAAACCAACATACTTACGCCTCTCGGTTCTCCAACACAAGCTAGAAGCAGGAGCTAATTATGTCGGCGATTTCGGATTTTATGTCCGGACTTCCTTCGTACAACGCTGACAATTTCTCCAGGTAGATGCTGTATGCTTCATAAGTTCTTATTTTCCCAACCCGATGAATTGTAAATTGAAGACGGAAGATTGGGGGTCTTGAGCATGACGTAGGACGTGCCAATAGGATAACGATAATGGAAGTACACATCAAGTACCGTCTTATCTTTGCGATAAAATGTGGTGCCCACCCCACCCCCGGTCTGTCACATACCTATGTGTAGGTAGGTAATGGGGGATTTTCATGGTTATGTTTTATTTGCTCAATAAATTTCAGTGAGAGCTCTCCAAAAAGGTGCAATATGACGATACTTTATGAACAGCAAAACGGTTCTTGAAATTCATTTGCACAATGACGTCACGGCCCCACCCGTCATCACTGTGTACCGAAATGCAATTCTGGCTGGACAAAATTATTTGTTGGTCCTAAGTTATGGAAAACTTCTCGCTGGTCCCGAATATACCCCTTGTTCCTTTACCTAAATAGCTCCTTAATGCGATTTGTTTGAAAAAAAAAAAAAAAAAACTGTTGAAACATATTTTTCAAATTTTATCTTACGATTGCATAAATTTATTCAAACCGATTTTTGAAGAACATAAAAGTTAGAGGACGATTTGATTTTGAGTCGATTGACTACCTGAAATTCCAGAATTGATTGATTTATAAGAGAGTACCTACCCAGTTGTAATTCAAGGTTTTATGTACTCGGAAAATACTACGGAAAAAATTCGCAAATTAAGGGTAAGAGTTGATATTTAATTGAGTTTCTTACTGTAGGAAAGTTGTAGATAATTCAATTTTGCGTCAATTGACCAATTTTTTCGATTTCTCCCAAAAATTGAAAGAGTTATGGTATTTAAAAATTTGGGACAACCCCGTTTTTCCACTTACTGATTTTTTTGCACAAGTCCGCACATCATAATTGCTTTTAGTTCGTATACTCCACACAGGAATTGATTTAAGCAGTAGAGATTTGCAGAAGGATGCATGATACCCTTCTAATCATCTCCATGTGTAATAGAGGGTGTGATATTGTAGTATGTAATGTTACCGGATATTGCCCAATAGTAAATATTATGTAAAATCATGTTCATAAACCGTTAGATCATATATTCAATGGTTTATGAATAAAATTAAGAAGTCAGGCCTTAAGGGCCAGTTATCAATGTCCTTTGAGAAACTTAATTTTTCTTAATATCGATGCAAGGTTCCTGCTTCTAACTTCCATGTACTCAAGAAATAATGTATAAGGGCTCAACAAATTTAGAGAACAAGTTGGATCGTCTTCCAAATTATGCCATTGTACCGCTTTATTTGGCCGTTTCCACGGGAGTTGAATGCAGAAGATCGACTTGAGGCTATCCTGTTCTTGGTGAGATAATCCTTTAGCTCTGTAGATATGAAGGAGCTCCCCTGATCTTAATGAATGTAGAGTGGTGTTCAGAAATTAGAACACACTCCTCTAGTGTGTTCTGTTGACGTAGTGTTTGCACCACAAATGGACCGTTTTGTAGATGTGCTGGCAGAAAAACTGGCTGTCAGATGGAAACGGCCCCATGGAGGGTTGGCTCCGGACTCGTCTCGAATTTGCCATCCAGCGGGCATCATTAATGTGCCTAAGGCTACGGTTACTATGGGTGCGAGTTCTGACGAAATTTCGTTGTGACGACTTCGTCAGAAGAAGGTGGTTTCACTGTGCGCGTTTTGACGGTCAGTACGTTTCAATTTCTCCAGCAGAATGGACGAATTTGACGAGCTTTATTTATCTGAAAGTCCTTTGATAAAGTTACTGTTGATAAGTGGTGTGAAAACAGAACATGTAATCAACCTATTTTCTACAAGAGACGAAAAGGGAGAGTTTGAAATGCTATTTCAAGATTTGTGGAAGAACCCTTAAAAGTTTTTCGAGTATTTCAGAATGAAAACTTCAACGTCCCACAAACACCTATTATCAAACACTAGACCAATCAATTTTTCGATATCCATGGTGATAATAGCGCAAAACACTGGAAATTTCCGTCAGAACGCACGAACAAATCAAACCACTTTGAACGCTCGACCGGTTCTGACGAAGTCGTGCGTGTACTGACGTGCTTGTCGCAGCCAGTGCAAACACCCTCATTGGAAAACAGGCGTTTGTTTGTTCGGACGAATTCGGACGAACGCGTCAGAACACTTTTTCGTCAGAATACGCATTCATAGTAACCGTAGCCTAAGAGGGGCGTGACAGAAGAGGAGAAACATGGACGAGCTCGTCGGATTTTCCGAATGTGCGGCATTGCCCCTCGGATTTACTCGGAGCGGTCATCAGTAATAAGGACACAGAACAAAGAAACCGACTTGATCCGTCATCCATCTACCCACTATTTTTGTGGACCAGGAACATACCGGAGAACCATTCATATGTAATTCCCTAAAAAATAAATTGCTGAAGGTGTGGTAAAAAAAAGGCAAAAAAAGAAAGTAATTTCAACTTCTTGATAACAATGGCAGATGTGGTATCCTCTGTGGAGAACTCGTCGGCTACGGCTAAGAGATACTGGCTACTGGAGGTGGGCCTGGCCCTTTAAAGTCCAAGGTTTAGCCTCTCAAACAGAGATGTCAATTTGATGAAGACACTCTGATATTCTGCAAATCGTGGCTTGATTTCACAGCATATTGCGCATCATGTGGTTGTTTCTCGAACTTCAGCGATTGAGAAGAGTAAATTCTTACTTTTTATCCAGTGCAACATACAAGTCACTCCCGGATGGCAAAGAATTTTGTGAAGTTCATCTAAAGTATTACAGACACTTGTTGAACAACAAAAAAACGAGAAAAAGCATCAGCAGCTTTATTCTCATTTCCAGGTCTAAAAATTATGTCAAATTGGTATGGTAGTGGTTCGACTCGCCAACGCTGGATCTTTTCATTTTTAATTCTGTTTTAAATTTGGGAACTGAATGAACATGAAGGAGACTGCTAGCTGATCTGTTGTTATTTTAAATGGCCGACTCAGTATCAAGTGTTTCCAACGTTGTAGTGATTCAACCATAACGTAGGCTTCTTTTTCTTCGGCAGAATGTCACTGCTCAGCAGCTGAAAGCGTTCTTGAAAAGAAGCTACAGGACGACCAAGTTGCGTGAGAACTATGGCATGGTCTTAGGCATCAGTCTCCACAGCGAAGTCTTTGTTTTCATCGATATGGAGAATAGCAGACGCTGCAACTAGTTCTTTTAGCTCAGCAAAAGCTCTTATGGCTTTTCTTTCTAGAAGGAATTTGGCATCTTACGAGTGGATGAATATTTTTCAGAAAACCCTTTTATGAATCACATGGTGTGCGAACATCCTAACTGCTCGTCTCAGTGAAGGATGATATTAGGGGAGTGGATAATTGAGGAGGGGCTTTAGTCTTTCTGGATCTGGTTTCATCTAACGCATAGCTACAGAGTAGCCCAACAATTTGATGGGTGTAAGTTTAAATTTACTTTTTTTCATGTCGAGAGATTATAATTTTCAACAGCTTTCAGGAAGTTTGCCAAGTTTTTGTCATGATCAGCCTTGGTGAGTCCACATATGGTGATGTCATCAAGGTACGTGAGTGTCCCTTCTAGCTGCTCGGAGTCTATGATGCCTTAAATCACGCGTCGGTATCCTTCGAAATTGGTAGTTTACCATTAGCCTCGAATGCTGTATAGCCTCGATTAACCTCCTCTTTTATGGGGATTTGATGGTTTACATTCCGCAAGTCGATGGTGCTAAAACCCAAATTTAGCAACTTTGTTCACGATTTCTCAAGGGGAGTATCTATTCATCGTTTGGGAATAATCAATAAACAAACGCTTCTTTCGCTTCTCCCTTGATACTTTCACGATCTGTGCTTGCCATGGGGAAGTACTCGCTTCAATGATACCATTGGTAAAGATCTCCCCTTTAATGAAATTCGTGAATTCCAAAGAGAAGTGGCGTGATTTGATTGCAATAGGTGTTATAGAGTCTATCAGATTTGTAAATAATTCTGCTTCTGGAAGGTGTGGTGACAATTTTTCAAGCGGTGGAATTTGGTAGCCTTTGAATTTTATGGTTACGGTTTCATACTTCTGTAAAATAGCATGCCCTACAATGAGATCCACACAAGAGTTTGGAAGTACCAACATTTTCATCTGAGGAAAGACTTTGTCACCCATCTTGATGCTAGCAGTACAATTGTGTTTAATTGGACAAGATGAAGTTGTAGAGGCCATAGAAATGGGGCTAGTTTCCTCTTTTTGTTGTGGTAAATCTAGACAGCCAGCAAAATCCTGGTTGTTGAATGTAGATGAACTACCGCTATCAACGAGCGCCTTGGCTTGAACGCCATTGATGGAAACGCATAACACTGACTTCGAGAGGCGCTTACGAGCAGCACAAATTATGGCAGCTGTTTTATCATCATCCACTACTGCCGTTATCGCCTTTTTCGAACGGCATACATTACGATAGTGACCCACTTTGGAACAGACATCGTCCTTTGCAGGACAGACTGTGCGAGAATGTTTCAATCGCTTGCTAAAGTTATGTAGTGAATTTATATCTTAGCGTTAGTTGTTTGGTAAAAAAGTAAAAATGTTTATTTCCTTTCAGATATTCTGGCCCTGGAAACTCGAATGGATCAAAAAGACCATCAATATACGTTCCCACGACAGAGTCCCCTTCAGAAATTCTCATTGTTAATGACAAAACTGATCTTCTGCTCCGCTATATCCACAGGTTGGTAATTTTCTATTATGAATGACTAATAATTTAATACTGTATTTTGCCCCATTTTGGTGTGTTAGGAGGGTGTTGACCATGGGCCTATGTTCCTGGATAGCAAAAACTATTCTCAGAAAATGGTCTGAGTAAAGTTGAGAATCCCCAGTTGCATACCCAACGAGCTTCACTCTTCCCAGTTCCCTCTCATCAATAGGGAGTTTTTGTTCTTCCCGTACAATTTTTCACTGTTAACTCATAAGCAGCATCTAAAGCAAGCAACTACAGATGCTAGGCCTTCGTGTATTTCTTCACGTATTCGGGAATAACCAAACGCTATCATCACACTGAAGTCCCTCTAGTATTTCAATGTCAACGAGCCTCTTGAATTATTTCTTGGAGTCTCGTTCGAGAAGTGAAACTATGTGCATCGCAGTGTAATCCCTCTGTCACAAACGTTCGTGTTTTGGTAGTTCTAGTGGGGCTTTTCTGGCCCAAAATTGTGTCGGTGTTCTCGCTTATCGCGAGGACTGTGTTGTTGACAATTTTGAATCTGTTATTAGCGGGGATTCTTGTTAATTTGAATTCTAGGTTTCCGAGGATTTCTTTATTCTGTGGTGTGTCATGGTGAGATTTGACGTCATGCTTGAATTGAGGCGACGCTTTACGAATGTTTCCGGTTTTCCACACTCGCTGCCGATTCGCTGGGAGCAGCCCCTCTCCGCTGATCGATTCTCCCACCGCTTCTATTTGCAAGTGGATGCATATTCTCACGACAGCTGGTTCCTACTGTGAGCCATTTGTCAACTTTAACGTGCGTCTTTCGCATATGTCTGGTCAGAGAAAGATTCCCAGCTTTTTTAGAGAAGGAATTTTGTCTGCTCCCAACTCTCCTCAGGCTACTAGGAAACGTGAATGATCTTTGGAGAGAGAAGATAAATCTAAAAAACAGCGAGAGAGGGGAGACAATTGAAACCTATTGGAAGAACTGAGTAAATTCAATAAAAAAAAAAAAAAAAAAAAAAAAATCTCTTCTACCGTCAAAAGAGAAAATGGGTCATTTCATAGACGAGAAAATAGTTAACCTTGCGTCGAAGCAAGATGTAGAAATGATGCGTATTGACATATGATATATTAATGTACAAGTCGAAAATCTAAAAAATGGATAATCCAAAAATAATACGCAGCTTGAGATGTAAACCCAAGAAGATAAAATTCTATCTGATAGATACGAAGAATTAGATAGACGAGGCAGGAAGAAAGATTTGATAATAAAGGGAATTGAATTTAATTTATGTGTTGTGTGAGTTAGTATACCTGCCCCGTGTTGACCCCTGGCCGAGAATCCCCCTTTTTCCTCTACTCGCATGGGTAATTTCAAGCAGATGCTAACCTCCTTCAAACAAGTGCTAACTAGTATTAGCAAAAGGTTAATCACTTGAAAAAGACCATTTTCTAGAGCCTGGACCTTTTTCTTGACACCTTATGGGTTTACTAGGTAGCAACTGATCTAAGCATCTATAGCATTTCCAAGCCAAATGAAACCTTTTCCAAGTCAAATGAAACCTTTTCCAAATCAAATGAAACCTTTTCCATATCAAATGAAACCTTTTCCAAACCAAATGAAACCTTTTCCAAACCAAATGAAACTTTTTCCAAATCAAATGAAACTTTTTCCAAACCAAATGAAACCTATTGAGAAAAAAGTCCAATCATGCAGCATGACCCCATGAGCGAATTTTTGAAGAAATATTTGACATTTCAGTCGCTACATAAGAGTAGTTCAATCTGAATTTGGACAATGTTTCATGCAAATATTACCGATTTTTACAACTAGCGAACGGCATTATTTCGATTTTTGACTGATTTTTCAACTTTGAAATTTTTGAAAACTTGATACGTATTCTTATAGGAAATTTTACGCTGATTCCGAATATACCACATGTTAGTATGCTGAAAAAATTATTTCGCACAACAGATCGCAAAAAACAGGCCATTTTGAAATTTTTGACTACATTTTTGAAAATTTCAACCCGAAGATGTAATTCGATCATGCTGTCCAACGACTTGAACTTTCGTTTTGTGTCCTTAACGTTTTAAAATTTGTTTGAAGATTCTAGCACAATTATCGTCTGGAATGACAAATACATACATAAAAAAATGCGTTAAACTTCAGAATATGATTCAGAATAGCCTGAAACGGATTTCTGCTTAAATTTTTTTCAATAATTCAAATTCTACAAATTTTGAGGCGAGAACAATAGCTTAATTTTCTTCAAAAATTCGCTAATGAGAGAACTGAGGTACCTAGATAGGTAGGTACCTAGATAGGTACCCTGCAAGTTGCAGGTAGATGCAATTGTACCTATCATAGAAAGACGTTGACAAAATGAAAATTCGATGAATTTCAGGCATAGGATTACCGAAGTGGATCTCACCTTAGTAGAATAGGAAACAAGTAAGTTTGAGAAATTTCTGACTGTTGAATGTGAGTGGGTACCTACCTATCTAGGTACCTCCAGTTCACTCATTTTCTCAATAGGTTTCATTTGGTTTGGAAAAAGTTTCATTTGATTTGGAAAAGGTTTCATTTGGTTTGGAAAAGGTTTCATTTGATATGGAAAAGGTTTCATTTGGTTTGGAAAAGGTTTCATTTGGTTTGGAAAAGTTTTCATTTGACTTGGAAAAGGTTTCATTTGACTTGGAAAAGGTTTCATTTGGCTTGGAAATGCTATATTATAAAAATGTTAAGTTGGTTTGTTTATGCTTCAGAAACTCAAAACGTTCTTCACCGATTTCCATTAGGGTGGGTGCAAATTGACGAGAAAGTTCCAGGGATAGTTTTAGGCTCTCACGCCCAAACGAGTTAAAATTTGATAGGGAGCCTCACTGGGACATCGAGAAACAAAGAAAATCATGGGCTCTTTCCTGATCAGCTGAGTGTGCTAAATTCTCCCTTTTTCACCTTAGGAATGTGAAAATTGACAGGAAGCCTCTCGAGGATATCAAGAGACAAATGCTATGACGGGTTTGTATCGGATCAGCTGACTTAGGTAATTTCCCTTCTATTCACCCTGGGAATTTGAAATTTGATAGGAAGCCTCTTTGGGACATTGATAAACGAATAAAATTATGGGCTCTTTCCTCATCAGCCGAGTGAGCTAAATGCTCTCCAGGTCACCCTAGGGCATTAAAATTTTTCAGAGAGCCTCCCTTGGACAACAAGAGCCAACAAGCTATCAAGAGGCGAAGCAGCCCACATAGTAGGAGGAAACGAGGCGTCATCTTCAATGTAGGTTGTGTGGACGTAGTGGGTAAATGAGTTGAGTTCTGTCGGAACAGTGGCCATCAGAGAAAGAAAAGCGTTGTGCACTGAATCGGGCGGGAAAAAACTCAAGCCGAAATAAAGCTTAAGCCGCCACTTGCCTACATCATCTTTAGTGTGGTAAGCCTTCAACATACTTTTGTTCTTCTGTACTCGACGAAACCATGCCTGGTGGTGATGGAAAGTACACCCAAGAATCTCACAACCTTGGAAAACCTCAAATGCTGCAACATGTGCCGCCTTTGTGAAATCGACATGTAAAAATTCTTCTAAAGTTGGAATGTTGCGAACATGATTAGGCTTATCGGCTCGGCGAGTTGGTTGGAGAAAGTCCGGGTCCCCACTTGTGCCGTTCACTGTGAAAATGACGGAATCCATCCTGATCACCTGAGTAAGCTCAATTCAGTAAGCTCACCCGCGATTCATTGCACTCTCAGAAAGGTCATTTGATCGGAATCTAACCCAACTTTACCTTCGAACTGACCGCCCTATGCAAAGGGTAAATACACAACACAATGAGCCATGGTAAACGTGGTACGCGTTAATATGGCAACTACTTGGAGCAAAAATGTATGGCATCTGCCTAGATATGGATCGAACCCGCACCCATCTCAACCAAAGTGAGGGCGAATATTATAGTAGGTAGTAGGATAACAGTAGTTGAATGATTTAGCGTATTGTTGAATATTTTAGTCGGCAATTGTTTTGTTTTTTCGTCAGAAACGCGCTGGTTAAGCCGCTAGTATGCTTATATTTTATTCCACAACTCCCAGTAGAACGAAAAAAGAACTAACCAGGCTGAATCTAGCAAAAGGTCTTGTGCACATGGTGTTCTGTGGTCTCTAGAACATTTGCTTGTAGAGGTTAGATTACCATAACCTTTTGCTATTTTTAACCTCTTACTTTCTTGTATTTAAAACTCAAGCATTAGCATTTGCTTGGTTTTATTCACATGTTTATAATTCATTTATCCATATTGTAGGAAAACGATGAAAGAAGAAAAAAGCAGGAAACGCAGTTCTTTATCAGGCTGCTCAAGTCGCATGTGTCCGAAGAAGAGAAGAAAATTGGAAGCCTTAGAAGAAGTGGACTCCTTGTAAATTCCTATTTATTGTTCCTCTTCTGCCTGAAAATGTTACTCGACGTTTGTATTATAACATTTAAATTTTGAAAATCCCTTAAAACTTTGCCGTTATAATATATTTTATTGCTGTTGTCTAGTTTGTTGAAAACTTGGTTTAGTTTACTCTTTTCGTGTGGGTGTGATGCTTCCCAACAATGCCATTGTTGAGGACCGAGTTTCATAAGCTCCCCTTTTCGTATCGAAATAGTGTGCCAGTTTTGGTCAAGCTCGAGTTTTTCCCAATTTTCAAACATTCCTTGTATCTAAGGAATCAGCAATCAACACCCCGTAGGTGCGTACCATCACCTGTGTCTTATAAAGTAACATTATAGTCATGCAAGGATGAAAAACCTAATATAATCTAAGTCGCCCCAGACTCCAGCTCCTATATTCCGAATTACAGAATATTTCCAATTGTTTGCATTAATACTATAATTGTCAAGTTGACGCTTTTATTTGCTTAGGTGACATCACAAGTTTGAAATCGTCCATTATCCAAAATGTTGATTTGTAATGCTTATGTTTCAAGTATATAAACTACATAGAGTCAACAATTCTCTTATTTCCATGGAAATTATTTCTGATTTTCTGCCAAAAATAATTTCAACTGACTCAATTTTCTTTGTTACCTACCATAACACATGTGTTTAGAAGGATTCAAATAAACTCTATGAGGATTTTCTAAATTGGTTGGATTTTCTGGGTAGGCGATGTTCATTAGCACCTAGGATTTTGTACAAAACTCAGTTCTTCATTATTACAAAAAAATGTAACCAAGTACCTATTCACAAATATTATTTTATTCATTATTGAAATAAAGTTGAAAAAAAAATATATTATAAATAATAACCTATTATTTTTTAAGAAGATCGGCTTGAATCTTGAATAAATGTACCTATAGGTTGCTGAGTTCGTGAGTTTGTTGGCATAATCGACTTTCCTACCTATCATTCCTGTTTGTTGTTATGTAATAGAAATATAAGTAGGAATACTCATAAATAAAGACTTCAAACTACAGTGAGACAGTTTGCTGAATACAATCCCTTTCTGGTTATCCTATCCTATCCCTATTATTTATAAAATCCAATGTCCGATGGTCCGAGCATCAGGGCCAAACGGCTGCACTGATTTCCAAGAGGGTGGGCGCTAATTGACGAGAAAGTTCCGGAATACAACTTAGACTATATTACAGTCCTCTGTCGTCATCAGCTGAGCGTCATTAGCTCCTAAAGCTTTTCATTCCTATGCTTTTCATCCTGTGGATCTTTAGCTTGGCATATAGCCTCCGTAGGATTTCTACTTTACTATGTCAAGGGCTAGGATCAGCTGAGTGGCTCCTAAAGTTACTTTCTATGCTGTAATTTGGTATGTAGCCTCTGCAGTTACGAACACGAATAATCTAAATCGTATTGTTGGAGGAATAACTTAACTATTGTTAAGCTTAGGTTAAACGGTTTTGACGAGGTTTTTGTTTTGTATCTACAGTATTATCTACTACGCTGCCTGTCTTCTTTCTCTTCTAATCTTTGCTGTCTGCTCTCTCGGGTTCACAGGATAGTTCATAGCACTGAAATTTGGTACATAACCTCTTAGGGACCACTGGAAGGAATTGGGAGGAAGTCAGATCAGCTTGGTCGTCGTTGAAGCTAACTCCTCCCCCGTTCTTCCTAGGACAATGTCATAATATGGTACAGTAAGGATACATTCATTTCAGCAGTCCTAGCACCGACTAAACTGTACATGTGAGTCCGTGCAACGCACGTGTAACCTGCAAGTGGGAACATGACGTTACATCGAACATGATATGTTACCTGGAAAGTCTGCTGGGCAAAGCAGATCTTTCAAAGACTATATTTTTTTAACTTCTTAACAGAAAGACTGACTTTAAGACTGCTACGTTAAGAAACAGTGCAATAGGTACTGTTACGTGATATTGAAAAGCAATATTAATAACAAATTTCTTTACCGAACCAATGTTCAATTATATTCTACCTAGTTTTAACTAAGTTTAATAAAGAGTTTAAAAGTGTTTCATTCAGGATGTTTTTTTGTACAATTTTGTTACCAGGAATGAGATTTCCATTCCCGACTGTAATGTTATCCCTTTAATATACTGGTAATAATGAACCCAGTTATCGTACAGATACCTTGGAATCATTCAAACGGGTCAGTTTTATAGTATTCCCGTTGCAAGCCTACCTAATTTAATGAATATTAAGAGGAAAATTAATAAATTTTCTGGTATTCAAATCCCGTAAAAGCCGTATACTTTCATATTAAAATCAAGTATTCTAGTAAAATAGGTATGATAAATGGATGACTAGGATTAAATGTAGTACTCTAAACAAAAACTAAGTCAAAATTACAAATGGTGGTGAAAGGAATTAGAAGTGAACGAAAAACTAAAGGAATAAGGGAGTTTTTTCGCTCTCCTGTAAATTATGCAAAATAAGAAATGTCTGGTCTCAATTCTTCACCATTGATGTAATCATAAAATCAGCGAAAACTAAATGTAAATATTACTTTACCACTTTTTATGAGTATGTTGTGGATATGCAATAATGTACCTATCTCTAGCCAATCTTTCTAGACCCTTGAATAATTCACGTAAGCTTTTATTTCAAACTTTATCTTCGGTAACATGAACTCTCGACATTTGACCTCAATATGATTAATTTTATTCATGAGTGCTGCTTTGCAGTTTAGTAAATAGTAAGGTAGGTACTTATCATTTCAGGTTGGGGCTTTTCGTCCGACTGCTTCAGGCGTTGAGGTCATCATCAGCTTCCATTCCAATAATATGCCTCAAAACGGATTTTAATGAAAAAAATTTCGAAACTTGATTTTTAAAAATTTGGAGCCATTTTGGTTTATTATTTCCATTAATAAGCCTATGTGATCGTATAGCAAAACATTTGTATAACCACCCCTCAAACTTTGTCATTTTACGTTTCAAGGTGCGTAGAATCCAAATTTGAAATGTCCGTCCGCCGTCCGGGCCATAAAAGGCCTTAGAATTGACTTAAAAAATCTGTTCTTTCGCACATAGACTCCACTTGGGGTCTAGTTGGTCCTAACTTCTCGCCAGCTCGATCGCTCCACTCTCATGGGTGCTATGAGCCAAAAATAGGTGAAAAAGTGTCTTTTGGTTTATTATTTCCAATAATAAGCCTATGTGATCGTGTAGCAAACAATTTTTATAACCCCCCCTCAAACTTTGTCACTTTACGTTTCAAGGTGCGTAGAATCCAAATTTGAAATGTCCGTCCGCCGTTCGGGCCATAAAAGGCCTAAGAATTGACTTAAAAAACCCGTTCTTTCGCACATAGACTCCATTTGGGGTCTAGTTGGTCCTAACGTTTAACCATCCCGATCGCTTTACTCGCATAGATGCTATGGGCCAAAAACGGGCAAAAAAGTGTCTTTTTCGACGCCTGGCACGCTTGGCAGGGGGTCACGGTGGGTGGTGAGGGGAGGGGGGGGGGGGGGGGTGGAGTGAGAGGAGGCGCCGGCGTTCGTTCGAGGCATGAATATGTTTTTTTCAAGGTCATATTTGTGTGTTAATACCAAAGCTTTTCCTACGCATATTTAATAACATATCCTCTCGACTTTTCGTACGTTCTTAGATAATGATATTATTAAGGCAATAACTATTTGAATAGATAGGAGCTCAAATCGAGAAATATAAACATGCGTATATAATTATAGAAGTATAGGTTGTGGCAACTCGAAGTAGGACACGCCGAGGAGTCTGGACGGGCCTTATGACGTACGCTAGCCAACTAAAACTACGATCATACTCAATTGAAAAAATAATAAACCTTTGTGAAATAATTTGCAGCGTTTTTTTTTGTATATTTCAAGTTGTATAGAAATTGGAGATTTATGAGTGAAAAGAAAATGTTAGCTATTAATTTTATGGAAAAAAAGTATTCTAAATGATACTCTTCTATTCAAAAAGAGATTTTGGATTTTAGGCTATTTTTTGCAATTTTATAAATTTTTTAAAACAAAATTTAATGAAGTTCAAGTTTTTAGCATAATTTCGTACATAAATTTTTGAATGTTCTATTTCATAGTTGATAAACTTTATGTGACCAATCTTATGCTAAAAAATATAAATTTAACAATTCTTAGCCATTTTCAGTGATTTTGTCAGCACATTTTTTGAAATTTGACCAATTAGATGATATCAATTTTCAGTATAGGTAACACTTTTATGTGTTGGAACGATGACTTGGTAATAAACTGTTTTGTTTATCAACTATATTAAAAAGCGTAAAATTGTGAGATTCCGCTGCTGTAATGGATTGAACCCATTTGTGAGGTCCGAAGCTCCGAGTTCCGATACTAAATATACTATAAGCGGCGTTTAATAATTATGGACCAGAGATCTACGTAGAAGGGCTGTCTGATACATAAATAATAAACCTTTGTGTAATAATTTGCAGCGTTTTTCTATAAAAATTCGCTAAAACGTTCCCAGCGGTTGATACAAAGATATTTACCTACATATCAACTTCTGGTCAGCAGACCCACAAGGCAGTTTACTTCGTTTTGGTTATACTAAAAAGTTGTTTTTAACACTTATCTGAATCGCCTTGTAAGTATATTTTAAAGTTAGGTGTCGCCTATTTTCTTACGTGTTGCGTAAGAGAGAGAAGGGTTAATTCACGATGTTCTGTCACATAGTGCATCTATATTGGGACGTTTCATTTAATTCACCGAATAAAAACTCCAGTAAATCTTCTTAGCGACGGCACATAGCGACACATAGTTTTTTTACAACAACAATCCGAGTCAAGTGTACCCTACAACCAGTGCATTCGCTCATTGTTTGGGTACGGAGCTGTTATCTTAAAGTTGTTATATTGTTCTACCAAAATCGAATGTACTTGACTATGTATTTGTTATGTTTGTTTGAGTGCAGTCTGATCTCTGGAGCCTCTCCAGGATCCCAATTCGAGGGTGCATGGCGAAAACGAAGCAGAGGGGAGGAAGCTACTGTAAGTAATATTGGCAAGAAGAGAACATTCAATGCAGATGCATGCAAACACATAATGTCCCACTTGTGGGACCTCTGTGTGTAGGTATATGTATTTTTATATGCCTTGTGTCTTGCAAATGCACACGTTTGGTCGGTATGCTGACATCTTGAGTAGAACCAATATAATAATCTGTAGAGTACGTAGGGCAATCAGTTCCTCACAGTACAGAGATGTAGTTACCTACCTACCAAACACTACCAAGAGAATACATTGTGTGATGTAGGCACACGAATAAAATCCAGTGAGACGCTAGTCTCGCATTGCCAAGCTTTCAATAAACCAGTTAATAGTATTGCCAAACTTAAAACCATTGCTACTAGATGTTCCGAGATAAGTAGCAAAGCAGAACTTCGGCCCAACATTGGCCCCCCTCTCGACCTCACCCTGTTGGCTCAAACTTAATTTTCCTTGCACATTCTGGGAGGATCATACCACCCCGAGTCGCCTGATACCAATTATGTAACGGTAGATAGATTCTATGTAAGCTAAACTGAGGCGTCAAAATGCATGTTTTCGGACTTTCTCCATTTTTTCTTTTGTCACCTCACCTGGTTTTTTTACCCGCCCACTTCAACCAGTTCTCCTCTGCCAATTTTGATGAAATTTGAAACAGGCTACGAAGGCTGACGAAGTGCTTTTTGGAGCCGCTACGACCAAGTCCTGATCAGCTGAGTGAATTAAATTCTCTCCCATTCACACTAGGAAGTTGAAATTTGTTAGCAAGACTCTCTGGGACATCAAAATACGAATAAACTCAAGGGCTCTTTCCTGATCAGCTGAGACAAGTAAATTCTCTTCTGGACGCGTTCATGATGTTTCTATGTCGTCGCACTAGTGACACATGTGGTCGATCAATGCAGGTCCGAATTATCTTGGTTGACCTGCTCCCAGGCAATCGTAGTGCATTCAGTGTCGTCTTCTCTGCATGTCATCGTCGTATGCATGCAGTTTACACCACATGTCGATCCTCTGTGATTCATTCTGACGTTTGATGCTTATGCATGCTGGTATATGTTACAGTTTCTACATTACATATGTAATGCACTCGTGGTGCATATTTGGTAGTCTACATGATTCAGTCTGATGCACACCGAATGGTACTAACATTTCAATAAAGAATACATCCATAGTAAACCCCCTCATCATACATACGCAATGCTGTAGGAAACGTCAATAGGAAATAAGGGAGTGTTTGGCAGTCCAGTATAGGTTTGGTTCTCAGGTATGTGTGTGCACCTAGCATACTCTGATAGCCCCTGGTTCTAAGTGCTGTCCCCATCAGAAGCTCAGCTGGACTGTATTCTGAATGTCCAGGTGTAGTGCAATCTAATAGTGCCAGAATGGGGTCCTCATTTTCAAGAAACATCCAATCCAAAGTCTTAACTTCTCTCTCAGCCCCTCCATTTGCTTCACTTTCACAAAAGAAAAATCGTTTTACTTTCTAGGAGGTTGCAAAGTTCTCTCTGAGTGTAGGGTGAAATATTTTTCCCGGGCATGTTTAAGAGGAAATGAATGCCTAGATCTGCTTACAAAAATCCCTACATAGCGAATTAACAGGCTATGAAATAGAGTCGGGAGATAGGTACTGATGAATCTTGATACATGATTTGAGGAGCTATATTGCAAAACTGATTAGGTAAGTCCACTATGGCACTTTTTGAGAAAAAGATCAAAAACGTTTTAAGACAGGTTTAGGTCAAAGTGCTACATTTCGTGGTTCTAGTCTCAAGATTATGTATCACTAAATAGCAAAAAAAAAAAAAAAAAAAAAAAAAAAAAATGGACGTAAAATTTGATTAAAACGTTTGGACTTAGCTACTTTTGCTACAAAAGTCAGGACCTAGCGAGTTTTGTAACTGAACTGGGTGGACCTAACCAGTTTAGAAACTAATTACAGACGTGGCTCACGCAAAATAAGTGTTGTTTGTGGGGTTACTTACTCAATCAAATAAGCTCTACTCGTGTATACATTTTTTATTGAACTAATTAATTTGAAAAGTGAAACGATTCAATATTTGCACTGTACACCGTTTTAAAATTTTGTTGTATTACTTGCTGTACTTGAAAATTGAAAGTAATTTAAATTTTATAAATATTCACAAAAATGTAGGTAGAAACAAAACTAGGTGACCTTAGGTTAGAATAATAATATATTGAATAGCAAAGATTTTAATTCTTGAGCTCACTCAGCTAATCTAGGGGGCCTCAGACTTTATAATTCATTTCTAAGTGTTCAAAGAGGCCTCCATTTCAACTTTTATCTTCATAGGTTGAATATCGAAGAAAATAGCTCTGGAGCTCACCCAACTGATCTACGAAGCTTCTTCAGACTTAACGATTCGTTTCTAAATGTTCCAAGAGGCCTTGATTGCAAATTTCAGCTTCAAAGGTAGAATAGGTAGCAAAGAAATTAGCTTCAGATCGTACTCAGCTGACCTGGCGCCTGGGGGGGGGGGGGGGGGGGGGGGGGGGCTAGACCTTATGATACGTATCTAGATGTCCCAAGGGCATTCCGAATATCAGCTTCATAGGTTGAATAGCTCATACTTTATAACAAATGTACCTAATAAATATTTGGGATAATCGCTGCGATCACCCGAACCAATAGGGATGGTGGTCCACCAACCCAGTGGATGGTCAAAAGAATGGTAAATGTTAATGGGTTAAGATTTAGCTGAATTCCATGTATGAGTAATATGTATTTTGTCTATAAAATCTTCTTACAACTATCAGCGATTCATTGCAGGAGCTGCCGTATCATTCACCGAAATGGAAAAGAGCAGCAATAAAGCCAGATAAAGTGACTCCGGTAGACACGACTTTCCGACCAGATGACTTCTTTGGCTACCGACCAGACTCCATTGTGGCCATTGAGAACTCCGGAGCTAACGTGGATCAGGACAAGAGACATGCTTATGGAGTTCGTCTGCAATCGGAATTGGTTCTGACACTTTGCTCAGCCGTCACTTACGTCGAGCAAGGTACCATTACCTTAATTTTGTTTCAGTACTACCTACCCAGTAATAATCCATTGTAAGACAGTAATATTAAAAGTCTGCCTAGTTGGGCTGGCAATATGTAACATGGAATTATAAGGTTAGTTGAAGAACAATAAGTCAAATTAATTTGTCCATAACAACAATTTGTTGTAGGTGTGCGCATGTGCAATTTTAGCCAGTTGACTTTTGGACACTTGTCCTTGACTGAGGCAAGATTTAAAAAGTCATTGACAATGAGCAAAATATTCCTATGCCTGCTTGAAGGTTACTAAACTCTGGAAAACCTAATTTAAAGTAGGGACTAATAACTCATAGTAACTACCTGGTTAAATTCCAACTGGTATAGTGTTGGCTCAACTTTCTTATTGTGGTTTCATGGTTGTGGTGAAAACCACCCCCTCTTTTCAACAGCCCTTTTCAGGGCTACCAAAAAGAGGTAGACATGGCACACAAATGCTTATAAGACGTCGAGTTATAACTCCGTCAAACAAAATATTTCACCAGAGAGAAAATACGAAATTCTCTCTCAAAAGTGAAATATTATCAAATAACATACAAGGCGACCTCCCTAAACACTTACTGGGCGAGAGAGACGCGACAAGTATCTCGAAACAAGTCGCCTTGAATGAGAAAACTCAAACATACAATCAAATGTCCTCTAAAACTAACAAGGACAGTTCTAGCAAGCCTACTCGCCAATCAGAAACTTTGATTGCACGAGAGACAATAGGCGAACCAACCAGGAGGCGGCAAGCAACCACCTCTGGTCCAGCAGCCACCCCGGGGACCCCGTCTCAGCAACGGACGCAGGGAAGACACCCCCGGGGATCCCGTCTAAACAACGGACGCAGGGAAGCCACCCGAGGACCCCGTCTAAACAACGGACGCAGGAAAGCCACCCGAGGACCCCGTCTAAACAACGGACGCAGGAAAGCCACCTCGGGGACCCTGTCACCGCAACGGACGCACGGAAGCCACCTCCGGGGACCCCGTCGCAGCGACGGACGCGGGGAAGCCACCCCCGAAGGACCAACTCAGCTATCATACTCGCAGATTCTGAGAAAACAATATGCGAGCCAATAAGAAAACACATGGTGAACTAATGAAATTAAGCGGACCAATCAGGGGGCGGCAGGAGGCGGCCACCTCCCTATAATTACCCCGCTCGGAGCCCTCCGAAATTCATTCCACTCACCGCTCTCGACGACTACACTCTACAGTACGAAGATTCTACACGCTCTACGCTGACGACCCTTCTGCTCACGAGTTCCTCTCAGAACGGCTTTCTACTGCTCACAAGGCATATCTTCTCTCCTCACAGATCTCGCATTGGCATCTACGAGTCCAGTGATTATTTATCCTGCTCATTGCCCAACGTAGTTCTTCTGTCAGGACGCCACCCGGTACATCTATTGATATTCTCATTAGATCGTACGCCCGCTGGGACGTTCCGAGACGTGTCGCCCGGGTTTCGTAGCACTAAGCTCGTCACCGACCGCTGGGGCACGCCGATAAATTACTCAGCTCCTCCGCTCTAATTTATCGTCCAAGGAAGCCTTTTTCAAGGCTACAAGGTAGGACCCTGACATCCGAGCAAAGGAAAGAAGCTCTGTCAAGCGAGTCCACCTTCCAAATCCTGCATCCTATACGGAGAGGTATTGAAAACGAGTTAACCAACTCGGGTACATCGATGGAGCGCCGCCCGTCCTACTTCCTCATGCAAGAGGAAGCAGAACACGGCGCGGCCGGGAGCCCTAGCCCACGCAGCGCTCCCTACCCGCTACTCGACTCGTCCGCTGTTCCTAGCGACGGACAAAGGCTCGATTCTCGCGAAGAGATCGCCTTACTACCTAACGTATTCATGAAGGAAACGTTAGGTCAAGCCTCACACACACAAAATTTCGAGGATACCTTTCAGACCCGCTCTGAAGTCAATCATCATGATTCGACAAAGATATCTGAATATCCACAATATTCTACGCAAGGCTACCCGGCCGATCCGGGTGTCAAACGCACTCCCAACGTGCTTAAAACAAAGGATACTTTTCAGTACCTCAACCAAGCCCAGTATATTCCCCCTACAGATATAAATCTTAGGCCGGAATATTACACAACGGCTCAGCACCAAACAGATCGAACCCAGCACCCACTAAGCGAGCCCAGTGCTCCACGCGGCTGCTACACGAACTATCCTCAAGTTCCTCCCGCCAAGCAAGCTGACCTTGGCGATTTCGCTCACATTCCTTACAGAAATACCACAGGGACTAACCCGCATAACCAGAATATAAATGTCCCACTTGGTCTACCTACACCAAGTCAAACATATATAAATCCACTACAAATGGTGACCCCGCCTTTGAACAGGCTTAACACGGAGCATTTCGTTCCCTCTTATGAAGCTAGTGGATTTCAGGGAACCACTGCGGGCGTGCGACCCCCGCCGGGCTTATACGCCCCACATCTCACACAACAACCCTCTACACAAAGTGGCTTTCGAGCACTTTTGGAGGAAATGGGAGATTACCAAAAACCTATCTTCCAAAAGAAGAATATCGATCGTGCACTCGCCGAGTTCGATCAATACTGCGTGCGAAAAAACCTGAGAACGCAGAACGAATGTTTCTCAGCTATCTACAAGTGGGTACCGGAGGAAATGCGGGAAGCTATTGACTCAGCTTACCTCACGGCACCCCACGCACCTTACGAAGAGGCCAAACAGCGCCTACAATGAGAATACGGGTTGTCCTTACAGGACAGGCTCCTCGCGCTCGAGGACCCCGCATCTCTCGCCAAAAAACCCAGCACCAAGTACCATGAAATGTACTCTAAGGCTGTTGGGTACTTCTCAGAGGCTCTGATCACTCAAAAGTGGATCGAAACTCTGCCTATCGAAGCCCGAGGCATGGTCGCAGCACAGCTTACCACGAATGCCCGGCTCGACATAGCTGATACGCTACACGCGTACAAAACAGCGAACCCCTCTCTCAACATACGAGGAGTAGAATCTACTTCGAAACCTACGAAGACTGGTTTCAAAAAGGCCCTCTCACAAAAAGCTGAGTCCAAACCTCAGCAAGTAGAGAGTAAGCCTCACAAACCAACGGCCTACGTCTGCCGGAACCACGCCCGTTTCGGTAGCGAAACTCGCAAGTGTGCAGACCCAGAATACTGCACTTGGAAGGCAAATACCGCCTCCAAACCTATCAAAAAGGCAGCGCCTATCAGCCAGCCTAAAACCTTGGTTTCAAGCGAAAATACTCATAGATCGATACAAGAAAGTACCGTTCCAACCTCAGACGCAGAGAGTTCGGAAAACGAATAACTGCCAGTGTATCTGAGCCTATACACCGGCAGACTAAAGAGTATAAAAGGCTTTTTTTCAAGTGCAAACTAAATGGCACTGAATTTCTCATTGACACGGGAGCAGAAGTGAACATTCTGCCCCACAATGTCACCAAAAAATTGGGCTTAAAAATTCGTAAGTCCAACATCAAGCTCACAGCAGCTAACGGCGCCCCTATAGACACACTAGGGGGTACTGACACGACAATTAACATCGGCCTCGGAGACATGACCACCGATTTCATGATCACTAAAGTTGATCTAGCGATCCTCGGTATACCATTCCTCGAGTCTTGGGATATCGGAATACGGGTCAAACACAAATATATCTACAAAGATAAAGTAAAGAGCTATGCCGATCAAAAAATCGCTGCAGTCATGAACAAAAAATTTACTGACGAACAAATAGCAGCTGCTATTCCTCATCGTGACAACAGCCCTCAACCAGAGGACACACAGCTCACAGAGGACGAAAACATACGCTCTATCATTGAAAAATACAATGATAAAATGAACAAACTTCAAGGAAAGTGGAAAAACAACGGGGTTTACCACCGTATAACCACGGAAGGAACACCAGTACACTTCCGTGCAAGACCCATGGCAGGCGAAAAACGGGCTCAGGTTAAAAGTACTTTCGACAAAATGCTCACAGAGGGGATCATCGCCCCCTCCGACTCCGAATGGGCTTCTCCGCTACATTGCGTGCCCAAAAAGGATGGAACATGGAGAATCACGGGCGATTACCGATTCCTCAATGCAAAAACTAAGAAAGACGCCTACCCGCCGCCTCACATTCGCTCTTTCCAAGCGAATTTACATAATACACAAATCTATTCGACAATAGATTTAAAATCGGCATATTACCATATCCCGATGCACCCAGATGACGCTCATAAAACAGCAATTATTACCCCTTTCGGTCTCTATGAGTTTAAAAAAATGAGCATGGGTTTGGCCGGAGCGGCTCAAACATGGCAAAGGTACATGGACAGCATCATGCGAAAATTCGATTTCGCATTTGTCTACCTAGACGACATATTGGTGGCTTCTAAAAATTACAAAGAACACATGAACCACCTCAAACAAATTTTCGACAAACTAGGAGAACACGGACTTCGAGTAGGTTTTGATAAATGCATTTTTTCAAAACCTACCGTCGATTTCCTAGGTTTCACTATCTCAAAAGAAGGGATAATTCCTAAACGAGATAAAATAGAAGCCATAGAGCAATTCCCTCGGCCAATAGACGTACGAAGCCTACGCAGATTCCTAGGTATGTGTGGTTTCTACCGAGCTTGCTCAAGTAAATTCGCTCACACAGCGCAACCTCTGTATGACTCCATTCAGTCAAACAAAAAAAATGACAAAACCCCTATGGAATGGACATCAGAGAGAGAAAAAGCTTTCAACAGCTTAAAACACGCAATGATAAAAGCTACATTGCACAATATTGCTCATCCCCACCCTACAGCAGAGTGGAGAATAGTTTGCGATGCATCCGATACACACATCGGAGCGGCACTGGAGCAGGAAATTACAGACAAACACGGCTCGAAATCTTACCAACCATTGGGATTTTTCAGTAAAGAAATTCCGGAACAATGGAAGAATAAAGCCTCGTTCGACAAAGAGATGTTCGCCGCTTACCAAGCTTGCATTCATTGGCACAACGACTTGGACGGCCGCTCTTTTCATATTTGCTCAGATCACAAGCCTCTGCTAGGCACAATGCTTAAGAAAAACGCACATTTTTCTAAAATGCGATTGAGATGGCTAACATACATCTCCCAAATGACAAGTGACATACGACATATACCTGGAGAAGACAACGTCGTAGCCGACGCACTCTCCAGACCTTTCGATCCAGTTGAAATTCAAACAAAGTCAATTTCAACCCAAACTGACGAGGGTCCGTCCATAGCCGAAATTTCACAAATTACGGCCGCAATAGAGTGCAATCTTCTACTGCACATCTCAAATGCACAGATT
Organism: Adelphocoris suturalis; assembly: GCA_030762985.1. Lineage (NCBI taxonomy): Eukaryota > Metazoa > Arthropoda > Insecta > Hemiptera > Miridae > Adelphocoris > Adelphocoris suturalis. The sequence continues at coordinate 30,398,428 of CM061042.1, forward strand.
CATTCTCCTCCTAACGGAGAGGACAAACTAAAACTCACACGAGTTGAATTCCCTCAAGGAGAGATTTGGTGTAACCTAGACTTAGGACACCCAAGACCTTATATTCCAAACGAAATAAGGCACGAAATAATCAGCCAAATTCACAATTTGGGACACCCAGGCATACACTCTACAGTGTATAAAGTAAAACAGAGATATTTTTGGCACGGCCTTCGTGCGGATGTCTCCAACTGGGTCCGAGCATGCGAGACTTGCCAACGAGCAAAAATCACTCGCTCCGTGAAACTCCCTTACTCCGAATTTGAAACGGCTACCAAATTCTCCCATGTACACGTTGACATTACCAGACCCTTACCTTTAGCTAAAGGAGGGAAACGTTACATCCTAATGATGGTCGATAGAGCAACGGGTTGGCTAGAGGCAGTCCCTCTTAACAACATCGAAACGTCCACGATCACAAACGCCTTTATCAATATTTGGGTAGCCTCAAAAGGCGTACCTAAATACATCACAAGTGACCAGGGCACACAATTCGAATCAGACCTATTTCATTCCATTATGGAACGTCTCGGAGTAAAACATACTCACACGTTACCATACAAACCGTCAACAAACGGAATGGTGGAACGCAGAAATAGATCCTTGAAGGAGGCTCTCAAAGCACAGGACGAACATTGGCTCGACGCCCTTCCAAAAGTACTACTCGCCATGCGTACGGCAGTAGACCCAGCAACGGAAACTACACCCTTCCAAAAAGTTTACGGAATTGACGTGCCGCTCCCAGGCGACATATTCGTAACTTCTACGAACCTTTCCGAACCTCTCTTTTTCCGACCTACGCATATCAGACATAATAATACGAAATATGCCGGAGAAGTGGGTGACTGCACTCAAAGCAGACCACGCCCACTTTTCTCGGATAGGAGCAGTGGGAGATATAAATAAGGAACACCCCGGGCCCGGAGCTCATACCAACCTTGACCATGGCAGCTTCAACTCAGCAAGAAGACATGCTCACCGAAGAAGTGGAGAATTTCCTCCTGGCAGAGGAAATTCCTACACCCATTGGCCCGCTACCGCCTTCACCGGAGAAGAAGGGACCGGCGGACGCCAGCGCTCCAAGGGAGGTGGTGTGGAGGACACCGGCCGCGTTCACAACGCCGGCTACACCCGCTCCGCAGCTGCCCAGAGCTCCACCCGCTCACCAGCTGCCCACGGTTCCACGCAAGTGGATCAGCTCGGGCGACGTTCCCGTGCCTCGTTGGGACGAGATGAGCGCAGCGGGGTGGACGTCACCGGAACGAGCACCTCCGCAACAGCCCAGCCGCGGCCGCGGGCCAAACCCTCGCGGGTTTGGTACCCGTCGGCAAAGCTCGGGCCGGCCACGGACGCCCCGCGGCGCTCGCCGAAACCGGCGAGGCCGGGGCGCACACCAGGCGCGGGACGCGAGGCCTGCACCTCCGCCTCCGCCCCAACTGGTGAGAGTTTCATACGGAGAATTCCGTATGGACCTCCCAGTTCTCCCCAACCGGCGTCGTCGTTAATAACACGACGTCTTGGGGGGGCGCCTGTGGTGAAAACCACCCCCTCTTTTCAACAGCCCTTTTCAGGGCTACCAAAAAGAGGTAGACATGGCACACAAATGCTTATAAGACGTCGAGTTATAACTCCGTCAAACAAAATATTTCACCAGAGAGAAAATACGAAATTCTCTCTCAAAAGTGAAATATTATCAAATAACATACAAGGCGACCTCCCTAAACACTTACTGGGCGAGAGAGACGCGACAAGTATCTCGAAACAAGTCGCCTTGAATGAGAAAACTCAAACAGACAATCAAATGTCCTCTAAAACTAACAAGGACAGTTCTAGCAAGCCTACTCGCCAATCAGAAACTTTGATTGCACGAGAGACAATAGGCGAACCAACCAGGAGGCGGCAAGCAACCACCTCTGGTCCAGCAGCCACCCCGGGGACCCCGTCTCAGCAACGGACGCAGGGAAGACACCCCCGGGGATCCCGTCTAAACAACGGACGCAGGGAAGCTACCCGAGGACCCCGTCTAAACGCGGGGACCCTGTCACCGCAACGGACGCACGGAAGCCACCTCCGGGGACCCCGTCGCAGCGACGGACGCGGGGAAGCCACCCCCGAAGGACCAACTCAGCTATCATACTCGCAGATTCTGAGAAAACAATGTGCGAGCCAATAAGAAAACACATGGTGAACTAATGAAATTAAGCGGACCAATCAGGGGGCGGCAGGAGGCGGCCACCTCCCTATAATTACCCCGCTCGGAGCCCTCCGAAATTCATTCCACTCACCGCTCTCGACGGCTACACTCTACAGTACGAAGATTCTACACGCTCTACGCTGACGACCCTTCTGCTCACGAGTTCCTCTCAGAACGGCTTTCTACTGCTCACAAGGCATATCTTCTCTCCTCACAGATCTCGCATTGGCATCTACGAGTCCAGTGATTATTTATCCTGCTCATTGCCCAACGTAGTTCTTCTGTCAGGACGCCACCCGGTACATCTATTGATATTCTCATTAGATCGTACACCCGCTGGGACATTCCGAGACGTGTCGCCCGGGTTTCGTAGCACTAAGCTCGTCACCGACCGCTGGGGCACGCCGATAAATTACTCAGCTCCTCTGCTCTAATTTATCGTCCAAGGAAGCCTTTTTCAAGGCTACAAGGTAGGACCCTGACATCCGAGCAAAGGAAAGAAGCTCTGTCAAGCGAGTCCACCTTCCAAATCCTGCATCCTATACGGAGAGGTATTGAAAACGAGTTAACCAACTCGGGTACATCGATGGAGCGCCGCCCGTCCTACTTCCTCATGCAAGAGGAAGCAGAACACGGCGCGGCCGGGAGCCCTAGCCCACGCAGCGCTCCCTACCCGCTACTCGACTCGTCCGCTGTTCCTAGCGACGGACAAAGGCTCGATTTTCGCGAAGAGATCGCCTTACTACCTAACGTATTCATGAAGGAAACGTTAGGTCAAGCCTCACACACACAAAAGTTCGAGGATACCTTTCAGACCCGCTCTGAAGTCAATCATCATGATTCGACAAAGATATCTGAATATCCACGATATTCTACGCAAGGCTACCCGGCCGATCCGGGTGTCAAACGCACTCCCAACGTGCTTAAAACAAAGGATACTTTTCAGTACCTCAACCAAGCCCAGTATATTCCCCCTACAGATATAAATCTTAGGCCGGAATATTACACAACGGCTCAGCACCAAACAGATCGAACCCAGCACCCACTAAGCGAGCCCAGTGCTCCACGCGGCTGCTACACGAACTATCCTCAAGTTCCTCCCGCCAAGCAAGCTGACCTTGGCGATTTCGCTCACATTCCTTACAGAAATACCACAGGGACTAACCCGCATAACCAGAATATAAATGTCCCACTTGGTCTACCTACACCAAGTCAAACATATATAAATCCACTACAATGGTCTAGTAATTTTGATGTTGAATAATCGAAACTTAGGTTTCGACAGGTTCCAATGCACATGAATTTTAGCGTCGATTCGATTTATATGGATTGAAGCCTTCGAAAGTCAAGATTCAACGTTGCATCACCAACAAGTAGCAACGATCCTACTGCTACTTTGCAAAACATGCATTTTGAAAAGACAGGTAACCTGCACTGATTTGGCTTCCACCAATTACCACAAGGGGTGTCACTTATGATTTGATTTTTGAAATAGACGATGCATATTCCTTATGATTGGGTACCAATTCATTCATTCCATTCTTGGCAAACTAGGAGAGCTACTCTTCACCTACCTACCTTATAAATTAAGCAGTAACATGAGGTAAAACTTCTACCATTTGTCCTCACGTTCAAGACAATCGTTGATGTAGATAACTCCTGGCTCTTTGTCTGGAGAACTCTAGGGATTCTCCGCATATTTGTAGGATATGCTAGAGGTTAGCATCCGTACTAACTTTCTTTAGATGCTGCTCTACACGTTGACAGTAAAAAGTCGTACAGATTCTATTTTCGTTTTCAGTTTATCTGCTGGCCACTGTCTGGGAGCACCCGGACGATCGGGTTCCCGTTGTTAAGTACAAACCTGAAGACCTCACCGTTCGTGTCATGACCGTTAAATACTGGCAGAAAACGAAAGTGCACGAGATTTTGGTGCACCCTTTGTAATTATACGTTTTATTTATCCTTAATTTAGAATGACAACCCAACATGGGTTTCTAAAGTTTTGTCTTGATCCCATTTCAGCCGATAAGTCGTTCCTAGGAACTCAGTTCAACTTGGTGGGTGAAACGGAAATTAATTCAAACTGAGATCAATTCATGGCTTACATTGAACTCAGTTCCTGATGAATCGAGATGACTTTTTTTTTTGGTGACATTGGCTTTAAGCAACCAAACTAAGTAGGTACCTACATCATACCTAATCTTAGCCTAGGAAGATGCAAGTTTTGTAGATTCGCTATAACAAGTAGGTAGGTGCTTGTGGTAGCACCTGCTGACTAAAATGGTAATCAGGTGGCCTCCTAGGAAAAATTCGGTTTCTTCATTTTTTTCATTCAATTGTGGTAGAAAAATGCTGGAACATTTTTTTTTCTTCTTCATATCATTGAAGGTGCGACAACCACTACGACGTCGACTTTGCCGTATTGAAGACTGACCCAATTTACTATAGCAAAAACGTCTGGATCCACACGGCCGAGAACATCCTGTTTCACACTAATACGGAAAAGGTCATCGCTGCTCAGGCAGTTCTGGGAAAATGCTCCGTCCCAGTGTATTCACTAACGAAGACAGAGGGGAAATCTGATAACGACACATCGGTGACAGTCGATTTCGTCAGAGTACATTTCCAGGTAACTACTCATGAAAGTTTTAAAGGTGGTGGTAGGTTATAGACAAAGCTAGGTATATGTAACGTACCTATCTGTACTATACCTACCGATGTTGGAAAGTACATACCTACGTTTCTAGGGCTTCACTTTGTTCTGTTTATGGCTTTGAAGCTGACTCAGCTGATCAATGACCTTTCAGTCAACTTCAGCCTCATTCTCAAATTACAGCTTCCTGCGTCGAAAGGGAGACAAAATGGCTAGACCTCCATCAGCTGATCAATGACCGCTCATTCGTCAGCGGCCCCTGATACATCTTTATGCTCGCCATGTTATAGATTACATCCACGTAACGTTTTTAAGAAGACATACCTACATACATAAGCGGACAAAGTAAACACAATAGCTAATTTTTCCTTTTTTTAAAGAAAATGCGCTAAAAATGTGTCTCGAAAGTAGAAGTGGAAATAATTTCTTTGCTATTCAATCTATGAAGCTGAAATTTGTAATGGAGGCCCCATGGGACGTTTAGAAACGAATCATGAAGTCTAGAGCCCCCAGGTCAGCTAAATGAGATCCAGAGAATCAGAACCAGCCTTGAGAGGAAAAAGTGTGTTCCGCGTTCCTCCACTGTTTAGCTGAGGCTCAAGGTAACAGAAAACGGGGGTACGGTGGTCAAACCCCGGTGTGGCACGGAGCGCCGAGTTTTTACTTGTTTGTGTGTTTCTTTGTAATTACAATTTATTTTTTATTAACATAATTCTCATTTTTGACCAGCATTGATTGATTTGACCGTAATGCGAAAAGGGGTGGTATGGTATCAACTAGGGGAAAGTCATGCCAACCCTCATGTTCCTTAAGGCATTCACCCGTCAGTGCACCTAGCGGCAGACCTTGTTTGTTTGGAGATCCATTCTAGTGATCAACAAGTATCTGTCGCAAACAGTGGAAGTGCGAACAAACTTATAGTGGACGATCCAAACATTTATAAACTCTACTTAGAGCTCGATTCTGCTCCTGTAAGCGCATGCATGTTGCTGCTCGAATACACTGCTGGTTTACGTCTGGGGTAAAACATACTTATATTCAATCAAACTGCCCCTCCCATACATTCAGTTCAAAACACCTCATTCTGCCTGTCAAAGTTTGTGTTCCTTGTTTTCTGTTCGTAGAATTGGATCGGATGTCTGGAACTCGTTTGCCCGTATTGGGAACCTGACGAAGGTCAGTCGGTACATCATGACCCTCACAGATGTGATAATACCCGCAATGGTACCAGGTAATGTTAAGTATACTAAGACGTTAAGAGTTTTCTTCAATGTCTACATAAGTAAATGGAAGTATTGTGATTAATTTTGAGAGGGGAGTTTTAAAGTAGTAGGTACTTCGAATTCAAAATTTTCCACATTTCCTTAGTTTTTCAACCATTGATCCTCAATCCAATCCTTTCCCTTCTCACCCAGCCTTTGCAGTGTAAGCCAAAGGAAACAGGGAAAGCCTTGTCCACACCGACCTTTGAGGGTCCTTCCCCTCAGAGGCCACCACCTCTCAGAGAAATCGGATGATGTTGCGGACCAATAGGAACAGGGCTGAAGTTAGAAGGGGGAGGTCTGGTCAGTTCTAGGTGAGTCGAGAGGAAGCAGTAGTTGTACATGGTCACCGACCCAAGTCTTTCTGCTACACAAGAGTCATATAGTAAAGCGTCGGTTCAAGTTTGGATGAGGCTTTAGTCATTTTGGCGATGTCAGTGTGTTCGATGTTAAGAGGAAGTTAGAAGTCCAAGAAATTGAGCCAAGAGAATCAGACGAAAAGATACTCATGCTAGTTACTATTAGGCACAAGAGGATGATATGGGAAACAGGGCTGGCTACTCGACGCCTTAACGATCATTGCTAGGTGGCAATGTTTTCTCTCTGATGGGCGTAGGGGCCCACAATGTCCATTTAGACGTGTTGAAATTGTAGGACATCCTCAAAAGACTCAGGAGGGGATGGATACGCCTTGAATGCTTGAACAATGCACATCTTTGACAGTTCACCACGTGATTTCGAAATTGGTGTTAATTTTCGGCCAGTTTATTTTTGATTGATGATGTCTCTAGATGCCCTGATTCTGCTGTGATATAAGGAGTGATAATGATTAAAATGGGGAAATTATGGGGATGTATGGCCGGGGTGGTTCAGTCGACGAGTCACGCCTGATAAGTTTGTCAGAGTCAGGGAGCCTAAGTTGTTTTATTTTGTTGGCCTCAATATGATTCATCAGGCTATCATCCGAATGTTGGGACTGAGCAGAGCAAAGTTACTCTGCCAAAGGGAAATGTTTCATTTCTGATATGTCCGATGACAGATACAAAAGGGCATCAGCAATAAAGTTAGAACTTCCAAGAGTAAAAAGAATGTCAGAGGTGAGTTGAAGGATGAGTTCCATTTACCAGAGTCACCTCATTTTCTAGTCACCATAGTGAGCGGTTTGTGATCTAAAGTTATTTGGAAAGCTCGTCCCTCTAGATGATCTCAAAAGTGTTTTATGCTTTCAAACACTGCCAGTAACTCCTTTTCAAACGTCGAAAATGACTGTTACTGACGAAAATGTCTGTAAGGCATTTGTCAATGAACATGGAAAGAAATCCTGTGGCTGGGGTTTACCCCACCAGCTGTTGTAGGATACGGTACCTATGCAAATATCCAATGTATCCACAGTGATAGGTAAGGAGGCCGATGGAAAAGGATGAGCTAGAAGTGCAGATTCCTGGAGATCACACTTGCATAATTTCCAAAAATTGCATCACCAGTCACAGATAACGTTTCAGTTAATAAAACTTTGTTTAATATCTACATGGATGATTGTTTTATAGATTCTGCATGGCTTGGAAGATTATGGAAAAAGGTCTTTGCGAACTGTCGCCAGGAACACCTGTGTTTTGTGATGTTGGGAACATCCAAGGGCTCATGGGATTTCTTACTACGACCTCCCTCGAATGCTGGCACTACTTTCAGAAGAATGGCGTAATGCAGGGGTACTTACTTGAAATATTGAAATCATTGAATCCCAAACGACTGGGTTATACATTTTAAATCACCATGTCATAAAAACTTAGTTATCTTACTATTTACTGACGATTAGTTTATTCATTTGGTGCAATCCTACCCCTTACAATTTATTATATAATGGTAGCACAAAGACATGATTAACATGAAACGTAATTGCAAGGTTCAGTCCAATGAATGTCGTACATTCCAAACAAATTAGAAAAATTGATAACAATAACAATAGTTAAGAAATAACGATCGAGCAGTGAAAGAGGAGCGGCTAAAGAAGGAGGGAGAGAGGGGTGAGAGAATGTGTCCCTATAAAATGACCACTAGTTAAGGTAAGAACTCAGGACGCGAGTGGTGATACCACGGAACATTCCTGCCAAGATGCCCAACTCGAGTAACTCGATGGCACTTTTCCCACGCCAAACCCTGCACCATGACACGGTTGTGGCCATGACCTTGATGGATGTTGTTTGTCCCCACTCATTTTAGCTCGGATATCGCTTGCCAAAGGCAATTTCTGTCAAACTTGTCCATCTTGGGCCACCATGTCTACTCCATGACATTTAGGATTTACCACAATTATTGTGCATCTATTGATAATGCTAACCTGTTGCGTGCCCACAGACTCAGCGACGTTATATCGTGGATACAAGAAACTATACTAGTTTCGCAAGACAAGGGCTACGATCTATACATACCTGAATGGTTGAAAAATTTCAGAAGCACGTATATTTATGAAGCTATTCCACAGGTAAATGTTTAAATAAATTAGAAGAATAAACAGCTACCTATAGTAACTGGAAGTACTAGTTTCAATTTTGAAAACAGAACAGATTTTTTCGCCATACCAAAATTTCAACTCTCATTTTTACGTTTTTATACCAGTTCATTTACGTCTGTCTCTCTGTGTACCTACGTAAATTCAACGGTAATAATGAGAGAATTATTTCAACTGGGATATCATGTGGCTGACGTTGACTTTACTCTAAAATGAAGCCCAGTTTCAATGACTTTATGGAGTTTACTGAGTCCGAAAACCTCACGTCTTGCATCTTCCTATTTTTCATCCCTCTAAACGGTAATATGGAGATGGTTAATTCTAGAGATGTAGCGAGTAGGTATCTACGTGATTAACGAGTTAAACAACAAAATAATCTCAAATTCGTTCCCTGGGAGTTGCTTACAAACCTGCACACCTAGACGCATACAGTAAACATTTTTTGAAACTCTGCTATAGAGGGTGCTGCCCGTTTCACCATCCCTGACTGCTCGATGACTGAAGTAACGTAGGTAATTATAATATAACTAGCCTTTGTTTTATCGCTCGCTCGAAGTGGCTGTATAGATGCGATGGGATTTTACAGCTGAGTGGGACGTGTAGAATGATTGGAAACGGTAGATCACTAAGGGTGGATAAACGGGTGATTTGAAATGTGTAGGGGATGTTGCTCGCTTCGTTTTCTGTGGGGTGTATAGAAGTGAAGGGGTATTGTCACCATACCATAGAGCCGAGATGGTTTAGGTAGGGGTGGAAAATTTGAAAATTATTTACAATCTCTTTCAATTGACAATCCCAAGGGAATGACCAAAAATAGAAATAAATGAAATAAAATAAAATAAATAAAGGGTGTAGTTCCGTATGTGTCCCCACTTTTGAGTCGGTATAGATCTGTTATTCTCCCACGAAAAAGAGATATGAAATAGTGTTTCAGAAACCTCTGAATCTCCTCTTTTACTTATTGGAATAATAAATTCCCCTTTCCCACGGCGAACATGAGAAATATGCGGTAAAAAAAAAGTGGGGACACATACGGAACTATTACCCCAGTGAAAAAGTTCCGTATGTGACCCCACAAAGAAGAAGAAGAAATTCACCGAAAAATTATGCTTTATTATTTATATATATTTACAATGATTATTAATGATTTTACAAGTTCGGATTATATGTGTATTTAATGATTTCCAGCAATTCGTCGAACGCATCACGATTACGCAGAGCGAGGTTCCTCCTCCATAAAAATTCACATAGGTGGGAATATAAAGCGGTACGATTCCCTCCGCTGTGAAAGCCGCGCTTCACCGATCGCCACGTGGACTCAATCGTTTGAGTGTGCGCCATGGTTTGTGGATTGACAAAGTTAACCGAATGGTATAAATTCACGAGGTTAAACATTATCGATCGAGCAGTAGAAGCGAACTGATTGTCGAGACCGAACGGGGTCTCGTCGGTTGTCGTAAGATGCATGTTTATTCAAGCGTCTCTCGCTATACTGACTGTTTCTTTCGGGTGAAACCCCCTTTCTTTCTACACATTATAAACATCAACTGTGTATGATCAACGTTCAGGAGCGGTAGGGTCCACTATTCCACTGTATCGCTCAAAAATAGCGTGGGGACACATACGGAACTTTTACACTGGGGTAATAGTTCCGTATGTGTCCCCACTTTTTTTACCGCATATTTCTCATGTATTCTCTATGTATCTCTCATTTATTATACCAACAAGTAAAAGAGGAGATTCAGAGGTTTCTGAAACACTATTTTATACCTCTTTTTCGTGGGAGAATAACAGAATTATACCGATTCAAAAGTGGGGACACATACGGAACTACACCCTAAATAAATTGTATAAAAAGGGCAAAACGAAAATGATAAATTGCTGAGAAATAATTTGCTGCGTTTTCTATGTGGGACCACAAAAAGTTTATTAGGTTTAATAAAGACAGACCATTTATCTGCGTAGAAGGACTATCCAATAAACATTAAATATGGAAACACGAAAAGTTTAATTTTAAGAACATTTCAGTACTAACAGAACTGTCGGATATTAAATTTTTGTATGTATTTGTTTTCCCCGTCAATTTTTCTGTTAGAAGGGTCTTTTAAACGGGAGGATCTTCCGCGATCAAGAGGTTCGAAGGAATACAAAATTCAGAGTAAATACCAGGAATATTAAGAGCGGTAGCTCGAAAACGAACGTTTTCGTCTACATTTTCGTTTACACAATCGGAAAGCACGATTTCATGCCTCGAAACTCGAATGGGACCAAATCGGAACTCCATCGAACATTTTAAGATCAACCCTAGCAAAAACTGTCAACATTTATTGGGTCTAAAGCAGAAAAAAACATAGCGGGGAGTACTTTTTTTCTTCTTTATTTTACGCATATTCTTGCTGATTTTTCTGGGAATACAATATCTTTCGGCAATTTTGATGGTACCATCGTGTTCTACAGGTCCAGGAACTTAACTTTGTCGCTGCCATACGAAGTGCTCTCGACCAAATTTTAATGTGGCAGCGGATAGAAAATCAAGCACTCGGGCAAAAAATGCATTAATTTCAAACCAAAGCTTCTACTTGCCTGCACTTTCCCTTTACTTTTTCAGGTTAAACCAAAAAAACCGGATTCTGAACATATTATAAATCCAGACAACGAATTCAGCACGTCATTTGAATTTTTCATTGGTCTACAGCACCAATCCATTGTGAACGTGTTCAACGGATTATCATTTCACTGCAGGGGAGTGCTAGTGAACCCGAAGATTGTGATAATGCCTTGTTCTTGCGTGACCTACAATGAAAAATGTGAAAGTAAGTTGAGAACTTCGGTAAAATCAAATATGAACACTCGAGGTCAGTAGTTCCCAGCTGGTGGGTCGTGTAGAGTTCAGGTGGGTTCCAACCTTTGAGTATAAATAATTATCACAATAATTATATTATTTATACTCAAAGGTTCCTACGTCTTCAAGAAGAAAAACGTTTGCACTGTTGGGTGGGCAGTATAGCTTCCTCACCTGTTGTAACATGGCGTTATAAAATTAGTTGAAGAACTAGTCTAAATGGTTGAATGCGAATAGATCAGTAATATACCTAGGAAGGTATGCATATATCGCAGGCATATTGTGGAACGGGGCTACACGAAGTGTCTAGGCAGATAGCGAAGTTGAAAAATAAATATGTATAGTTGGGTGGTCTGGATGCTCGCAAACTCGCATCTCCAAAAAAAAAAAAAAAAAAAAAAAAAACCACACATTCTAAATCAATCCTTTTAGGGAGTCAAATACAGATTAGTTGGACATATAGATCAGAATGGTGTGTATAGTTCTATAGATGAGAAAATTTGTGAACTTCGCTCTCTAGCAAGACAATTATTCGTGAAGTGCCTCGTTCCACAATGTGCCTGCGACATATATATATACAAAATGGGACTATAATTCATGCATACTGTACTATCGCATATGTAAGGGGTATGTTAGTACCTATAAAAGAGAGGAGGGAGAGAAAGAGAGAGAGAGCGAATGTGCTCGTGCGTGTGAAAAATTTTGTTTCCTGCTACAATTCTCAACCGATTTCCGAGATTATTTCTTTGTTCGGCCCCAATTCTGGACAACGAACCTCTGCAATTTTGAATTTCTTAGCGGAAGGATTGAAAAAAAAAAAAAGTTTTCCCACAAATTTTATCGACTCCACCCATGCTGCAATTCTCATTAATTTTCGTGGTTCTTTGTTTGATCCCAATTTTAGTCTAGTTGTACAACACACTTTGGAAATTCGGGGTTTGCTAATGTGAGGGTGTGGCGGGGGTAATTTACGCGTCTTTCAAACGCTGCCGAAGCTACAATTTTCGACAGATTCTCGACATTCTTTTTTGTTCAATTAAAAATTGGGTCTAGTTTCATTCAGTTGTCATTTCATAGTTTCTTCATTCTGTCAAGATTTTCAAATTCGATAGCAGTAGGGTGTGAATGGAAGCGGTAATAGTGATGAATTGTGAAGTGTTCACTATTCTCATGTGATTTTCGTGACCTCCCCCCTCCCCATTCTTATTTCAGTTCAGTTATGCAACAAACCTTGGAAGTTTATAATCTACCCACTATCAGTGGTGGGGGAGGGGGGGCTTTCGATAAATAAGACCTTTTCCGTTTTTGTCACCCATTTCAACCAATTCGTAAAAGCAGTTCTGCGTGTAAGATATAGGAACCTACATGCTAGGTTATAATGAAGGGGGTACATCCAGTAAAACGATCTATTCGCTATTCTTACCAAAATCATGTACAACCCATAAACAGCGTCGTCCTATAATGCATATATTATTTTCCGAAATATTTATTCGTGTAAATGGGTTTTCAGATATAAAAGATTGTGCGGATAAAGAAATCCAGGATGTATTAACCTACGATTTAGTAAAGAATCATTTTAGAGTCGCCTTGTATATTGATGGCCATGAACCCAATGTTCGAATTGTCGAAGTTGAAAAACACAAAAGGTGATTAATCGTTGAATTCATGCCCTCTCTGTGTAGCCAACGGTATATTTAAATTAATTTAATTGTAATTATATTATATATTTATATTAATTACAATTTTTCATAGAGGGAGTGAGGAACCTTTCACGTTTATCTAGGAAAAGAAAATTCGTGATGAAATCACAAGATGTTTCCCTAGTTTGGTTTCGTGTTTCAGTTGTAACAGTCACTATGCTCACGACACTGCTTGGGCCGTGCTCGGGGAAGTTCTTCCGGTCTTCAAAATATCTTGGCTGATGACTAGTGACCAGAAAGAGTTCGCAAACCTGGTCACGATCACAGTTATAGCTGACGCTGCCATGGGCCACGACTGTTATTTTTTGGAACACATGGACACTCGTAAAGACACAAGGCCTTGGAAGAAAAAGATTCGCTTCGTAGTGAGTATCTTCCCTTGGAGCATCCCACGAACCAAATGCTCCTCTCGATTTAGTTTTGAAGCATAGCGGAAGTATCACTTTCAGGGAGGTGGGGGAAAATAATCTGCACATTTGGGTGTAAAGGTCAATGAGGATGCATGAAGGATCGCACTGTGTTGTGGACTTTTAATATAATTGATGCTGATCATTAGCCTAATCAAAACTAAGAAGTTGAGATCTATAGAAAATGGTACATCCACATAGTTTGATAATTTACATTCTTGCATGCTTGATGATACTCTTGGATTCATTTCATTTATTTTTGATCCGACAGCATAGTGTCCTGTCAGCGCCCCTTTAACATTTCTTATATTTAGTCTATTTAGTCCTAATAGCCAATAGTGTATGTTTACTTCGTTGGTAGAGGGTGCAAGAACGGGAATTTTATCTTAATCCTAAGGAGAGTTATTGTCTGGAATGACACAAACACACATACTTTTTTAACTCCCCTCAAAGGCAGAGGGGGCACACCATTAAATTGAAAAATAAATTAATAAAAAAGTAAAGGCTCTAGGGATGAAGGAAGTTGCAGGAGGAGGAGGAGGAGGAAGAGAAGAATGAATGTAAGTGCCCCTATAAAATGACCACCTGTAGAGGTAGGTCAAAGTGTTGATGTTTTAATTAATAGCATTAATTATCCCTCTGCGGGTGTCTATATCGAAGCAGGCATATTGATGATAACCTACGGATCTGCAATTTGAAATGGAGCACACTGATCACCCTCTGAATCTAATGTGTTTTCTAATCGAATTATGATGCTGAAACCTGAAATGTAGCTTCTTTTGGAAATCTAGAATAAAATTACAAAAGGAGGGACTCTGATCAGCTCTGGAACCTCTGAGGCTAATTTCTTTCCTAATCAACTCAGGGTGCTGAAATTTAGATGGAGGTCCTTTGAGATAGGTACCTCAAAACCACAAGGTACCTACGAGGTACGGAGGCGCACTGATCAGCTAAACGGCCTCTGAAGCTTATTTCATTCCTTTTCGAGTTTCAGACATTTTGTCAAAAATTTTCCACACTTACTATAAAGCGTAAAATTGTGAGGTTCTGTTGACATTTTTTCAAAAATTTTCCACACTTACTATAAAGCGTAAAATTCTGTGGGTTATGTAGCTTTAAACGTGTGAACCCGTTTGGGAGGCACGATGCGCCAAGTTCTGACCATTTATTGCCTGTATTCGGGGTTCAATAATAATTATAGACCAATGATCTGCGTAGAAGGGTCATCTAATACAGAAATAATAAAACATTAATTCGTGCCATAATTTGCAGCTTTTTGATATGTTTGCATTGCTCTTCTCAATTATGTTTCAGGGATGGTCACAATGCCTACACAATATATGCCCGGATGACAACATGAAACAACATCAACAAGGTTAGTACATACTTACCTCAGCTGATGGACAAGCTCACTTAATGAAATACGAACAAAATTATACGATCACATAGCATATATCTCTCGGGATAGCGTTAGTAAATTAAAATATTGTTATTATTTTTCTTGACCGAAATCGTATTCTGAATTGTTCTAGAAAGGTGTTATGCCAAGGATATAAAACCGGAAGATATTGCAGCATACTGCATAACGTGAGTACCACCAGCTAGCCGGATTACCCAATTTACAAAACGATTTGAATGCTTAAAAAAATTGAAAAAAATAAATAAAAAACGTACTGCATCTTGCTCAAGATGACCTTTTGCACTAGAAGTACAATAGTTTAGGTACCTACCTACAGTGATTTTGCTTGTTACTGGCCTGACCAATGAAGAGGTTATACAAACTGAGATTGATGGTGATCAATTATTGTCTGATGATTCCAAGCCTTTTTGGTCAATTTCATTGATTCATTATTGAAAATGTTAAACCAACATTGAATGTATTGTTACTCAGGATGGACGGACTTGGACTTGGCGCTTGTGATTTAACTCATGGGACACCGATTTTCTGCAACGTGGAGCAAGCTCGAGGTTAGCTGAGAATTTTTTAATAGTTTTTGCTAATTTATTGTAACAATTATTAATAACACCATTAGTAACTGATACTTACGCGCGAATTTGATAACATTGTAACAAATGTTGTAACTGCCCAAAAATATTTGATACCTTGACAGAGTTCAAACTCATGCCTATATCTTATTCTAGAGAAAAGAATTTTAAAGACCGCTCTTAACTCCGTAGAATGAGAACAACTGCAGAGGTAGGGAAAGGTGGGGCAACTCTGACCATTGGGCAGTTGTGACCACTTTGCCAAGAGTCCAACTGTATAGTGAAGGCAGTGGATCTGTAGGTGTAGCAGTGAAAAGAGCCATTTTGCAATCCTCATCATACCCTGGAGGTGTGGTTTGTTTCCCTGACAGCATTTTTCACCTACATTTAACTTTCAAAGCTTCGCATGAACATGATTTAAAGTGCTTTTACGGTTCATTTTACATAAAATGTACCTAGTTTCAGAATCTGTTTTCATCTGAGTGAAACATTATGTCCCCTCAGAAGTTGTTGTTTATCTAAAATGGCTGATTGTGGGGAAGTTATAACCATTGTGGTTGACAACACTCGTTATAACTTCCACTATCTGCAATCCCTACAATCTAACTGCAGCCCTGAATCAATCACTACCCTCTTCCATAAGAGTGAAGAAAACACCCAATATGGTCGATGGCCCGACCCTTCCCCAAAATAAACCCCACTTTAGTGAAACAATCCACCAGAAAGCCCAAAAGAAGTAGGATCTACACCGACCTCTCCTGAAATGAAAAGACTGAAGCAAGATGTTAAAGTTGATAATGTTTCACCCCCCTCCACCCAACTTTTCCCACCATTTTTAAGATATCGAAGTGAAACTCACAGATCGTTTTTGGAGTGCCTCAATCACTCATCACAAAAAAAGATAATAATAAATAAATAAAATAAAATTATAAAAGTTTTTGGACCAGCCAAAGGGAGTAGGTATATATGGTGCTTTGGGGAAAAAAAGTGTGACGCTTCATTTTAAAGATTTTTTTTTTTTTTTTGTGCTGAACACGATGGTGAAACAAGAATTGCGATCCCTAATTCCGTTCTCGAATCGGAGCTGATGAACCATGAATAAGCGCGTTTTTTCTTCTAAAAGTTGGTACATACCTATCTTTAACATTAAATATTCAACCATTACTGCGATAACAGATGCCGGGGGATATTGTTCTTCCAATATATCAACCATGGATAGGCTCGATTTTTTCTAAAAGTTGATACATTCCTATCTTTAACATGAGATATTTAAACATTACTGCGATAACAGATGCTGAAGAGATATTGTTCTTTCAATATCTCAACCATAGATAAGCTCGATTTTTTCTAAAAGTTGGTACATACCTATCTTTAACATGAGATATTTAAACTTTACTGCGATAACAGATGCTGGGGAGATATTGTTCTTTCAATATCTCAACCATAGATAAGCTCGATTTTTTCTAAAAGTTGGTACATACCTATCTTTAACATGAGATATTTAAACTTTACTGCGATAACAGATGCTGGGGAGATATTGTTCTTTCAATATCTCAACCTCATTGTTTAATGAATGCGATTTTCAGCTAGTCCTTAATTTCGAGGTTCTAAAGTGGCTAGTCAATTGTTGACCGTTTTTTCCATTTTTTATTTGTTTGGTAGTCACCACCTACTTTCAGCAATGGTTGTACTTTTGAACCGATAAAAGTGTTTTTTTTTTACGTTTTATGACTCCTTCGTTTTTTAAAATTATTTCAGCCCTTTTGTTCCACTTTGAAAATGTAGTTACATAGGCCCCGCACTGTGGATTATACTGTGGTTAAATCTACCCCACTTATGGGGACCTCTAATCAAGGTTGATCTTTTTTTCAATTCCAAATATCGAATTTTGATCAACTCTTCGGTTTATTCATTTATTTATATTTCATCCTACGCCCGAACGAATTCATAAGGCGTCTTGTTCCCCAATATTTGTTTGAAGCTCTCTCTTCGGTTTATAACTTAGACTTGTACTGGAAAAAATGTCTTAGTTCTTGGTGAATTGATGTAGGCCAACAAAATATTGTTCCTTGTCAGTAATTACAGAATTCCTGGCAAATGGTACAACTGTCCCACATTCTCCTATGTACCTAATACTGAGCTTTTATGGGGGGGGGGGGGGGGGGAATGTTGTTAGTTTGTTTCACGATCAGTTTTTATCGAGTACCTACCTACCATTGATAATTCCAGGGTTAATCGGCTTCGTCACCACATCATTGGACCTGAATCCAACGCATTGCTACAAACGGAATGCTGAAAATCAAACTGCAGTTGTTCACGTCATACATGATTTGTTGCCGCAATTCAAGCTATATACGTGGATCGATGAGTACATCGATTACAGAAGGAGGAAAAAAATACCACCACCTTGGCAATGATCACTTTTGAACTTTGAATAAAAATTTTGTCATTTTATTCTTGTGTTTGAGATATTATTAGAAACTAAGTAAACCCCCTTGTGTCACTGTCCCCTGCTAGGATCATAGATTAATACACCGCTACCTGTGTATTTTTCCTTAAAATTGAGAAAACGCTGATAATTTTTATTATTCATGTATTAGATGGCCCATCTACGCAGAATATCTAGAAGTCTATTAAACATTAGGTAGGTACCCACCGTAGAGTGAGGTGAAGCGGGATCTGTGAGGCGACCTAAATCTGTTTGAGGTCTCATTACTTAAAAACCAGTGGAGTGTTTGGCACCAAATTGTGTGAGAATGTTTGGGATGCATTGGTTTTTAAAGAAGTTAATAGAAGTAGGTAGTTAGAAGAAGTTAATAGAAGAACAGAAGGGTTTTAAAAGAAGTTAATACGAAATCGGTCCAGCCGTTCATGAGATATGCATTTTGTGGAAATGCGGTGTGGCCGGCACGAGAAGGAAAGAAGAATAACGTTTGAGTTATTCAGTTTCAAATAGGTATTTTTTTTTTTTTCGTGTTTCGTACTTTTTTACAATTAAGCCCTTAGAATCACTGTAAATTCAAAAATAAGAGCAACGTTGGAAAAAGCGTTAATTTTCCTATCTACCCGATGCCAAACCAATATTTTTTGAGCCGACTTAATTCGTAAAAGTACTCAGTCATGCAGGATGGCTAATAGATGGAATTCTCAAAGGAAAGTTATGAACTTATGAATAAAACTAAGGGGCAAACGAGATGGCAAAGACTATTTTAGGACACTCAGCCGAACTCGAAAATTTGGTAAATTATTTATGGGCATTCTTCACCTACAAATCGGGTTTTTTAACTTTTTCATGAAAATTAGTGATCTGGGAGCAATCTCAATCGACTCAGCGCTAAAAATATTTCGTCTGTGACATCCCGCATGCCCTGTTGTCAAAATTTCTAGTCATACAGCATGATCGCATGAGCGAATTTTCCTAAATTACCTATCGTATAATATATGTTAAATTGTATTGAAATTTGAGCCCAAAGAAATTGTTTAAAAACTAATTTTAAGGCAAAGAACTCATACTGAATAAAATTCGACTATTCAAAAAAGTTTTCGAATCTTCAATTTTTTTTTGTGTTTCTATAGATTTTTCCACAAATATTGATGAAATTGAGTATGTTTTTCGGCATAATTCTGAGCAAAATTTTGTTAATGACCTATTTAGTCGTTGATAATCTTGTTTTGATTGAAACTCTGCTAAAAAGTATAACTTGACTGTTTTTAGAAATTTTTAATTACTTTTTGAGCATATTTTTTGAAATTTGACTAATTTAATGTGCTTAAAAATTGCTGACCAACGAACTCATCCATTCATTTGGAACGCTTGATTTTTTGGCGGAAGAACGGGGTTTTTATCTCAATCCTACCGAGAGTTATCGTCTGGAATGACATAAATCAATGTAGGTACTTGAGGAATCGTTTCAGAATACCTCAAAACGTATTTCAATGAAGGAAGTTTTCAAAAATTTTCGAGTCATTGCAACAGCTTCATTTTCTACGAAAATTCGCTAATAGTCACCTACGAATTTGATAACTTGGTCAACTCTAGTGAGTATTGGATGGTTTTTCATAACGACAATCATAGGTACAACCAATGCATTTTCACAGTGTTTGTGTACGGAGTTGTTATCAATTGAAAGTGAAATTTTTCTACCTAAATCGTACTAAATGTACTTGGCCGTGTATTTGTTATATTTGTTCGGGTGCAGTTTAATGGCCTCTGAAGCCTCTCCAGGTCTGGAAAACCTATTCGGGCATACGTGGGGAAAACAAGGCAGAGACGATGGAGCTACTGTAAGTGATCTAGTCCAAAAGGGAATATTTGTGTACAAGCCGCTTAAAAATACACACATCTGGTCGGCACTGACTTCTTGAAGTCTTCTCTTACATGAACTATAATATTAACACGCAATACTTACTATATTGGCTCTATATAAGTAGGGCAAAGGACCAAATACTGCCACCTGGGTTCGTTCCTCCATGGAGGATCACAAACTAACATCGAGTAGAGATGGTTCTGGTAATCCGAGTATTGGCCCACCTATGAGGAAATTTCCAAGGGACAAGTAATCGTTTTCAGAAGAGTCGTTAAATAGAGGGCACAATGGGCGAGAGTTTAGTACTGCTTCGACTCTAGCAACAGGGTGGCCAACTCTTCGTAAGTCAGGGGAGTTTTCCCAGCGATTTTCTCTAGGTAAGTCTTCGCTGACACAACTCCGGCCTCCCAGAGTCCTCCAAAATGTTGTGCTTGTGGAGGATTGAAGTGCCATGAGAACCCAACTTTGGTGGCTTGATGTGTGAGAGCGTTTTGAGTAGATTGGTCACGAAACCAAGTTGCGAATTCTCCCAACAGACTGGCTGTACCCACAAAGTTGGTCCCACAGTCGGAATAAATGGCGACTGGCACTCCTCGCCGAGATCAATGCGTTCATATTCACACAAACCAATAAATTCACGCCAACCCAGTGGATAGTCAAAAGAGCATCACTGTTGTGATCACTAACATACTTCCAAACATGTATAATTTATGTCTAATATTATTCAGGTTTGCCTAATAAAATAGGTAACTATGTACCTAGCCGAAACAATTCGTGCCATACGATCCCAGAAAGACCGTTACGGATGCATGAGGTGTCCACGAGATTCCTCTTCCGCAATGTACTTGGTGCTCTCATTTCTCATCAATAGGCGACGGGAGCTGCTCAGGCTATCATTTCTATTTCAGAAACTTTGTCTTCTCAATTTTAAACCATACCTTTCCTTCCTTCCTATCACCGCAGGACCTCGCTCTCTGGGACGACATCGTGACTTATTAGCGGGGCTTTGTGAATCGGGATTATGCCTCTCTCACTTCACCAGACTCAGCGCTCCATGGTGAATCTTTCCTCAATCTTCTATCCGAATCATATCTTACCAAGTATTGGGTACTTATTGGAAAATGAGTCAAAAGTCCAACTCGCAGCCTCTCAGTAAAAAAAAAAAAATACTGTTTTATGATTTTCTTGAATTCCACGTATGAGTATTATTTATTTTGTGAATGAAATCCTCTTCCATCGATCAGTGGGTTTCGTTGCAGGGGCTGCCGTATCATTCAATAAAGTGGAAAAGAGCTGCAATAAAGCCAGATCAAGTGTCTCCGGTAGACACAACTTTCCGACCAGATGACTACTTCGGCTACCGACCCGACTCCATTGTGAACATTGAGAACTCAGCAGCTAACGTGAATGAGGACAAGAAACACGCTTATGGAGTTCGTCTGCAATCAGAATTGGTACTGACACTTTGCTCCGCCGTCACCTACGTCGAGCAAGGCACTGTTACCTTAACTTTGTTTTATCGTACAGTACCTAGGTACCTAATAATCCAGTGTAATAGAAGAAAGAATCGTCTCCCAGATCGGGCTGGCAGTATGGTCCAAACCCTAATATTTAGTAGGTACTGTGATGTACAATTAGGTATACAATTAGTAGAACACATATCAAGTCAAAATAATTCGTCAGTAACACGAAAAAACAATGTAGGGTAAAGATTTCGTATATATAATGCATTTCAGGTTCGCGCCAGTGCCATTTCATTCAGCAGGTATTTGGACTCTTGTCCTTGGAGGCAAGATTTTAACCGGATCATATAACTCTGGAAAACTTAGAAGAAAAACAATTTGCATTAGCACTGTTGCCTCGTGTTTTGTATAAATTTGCTATCTGAGCCAAAAGATGTAGGGAAGCCCCCCCCCCTAGCTTTGCCTTTGCACCCAAGTTAGCTTTCATTTTGGTAGTTCGTTAATTAGTTGCGCTACATCAAAACTAGCAGCAAAAAAAGGAAGGAGCGTACACCTTCGCTTTTGGGATGGCACAAAAGACATTAACTTTCGGGAAGTCACGCTCGTGTTCTTGAATGACCCGAGGATTCTCTGAGCCCCAAATCTGCACATTGTGATGGTTAAGTTTTCCACAGAGATGAAAAGTCGCTCCATCACCAAACACCAGCTTTCCAGTAAAACCTTCATCGTTTGTAAGTTGTTGCAAAACGAAGTTACCTTTACCGCAATACAATGGCACTTACTTTTTGCATGATTTTTCTAAATAAAGTTATTGACAGTCAAAATCTCATTGTATTCTTAATGAGTATAGTAGGTAAGTATCTAAGTATAGATTACACAAAGAGGTTTGCATCTGCACTCGTTAGTTCCAAAAGCTGCTTTACACGTTAACAGGAAACAGTCATTCAGGAAGAACAAATGTACCCAGGAACCCACTCTTTTAGAAACTTTCAAATGATGGGCTTTTATTTTCGTTTTTCAGCTTATCTGATGGCCACCGTCTGGGAGCATCCGGATGATCGAGTTCCGGTTGTCAAGTTCAAACCTGAAGACCTCATCGTTCGTCTCATGACCATTAAATACTGGCAGAAAACGAAAGTGCATGAGATTTTGGTGCACCCATTGTAATTATACTTTTAATTTATCCATAATTTATAATGGTAAACCAAGAGGCACCTGGCGACCAATATGGTAAACAGATGGCCTGTTTATTATGGCCAATACGATTGTGATCGCGATAATTATGCGTTGATTCTGAGTCAACTGCGATTATATTCGTATTCGTTTAATCGTATTCGTCTGTTGGCGATTACACGAATACAACCCATAAAAATGCGTCACGATCATTAATTTCAATAGGGCGTCCCTCGTATAATATGCGAAGCTTTGCTAATATTACTTAGCTTCAGAGGGACGGCCTATTTAAATAGATTTGAGACAAATAGGCTGTGCTCCAATCGTTCATTCGCTTTAAGGACGTCCCTCTGAAGCTAGGTAATATTAGCAAGGCTTTGCATATTATAGGAGGGACGCCCTATTGAAATTGATTACTGTGACGCATTTTTATGGGGCGTCGACAGACGAATACGAATATAATAACAGTTGACTCAGAATCAACGAATAATTATCGCGATTACAATCGTATTCGTATTCGACGATAAGATTATGGCCAACACTGTCCTCGGAAATATTCCGATTTGGAGACGTTCTTGAATAATCAAGTTGAGTCCCCATCCGGTCACAACTTCCGTAGGTACCGTTCTTACCAAAAGAACATCATGGAACGGTCTAACCTGTTTCGTTGAGAGCAGTAGCCTCCCATGACGTTATCTCTTGTGGTCTCTTTGCTGAAGGTGTCCATCACAACCCGCATATTTCCAAATGCAGATTGCAATCCCTCTCATTTATTGTCTTTACCTACTTGAAAAATCTTCAGAATGTTGAACGCACCTATTTCTTACATCGTTCTTCCACAAATTCATCTTTAGTACAAACGCCTAGCTGGCTAACATTTCATTCCTGGGGAAAAAACATTCTTTTTTTATTGTTTCTATAATTAGGATTCCTCGTTATTGATTTCATTTCATTGTCATTGGAAAGAATGCAAGAATTTTTTCAACCATTGAAGGTGCGACAACCACTACGACGTCGATTTCGCAGTGTTGAAGACCGACCCAATTTACTACAGCAAAAATGTCTGGATCCACACAGCCGAGAACATCCTGTTTCACAATAATATGGAAAAGGTCATCGCTGCTCAGGCAGTTCTGGGAAAATGCTCCGTCCCAGTGTATTCAATCACGCAGACGGAGGGAAACCCCGGAAACAACACATCGATCGATGTCGATTTTGTCGCAGTACATTTCCAGGTAACTGTTAACGAAAATCTACAAGGTAGTGGACCGTCTACTGAGCTATGTATATGTTTAGGTACCTAGATACAGTGTGTTAACACTTTTGATTAAGAACCTTTTAGGGATCGATTACACCAATGAGCTAAAACCAGTTTAAACATAAAGTTCCTCTTAGAGATTTTGGTTGATATTTTCTATAGTGAACCTTTGTAATCAACAAGAAAAATACCCCCCCCCCCCCCCCATCAAAATATATCATTTTCATTTCAAGATGCGTGTACCTAGTCCAAAAAATCGAGTAAAAGAATCCGTCCGTTTGCCGTCCATAGCTTTTTCACTGGACCAAATTTAATGAAACTTTGCTAATAAATCACATTTGAAGTTAGTCCTAGAAGTTCGGTATCAATTTAGAACAACCCTTTAAGAGATTTAAGAGATAAAATAATTAAAAATCTAGATAAGGAAAACATTCAAAGAAGTAGGTAACCTTGTTTGTCATTTATAGATATTATCTCAAAGAATCGAATGAAACCACTCGAAACTCAGTGCCTTATAATCCGTTCTCTCTCCTTATGGGCTAGAACATTGATAATGAAATCAAGTGTGAGTAGCGACATCTTCAAATTACCGAGTCAATTGCTACATTTAACTAATGACCTCTAGAAAGTGTAAGTGTAGTTTTGTTGGAATATAGTTCAGATTACCTTATAAATTGAAATGATCGTTTCAGCTGATATAATGCCAATGAAATTCAGACTTTTCGATATAACTTTTGCCCCTTTGGATGGACCAGTGAAGCGTTGGTAGGTGTATTATTTTATTTCATAAATTTTCAATTGGTGGGTACTCATCTATCTAATGACATTATTATATTTAGATCAGGCGGAATAGTAATGCTTAGATTTATTAGTATATATGTATGATTATTTATATAAATTATATTTTATATATTATATAAGTATATATTATATTTTTATATATTATATTAGTATATATGTATGATTATTTATATAAATTATTCCTCCGTAGGCATTTATCTATGTAGACATATTAATGATAATGTCAGCACTTTGCCTGTCCACCATGAACTAGCAACAAGCAAATATTTTATGATGGTGTGATTTGCAAAGGTCCCGTAAAGTTCACGTCTTTCTATCTACACAGCCAGAATTGGAAACGGAGCTCCTTTGGTTTATCTAGAATACAATTTCAGTACTTGTAGGGGTACTGATCAGCTGAGGGACCCCTGAGCTTAATTTGTTAGACTTATGGTGACCCCAAATGAAACCCCCCATGTTATATTAACTTTTCTTGTATCTCTTCTTTGTCTTGTTCCTCATCTATTCTGACCTTTCTTACATTCAGTTTAAATCATCTCAAGTTGCCATACCTATGTATACCATTTGTGCATGTTATTTTCTTTTCGTAGAATTGGATCGGATGTCAGGAAATTGTTTGCCCGTATTGGGATCCTGACCCTGGTCAGACTTTACATCAAGACCCTCGTAGATGTGACAATACCCGAAACGGTACCAGGTACTGTTAAGCGTACTAGTAAGAATGTTTGGTAATTACCTATAAGAGTCATCTTCTGTGTCACTATAAGTAGGTATCTATTGAAGCAACGTGATCATTTTGGGAAAAAAAGGTGAACAAGTACTCCGAATTCCAACATTTCCATATGCAGAACTGACTTGCTTGTTATCAGTTACACATGCCCCCAAGATGCTGTGTACCAAATCTCAGTTCTATAGATTGTACAGGAGAGAAGTTAGCTTTATTGTTCACACAGCTGAACTGACTTGCTTGCAATCACTTACACAGTTCCCAAGAGAATGTGTACCAAATCTCAGTAGGTACTCTAGATTGTACAGGAGAGAAGTTAGCTTTATTGCTCACACAGCTGAACTGACTTGCTTGCAATCACTTTCACATTTCCCCAAGAGGCTGTGTACCAAATCTCAGTACACTAGACTGCCCAGAAGAGAATTTAGCTTTATTGCTCACACAGCTGAATTTTCTTCCTCACAATCACTTAATCATGTCCACAAGAGGCTGTGTACCAGATTTCAGGGCTCAGGTTGTCTATCTAACTTTGTTCCGATGAGAAATAACAATTTGGGACTGATTTTCATAACGCTCAATTTGTGACGAATTTGCATAACGCAATTTTCGGGGTCACTTTTCATACTTCAGACCTCGCTCATCGTAGTTGGTCGTCTGCAGAAATGCTGTGCTCCAACTTCACGATGTGGGTTCCATTCCGCAGTCTGTGCATAGGCCAAGTGGAGTTTTCAGAAGTACTTATGTGTTGGGTATGCATTGAATACACGAAGTGTGACCAATGCCTACCACCTACCACAGTGCTTCAGCAGGTTCTGAGTTGATAAGATAAAGCTATCATTAGATTTTATTTTTCGATGGATTGTGATGCTTTGTCATTGCTCCGCTTCTGGGACCCCTCCTTGAAAAACTGATGTACCTCTTTGAGTTACAGATCGTTTGGTGAGTGTAGCTTTTGTGATATTTATATGAATTATTGCCATTATAGGTTCTGCATGTCTTGGAAGATCGCAGACCATGGTTTTTGCAAACTGCTGCAAGGGACGCCTGTATTTTGTGACGTGGGAAACATTCAAGGGCTCATGGGACTTCTAACCACAGCCTCCATTGAATGCTGGGACTACTATAAGAATAACGCTGTGATGCAGGGGTTTGTAATTAAATGGTTGAATCGATTCAACAATCGACTTCTCACATAATTCAACAATACTTATCACATATAAGAAGATGGTAGGAGTATGTTGCTCCTAGAAGATAAATGGAGGAGATGGGAATCTAGATGCCAGACAACAACTAAGATTAGGTACCTACCTTCCTTTGTTCCCACAGAACATGTACATGATTCAATGGCGTATGCGTAGTTGTTTTAACTGCTGTTTCGTGATAGGTAGGTACCAAAAGCAATCCAACGGATTTCAAGCAACAGTCAACGGATGTTCGAACAGCAACAGTGGTTCAATTGCAGTTGGACTGTGTCTGAACAGAATCGACAACTCTGCGGAGCAGGGTCGGGCGCTGTCAGACTGCTAACCGTACAGTTTTGAAACATATCTATGTAGGACCCGATCATTTAAAAATTATGCGATTTAATTACCACGATCCATCATCAAACTGTCAACCGTGCTGTTACCCTCTCAACATAGTATGAACTGCGATTTAAAAGGCTGTGGACTGAAGTTCAACTATGCGAAGGTCTGCTGGAACATACCTAAGTGTGGTGACAAAGTAGATGGGAAACCACAGAACGCAAACCGCAGTGACAGAATTCAAATTCACTGGATGTAGACGACATACTAGGTATACAGGATATGCTGTTTCCCACCTAGTTTGACGCCACACTTTTAAACGTGATCCTGTTCAGAAGTAGGTTTGTTCAAAGGGCAAATTGACAATAGTTGCGAACCCTTTCAAACCAAATATACGCTGAAAATGCCTTTAACTGAATTCCATTTCCATTACAGTTGCTTAACTTTCTACGAATATTCCCTAAAAATATCCGAAAAGTATTAAGATGGGAACATTCAGAATTTAGTATGATTGTTAAATAGTTGATGATGCTAACCTTTTTAATTTCCAATTTGCGTTCCCCCAGACTCAGCGACGTTATATCATGGATTGAACAATTGATACTAGTTTCTCAAGACAAGGCCTACGATGTAAACATACCTGAATGGTTGAAAAACTTTAGAACCTTGTACATTTATGATGCTATTCCAAAGGTAAGTGTAAGTGTGATAGGATAAACATATGGAATAATAAAAAAGACATTGATAGAATACTGTGGGACTAACAACAGGAGGCCTACTTCTGCTATACTACGGGATCTTCTTGTGTACTAAGAAATGAAGCATGCAATGTGGTAGTAATTGTAGAAAAAGTTTCGTTCATGCAGCATGATCACATGTGCTAATTTTTGTAAACTATCGTATTTTAATTATGTTACATTGTTTTGAAATTTGAGCACTTGGAGTGCAAAAAAAACTGTTATCTATTAATTTTTTGGGGGAAAAAAACAAACACTTATTTCAAATCATAATTCGCTGAAATTCAAAACGAATTTTCGGATTTCAGTTTTTTTTTTTGCAGTTTTCATCAATTTTTCAGCACTTATTAATGAAATTCAAGTAACTTTTTCAGCATAGTTTTGTGTATACATTTTTGAATGTTCTTGTTTAAAGTTGATAAATTTTGTTTTGTTTGGTAGTATTCTGTTTACAAAATATATAAATTTATGATTTTTAGCATCTGAAACATTCATTGGGCTCCCAACCCCCAACCAAGGATTGAAACAATCGGGAAAGATAACTTGCTCAACTTTGGAGACTTACAACCTAGTAAAAATACTATGTTAGAAATATATACCTAGCCTAGTTTTCTCGCTAGATATGGATGTATATTTAGTGTTGGGTGGAAGGGGCAGAATGATTGGAAACGGTAGATCTCTAAGGGTGATTTGAAATGTGTAGGGGATGTTGCTCGCTCAGGGTGGGTTTTCTCGCTCGCTTTGCTCGCTCTGGGTGGGATGTATAGATGCAATGGGATATAGTCCCCATAAAAAAAAAAAAAAAATATATATATATATATATATATATATATTAATAAATAAAAAAAAAAAAAAAAAAAAAAACTAGACCGGTGTCTGTGTTCTGAAATTGAACTACAAAGCGAACCTTCCCGTTGTCTGTACCCTCCCTTGCCTATTTCAGGTCAAACCAAAAGATCCAATGGGTTCCCGGCACTCAGACAAGGACCTGCAAACTTCGTTTGAATCTTTCACTGGCTTACAGCACCAATCGATAGTGAATGTATATAACGGATTGTTATTTCACTGCAGGGGAGTGCTAGTGAACCCGAAGATTGTGCTAGTGCCTTGTTCTTGCGTGACCTACAATAATTATAAAGGTAAGTTAAAAAGTTCAAGAGTATCAAATATGAACCCTCGAGGTCGATCAGATCTAAAGTTAGCGGATTTTCATGGTTCTTCACATTTTTATTTCAGCCATTTTCTCATATAGGTATATTCATGAGCCATTCGCGAGAATAAAAATTGTTAACGCAAGAGTGTATGAAAAACGCGTGTATGAAAAAAAAATATGTCATGCAGCAAGTCATGCATCATGAGCGAATTTTCTTAAATTACCTATCGTATTAAAATACGCCAAATTGTATTAGAATTTGAGCAATATGAGTACAAACAAATTGTTAAAAACCAATTATATGGCAAAAAAAAGTTCAGCAATTCAAAAATTTTGGATTTTTTTGCAGTTTTTATAGATTTTTCAGCAACTATTAATGAAATTTCATTACGTTTTTCAACATAATTTTGTGCACAATATTTTTAATGTCCTAGTTAATCGTTGATAACTTTGGTTTGACTAAAATTCTAAAAAAAATTATTAACTTAACACGTTTTGGCCGATTTAGCCGTTTTGGGTGATTTTTGAGCATATTTTTTGAAAGTTGATCAATTTAATATGCTCAAAAAGTGCTGGGCAACGAACTTATCCTTCCATTTGGAAAGCTTGTTTTTTAACGCAAGGACGGAATTTTTATCTTAATCCTAAGGAGAGTTATCGTCTAGAATGACACACACACACACACACAATTTTTTTTTTTTTTTTTTTAAAGAAAACTCCCCTCAAAGACGGAGGGTGCACGCGATTAAGAAAAAGAAACGAAAAAACTAAATTAAAAAGTGGGGAGGACGCCCAGGTTTACCCGACACATGAGGAAGATGGAGGAGGGAGAGAGGGATGAAAGGAAATGCCCCTATAACATGACCACTGGTTAAGGTAAGAGCCCCGAAGGACGCGGGTGATGATACCACGGAGCACTCCTGCCGAGATTCCCAACTCGAGAAGCTCCATGGCACTTTTCCTGCACCACACCCCACGCCAAGACACGGTCACGGCCATGACCTTGCAATGTAATTAGGCACCACTCCTTTTAGCTCGGAAATCGCTTGCCACAGGTCGTTCCTGTCATATTTACTTATTTAAGCCCTCCAGGTCTGCTCCATGTCCATTTTTGCCACTGACAACTTGGACCTCCAGGATTATGGCAGACCCATTGGGCTTGATGGCAACGATATCTGGCTTCTTTCCCCGGTCACTCGGCATATGGTACAGTCTCTCTCTCTCCACGTCCCAGATGGGATAGCCGCTGAGAGAGAGACAATGCCGAGCCCACCTGCCTTGACCGATAGGCACTTGGGACACCAGGTGGAAAGCCTAGCCAAGAGCACTCAGCAGAGCGTACTTCGCGGTCTAATTCAAGCAGCCTCCCCGCAGTAAGCCTGCCAAAGACTAGCCCATAAGTTAGCTTTGGCAGTAAGTACGTGCAAAGGAGGCGCATCTTCTGCTGTGGCTTCAGTGAAGCCTTGGTGACACGACCTAGTGCTCCATCAAGGTCCACACGGCTTGCGGTAATGGTGGCAACACCCATCAAGTCAACTCCAAGGTACCGCCAGACCTCCAGCACGGATCGGGCAGGGATGGATGTTTGTCCTAAGACAAACATATATATATATATATATATATATATATATATATATATATATATATATATATATATATATATATAATATAAACAGGGTAGAGTAGATGTATATAGAAACTCTCAGGGTGGGATTATTTATTTTGGGCCCCAAGTACGGAAGCCTGGTGACTTATTGCACTTGCGTTTAATCAAAGAGATTCAGCCCTCTGATGAGGGATGTGAGTCCCTTGATTAATTGTTCGCTTCGAATAGACCTCATTGGGGTTTGCGCCCCAAAGAGTTCAAATCTGCGGTAGGTGAGTGTAGAGCACTCGAAGATCATGTGGGATGCTATTTCGTCTGACTTCTCACATCTGCACAGGGTTGAACTTTGCGTGACCTTTGCGGTATAGGTGGAAACGTAGGGGTGTAAAGCCGGTTATAAAGCCGACTATTGTTTTTAATTCCCTACGGCAGCGGTTCCCAACTGCTGGGCCGCAGCCCACTTGTGGGCCGCAGGCAGCTCGCTACTGGGCCGCGGATGCTGGCCGGAACTCAAGAAATAATATTAAAATATTGCAAAATAAGTACGTTATTAATAAATCGGTCCTCGCGATAAAATATTAATTTAGGCAATCTCTTGGATAATGTAAGTTTACTAATTCAATTATTTTACAATTTATTTAGAAGTCGCTTGACAATTTTATAACAGAAAATTAATTAGATTGGTCTAAGTGTGTAGGTTTGACAACTGACGGGGCACGAGCTATGTCTGGTATTCATAGTTAGGTCAGTAGCTCCCTTTGTCAAATAGACGCAGCATACATAGAGAAGATCATTTAAAGTTTTGGGCGAGTGTCTGAAAAAAACTCTTGACGATGCAGTAAAAATCGTCAACTTTATTAAAGCAAGGCCAAAAAACTCGAGACTTTTCAGTGTTTTGTGTGATGAAATGGGCAGTCAACACAAATAGCTTCTACTTCGCTGTGATGTTCGGTGGCTATCCAGAGATTTCTATCAAGATTGTTCGAACTTCGTGATGAACTCTGGGTTTTCCTCATGAAGGCATATGATGGCAAACGTGCAAGTTCTTTCTCAGACTGTTTGGCCGATGAAAACTGGTTAAAGCGGTTGGCGTATTTGGCAGATATTTTAGGTGCCCTCAACACTCTATATCTAACTCTTCAGGGCAAGGATATTCATAAGTGTCTTGTACAAGACAAAATAGAGGCAATGATAATAAAACTTCAACGATGGGCTAAAAAAATTGAAAAAAAAAATTCTTTCGACGTATTTCCTGTCCTACGTGATTTCTTTGAAACCAACGAAGTCAAAAATTGATGAAACAACAGCTGCAACCATAAAATATCACCTCTCATCTTTGGCTTTCGACCTCAGGCAGTTTAATTTTAAATATATATTTATCAAAATTTATTTCAATTACTTGTCTCATCACTTTTCTTTTGCTTTGTGTTTTAACTTTTTATTTTTGGACTGAGAAATCACAGTAAGAAACTAAGTCTTTTCATATTTCTTTTAGGAACTAGTTCCCTCAAATTGAAGGCGAAATCCAATGGATCAGAAATCCTTTTCATGAAGATAACTTAAAAAAAGTTAACACATCTTCAAGTAAAAAGGTCTTGAACTGTCTTGTGATCAGGATCTAAAATCAAGTTTTAAAATGACCCCATTGATTCCTTTTTGGATAAATGTGCGAAAAGTCTATCTCGCAATTGGCAAAATTGCACTGACGCAATTGGTTTGATTGTCAGCTACTTATCTGTGTGAAGAGCGTTTTCTACTTTAGTTTATTTGAAAAATAAGTATAGAAATAAGTTAAACGTGGAGAGTGACTTAAGTCTGAAATTGTCAAGTTTCAATCCCGATATTGATGCACTAGTAGGGGACAAACAATGTCAGAAATCCCATTCAGTTTGAACAGCCATGTTAATATATCTATAAATAAATAAAGGTTCTTCAGTAAAAAGTTTTTTTTTTTCCTTTTTGCTCAGTATGTTTTAATTTGATTTAATATTTGCTTAAATACCTATGGGAACATTATATATATATATATATATATATATATAATCGGGGTGGGCCTCGAATTTTTTCAAAAAATATTATTGGGCCTCAGACACCATGAGCTTGCTGTGGACATGTCCCTCAATATTGGACCATCTTCTTGTCGTTTGTTGGTCAACCCACAAGTTGATGATCCTTCTGAAGGTAGTTTTTGGTAAACCACTATATACAGGGTGTTCACACTTAAGATTGTTAAAATACTAGGGATCAATTCTACAACTAATTTCCAACAAAAAGCTCCTCTTTGCAATGTTTTTAAACCCTTGATTTTAATGTCCTAGAGAAGCTCCTAGTAAAATTTCACATTCCTAGGGTGGCAAACAAGACAATTTAGCTCACTCAGCTGATCAGGAAAGAGCCCCTGAATTTATTCGTACCTTGAAGTCCTAGGGAGAGTGTCGCTATCAAATTTCTAGGGTGAATGGGAGAGTTTCATATTTACTCCTACCACAAAATCCCTCACAAATCGGTCGTAGCGCTCCAAAACCCCAAAAGTCGCTTCGTCAGATCAAATGTAGCCTGTGTTTCAAATTTCATCGAAACTGACTGAGGGAACTGGTAGAAGAGGGTGGCCAAAAAAAAAAAGTGAGACAAGAGGAAAATAAGAAGAAAGGCCAAAAACATGCAATTTGACGACTCGTTTTCGCTTATATAGAAATGTATAGAAAATTTTGCTTGAGCCGACTGCGAGACTTATAGCGAGTCGCTGGATTAGACTTCGTTTAATAATAGTACGATAGTGTTCTGAGATGAAGGGTTTGCCAATACACCCCCCCCCCCCCCCCCCCCCCCCCAATCACTCAGTATTACGGTATTCCTCCCGCCCATATAATATTTATTTAATTTCTTCTTTTCGTTGAATTTAAAATGGTTCGTATTTCATACAAATTATGAATCTTTGTAGAATTTTGTTTCGAACATCGGTTTTTATTTGTGTTAATGGGTTTCAGATAAGACGGATTGTGCAAACAATGCCGCAGTCCATGACGTAAATTACTACACGTTAAAAGAAAATCGTTTTAGAGTCGCTTTGTACATCGATGGCCATGAACCCAATGTTCGAGTTGTCTACATTGAAATACACAAAAGGTAATGAATATTTAAATACGTACCATCTAATACTTTAATGTAGTCTACAGTACCTACCTATATTGACATTTTATGTCTTTACTTTGGCACATAAACGAAAAAAGCTTTAACAAAAAGCGTTAAAGTTGGTTTTCTGATGATTTCCGTTTACAACCGAGTCGTTGCTAGGGAAGTGGTACTTCGTCGTTTTTCATCCCACAAAATTCATTGACCGTTCGTTCGAAAGCTCTCGATTTATCCAACCATATTATGTTAACTACCACGAAGTGCGTGGCCAACAAGCTGAGTTATGAGCATGGTTATTTGAATAATTGTGTACACTCAGGTGATCATTCGCAATAATTGATATTGTGAACATGATTGCAACCGCTTGTTGGGTGATAGCAGGTGATCCGAATATTGCGAGAACGGTTTGATTTGTGAAGCAGTGGTTAAATAATTTTAATAGGTAATTTCTATACTCTAGGAAGTTGTAATTTCATATGTAGCCTCTTTAGGACATTTACTTGACGATGCCCAGGGTCCGGATCAGATGAGTGGCTCTTAAAGCTAATTTCTATGCTTTACACTCTAGGAAGTTGTAATTTCGTATGTAGTCTCTTTAGGACATTTAATTGACGATGCCCAGGGTCCGGATCAGCTGAGTGGCTCTTAGAGCTTGCATACGAGTCTGCAACTAAAGACATAAAATGTCCCAAATGTGTTGCAGACTCGTATGCAAGCGTTTCTGATTTTGTATGATGCAGAGGTATGTGGTCGTAGTTTTGTACATCTTCTTTCAAAATTAGATCACAATTTTAAATGCCTAATTGGGCTCCATCGAGGGGGTTCTCTCTTGCACGACCATCTACGAAACGACAGTTTGTAAATTCACAAGAGATGTTTCCGTAGCTTCCGTGGAACACGCAGGCGACATGTACGTAGGTACCCAATTAAACAAGCAGGTGCCCCAACGAAGGCAATGGGTCAGGGCAAAATGGCATACTATATCTAGAACTTTAGTGACGTCCAGAGCAGATGGACATGCCGTTTCTTGATCCTGGCCATCAGCGAAATGACAGTTTTGAGAACTCGCCTTGAGATTCGTTGTGCCATTTGCTCTCCAGATGTCACCAATGACACCAGCCACTTGGAAGTGAAATGCCAGAATCTTTAAGAAGTGGCAGAAGACTATTGACGGTATAGAGATTTAACAATAGCCTTCAGCTCCCTATTTCGGGATTATAATTGTTCAGGCACGGGCCAATGGTTTTGCGGATCTTTCCAATAGAAGTAACAGGTGGAGGATCAGGGTTGCCAGGGGCCTATTTCATAAAACAACAAGTTACAAGTGTACAAGTTAACAAGTACAGCTACTTGTAATGCAAGGTAAACTAGAACAAGTGTTTCACCAAAACAAAGAGTACAAGTATAGAAAAGTTACACTTGTAGAAGCTAAGTTTACAAGCGTAGCAGAAAAGAAAAAAACGAACTGAACAACATGAACAAACGAAATGAACAAATGTCAAGCACGATGCCGAAATTAAAATTTTGTCAGCGAACCATAATATAAAAATGGTTTTAAGTACACGATAGGATGTTTATCGTACATGACAAGGTGTAATGATTGGAAGACAGACAAATTATAAACTGAAAAGTGGAGAAAGTGTGTATTTGATTTCAACTCATTCTGATGGCTGGCATAATCGGATTTTGCTCTTTCATTCAGCGGAAATGAATAATCAGTTCAGTCTTAATGCTGCTGGGTTAAGAATGTCATCTGTAACTTCGAGATGATCTTCACACTTTACTTTGTTCTTCAATGATGGGGAGATCCTCAATACCCGATCAGGAAAAATTGCACAGGGTCACGCACCATTTGAATCTTTCAAAGGTCTCTTCTACGCTGAATGCTTCTTTCTTGTCTGTGTTCTTCAGCTGAAGATGATTCCCACATATTGAACACCGAAAAAATGTCAACTCACAATGCTGGAAAATAACAAGTTTACAGGTGAACGGACGTAGGTTAAAAATCGGCCATTTTTTACAGCTGTAGAACAGTGACTTGTTCAAAATTACGGGGAAACACCTGTAACTTGTGCAAATTCGCCTGTACACTCGTTAATTTTCACAGGGCATTACAAGTCTACAATTTTACCTTTATGAAACACTTGCACATTCATTTTTTACAACTTGTTCATAAAATCGGCTTGCAACTTGTCACTTGTTGCTTTATGAAATAGGCCCCTGGTAACAAGGCGGCATACTACAGATGAGCCGAACACATGGCTGAGCCTAGCCTTTGCAGATGCCTTGGGATAAACTTGATTTGTCGTATTGTACTTTTTAGGTAGGTACTTCATATTCCTTAATAATGTGGGTTCGCGTTTCAGTTGTGACAGTCACTACGCTCACGACACCGCATTTGCCGTACTGGGGGATGTTCTCCCGGTGTTCAAAGTAGCTTGGCTGATCACTAGCAACAAGAATGAATTCGCAAACCTGGTCACGATCACGACAATAGCTGACGCTGCCATGGGCCACGACTGTTATTTTTTGGAACACATGGACACTCGTAAAGACACGAGACCGTGGAAGAAAAAGATCCGCTTCGTAGTGAGTATCATCCGCCTCCTAGACCACCGAAAATCTGTGACGTGTAGGTAATATCAAATGTGTAAAATGTGTAATATTCCTCCAAAAAAGACGCTTGGCGCACCAGATGCCAAGCCAAAAAAAGCATGATATCCAATTTGGGCCAAGCGAATAGTCGGATCGCCAACTCCTAGTACAGTGCATTCTTTCCCTCACGTTTTGCTTCCGAGTCTAACTAAAGGTAGCGGAAGCATTATTTTCAATTTCGGGAGAAAAAAAATTTTTGGTCTCCAAAATCAAATTTTCCACTCGCATTTTACGTTTTAGACCATTCTGAACAACTTTGGTTCCGTGTCTTTGTGTATGTTTGTCGTGTGTCCGCAAATCCTTGTAACAAGCTTATTTTCCACAGTTTTCATCCAATTTGGATGAAATTTTCAGGGGATGTGCGGGCTAGGAGGTAAACGGACCCCCTATCAGTTTCATAGTTCTTGACTCAATTTCTCACTCTGCGCATGCGCAAACGTAAATTCTACCAAGCATCATTTTCTCACGATCTAGTCGTCCGATCACGCTCAAATTCG
Source organism: Adelphocoris suturalis (assembly GCA_030762985.1). Lineage (NCBI taxonomy): Eukaryota > Metazoa > Arthropoda > Insecta > Hemiptera > Miridae > Adelphocoris > Adelphocoris suturalis. The sequence goes on from CM061042.1 coordinate 30,435,055, forward strand.
GATGATAATTGGGGGATGACCATTTGATCATCCCATATAAATTTGAACATGATTGTATCATTAATAGCATTTGAAGTCGCAGCAAGTACTCATAATCTGAATAACTCCCGTTCATCTTTCATTTTCTGTACATAGCGAGAAACATAGGCCATTGTGCGGGATTCTCGTCAAACGTGGGTAACTCCTGGTCGACACATTTTCGAGTTACCAAACATGGATATGTTGTAACCAAACATTTAAGGTCTTCCAATTTGATTGGAACTGTGTTTCCTACCGATTGTTCACTTCTGACTGCCAGCTTTTGGACCTCTGCTGTTGTTGAGTTTCGTCCACCCAAGCTCTTGTTCTCATATTTGCTTGTTGCCTTGTTCGTCCACTTGAAGTCGATGTACCACTAGATGACGAGGAAGATGTTTGGTCTTGAAATTGGCTTATTTCATGTTCTTTCTCAGCGATCTGTCGATCCATTGCTGATCGTTTCTTAATTATTCTTCTTTTTTCAAGAGCCTGCAATTTCCTGAGTTTTTCCAGTTTCTTTTGTTTTCCTCTAATGTTGCTCTTGAACTCGTACTTCACCTAAGTTTTTCTCCTTTCTGAGCGTTCTGCCTTACCATCATCTCCTTCCAATGCAGTTTCTCCTTTTCTCATGACTTCTTTTTCAGATTTCTCTTCCTTCTGAATCTTCCTGCTCCTGAGTACTCGTTCCGACATATTCGTTTCAATCACACAGGTTCGTTCCCGAAGGACCACAAATTAATGTTGACCACCAAACCCAGTCAACAAGAATAATAGTGTAAAATAGGTAGATAACAGTCCTATTAGAAAATAAATATTAAGAGACACCACTTTTCATTCACGCAAATCGTAAGATAATAATATTTTTACAAACACACGTAAGTATAATCAGAATTACAAAGTAGCTAGGTAACTTTTTCATGGGTTTGCAAATGTGGAGTTGCCCCCAACAGCATCTTTTGTACGTAGAGCGTCTTTTTTTGGGTGGGGGGGGGGGGAGGATTTCTTTGAAAAAATATTCGTGATAGCAGAGAATTCTTCTGTTGATGTGTATCATTAGCTGCTTCCTTCGCAAGTGAATTAAGTGAATTATATAGCCCCCCCCCCCCCCATGTGCTTTAACCCCACTTGGACCGAATTTCCAGGCATTGCGGACACGGAAGGAACACAAAAGCTGGCATATATCTACTTACCACAGTGGGCAGTTGGTTTTGATGATACTCCAACATCAATGAACGCACGGGCTGAGTTCAGAGCCATGCTAGTTTGGGTTTGCAACCGCTCCAATCCCTCGTTGATTGCCAGCAGTTCAGCCTGATTATTTGAATATAGCCTGAATCTCTCCAGTATAGACAGCCACACCAGATTGCCTACAATGAACAACAACAGTACAAACTTCATTGTCCCTGATGAGGCTTCCCATCTGTCTAGATGGTAAAATAAGGGGAACTGGCACATACTTTTCTCGTATTCTTAACGTAGGTACGGCACTAACATGAGAAAGGGGGGGGGGGGGGGGTGTTAGTTACTGAGGCTCCATATATTTGTAATTTTGTTATAGAATATCAAGCGTATTTTGAAGGGAAATATAGTACAAATACTGTGTTTATAGTAGGTATGTCTGGTAATCCCATATAACCCTAAAAACTTGACTCCTAGATTTATTTCAAACTGTTGTCACTTAGCATTGCTCCTCGTAATTATCATGTTTCAGAGATGGACACAATGCATACATAATATATGCCCGAACGACACAATGAAAGAACTTCAAGAAGGTTAGTACATTACCAACCTAAACTAAAAGACTAGCTCACTAATTTTGGTTTACTATTTTCAATTATTATTATTCAAAATTTTTTGGATACGTTTCAAGGTACGTAAATTTAAAAAAAAAAAAAAAAAAAAATGGCGCATAGCAAAAATAACATCTTCTGAATCCGCTGAGTAATCATCGATCTGATTATCTCACCTCTCACTACACATAACTATATTGCATGAGAACAAAATTCAACCTGCATAGTTGAGTAACAAGGTTGTCAGCCAAAGAAAAAAAATCGTGCTTTTAAACAGAAATTTGAATCAGATAGAACGAACTAGATGCCTAACTATTAAATTTGTAGATGTATACCTCAGTAACAAGACTAAAAGAAAACACCAACATATTGTACGTATAGCATGTCCATCGGGATAGCGTTAGTGAAGTAAAATATATTATTCTTGACCAAAACAGTATTCTGAATTTTTCTAGAAAGGTGCTACCAGGAGGAAACACCAGCGCTAGATATTGCAGCATACTGCATAACGTAAGTAACACCACTTAGCAAAAATGTGAGGGAATGGTTCCTAGTTTATTCTTTTCTGTAAAGTTTAAGGCCAATGGGGGACAACAGTTTTGGGAGAGAACACCAAGTAGTTTCGGAAGACTATCCGAGATATCGTTTTATGCATTCCCCAATTTTCAAAATGAGTTGAATGCTCAGAAAAACAAAACTAGCTTTAATACCAAAATTCGCACAGCCATTATTAACACACGTTTAGATTTCCATAAATCTTTAAATTTCAAGTGATGAGCTTGTACCACCCACATGTAATGCAAATATCATGGTGTTGACAGCTATTAGAATATAAAATATATCAATATATGCAATATATTATTTTGGTTATGATTTTATAACATAGTTGTTGGTCAACACACTCTTGGAGATTAGTTAAAATCGTCTAGGAAAATATTTTGAAGAAAACAGCTAATCTACACCTCATGTTTTGCTTCACAGAAAGATGTCAGGTGTAGGAGGTACTTAGTAATAGAACATCACCTTACTCACTCATCACATAGATACAGCATTTTGCTCATGATGACCGCTTGTATTACAAGTACAATCATTTATAGTGATTTTGTTCGATATTGGTTAATGTTTGACCAATGATCCGGTTAGAAAAACTGACATTGATGGAGTTCAATTGCCTAATCCCAGAATTTTTGGTAAATTTCAATAATTCATTGAGATTTAATTGAGATTGTAACACAATTGACAGGATGGATGGACTTGGAATTGGTGCCTGCGATATAACTCATGGGACACCAGTTTTCTGCAACGTGGAGCAAACTCGAGGTTAGTTGACTGGTTGCTTTTTTAAGGGGCAGTTCCACCAACGTGAGTTAACTCTCGAGTCTAGTAACACCAACGTGAGTTAACTCTCGAGTCTAGTAACACAGGATCTAGATGAAAACCACGGGTCAGTATTTTCACCGTTCCACCATCAATTTATATTCCCAGATTAGCTGATCCACGGATCAATTAGAAATGGTAAGCGAGGGGGCCTGATAAAACAAGGGCATGGCCAGCTTCGTGATACAGTCACATGGAAATGGCCCGGTAATTAAACCATTCAGGCCCCTCTAAGAGGTGAAGATGAGGACTTGGTAAGAGGTTTGTTGAACAAAGGAAAAGGTGAGTTTGAATATTCTGATGCGCTGCTCCAGGAAAAGGTGAGTTTGAATATTCTGATGCGCTGCTCCAGCCTTAAAAGAGTAAGTTAATATGTTATAAATGATAGAGGATAAGTAGTTCAATTTCCTCCAGCAGACTTCACCCTCGGAACGCAAACCAACTGTGGTCGATTTATAAATGTGTATATATATATTTTTTATTTAGTGGTTTAAGCCGCATCTCAACCATAAGGGTCATTAGCGGCATCGAACAAGGTGTCCAAAGGGACACTGCAAGTAGCACGATTCCAAGGGGGGCCATGCCATCCTCCACCACCAAACGGAGTGCCATCACGGACTCCACTGGCAAATCGGAGGAGGACAAAATAAAGTACAGTGATGACCACTATTTAGCCCTTAGAGCGGATAAAAATAAAAATAAAACCTCAAAAATAAAATAGTACAACTAAGCTGGATGTAGAATAGGCTAATAACTAAATATATGTTACTGTAATACATAATCGCCAAAGAGAAATAAAACTATGACTAGATTGTACAAAAATATATCACAGATCAGATATCACAGTTCGTGGTAGAGCTCAGCGGCTCACAGGTACAACAGCAGGGACTGGACCTTGTCTGCTCCAGATAAAACGTCAACCCACTGAGGGGGCCCATGCTGGACTCGGAGGTCTATAAGGTATGGGGCAGTCCTCCAGGAAGTGGCGGATGGACAGATCACCCCCACACCTTAAGTAAATGTGTATGGTTGCTGGACTTAATGGAGAAACTTTGATTTTAATTCCTATTGCGATCAGCTTTAATGGAGTACCATCACTTTTCTTCTCAATCACATAAATCAGATGCTGTTATTGGTAATTCCAGGGTTGATCGGGTTCGTCACGACCTCACTGGACTTGAATATAACGCCTTGCTACAAACGGGACGTTGCAAATCAAACGGCAGTTGTTCACGCCATACACGATTTGCTGCCGCAATTCGATGTGTATACTTGGATCCATGAGTACATAAATTACAGGAAATCGAAAAAACTACCAACGTGACATTATTCAATTTGGAATAAATTTTATTTTTATAAACTTGTGTTTGAGATGGAGCCATTATTTTTAGGAACAAAGAAAATCCCTACATGTGGTTGTCCCAAGCTGGGATCAAAAGTGTCGCATACACCTATCTATACATGTGTTTCTCCTCTAAGTCAAAGAAAACCCCAGAACATTATTAGAAAGGAAGAAATAAGTTTTAAAGGAAAAAATATATATTAGGGGGGAGTGGGGGAATACCGCCACCCGATATAATTATTTAACCACCTGAGTGACAAACCTGGTAGCCAAATATCGTCATCTTTAGATCAACAGTAATGTTGGGAAACTTGGTTTGGGGTCATTAATTTGTTTTCATCAGAGATAAGCGAGTTCACAGTTTTGAAGCTTGGCGTTCTAGTTTTACTGTTGTCGAATTTGCGTAGTTGCTTGGATCATGACGCATCATTTGATAAATGTTTTGGGGTGAAGGTTTTGAAGAAGATGCCACCAGGTTCTAACGACCGACTTTTCCACCAATCAGAAAAGGCGCACAAGTGGGTTTTGAAAGCGAACGTACCTCCCGGCCTCAACATTAATGATGGAAATTATCTCCACCTAGTGATTGACATCATCTACATCTGTCAACGAGCCATCCCATCAGCCGTAAATGTATAAATCATTTTCCATTTTCAACTTCTAACTTGTGAACAAGATTTATTCGAAATATCAAAAACATATTTTTCCTTTCTTCGTTTAGATCTATTATTCATACAAAACAAAGTAGGTAGGTATATAGTTCAGTAGAACGGTTTATTGAATTTATCAAGAAGTATATATATATACAATGTTAAAATCTAGGATTCGAAACGGATTTGTAGAGGGTTCGCGACCCCTACTTTGAATTTTGAAGCCATCTGAATATCTCTTCTTTTTTTTCTTTATAATTCGCAAAATATTACACAAGAAAAACTTTGAACTCAATTTTCTCGAAATGAAGATGTTGTTACAGTACTTTACCAGTACCTACAGTACATACCACCTTCATCAACTCTTGTTTGAGTTTGTTATTGAGTTTGACGGTGAGGCCGGGAGGAGGCAAACGTTGGGCTGAAGTTCTACTTTGTTACTTAAATTGTTACCTACTCAAGTTCGCCATTGTAGTGGTGGCTAGTCGAAAATTTTAAGCCATGGCAATGCGCGAGACTTGCATCTCGCTAGAATAGGACGTTTCACTTTTCACCGAATACAAAACGAATTTAATTATTTTGTCAAACTCTAGTAGGTACTTATTGTGACGGCTGTTCATTCATAACGACTATCATAATCAATCGTACAACCAACGCTCTCACACAGTGTTAGTGCACGGATTTGTTATCAATCGAAAGTGACATTGTTCTACCAAAATCGGACTAGATGTACTTGGCCGTGTATTTGTTATATTTGTTTGGATGCAGTTCGTTTGCCTCTGAAGCCTCTCCAGCTCCAGAAAACCTATTCGAGCGTACATGGCGAAAAGAAAAGAAAGGGGAGGCAGCTACTGTAAGTAATGTAGGTAGTCCAAATAAGAACATGTAAGTAGGTTCCTATACATGTTTCAAATAGAAAGGTACACACAGTTGTACCATGAACTGTAATATTATCCCGTAGTCAAGAAAACGGAAATTAATGAAGAACTTATATATTTCTATAAAAATAAAGAGTTACACTGTTAGATCTTTTTCGACTGTTAGGGCTTTATCAGTAACGAACAATAACTAAACAAAAACACTGCTCACTTCCTCGTGACCTTCACAGTACGTCACCATTAAATTCAAGAAAACTAGAAACGACGGGTTCTAGCATCAGGGAATTAATAAGGTGGGAAATTATCAATAAGGTGGTAGTACCGTACGATTCGTATGGCACCTCAAGGGACTCTACCGGAATCATCTCTGAAAATTTGAACAAAATCCGATAAAATTAACTAAGCTGTGACCATAACAAAAACATCACTTTCGCGCATGCGCCTAGCGTACCACTGCTGATGATCGCGAAGAATGTGATACGGGACCTCAAGAAACCTTGCCCGCATCATCCCTGAAAATCTGAACGAAATCCGTTCACAATTGCCTGAGTTATGACCGAAACGAGAAAATTTTGTTTGCGCCTGCGCAGAGGCTACCGTTGATTCGATCATGACGGAACTGATAGGGGACCATGTAGAGCTATACCCGCACGATCCCTAAAAATTTGAAGAAAATCGCATCAAAATTGTGGAAATTACGGCTGTTGCAAGGACCGTAACAAGAATATTTCGTTAACGCATGCGCAGAGCGTACCGCTAATGCAATTATGATGATTGTCTAATGGGATTTCAAGGGACCTTACCCACATCATCCCTGAAAATCTGACCGAAATCCATTCAACATTGACCAAGTTATGACCGTCACAAGGAATTCACGTTAGCGCCTGCGCAGAAGTTACCGTTTATTCGATCATGATGAAGTTGATAGGGGACCATCTAGAGCTTAATCCGCACGATCCCTGAAAATTTGGTTAAAATCGGATCAAAATTGTGGAAGTTATGGCTGTTACAAGGAAATGTGGACGGACAGACAGACACGGAACCAAATTTGTTCAGGAGGCTCTGAAACGCAAAATGCGAGTGGAAATTGTGATTTTGGAGCAAAAAATTGTTTTTCATTTCAAAAGTGAAAACAAAGCTTCCGCTGCCTTGCAGTCTCGGAAGCAATAGAAAACCAGTTTTGGAGGTGTCCTGGAACCTCAAGTTCGCTGTCCGGAGAAGGAGTCCAGAACCGCTAAGAACTAGTTCAAGTGGTTTGAGATTTTTGCCAGAACTTTTAGTACGAGACATGCTCAGTAGACGTTTTCACGCTTATCAAAGATTTAAGACTCACGCCTCTTGCGAAGTTCTAGTCCGAAAACCGTTCGCACAACTGGGAGTTGGAACTAACAGTCCTGAACGCCTCTATCCCCTCCCCTTTTCAGTTCCATTGGTTCTGGATTCTGGTCCTTCCTATACATAATAAAAGCTAATGGTGCCTAAATCGTACCACTTTTCACATTTTGCTCCGTAAATACCCCTAAAACGTGAAAATTTCCACTTTGGGGACCCTCCAATATATAATCACAAAATATAAACTTCTAGCAAAATGGGCACGGTTTGTTGACAAACCTGGACACAAAGCCAAGTTCTTTCTATGGCTGCATATGAGCATTGTGAAGTTATGCGGTGGTACGATTTAGGCACTGGTAAGGTATCGGTACTATTCCCCAAAGTCTCATTACCTACTTATGAATTGTAATGTAATAGTATTTTTCATCAATCAGTCATTTCTGTTTAGTTATCCAGCCATTGGCCATATATAAGTAACTATATATATATATATATATATATATATATATATATATATATATATATATATATATGTGTGTGTGTGTATCATACCATATGACAACTCTCCTGAGGATTGAAATAAACAAAATTTGCTTTCACAAAAAAATCAAACATGAGTTCAAACATTGAGTATGTTGAAAACACATTTTGAGCACAATCAAGTGGTCAAAGTTGAAAAAATGTGCACGAAACTGATGAAAACGTTAGAGTTATATTACTTAGAAGAAGTTTATACACCACGAGCTAGAACATTAAAAAAAATTAGTGCACTAAATTATGCTGAGCCCAATTTTAGTGAATGTGTGATACTAATAAATTGATTTTTAGAAAATTGTAAAAATTGGTTTGATGAGCATTTAATATTAATTAATTTTTTTCTGATAACATTTATTGTCAAGAATTTACGTGCCAAGGGAGGCTTGGGGCAAAACTGTTCAGGATCGAGAAAAGCAGTTGGTGGTTAGGGGAAGGTTAGGGAAAAAACTCCACTGCTTTCTTGATCAGCAAGTTTGCTTATAGGAGTTGCCATATCATTCTTCAAAGTGGAAAAGAGCGGCAATAAAGCCGGATGAAGTGACCCCAGTAGACAAGACGTTCCGACCAGATGACTACTTTGGCTACCGACCTGACTCGATTGTTTCCATTGAGAACACGGGAGCTAACGTAGAAGAGGACAAGAAACACGCATATGGAGTTCGATTGCAATCAGAGTTGGTACTGACTCTTTGTTCCGCCGTCACCTATGTTGAGGAAGGTAACGTTACTTTAATTTTGCTCTATATTCAACAATAAACTGTTGTTAAAAAAAAAAAAAAAAAAAAAAAAAAAAAAAAAAAAAAAAAAAATGGTGGGCAGTACAACTTCATAACTTTTTGCAACTTAACTGCAGGTACATACCTACCTGATGATTCAGAGCCATATCTCTTTCAAGATTTTTTTCCCAGATGCTTACAGCTCACCAAATTGGAGAGCTTCATTATTTTGTAAGGGGTTTAAGAATCACCATAGCGACCTATTCCTTTATTATAGCTTCAACGAATTCTAAGTTTATAGTATTATCCTTAACTTTAAGGGGGTGCCGTAAGGTCTCCGAAAGCAGACCGACTGGCGCCTTTCCAACCAAAAGACCAAGAAAGATGAGTGACTCGAATGTAGTGATACTTGGAGGTAGACTGTCGGATCCAGAAAACGGCTCAAAGCTCCATCTAAATTCAAAATACGTCCAAACGGTTTATTTAACTTTTCTCAGCCAATAATTGACCGATTTCAATTATTTTTGCAGTTTTCGTTCTATTTTCGAGACCTCTAGTTCCGCAGATCTCGAAATTTGAAAGTAAAATTGTTAAATGGTATCTAAATTTGAAAAATTTCGAATTTGAATATTCAGAGGAACAATCCAATGGGGAATTTCAAAACCAGTAGATTGCCGCAAGAATCATCAAAATCGGTCTATTATTGACCGAGAAAAAAAACCGCATGTATACCACCTGGCGCCCCCGTAATTACTGACATGGGGTTATTACAAACCCCCAGCTTCCTAAAATTGATGCCGTCTCTTGCCAAACCATCCTAGGGACATCTAGGTTCCTGTACCTTCCTTATGGTTCACCCTCCAGCAAATAACGCCTGGTTCACAAACTCAAGTAGAGCTTGAGAGTACAGAGTGGAATGGGTGGGTGGCAGAAAACTTCTTGCCAAAGCATAGGATGTGTGAATGCTAATGCTAGCATACTCGGCTAGCAAGTTCAGGCAGGGACAAACTATTTCGTTTTGGACAGATGGCACACATCGGATGGATAGATTTTTCTAGGGGTGTACACACTGGTTTGGATGGAGAAGACTGCTTGGGTGAGTGAGACATGAGACATCCAGTGTGAGCTTGTCATACGCTCTGGAAGGGCCATCTGGTGTGGTCTGTGTTGTTTGAATTTCACAGCTCCATCTGAAGTGGAGGAGGCACATACGATTTGGGGTTTCTCCAGGTCGGTGATCCTCACCATTTGGGATCCTTGCCCACCAGGATACCTCCATTGGCATTGATGGTATTCAATGCAAACAGTTCAAACAATTCACGAGATATCTAACTCCTGTCTCTAGCCAGAATATGGTATAGCTCCAGGTTTGGTTCCACAAAAGCATGGCATGTGCAGGAGAGCGTGAGGTACGAGAAATTCCATGTCATCACTAGATGCGAAACGAAGAAAGAGATTGAAGGGCCTATTTTCATGTTAAACGTGGAATATCGTTGTAAGTGGCATCGTTAAAACCAGAATATTGATTACAGGGAGGCAAAAGAAACCAAAATCTGCAGTTTCCATCGTTACATCCAACCTCTGTTTGTATCCGGAATCGATATAAGCAGAATCTACTGTATTACATTACACATAGATGTTGCTCAATGATTACAACAATCGATAAGATTGTCTAGAATCTGCCTGAACTGTAATGACTGTTCTTAAGCCTTCAGGGCTGTTATCAGTACTCAAATATTATCTCTTATCACCAGCTGTTCTCATCATCATCATCACTTTTTCTTAATGTGCGGTCGAACCAATAGTTCCTTTTGGATTTGTTTAGCCATTGGGAAAATATGATCCTTGTCTTCGTCAGGAAATGGCTAGGGAAGGTCGAGGCCCCCATCCACCCCTAACCATCTTTAGACATCCCTTCTAGTCAATGTTTCCTAATGTACAACAAATCTTTTTTTAAAAAAAATGGGGGGGGTGAGAGGGGAACCTCCTGAAACTACAGGCCTAATCAACCTCGGTACAGGAGAGAGTGAATCAACGTGAACTAAGAAAAATAAAAAAAAAAAATCAGTGGAGACGGCGCCATGGAGACAGCGTCCACCATAACCAAACAACGGCCACATAACCACCGGCTAGCTAGTCTATCACCTATGACAGTGCTGCTGACCGAGAAGACAAATAATTATAGCTCGAGCGAGTTCTAGACAATCGCAAGAACAAAATTCTCATTAGGAACTTCCAAATGTTTTGAATATGAGCTTTTATTTCGTTTTCAGCTTATCTGCGACCCACTGTCTGGGAGCACCCGGATGATCGGGGTCCTGTTGTAAAGTTCAAACCTGAAGACCTCACCGTTCGTCTCATGACCATTAAATATTGGCAGAAAACGAAAGTGGATCAGGTTTTGGTGCACCCATTGTAATTAATCATTAAATTGCTGTTTATCATTAATTTAGAATAATAAATCAACAGGGGTTCCCTAAGTTTACCTTCGATGGCTTGGATCATACGTGTACTGGGGGACCACGTGACAAGCTAACTATGTACACCTACTCATCTAAAATATGATCAGAATACACTATAATACCCCTATTAATATAATTTACCTCTGTTATATTATGTCTCTAGGCCCTCATAAAACTCTAAATTGCCCCTTTAAATGTGTTAAATCCAGCATATATCACACTTCCACCTCACTATACATTATTAACTAGGTACTACAATAGGTAACTACACATGATTCACAATGGTTCTTGAATTATTGACCATACAAACACCCCTTCAATCCATTATACCATTTATAACTTTTCGCATTTCATTTATCAGCTATTTTCACCACTATGCATGCACACTACACGTTTTGATTTTAAAATAAAAATTTCCGAAAATTTTCTTCATTGAAATCCGTTAATCCGTTTTTGACATTTTGAAATGAATCCCAGAGTTTAAAGCTTTTTCAAATATACAGGGTGTCCCCAAAAACGTCCCACCCCTTGCTAAAATCGTTAATAATGGGTCAAAAAGAATTTTTTTTAAATGTTAATGTTTTTGTAAGGATCCCAGAAATGACAAAATTGCGCATTGCGCAAACGTGCAAAATTGACATCAACTTCGTTATTTAAATGGGAACCCCCATTTTTTTTTTATCGTACATTTGAATTCTACGTGAAATTTCATGAAGAAATGATCCATCACTTGATTTTTTTTAGGTGCGCGCAAAAGGGCGCGATTCCGCTCCAAAAGTGCGCAATTCCGCTCTAAAAGTGCAATACCTAACTGACTAAAAGCTTAAAATACAAATCCGTTTTTGAATTGCAAAATGCAATTTAGAACTTTTTTTTTTTGCCTCAAAATTGTTGGGTAGGTACCAAATAACCTGTTTTCACTCAAAGTCCTTAATTTCCCTAAAAAAATTAACATAATATTATACGATACCACCTAATTTACTAAAATTCGTTCATACGACCATGAAGCATCACTGGTACTTTTTTCCAATCAATGAAGGTGCGACAACCAATACGATGTCGACTTTGCCGTGTTGAAGACTCAACCGATTTACTACAGCAAAAACGTCTGGATCCACACTGCCGAGAACATCCTGTTTCACTCCAATATGGACAAGGTCATCGCCGCCCAGGCTGTTCTGGGAAAATGCTCCGTCCCAGTGTATTCGATTTCTTCGACGGGGAAAGATTCTGACAACAACACATGGGTCACAGTTGATTTTGTCAGAGTACATTTCCAGGTAGCTATGATTTACAAGTACGTACTAAGGTAACTCCAATGGATGTACTTACGAAAGCCTAAAAGAACCTCACTACATCCTAACATATTTCAACTTTTGACAACATTTCGGGAATCATCTTTTGCATTTTCCTTACAAATATTGTACAATTCACCATGACTTTGTGGGAACCGGTAGAACCCACAAAAACGTGATTTGAACGGAGCCAGTGGTTGAGATTTCCTACGTTTGAAGAACGAGGACGAACTTTTCATGAGTACGAAAGAAGGGTATAAATACAATGTCAATCCACGTTTTGAACAAGCATTTTTTTAAAGAATCACCCGTATAGCTATTTCCTCCTCCACTTACACTCATCCATAATGAAATTTGAAACTCCTGATAAAGTCGCCATAGAAATTCAATGTTCGAAACACAGGTCCGCTAGTTAGAACTTATACCTATGAATCAAACTGATCCTCCATACATTCAGTTCAGAACATCCGAAGGCGCCTACCAATATTTTGTGTACTTGTTGTCTTCTGTTTGTAGAATTGGGTCGGATGTCGTGAAATCGTTTGCCCTTATTGGGCACCAGACCCAACTCAGACGAAACATCGTGATCCTAGAAGATGCGGTAACACTCGAAACGGTACCAGGTAATGTTAAAAACTAACATTAGGTACTATAATCACCCTTAGTAGTAGGTAACTATATAGAGTTTTCTTCCGAGCCTACTTAACCCTAGACTACTTGGGTGGGGTGTCTAGCACCCAGAAAATGAACGAGTACACTCGGCAATGCTTGGTCGTTTATGAACAGAGAGTTTATGATGCCCATTCCACCCCATTTCAATCAGAGCTTGAGAAGGTGCGACCCCCCGGTTGCTTTCCGCCTTGAGCCTTCGGCTAAAATTCTAAAACATGAAACATGCTTTCTTTCCGCTAATTCGTAAATGTAAATACATTTAAAACTTCGACATAAATGTTTTACTAGTCGAAGTTAGAAGGAAGTACCTAGATAGGTTATAGGTATTCTGTTACGGTGCGCGTTTATAATAATTGCTATAACCAAGATTAACTTCTCAACCAAGAGACAACAGAACTCTCACGAGAGAACAATACAAGGAAGACGTCAGGCTCCGTCTAAGCTAAACAATAGAAATCGCCGGAAAGATTATGCGAAATACATAATCACAAACGAAATAATTCCGACGGAAAAACAAGCTCGTCAAGGCAAAACCTCACTGCACGAGAGAGACGTGACAGGCCGCGAAAACCTACACGAAAAAGTCGCCTTGAAACAATTAATCTTCAATAATCGAAGGTGTCGCAAGACAATCACCTCTAAGTCAATCAAGGGCAAATCAAAGCTCGACGCATTCTATCGAGAGGGGGCGGAAATCCATAATTCAACTTTCGCCCGTCGGGCGCGACCGATCAAAACGGAAGCTGCGGAGACGGCAGCTCATCTGGACGCTAACCGTTAGGAAGCCAATAGATCCAGCCAATCAGCTCCGACTTCCAGCTATAAATACTGGACCCAAGGGCCTGTCTAGTCATTCACATTCTCACCACAGCTGATGTCACTTCTCTCTCCGACGAAGTTTCTACACGCTCTGAGGCATTCTATTCTACACATCGAGTTTCCTGGTAGCGTCGAGTCTAGCCCTTTTCAGTGCTACTCACTACCAGCGTTTCTTCAGGCAGGATACCACCCGGTACGAAAGATTTTACATCTTCTTGTACGCCCGCAGGGATATCCGAGACGTTTTCGCCCGGATTGATTAACTGTTCAAGGGAGTTCTTCTTGGAACTAGTGGGAGGACCCTGCCATCGATATATAGACGAGTATATCTGCCAAGTGAGTCCCTCACCTTGCGAGTGCCTTTGTAAAGGCATTTCGACGGACCCTGCCAACACGGCAAGCGAGTCCTCAAGTAATTCAAGTTCTTTTACAGAAACAAATATTTCAAGGAGCTTCCTAAATGGAACGATCTCCGTCTTTCCACCCCCTCGACGGGGCGCCTGATCCTAGCGCTGTCCATAGCCCGCACCTCGAGACAGAAGAGGCTCCCGCCCACGCATTCCGATCTCGCGTGATCCGATGCAAGATCGCCCGCTCCCCAGCCGTTCTGAGCGGCTGGAGGACCTCTCAATCAACTCCGTAAAGGACTTGATTTATGTTCAGAAGCCGGAAACACGGCCTGATCGAGTTTCTCTCAATCAATCTTTCGCAGAAAGAAATAACGAAGATTTCCTGACAAAAACAGAAATCTCTACGCGACTTTCCGCCGGACATACTGCTGACACGAGTGCTTTATTCACTCCTATTATACACTCGTCGCATGAACATTAAGGTACTTTCCAGTACCCAAGAAAGTCTACCTCGTATGATAAAGACAATGCTCAGTTAAAACCTGAGTCTAGATATTCAACGAGAAAGGAACCACTTTTTGACCAACATAAGGGGTTAGAAACTGCGACAAACATGTTACAGGATTCACCTCCATCATATCCAGTAAAATATGATAATACTCGAGATAATAACGGTACTTTTCCGTATTTCTCACACAAGTACTTTACTGGGTCAAGCCCGCATAACCACAATAATGGTACGGCTCAACATATTCCACTCGGTATTCCGATACCGAGTCAAACATACAGAAATCCACTACACAGAACAAGCGGCATTGTTTACTATATAGATATATAACATAAATAAATATAAAACTACGACATGAATAGAAGAGCAAGTAAAAAAGAAATGCGTGATAAATCGAGAGCTTTCCAACGAATGGAGGACGATTTTTGTCCGGTGAAAACTACAGAAGCTTTATTTCCCCAGCAACGGCTAGGTTTTATGTTGAATTCATGAGAAAATTTCGTGACACTTCCGCGTAGTTAGCTCAAGGCTAAAGCATGTTCCATGCTAAAATTCAAATGAAATTTCTTAATTGATGCGTTGAAAACTTCCTTTTTGGGATCAGTCTGAAATTCGCGACGCTTAAACCAATATCAATATAAATGGCATTCCATAGAAACTAAGAACCCAAGCAAAGAGTAATTCCATGGAAATCTTTCATTATGGCAGTGGTAGTACGTTTCGGCATAAATTCGCTATAAATACTTTGATAGGAGGTTGCAAGTGTGTTAGACATTAAGAGACGATTGAAATTATAGGTTCTTTCCTGATCAGCTCAGTGAGTTAAATTCCTGTTCAGTGCTTCAGCAGGTTAGGAGTTGACAAGGTATAGGTAGTTGTCATTGATATGCTTTTCAGAACAAAGATTAGTGGAGAGATCAGATGTATAACTCTGTTCTTCGTGGTTTATGCGGGTACGAAAATGCTGCTATTCTGGGACTTTCTTCAAAAAATCGCCTTACCTCTTCAGTTACATACAATTACAGTACCTAAGTAAAATTTTAGCGTGGAACACGCTTTTACCAGGACGTATTGCGAGATCAAAATGATGAGTCACGAAGCCAGCGGGAAAAAGCCCAATACTTAAAACCTCTCTTTTCACCCTAGGAATGTAAAATTTAATGGGAGCCTCTCTGGAACGTTAAGGCTGTCCGTCCAGTGGACGCGATTTCACGCGAAGAGGCGAACAGGCGAATTCGTGCGAACGGTTCACCTCCCTTCAAACACACTGCCAACATCCATTTCGTTGAAAAACAAACTGGTTTGATTCTCGTAGCGTTCGCCCCACTTCGCGTCTTGCAGTGGACGGGCTCTCAGTTAAAACAGTGTGTTTGAAAGGGAGGCGAACCGTTCGCGCGAATTTGCCTCTTTTCGCCTGTTCGCGCGAAATCGCGTCCAATGGACGGACAGCCTAAGAGAGGAATGAAATGACGGGCTCCATTCTGGTCAGCTGAGTGAGTTAAACTGTCTCCTGTTCACCCGAAGAACTTACACTTGATAGGAAGCCTGAGTGAAACATCAAGAGACGAACGAAATTACGGGATTCATCCTAATCAACTGATTGAAAAACACGCACCTGAGGTAAAAGCGTGTTACGCATTTCTCAGAGGGGGCAGACCGCCTAATTTTATAAATATATTAAGATATGATTACCATATGATTATATGATTGCTATTATAGGTTCTGCGTTGTTTGGACGATTGCGGGAAGAACAGGGCTTTGCCACCTGTTGCCAGGAACGCCTGTGTTTTGTGACGTCGGAAACATCCAAGGGCTCATGGGATTTCTCACCAAGACCGCCATCGAATGTTGGTTCCCTTTTCGGAAGAACGCTGTGATGCAGGGGTTCGTATTCAAAGTATTTTAATCGTTGGAATACCAATCAAACGAGCTACAAACATTCAGCATTAGGTACGTTTCCAATAAATAAGAGGGTGGATAGGTGTAAGTTGCTTCAAAAAGGAAAAAGGCAAAACTGAGAACAACTAAGATTAGGTAGGTATGATCCGACAGAAGAAATCTGTTGTCAAATACCAACCAGCACATACCTGTGCAGTAGCTGTAACTGCAGTTCCGTGATATCAAAATGTCTGACGACGACTATTACCGTGGTCAGGTGTTCCAAAAAGAACCATGGTTCAACTGCAGGTGGGCAGTCGTCTAATAGAAGTTGACTTCTGAAGAGTGAGCATGGGTGACATCAGACTGGAAACCTCACCATTTTGAAACCAATCGCTAAACTTGTTCTTTTTATTTCTGTGCATCAAAGTTTTTATGAGACTTAAGACGGCAAACTATCACAACTGTGCCGTCACGTCAATGACTATTCAAAAAACGGGCGGTAGACCTTCAACAATTCATTTTAAATTTTATTTGTTTAACAACATCATTTAACAATGATTAATTTTACACATTATTAGTTCATTATGGGTACTTAGCAATATTAGTTTCTAACCGAGCGTAATAAATAAGCTTTCCTTGACACTACAGAGGCTTAGGGATTATGAGATGCTGTGATAAAATGAGAGCATTCCAAAAAGTGGCTAACGATTTTCCTGCTATGAAAACTAAGGGAGTTACACTTCCCTAGTAACGCATTGGTTCTACGTGAAAATCAATAGAAAACCCCACCGTGACGTGACGCTCGTGACGTGACGAAAACAAATGGAAACGTCTTGTTAATCCTTATTAAATGATAAAAGGCTGTAGACTTCAGTCAATTATAACCGGTGGAAAAATTCTCTGAACAAACAGTGGTGTTAAGATAATCGAGAGAATTGGAGAAGAAAGAGACTGACTGTTCATTGGATGATTGTAACCACGCGGCTTTCGAGATGATAACTAATAGGTAGGTACAAATTTACCTAATTAGTGTAAGTCCAGTAACTGCTTATGTATGGGCTCATGACAAAAATATTGAGTAAATTTCAATTAAATTAATTGCATTTAATCAACCAGTATTGTAGATGACCACGTTTATTGTGTCTCACCTCCTCGTTTTTCTTCGGAGATTTAACTTTTTGTCGATCCTTTGAAATGAAATAGAGGTGCATACATGTGACTCACCCCTTTCTTGCTTCTTTGCGGCATTCATAAGGTACATTGTCAACGCCTGTAAACCCTTCTTTGGCCCATGGATATCCAGAGCGGCTTCCCCAAATAGGAGACAAGTCCAACGAAAAAGATAAGTAAATAGGTATCTATTGTTTTATTGGACACATCCTACCAACCACAAATACCTATGTCTTATTAACTCTTTATAGTGCCTGGTTACCTGGGACTGTTGGTAAAGTCCGGAACTGGTCATGCTGAACAAACGGTTTCTTCTTCTCTCAAAACTTCTAGTGTGAAGGTGTATTCAGCATAGAGTGCACTGGGCACGAACACTCGGACACTGCTAAACCGGAAAGATGAATGTAAAAACGAAAAGATTATTCAGCAAAGCGAATTAACCGACTCGAAAACTTGTATCAAATGTGTGAAAACGAAAAATAGTTGGACACATTTTTTGGTTTCCCGTCTTGTTTGTCATCACACTCATATCACAAAGCAGGTAAACCTTCTCCAGCCATTTCTAATTGATCAGGTATTTCAAACAAGACGCTGCTCAAAAATAGGCTCGTTCGCAATGTCGACTGGCAACCGTTGCTCCGGGCGCGACCCTTTTAGTTCTTCTTGCGCTTTTGCCTCATGATGACTAGAATTCGGCCAAAAAGCTTTTATTTGTTTTGTAAAACATAACAGTAGGTAATAATTAAACGGTCGTTTTTTATGATGCAACTGAACCACTCTTTATTATAATATCTACAATTATTATGTTGTATCTTATAGGTAGGTAGGTAAATAAGTAGTATGCCCATGAAAAATCTACAGCAGAATTTTTCATGATACAGGAATTGTTTTCAGAATGTTCAAGAATGTATTTCAATGATTCAATTTTTCGGAAAATCTAATTTTTTTATATTCGCAAAAAATATTTTAAAAGTATTAAGATAAGAACATTTAGTACAATAGTGCACTTGCAGATGATGCTAACCATTTTAATTTCCAAGTCGCGTTCCCGCAGACTGAATGACGTTATATCGTGGATTCATCAAACAATACTTGTTACTCAAGACAAGGAGTACGAAGTAAACATACCTGAATGGCTCAAAAATTTCAGAAGCACGTATATTGATGAAGGTATTCCAAAGGTGAATGTGATAAATAAATTAATAGGATAAACTAAAGAGGAGGTTATTGGAATCGCCAATTTTTACTAAATTGCTTCTAAGTCAACCAAAAGACAACCAAGCACACTTCGATTGCTGCGCTCTTAGCGGTAGCTGGACCGAACAGAGGGATAACAATTTGCAATGGTGTCCAGCTATACCGGGGAAGTTGATCCTTCGGACGTTACCTAACTGACTCCCGAAGAATCAAAACTGAGAGGACGTGTTCTCGTGACAGATCTAACTGACTCCAGAGATTAGAACAGTCACTAATCTAGGTGAAACCCTACTTTGACCAAGAAGAAGCTCAGGATGGCGAAGAATGATGATTTTGTATTTATAGTGGTTGAACCATATTTTTACTTCCTTGACGATATGTTGTTCCACATTGATTATTTATTTATTGATTAGGGTAGGCTTGACGAGATGTTTGTTAACATCGACTAACACCACAAATTTTTAACCACACCTCCACTCCCTCGTGGAGACAGTCCTAAGTCTGTGAAGTGGGAAGGAAAGTTTGTGGAAAATACTCGTTGATGCGCTCGGGAGTCAGCTTAGACCTTTTAACAGTTTTATCAGTTAGAATTAACCTCCTCCAGGGAGTCAGTAGGGACTTTCATTTTCGCTCTGGTCTGGAGTCAGTTGGGAATTTTGATGTCCCTCGGGAGTCAGTTAGGAAACACCCGATCCTTCAGCACTACCCCAGCGCTTTCGTTTACGCCAGAGGTTGTACTTCCCCACAAATCCTCTGCTACCCCACAGGTGTCCAGCTAACGCCAGAGGGAGCAGGTCCAATCCTCTGTGGGGCCACACTAGTTCCGGAGGGTTCCCCCTATGCACTTCATGGGGCCCTAAACATATCCTCTGCTACACCAAAGGTGTCCAGCT
Source organism: Adelphocoris suturalis (assembly GCA_030762985.1). Lineage (NCBI taxonomy): Eukaryota > Metazoa > Arthropoda > Insecta > Hemiptera > Miridae > Adelphocoris > Adelphocoris suturalis. Next base: position 30,454,942 of record CM061042.1, read on the forward strand.
GACGTCGGAGGTAGCAGTATTTCAGTTTGGAAATGGATGGGTGGATGGAGGGGGTGGGAAATGGGTTTTAAACCCACTGGGTTTTAAATTCACTGTCGGTGGAAGGAGGTACATTGGGGGGGGGGGGGGGGGGGGCAAAGAAATCATGATAATTTTGTTTGTAATTCACCAAAATTGTATACAATCCATCCATAGACACGTCCCTGTAATACATGCATTACTTCCCAATATGATTGTTAATTTTTTTAAAGATCTCTTAAAAATAGTTTCTCTTGAAAAAAGAAAAAAGTAGATGTGATGATATGATTAGGATGACGTTTCATGCACTGTATAAGCATTTGGAAATTTTTTAAAATCCCATGCTTAAAGATCGAAGGAAGTCACTTTGCCTAGGAATTAGAGAGTGATACAGAACATGACGTCACAATGTGATGAGCGGTAGGTACACAAGATAGCGTATTGTGGTTTTTGAGGCCCTCATATTGTGCAACTTCCATAAAATCACCTTTCCATTAAATAAACTATTGGTCTAAAAATTTAGAAAATACCTATTATTGTTGATCTAATTTTAGGCATTTAATTGATTAATAGAAATACAGTAGTTTCCGTCCATAACAATGCACAAGGGACTGTTATATTTATATCGTTATAAGCAGACATCGCTATACTCGGCACAAGGAAAGACAAAGGGCGGGTACATATGTTTAAACATGCAGGCGTATGTTTAAAAGATAAAAAATCAAGTTAATTGCCATAAAACTGATAATTAACAGTTTCATTGAACTCAGAGGGATTAAATTAAAAAATCAACATGAATATAATAATGTACAATCGAAAATTTGTACAACTGGTGTCTGCATTCTCAAATTTAATTTAAAACCGAACTTTACTGATACCTATACTCTCCATCAATTTTTCAGGTCAAACCAAAAACAATAAAGGAGGAAGGACTCCTTGTATTTGATGACCTGGAAACTTCGTTCCAATTGTTCGTTGGTCAACAGTTCGAATCTATTGTGAACGTGTTTAATGGACTTCTATTTCAATGCAGAGGGGTGCTAGTTAATCCTAAGATTGTGGTACTGCCTTGTTCTTGCGTAACCATAGATAAGGATCCAAGTAAGTGAAGAGGTTCGATAGAACGATTTTCGGCATCGACTATTATAGAAGAATATTCTATATATTTGTATTCATACGTTTCTTTTAGTCCCAAAGAAGGTTCCTTCCAATTCAAAGATCAACTTTCCAGGATAAACAGGAGAAAATTAGCTTACCCAGCTGTTCAGGAGCCCGTCATTTCATACTCTCTAGGCCCAAAGAGGCTCCATATCAAATAGAATCTTCCTTGTTTGAACAGGAGATAATTAAGCATACTCAGCTGATGAGGAGCCCATCATTTCATTCGCCCCTTATGGCTCAAAAAGGCCCCATATCAAAGTTAATCTTCCTAGGGTGAACAGGAGAGAATTCAGTACATTCAGCAGAGCAGGAGCTCATCATTTCATTCGTCTCTTGCGGCCCAAAGAGGCTGCCTTTCAAATTTAATCTTCGTAAAGTGAACAGGAGGGAATTCAGCACACTCAGCTGGGCAGGGACCCATAATTTCTTTTGCCTCTTATGGCCAGAGGCTCCCTAAGAAATTTCGTGTTCCTTGAGGGAACCAACGAACTATGCTACTGGAACGCTGTCTTCGCGTTGAGCGGCGTTCGGGCAGGTGGTGAGGCTCACCACCCCCGTGTCCCACCGACACGACTACTCCCATTCAAAAGCACTGGGGATTCTAAATTTTAGTTCGATTTTGATGAAATTGTCTGGGGTTGCGTGGATTAGCTACTAGATGATCTCTAATAAATTTCATTGCAATCGGATCAATAATGACATTCCTACGATCTATGAGTCCAATTTTGTTGAAACTCGGAGGTTAGTTGGTTATCCATATCAAAAGTGCCCTCTGAGTTTTATTGCGATTGATTGAGTTATGACCATCGTACGTGCGCAAAACTAAAATTGGTTGTCACATGTGTACCTCAGAGACTAATGAACTTGGAGGGTAGTTGGATGAAGGTTTCAGGAAGATTCCGTATGATAAGTAATAAATTAATACTGCACATATGCAAAACCAAAGTTGGTTGACACACGTGAAACTCCGTGACTAGTCGGTAGACTGGAGGCACTGGCTTGCTATTTATCATACACCAAACCTGTATTCTATTTTCAAACATCTACTGTATCATTGAAAAATGGGTAATATTTTTTAAATTAAATGATGTTGGGGGATGCCAATATATCTTAATGGGGAGTGTAATTGTCGCTCGGCCAATAAGAAAAAAAATAAATAAATAAAAATAAAATAAAATAAATAAATAAAACTGAACATAATACAAGTATAATCCGAAGAATAGCTCATGCGATCATGCTGCATAACTGAAAATTTTTTCCTTATACAACTAAGTACATTTTTTTCGGACAAATTTTTCTTTTAAATATTTAGTTTATGTATAAAATTAATTGTTAAAGTTCTTTGTGAAAAAAATGATGATATTTTTTAGGCTTCACCAAGTATTTTTAACGTAAAATCCAAATTACAGATCGATTTAAAAAAAATATATATTTAAATTTCTCTCCTAGGGAACAGATTGCTTTGAAGATGGAAAAGCCTACATTTTTCGCTGTTTCAGGGTATTAAAGGAGAATTAAGATAAGATAAAGATGATTTAAGATGAGATGATCCGAGTTCTACAGCTCAATAACTATAATGTGGTGGCGATAATATTTTTGGGGTCTATTGAAAACTGCCAGTGGTCATAGGAATTATACAAGTTCTGAAAACTCGAAATAATGGGAAAACATACCTTGAAAATTTGACTACAAAGACAAAAACAATTGTCATTTTCGGATTCAACACTCCAAAAAACAAGAAGAAAATAAATTTTAAAAAACCTCTATTATTAAAAAATGGAATACAATAAAATAAATAGCAATAATATAAATCCAAGATTATCTCAACAAAGGTATTTCAGTATAATATTACTTAATACATATTCATCATTTACATTATTATAAATAATAAACTATTTATTGGAAAGAGATCCTACTTCTCTCATTCAGTCTACTGGTACTCCGTAAGCACAACAAAGTGCGATTTTTCGGAAGCTCAATATGGGGCTTTGAACGGCAAATGATAAACAATTACTAGAAATTTGCGAAAAAACAAGGACGGCGGCGTGGGGCAGTGTTGGGCATAATCTTATCGCCGAATACGAATAAATTGTAATCGCAATAATTATTCGCTAATTCTGAGTCAACTGCGATTATATTCGTAATCGTGTAATCGTATTCGTCTGTCGGCGATTACACGAATACAAACCATAAAAATGCGTCACAGTCATCAATTTCAATAGGGCGTCCCTCCTATAATATGCGAAGCCTTGCTAATATTGCCTAGCTTCAGAGGGACGTCCTTAAAGCGAATTCAACGATTGGAGCCCAGCCTATTTGTCTCAAATCTATTTCAATAGGACGTCCCTCTGAAGCTAGGTAATATTAGGAAGGCTTCGCATATTATAGGAGGGACGCCCTGTTAAAATTGATGACCGTGACGCACGCATTTTTATGGGTTGTATTTGTGTAATCGCCAACAGACGAATACACAAATACGAATATAATCCGCAGTTGACTCAGAATCAACGAATAATTATCTCGATTACAATCGTATTCGTATTCTTCGATAATATTATGCCCAACAATGGCGTGGGGTAGTGAGGGTGGCTTCCAACTGGGCGCGTTATCACTCCAGTAGTATAGCTCGTTGGGGAGAAAAGGAGAGAATTGAACACTCACAGCTGATCAGGAGCCCATAATTTCATTATTTGTCTCTTATGGCTCAAAAATGCTACCTATCACATTTAAACTTCTTACTTTTGTCTCTTGTTTCCAAAGAGGCTCCCTATCGAATTCCAATTCATTTTCTTCGGGTGAACGAGCGAGAATTGAGCAAACACAGATGATCAGAGGCCCGTCATTGCATTCGTCTCTTCTGGCCCAAAGAGGCTCCTTGTCAAATTGCATCTTTTTAGGGTGTACACTTGAGAACGAGGCTCAAAGTCTAAACATATTCTTCTCTCCCTCTCTATAGAACATGTTGAACAATTTCCAAAAGTCTACTTCTTTTTCTTTTCCAAGGCAAGCTTTTCCTTACTTGTAATTAATTTCCTTTATAATATTTATGTAGCTTCTTCTTTCGTTTTATTCGAAATTTTTCATCTTTAATAATTATTAGGTATCAATCTTTGTGAAATTTTTTTGGTGTAGCAGTTTTATAATCATGTCAATGGGTTTTCAGATATGACAGATTATGAGAACATAGTCAAAAGCCATAAGGTGTTTCCCTACGATTTAAAAGCTAATCGTTTTAGAGTCAGCTTGGTAATCGATGGTCACCAACCAAGTGTTCGAATAGTTTATATTGGAAAACACGAAAGGTAATAATCATTGCATGTCATGTAATGTAGGTACATTCGGTACATTTAAAATCTTAAGGCGGCTCCACACATGCGGCATTCGCTGAGCAACTGCGGTACTCGTCTAGAACACACTACTCACATTGAAATACATACTTCTGCGGAGATGTTCTTGAATTTTGCCGACCGAAGCTTTCTATTTCATTCCAAATTTCCTACAGGCCTCCAAATTCACCAAAATAGGTGATATCAACTCGATAAAAGACTCGATTGACTTCTCCGAATAAAATATAGGAGATCATCTAGGATCTAAACCCCACAATTCCTGAAAGTTTCAGTGTTTCATATAGTTTCATGTGTGTCAACAAATTTTTGTTTTGAACATGCGCAATATTTATTACTCATAATATGACGATGAAATGCATATGAAACCTTCCTGAAACCTTTACCAAACTACCCTCCGAGTTTGAACAAAATCGGACAGATAGATCGTAAGAAATCGACGTTGTAGAATCTGACGTTAGCGAATGCGCACAGCCTATCATTGATCCGACACCAGAGAAATTTATAGGGGACCATCTAGAAGCTAACCCCCATAACACCTAGGAATTCCTTCAAAATCGGTCCATTAGTCTCGGAGTTTCACATGTTTCAACCAATTTTTGTTATGCGCATGCAAATTAGTTATTAATCAATCGCAATAAATAATAGGACATCTTCCTGATACGCATAAATAATCAACTACCCTTCGATTTTGAACAAAATCGGACCCATGGATCCTACGGAATGGACGTTATAAGGAATTCACGTTTGCGCTTGCTCACACGTCATTATTGATTCGATTGCAATGACATTTATAGGGGACCATCTAAAAGCCAACCCATACGATCCCTGAAAATTTTATCAAAATTTAACTAAAATTGAGAATTTCCACAGAATTTGAATGGCAGTAGTTGTGTCGGTGTCACACCCCCGGTGTCAACAGTTCACAGAAAAATACCACATGATCAGACCCGTGCACGGATATTTCGCATTCGGCGAACACCGAGCGACCCTCCACACTACAAGGAAATAGGCGAGCAATGGCTCGTTGCTCGGCGAATGCCGCATATGTGGAGCGGCCTTTACAAGTGCAGTATCATAGGGTTGGAAATACCCACAAAGTTTCAATTGATTTCGTCTATTTGTTTAAAAGTTGTAAGCGATGTTCTGCCAGGTTGAGTAAATGAGTGGTTAGGTACCTTAGTTATTCAGATAAAATAGTGTCTAAATCTGTGGGGCGTCTAACATTACAGAAAAAGGAATGAAATATGTCCCAACAGTTGCTAGTTTTATCAGAAAATGAAATTTACATTAATCGAAACTGATCAAATAGGTATGCCTGACGTGAAAAATTATTTGGAAACCGACACATAACCCGATCAGGTCGAGTCAAGCCATAAAGACCTTAAAAAACACTGGATTTTCAATTATAAAAACTGATTTTTTTTCTATCATTAAAACGTAATTTTCTTCCCCAAATGGCACATTAAAATAAAAAACCATTGGAAAGCAGAGATTTTGAGAAAGTATTTCCTGTTACAGAAACGGAGATAATATTTTTTCTTGACTGTGTACCTACTACTACAGCCATTCAAAAAATTCAGTGACTTTGGAAATATGAGAAAAGACGTAGATTGAAACTTGATTGAGCTTGAAACTTCATGAAACACAGCACCTGAGAGGACTTTAGTGTGCAAAAATGGCGCACCGCAGTTTCTCTTCTGATTTGTGTTTAGAAGGTCCTATAAGGTAGGAAAGTGGATGATGCCAGCGTCGGGGAGATAACGTGGGGGTGCTAATCACCATAGTGCGCCTAGTTTATCGTCTGTATGTCGGCTACTATTCGATTTAGAGAAACCCAGTTGGTCTCAAATTGTTCAGTTTTGAATTCTCTACAATTCTTCTTTTGATAAAAATGATCATCAAAGTCAATTTCATCATTTTGAAGTCTGTCTGTAGAAGATCACCCTTGGTGGAGCAGGGTCTCCTATCTATGAGCAGAATGCATAATTAGATCGAGATACAAATTTATACATTTAGTATTACGATACTGATGTCAGAATTTTGTAGACATTCCATAGACGCTTGAAGGCACACTCCTAGGCTAATGGGTACTACATAGCCCTAATCAAGCAGAAGATACAGCCGAAATCGCGGATACCTTGAGATCAAATGTATCCCTTCTACACTTCTTCTTAGGTAGTAAGTATGTCTCAACTTTAGCTTCGTGTTTTAGTTGTAACAGTCACTACGCTCACGACACCGCTTGGGCCGAACTTGCAGCATTTCTCCCAGTGTTCAAGTTAGCATGGCTAATAACGAGTGACCAGAAAGAATTTGCAAATATGGTCATGATCACGGCAATATCCGATGGAGCCATGGGCCACGACTGCTATTTTCTGGAACACATGGACACCCGTAAAGACACGAGACCGTGGAAGAAAAAGATCCGCTTCGTAGTGAGTATCATCCGGGAGTCCAAAAAATCAAACGCTCTTCTGGATTTGGTTTCAAAGTGTAGAGGACGCATTGGGATCACTGGGGTGGGAAACAAAAATCTGCCAAGTTGGATGAGGCGCATAGTTTTCTCGTATCCATAATGTCCGGATCACCAGAATATTATGAACCTAACCGTGCCGAGTTCCTACAGTTGGGCTGAATACCTACTAAATTAAGATAGAGTGTAGTAGATTGTTGAATACTTAAAGGACTTTAACACTTGAGTTTGATACGATACTGATAGAATTCATATGAGGCCATCATATTGGTCATATTGGTAGGAGATGATAAAGTGTTGCTTCATAAGAAAGCTAACTGAGAGTCGAAAACGATGATGTTCATCGGGAACCATCCATGGCTAAACCAATTAGTAGGTAGGTACCAAAAAATTTCATCGAAATCGGATTGCAAACTGTAAAAGTTACGCTTGTTAAAAAGGTTAGAGGATCCAATCATGATAGGTACTCAAATCAAATCGTCATTTCCAAATTACTCTCCGAGTTAGCAAGATGACACGGATAGGTACATGCGCAGAGTAAAATATTGGTTTAAGAGCAATGAAATCGATAGGGAACCTTCACCATCTAAAGTCTAACCCTCATAATCACTGAAAATGTCATCAAAATCTGACGAAAACTGTAGAAATAAAGCTTCTTACGAGGATTTGTCACGACAGCCAGACTCGAAACCCAAGTTGTTCTAAATGGTACGTATCTTTTAGCGAATTCGACCTCATTTAGCATCGCCTCATCCATCTGCTGAATGGGCTCGCTCGCGCCTGCGGCAATCTGGTTATGAGGCCATTTTATTAGAAATGAAAACCTCAGCTTTTCCCTTTTATGGTGGTGTCAGAATTACGTTCTACGTCGTATATTAATAGTAGGTAGGGGTACTTTTCCGTTAACCCCCCCCCCCCCCCCCCTCCAGGCAATTTGTCTACAAGACGCCCGCCCTTTGTATCTAGGCATTACTTCTTACTTAGATTATGTTATGTTATGTAATTTTGAGATGCGAGCATCCAGACCGCCAAAGTATACACATCATTCTGATCTATTCTATTTGTGTGAATTCATGTGCATTCTACTTGTGTGAATTCATACGGAGGCAATCAAACCACAACCACGCTAATTTGTTTCAACAAATCCTCACCGACATCGGCAACTTCTGAAAACACGGTAATTCTTTTTTTTTCCTTATTTTGGTTTATTATTTCTAATAATAAGACTATGTGATCGTATAGCAACAATTTTTTATAACCCCCCCTCAAACTTTGTCACTTAACGTTTCAAGGTGCGTAGAATCCAAATTTGAAATGTCCGTCCGCCGTCCGGGCCATAAAAGGCCTAATAATTGACTTAAAAACCCGTTCTTTTGCACATAGACTCCATTTGGGGTCTAGTTGGTCCTAACGTTTAACCATCCCGATCGCTTTACTCGCATAGATGCTATGGGCCAAAAACGGGCGAAAAAGTGTCTTTTTCAAGGCTTTGAGTGTTAGACTTACGCACGCGACGGGGGGGATAACGGAAAAGTACCGTGAGGCAAAAACTAGCAACTTATATACCTATACCGAAAAACTTCCCATGTTCAATGTCATCTGACAAACTGTTGTCACTTAACGTTACTTTTCGATATATTAATGCTTAATTATCACATTTCAGAAATGGACACAATGCATACATAATGTATGCCCGAGCGACCTATTGAAAGAACGGCAACAAGGTTAGTACGACACTAAGCTGATAGACACCTTTTGATGGATATGCGTACATACAGGCTCTTGGGGCTGTATATGCTTTACAGATGTTTTCTTGCGGATGGCACGATCTTCCGAAGGCGTAAGAAGGACAGAGGGTTCAAGCGGGGAGAATATTGCCATACACAAGGTGTCTACACTAAGAATGGCCAAAAATCAATCGCTCATTTCAGATCTTTTTTTTTTTTTTTTTTGCGCTTTGTTTTTGAGATACTAAATTTTCAAGATTTTTTTCCGTGACCTTGTGACATTAAAACGGTCATAACTTCCCTCAGGAAGTAAACTGAAAAACAAGGACATCGTTGGAGAGAGCGTTAAATTTCCTATCTACCACATTCCAAACCAATATTTTTTTAGCCAATCCAATACGTAAAAAAGAGGCTAAAAAGCAAATTTTGAAAAATTCTCAGAATTTGAAAAATTCTCCGTTTGTAGCACTGCATTCAATACATAATATTTCGGAAAGGCACTTAACGAGGAAAACTTACTCAGAACCTCAGCTTTCCAACGGAAAGCTCAATCATTTTTCAGTCACTCAGTCAATTTTACTTTGCTAATTAGGGGATAAATTATGCTTTAATGTTATGCTCAATTTTCTGTGTTTCTAAGGTTTAAACTAGTTGTAGTATAGATAGTTATAAACAATTAGGCGTTTCTAAGTGTTACTATGAAACCAAACAAATTACTTAATAAAGTTCAGTTCATGATTTGAGTTTGACAGAGAATACATGTTTTATTTTAATATTTCACTGGCGACGGAATGCCGAAGAATAGAACTCGCAGAAGTCAGAACGAAGATACGGAGGTCGATGAGGTGGATGACTTGGCAAGGAAAATGGAAAGGTTTTCGTGTGAACATTATCAAGAATCAGGATCTTGGGATGAATACGAAGCGCAGTTCCTGCTAAGATGCCGTGTGAAAGGACTAGGAGGAGAGGAGGCACAAGAGGTACGGCGTGATCTCTTGCTAGCTTACGTTGGACCGACAGCTTTGAAAAAGGTTAAAACGTTCTTGTTACCAAAATCAATTTACGAGACCCAGTGGGATGAAGTGAGTAAGGCTTTCAGGTCCATATACAAACCCAAGAAGACTATTTTCACAGCCAGATTGCAGTTCGAACAATGTGAGAGGCTGGAAAATGAGTCATTGGCAGGATTTGTGGTAAGACTGAAAGAGTTGGCAGCATTATGTGATTACGAGAGTTATATGGAAGAAAGAGTTAGGGATAGATTTGCTGGCGGTTGCAAGTTTCCTAGTTTTGAAATGGAAATTCGACAACGTTGGCATGGGGAGGAATGAAAATAAGTCCAAGGTGACCCTAGAACAATTATTAGATTTGGCCGAATCAATGGAGAGGGCAAGAGAAGAACTATGAAGTAACAGTGGTGAAGATAGATTCGTCGGGAAATTATCAAGGCAACCTGAGAGAAGAGAAATGGGGAAAATGGAGAAGCAACGTTCGATACAACCAACGAAAAAGCGTTGTTTGAAGTGTGGACTTAGCCATGATGTCAACGGAAGATGCCCTGCAGAACAAGCAAAATGTTTCAGGTGTGGAGGTTTTGCTCATTTTGCAAGGCAGTGCAGGTCCACAACTGTGAGGAATTTGGAGGAGAAAGGGGAGGAGGAAGCTCAAGAACGTGAGGAGGTTAACATTCAAACGATGTCACCAACAGAAACTAGGAAGATACCACGTGCGACTATTGATGTGGAAATCAATGGGCAGAAGACCAGGATGGAATTCGACTCAGGGGCAAGGGCTGCAATGATTGGAGTATCCTTGTGGAAGAGGATAGGGTCACCCAAGTTAAAAAAATGTACTTCAAGATTTGTTGCTTATGGAAATAACACATTGGATGTAAAAGGGGAATGCATTGTCGTGGTAAGGGTGGCACACCAGGTTAAGAAGCTTAGTGTGGCTGTCGTGAACAAGGATGAGGTACCTTTATTTGGACTACCTTGGATTGTGGCCTTCAAGTTGGGTCTACCAAGTGAGGTGAAAATAAATAAGGCGGATTATGAGTCCATAAAGGATATCGTGGGGTTGGGAACAGCAAATAAAGAAATCCAGCGGGTGTTGGCAGAGTTTCGGGAAGTCTTCACTAATGAGTTGGGAACCATCAGAGGATTCCAAGCTAGAATTCACATGAGGGAAGGAGCCAAACCAAAAAGTTATCCAGCACGAAGGGTACCATTCCCATTGAAGAAAAGAATAGAAGAGGAGTTGAACCGACTAGTTCAAGCGGGGATACTGGAAGAGGTAGATCCAGCTGTGACACCCATTGAGTGGGCGACACCCACTGTGAACGTTGAAAAACCAAATGGGGATATCAGGATATGTGGAGATTATAGAGTCACGTTGAACCCTAATTTGATTTTAGAAAGTATGCTGTTACCAACTTTTGAAGAACTTACTAGTAAGTTGGCTGAGGGGAAACACTACTCCGTGATTGACTTGAGAGATGCCTACCTGCAACTCGAAGTTTCAGAAGAACATAGAAAATACTTAGTGACAGCGACTCATCAGGGATATTTTCAATACAGACGGTTACCTTTTGGGGTTTCAGCAAGTCCTGGGATTTTCCAGAGGTTCATGGAAAAGTTGCTGAAAGGGGTACCTAACGTTGGCGTGCTGTTGGATGACATAATCATTACTGGGAAGAGCCAAGAAGATCACATTCGGAATTTGAGGGAGGTTTTGGGAAGATTGAAAAATGCAGGGTTGCGTGCTAAGGAGGAAAAATGCAAGTTTTTTCAGACGTCCGTCAAGTATCTCGGCCACATGATTGATGAAAAAGGAATCCACCCCACTCACGATAAGGTAGAGGCTATTAAAAATGCGCCATCTCCGACGAATGTCCAACAGCTGCGCTCATTTTTAGGTGCGATCAATTATTATGAAAGATTTGTGCCCAGACTTCATGAAATGTGTGCAGGGTTGCATAGGCTGACGGGGTCAAGAGTGAAATGGCAATGGTCTGCGTTAGAGGAACATACATTTCAACAAGTGAAGTCAGTACTATCGTGTTCTGATACTGTGGTACCATATGATGAAGGATTGCCATTGATACTGGTGTGTGATGCATCAGAACAGGGGTTGGGAAGTGTACTTATGCATAGGTTTCATAATGGCGAGGAAAAACCGATTGCGTTTGCTAGCAGGACCTTATCAGAGTCAGAGAAGAGGTACGCAAACATAGACAGGGAAGCCTTGGCCATTTTATTTGCTGTGCGGAAGTTTCGCCAGTACATATATGGAAGGGAATTCACATTGGTCACCGATCATAAGCCATTACAAAGGATTTTCGGGACGGATCGGAATCTTCCAAAAGTGACCAATAATCGACTTTTAAGATGGGCGATTGAACTTAATCAGTACCATTATGTAATTGAATATAGGAAAGGTGAAGAAAACATGTGTGCCGATGTTCTTTCTAGATTAGCCATCAAGAACGAAGACAAAGAAGAAATAGACATGAAATTCTTGAACTTATCAAAGGTGGAAACGTTGATGTCAGTTGAAAGGTTGAAGAATGAAAGCAACAAGGACAAAGAAATCAAAGTGGCACGAGAATATGTACTAATTGGCTGGCCAGAACAGCCATCACAAGATTTGAGGCTCTACAAACAAAGAAAGGATGAACTTGAGGTTCAAGACGGACTGCTGTTAATGCTTGGACGTATTGTTGTACCGTCAAGTATGAGAGGACAGGTACTAAAGATTTTACATTGTGGGCACCCAGGGATTGCAGCCATGAGGTCTATTGCTAGGTACTATGTTTGGTGGCCGAACATAGACAAAGATATCGAATCTGTCAATACTGCAATACTGCCAAGAAAATCGGGATAATGTGGAGGAGGTCCCGCTGTACCCATGGAACATTCCAGAAAGAGTATGGGAAAGAATCCACCTGGATCTAGCTGGACCAGTAGATGGAGTTATGTGGCTAGTAGGCATTGATGCATACTCTAAGTGGGCAGAAGTGGAATGTCTCAAGTCTACAACATCAGGGGCCCTCATACAAAGGCTAAGGACGTGGTTCAGCAGGTATGGGATCCCCGCGGAAGTAGTGACTGACAATGGGCCACAGTTTGTGTCAGCAGAGATAGAGGATTTTTTCAAGCGGCACGCGATCCGGCACATCAAAACCACTCCTTACCATCCTAGGAGCAATGGGTTGGTTGAACGCTTAATACGAACCTTAAAGAGAAGATACCAGGCAACGAAGCAAGAGATAAGGGAGCCATTGTTAGCACTGCAGAACGTGTTGTTCAGTTATCGTAACTGTCCGCAGAACACAACAGGAAAAGCGCCTGCAGAGCTATTTTTCGGTCGGCGATTCAGTACGATTTTTGACAATTTAAAACCCAATGTGCGAAAACAAATGGAAAGAAATGTGTGGAAGCAACAGGCATACCATGATGGTAAGAAGAAGGCTCGCTTTTTTCAAGAAGGAGAGGAAGTGTGGGTAAAAAATGAGAATAGCCAAGGTTGGAGACCAGGAAGAATAGAGAAGCAAAATGGACCCTACTCCTACGAAGTTAGAACGGGAGGATTGTTGAAGAGGAAGCATGCTGATCAGTTAAGAAGTAGGGAGGGCGCAGTAGACGACATGGGGGAAACAAGAAGAGACAACGAAGAAGGGCAGGAGTAGTGTAGTATAGATAGTTATAAACAATTAGGCGTTTCTAAGTGTTACTATGAAACCAAACAAATTACTTAATAAAGTTCAGTTCATGATTTGAGTTTGACAGAGAATACATGTTTTATTTTAATATTTCACTAGTTAAAGTGTAAAACTAGGTTATAACGCAGTTTGGGAGATCTTCAAGTGTTGCCATTCGATTCAGCGTGAAAAAATACGTAGAAACTGGCCTCAAACTCTTATTTAGACTCAACTCTTAGGTTCATTTCACGAAAACCCTCGATTTCGTTGAAAAACCCAGGTGCAAGACCGAACAAAACAAGCTTTCACAGGTATCAATGTATCGCATGTTATATGTCAAAGTGAAATGTATGTCATATGAAATATATTAAAGTGAATTCATCAACACAAGACCGCTTCAGCACAATCATCGCCAATACGTTAGTGCAACCTTCTTCTTCTATTCTTTGTTCTTCTTCATTTATTTATTGTCTTGATATCCATTCCAACAGTGTAGACAATGAAACAGTAACTTCGAAGGATTATGACTAATCATATAAAAATAATCGTATAAAATATAAATAATCATCAATTCCCTTTGTAATTATTACGGCCCACAAATATTTTTGAACTCGTGTCCTTACTAAGGAGAAATTTCTCTTCAGGTGCAACGCTCCAAAGAGTTAAGCTATGAGACCGATTTACTCAAACCTCTTCGACTATTACAATTTTCCTTAAGCATAACATAATGCCCAATGGGTTTATACATAAACGATTTGATTTGATTTGAAACTTGAATCACAAAACGATTTATATGTCAAGCTATGAGATCAGTACGTACAACAATGACTAAAATGAAATACGAACAGAATGGTAAGTACGATCGCATAGCATGTCCCTTGGGTTATCTTTGGGGAAGTAAAATCTATTATTTCCGATCGAAATGGTATTCTGAATTGTTCCAGGAAGGTGCTATGGCAAGGATATACAACCAGAAGATATTACAGCATACTGCATAACGTAAGTATCCCAAACTAGTGGATTGTGTTAGAATGGTACCTAGCTAAGATTCCTAATTTAATCTCTTTAGGAAGGTTAAAGAGTATGGGAACGACAGTTATGAGAGAGAATGTCAACTAGTATCGGAAGACTATCCCAGCTATCCTAAGATAGATTCCCCAATTTCCAACACGATTTGAATTCTTGAAAAAACAAAAATAGCTTCGATGCCAATATTTGCATCCTTATCAATTAATGAGTAACACTACACATCTTTCTAGACATCTTTAAATTTGTAGACATGAGCGTATAGAACCCCACTGTGTTGCAAATTTCACGGTATTGGCAGCATTAAGAATTGAACTTAATTCTAAGATATGATGCAACTATTATTATGGTGATGAGCTTGAAAAGGTTTAGTAATTTTATTGATTTATTGGCAGAAGGCTCTGTACTAAATGGAGCGTTTAATTGAGATTGATAGGGTAGTACTGGACTTGAACTCAAGAGGTCATCTACCACGATATCCCAATCGCATTCAGCTGCTTCAGAATGTCTCCAAACCCTGATTTTTACAAGGCACACAGTGGGTTACATGTAAGGGACATGGGGGGGGGGGGGGGGGGAGTTGGAAATATCCCAGATATTGTGACCTTTATGCATTCTACAAGTCGTTCCCCACAATTATTTTTCACTTTGCATAATTTACCTCGTACGATTCATAAGGTCACAACCGAATATTGAATATGACCATGTAACCAAGTAAGTAGTTCGAGGTAGTTTAAAAAAAACTTTTATTACTTTAAAATATTTTTAGATTTGAAAACTATTCTTTGTTCATCATTGTGACTGAAAGTGATTGGGCTATTTTCAGTTCCAAATGGTTTGAAATTTCAAGAATGTTGGCTCGATTTTTTTTCTCTACAAATACGGAGTTTATTTGAGGTTTAATTTCGTAGACCGCTTAAAATTGCTTAACACAAAACTAAAACCATGACTTCACACAGGATTTGAACTGTAAAATTCCGTTATCCGTTATTCCGGAGCAATTTAAAAGTTTTGGGAAACTTTGAAAACGTCAAAAGTTCGCGTTTGACGCCTCTATTCAGTATACCTACTTATCCTAGGTTTCATCGATCAATGCAATTAGGATCAGCATGAAAGTTTTTTAGAATCTATATTGCTGAAGGAACGATTTTTACTGTCTCATTAATATCTAGGTGCATGATGTGGTCCACTTTTGCTATAAAAAGTGCCAACTTTTGCTATCAAAGAAGATGGCCCACAGAAAACTTCTGTCATCTGCAGTCTATTTACATCAAACCCATATCAGTATGAGATCTGATGCAGCCTAGCTGAATGAAGCTCGATTTCGAATGATTTAGCACTCTTCATTAGGTACATACCTATCTGCTGATTTCTTTTATATTCTACCAGTCTGATGTTTCTTTATCTTGACTCCAATAAAAGCATGGTCTCTAGAGGTTATGAAGCTAATTTTCTAATCCTCGAGCTATTCCTAGTCCTGAAAGTTGATGAGTCTGAGTTCGATATTTGGTGTGCCTCTCGGTCTATCAAGTGTGCACCCCTGCATGCCAATCAACCATAGAGAGATCCTATATTATTTTCTGCTAACCCCCCCCCCCCCCACATCACTAAGGGATTTGGGAAATGATTGTTGAGTAATTGAACAAAACGCTCTGGGAGATTAATAACTACTGTAGGTTTTAGTTATGTTGATATCGGTCAGGGCAAAGCCTTGTCAAAAATAGCTGGTCTACACTTCATATTTTGCTCCACAAAAAAGTGCCTGGTGTAGGAGGTACCTACTAATAATGTAACACATACCTACAGCAACAAACGTGTGATAAGTTTCTTATCATCATGATGAAGTTTTTATCATGTTTATTAGAAGTACAATAATTTAAAATGATTTCGATGTTCGACCAATCATCAGATTAGACAAACTGAGAACAATTGCCTAATAATTCCAAATGCTTTTGGTCAATTTCAATGCTTCATTATTGCAAATGATAAGCAAATATTTAATTCACTGTTTTACAATTGAAAGGATGGACGGACTTGGAATTGGTGCTTGCGATGTAACCCATGGGACACCGGTTTTCTGCAACGTAGAGCATGCTCGAGGTTAGTTGACTAAGTATCGTTATAGTTGCTTTTTTAAGACCAAGACGAAGTTTAGCCAAGCTCCTCTAAATACCTTCGAAACTGTACCGCGGAGAATCCAAACCTAATCTTTAATATATAATTTCAAATATTTTTGTTGCTTGTTTAACTCCTCTAAATTAATCTCGAGGCGTCTTTCAAAACCCAAAACTCGTTTAAACCCAGTATGGAATGACGAAGTTTACCTAACATACTTTAGAAAAACTTAATCAAAAGCCAGGAACTTTATCTTTTTATTGTAAATATTTCAATGGCCCACATTTTTGGCACTTATGCCATGAGCTGAAAAATCTAATTTTACTGTGAAAAAGACGATCAGCAATAAACTGGTTGAGCTGAAGAGGAAAATATTTGAATAAGAAAACGCGAGAAAAGTAAGGGAGAACGTAGTTCAAATATAGATCAGTAGGAACACGAAACGGGAGGAGTTGTGTACCCAGTGTGCTTTATGAGAGACTTTGTTAATTCATTTTTCTAAAGATCAGCTTTCTGGAGTAGGTATCATCATTCCTCCCCTGTGCTCTCCGGTGCCAATCACCTATAATCAGATAATGTATTTACAATTCCAGGGTTAATCGGGTTCATCACGAAATCATTAGACTTGAATCCAACGCCTTGCTACAAACGGGAGGTTGAAAATCAAACGGCAGTCGTTCACGTCATACACGATTTGCTGCCGCAATTCAAGACGTATACTTGGATCGATGAGTACATAGATTACAAAAAGAAGAAAAAACTATTGACTTGACATTAATCATATTTAAAAGTAGAATACAAATTTTTTATTTTTGTAAAAAAGTTTTTCATTAACGTGTTTATGATGGAGCAAGTTTAGGAACTAATTAAACCTCACCAAATAGATTGGGACAGCCACATCTAAAGTGCCACACATACACACCGATACCTAAGCATTTCTCATTAGAATTTGGAGAAAAAAATCTATAACATTACCGTAAAAACCGTGACTTAGAACGAATTTTAATTTCAACTCACTGTAAATATGTTAAAAATCGAAATTAGGGAGATAATTTTTGCTTTCAAACGTGATACTACTTCAGCTAAGAAAATACTGTACATACATTTTTTTAATTTGCATTATTTCTCGTTTAATTTTTTTTCTCCAAATACTGGTTTTCAAGCCACCCTGGGGGTAGGGGCAGTGGGAAGCCCCAACAAAATTGATCTTAATTACATTGCTAGCCACTGGATGCGTCGTGGAACAAGGAAAAAACGTCAATCAAAGTGTGTTGTGCTGGAAAAAGGTTGTATGTAATTGTAAGGTTATTTGTTTCATGATGCCCAGTAAGCTTTTCGGCAAGGGAGGTGCAGGAGAATCAACATTGATTTAGAAAGGGATGGGGAGAGTTGGTCATCCGTCCGGCCAACTCATGGGCCCTCTTAACCAACGTGTTTTTTACTATGCATCAGTGCTCTATCTTAAAGGGTCAAATAGGGCATTTAGCTTTACAGAATTCATCACATGTCTGCATGACACCTACTCACGGATAACCTGGTTATCCAGTTTTGAAGCATTCTGCGTCAAGCGAAATAATTGGACATTGATAAACCGGTTAGTAGTAGATTTTTCCTTGGCCATCATAAAACCTGTGCTACTTTCGTGCGCATGCGCGTACGTTTTGTCTTTCTATATTTCCTTGCCACAGCCATAACTTCCACAATTTTGATCGGATTTCAATGAAATTTTCAGGAATAGTGTGGATTTAGCCCTAGATGGTCCCCTAACAGTTTCATCATGATTCAATCAGCGGTACGCTCAGCGCATGCGTGAACGTGATTTTCTTGTGACAGTCATAAGTGCGTCAATGATGAACAGATTTTAGTCAGATTTTAATTTATGGTTGCTCAGCACTAAATCGTCATGATAATGGTAAACCGATAATTTCTGAATATTGAATGGTGACATTCTGCAAAGGCCACGTGGGAGCTTTTGTGCAATGTCCTTGGCAGTGTATTTTTTCTTCAGACGTTAGTTCCTTAAATTTTTCAATCATGGTTATTTACATATATATTGTGTGTTACACCAGTTTGTTTAGGCGTTCCTATCATCACTACTGCATCCCCAACTAATTGAAATTGAAGTTACCACTAGATACAGGTTAACCTAAGCTAGTCAAACCTAATCAAAAATGAAATAACCGAACGGTTTGTGTTAACATAACTAGGTAGTACCTATACATCAACACGTTACATGTTGTTTTGTAAGAAACTGTATTTTCAAGTGCTTACCCTTATTTACTTATTTAAATTAGTGGTATCCTTTCCCGATCTTTTACTACTATGTGGTGAGACATATGGCTCTGATTTTGACCAGTGCCGCATCCTGACTACTTTTCTTGCCATCTTCTTGAGGAGCGAATTCAATTTCTTTTATTTTCAGCCTAGTAAAGCATAGCAATTTCATTTTACAATGCTTACTTTCTTTCGTATATAGTATTATTCTACCGATAAGTTAAATGTTTATTTCGCTGATACGAAAATTTTCGTGGTTGTTCCACACTACAGAAAACCCACACTAATTATTGTGGAGGGCGCAGCAAGTTCTAATACTCTACCGATACTGCTGGTCCTGAATCCAACTGAGATAACAGCAAGGGCTTCCCGCTACATTTATTTACTTATTTATTTTATTTGTATCTTGGTCACGTGAAGGTGTTAACTGAAGATGCTGGTCCATAGTCCAGTTGAGAATTACAACAACAGATCGGTATTAACTAATTATTATATTGTGTAAAATCCAAGCAGAGACTTTCTCAAACATCATGCACATGCAGAACAAAAAGTAAAATCACCTGGTGAATGAAATTGTTAACAAAGTCTTCAGGAGCCATTGATAGTGGCGATTTCGCCTTTGCTGCGAACGGGATCAAACAGGTACACATTGTTGTATGGTTCTTCCAATCGCGTGGCAGCTTTGATTACTTCCTTTATGAGCATGGAACCAACCACCTGGCACATTATGGGCACCGCAGGACCAAGGCTCAACCTGTGACATGTCATTAGAAGTTATAAGCTACAATGGAAAGTTAAGAAATTTAACGATGAATCAAGTTTAATATACATCCTCGTGTAGAATGCAGATAGCGAATACCATGCTATATTGGTTACGAAGTGCCAATGTCAAGATGCCAATAAAATGTTTTGGTGTCATTTTTCAAACAATAGTAGCTCCCAGAATATTTTTTATTTACACCACTTGAACACCCACAGTTCTCGTAATTTATTGAGTCAACTCAAAATTCAGAACCTTAAAGTTTGTAAAGATCATTAAATTTTGCAAATCCTTAATGCCAAATCAATTATTTTTTTCTGTTTTCATTATTATTTAATTATTCATGTTAGAAAATGTACTCGTAAAGTGAAATAAGCAAAATGTAAGAAAAAATGGGGGTTTCTATTTAAAATAACGAAGTTACGCACGTGCGCAATGGGCAATTTTGTTATTTTTAAAATCCTAACAAA
The DNA here is from genome assembly GCA_030762985.1 of Adelphocoris suturalis. Taxonomy (NCBI): domain Eukaryota; kingdom Metazoa; phylum Arthropoda; class Insecta; order Hemiptera; family Miridae; genus Adelphocoris; species Adelphocoris suturalis. The sequence continues at coordinate 30,475,012 of CM061042.1, forward strand.
AAAACAATAAACTGAAGAAAAAAAATTCTTTTTTTGACCCATTATTAACGATTTTAGCAGAAGGGGGGGGGGGGGGCACCCTGTAGGTCAACATGGGTTGGGCACAGAATGCCACGTGCGGTTCAAGTTGTTACAAAGAAGGGCACCGTCTACAGAGGGTTAATCATAACAATGCAATAATCAATTGGTCATATGTAAATAACAGGACAGTGTGGTATAACCTAAACGATGGCAACGAAAACACTGGGGGTAACGTAGGAATAGACTTACTGGATGTAAGAAATGGGAACTTTGTTATCATCACGTCTGTATGCAGATTCTACTTCGTCATTGACGAGAATCCTCACAGCATCAAAATCCTCAATGCTTTGAGTTGGACGGCTACCGAATTGATCGACATATTGCAGCATACCTGGAAGTATCAAATTATATATCAAATGGATAGGGTATCCAAATAAATAAACGTTGGAAATACCTCACTGTAGTTATATTATGGAATGTGTGGCTTTTAGCTATTAATCACCTCTCATAACGAAGTACCAAGGGCTCGAGTAGAAGAAATCATAGACCTTGTCGAACGTATGGTTTAAGACGACATCAAAAGGAACGAACTTCTCCCATCTAACCACCATATTCTCTTCCTTTCCCCCATAGGATGAGTGTATTCCTCTCACAGGCCTGCAACAAACGAAGGGGTAAGTAATACTTCAAATATTGTACAAACCGAATCTCGTGCAGTGAATCTGTTGCGTTTGTACAGAAAATCAATTCACAACCAAAAACGACAAAAAGAAAAGTAAAAAGATTCAACATAAAAAAAAAAAAGCCTGAATCTGAAAATGATGGAGAAAACGGAAATACGATGCCCACAAGACGGGAAATTTGATTTTATTTGGTTAAGTCGTGATTCATCGTAAAAAAGTTCCAGTCATGCAGCATGATCGTATGAGCGAATTTTCGTAAACGACAAGGAAATTTTAAACTATTAATTTTATATTAAAAAAAAAAAAAAAGTATTATATGAATGTCTTATTCAAATAGAGGTTAAGAATTTTTAGCTTTTTTGCTGCAAATTCTATCAAATTTTTAGCAAACTTTGATGAATTTTAAGAACATTTTTCAGCGTAATTTTTTTATATAAAATTTTGATTGTTCTATAGATAATAAACTTTATTTGAACAATATTCTGCAAAAAAGTATAAATTTAACAATTTTTAGCCTTTTTTTTTTTCTTTTTAAGTAAACTTTTTGAAATTTGACTTATTTAATGTGCTCAAATTTCGGTTGGAAAGCATGATTTTTTGGAGCAAGAACGGAATTTTTATCTCAGTCCTAAGGAAAGTTATCGTCTGGAATGACATATCGATATGCCTCAAAACGGATTTCAATGAAGATATTTTTCGAAACTTTTGATTTAAAAAATTTCCGAGCCATTGCAATAGCTTCATTTTCTACAAAAATTTGTTAAAACTGCAAAAAAAAAAAAAAAAAAAAAAAAAAAAAACATTCGACAATAAATTGGTATACAGTATGTCCCACGGAAAGGAATACTTCCCTTCATTTCCCCTGAATTCAGAGTTAAAAATTGGGCCAGCGCCATGGTGGCACAAAGGACACGAACTTCGTTTTTTCAAACGGTAACCCCATTTTTATTGCAGATTCGAAATCTACGTGAAATTTTATGAAGAAATGACCCAAAACTCAATTTTTTAAGGGCGCGTAAAAAAGCGCTATTCCGCTCCAAAAGTGCAAATATTGTGAAATACTGAGTTACCTATTGGAATATTCAATTGCAACATGTAATACATAATTTTCGGGTAATTTTTATTGCATAACCTCGCAATGATGTTCATTTATTGCTTTTTGCAACTCCAACTTGGGAAAACACCGAAAAATCGACTAGATGCACTTACTCATTTCCACGCAGCACAAAGCGTACTAATAAAATGCCAGTAGTTTTTTTGCTTAGTTGGTGTTGCAAATATCAATATATGAACATCATTACGAGGTTATGCACGAAAAGAATACCCCAACATCATGGCAATTGAATACCCCAACCTGTGGCAATTGAAAATCTTCAAAAACTCACAGTATTTCACAATTTTTGCACTTTTTGAGCGGAATTGCGCGCGTTTACGCCCATTTAAAAAATCGAGTGATAGGTCATTTCTTCTTGAAGTTTCACGTAGATTTCGAATCTGCAATAAAAAGTGGGGGTCCCAATAAGAAAAAACAAAGTTTAGGAATGACATTTGCGCCACTTCTGGCGTTAAAGTATTTTTTCTGAGATCTACGTAAAAAATTATGAAGAATAGCGTAGGTCCCAATTTTTTATGCTGTATTCAAGGGAAATGAAGGGGGGGGGGGCACCTTTCCAGACATCCTGTATTGGTATGTATACATATATATAAACACTAATTTATTGTAAAATGATTTTGATGACATTTGTCTTATATGAAAAACAACACTAACTAGTCAATAAAAGCCCCTGCTCAAGCTCAACTTTGAATCCTGAAAACTTCAAAATATTTTCGAACGGTAGGTACCTACTTCCCCCGAATTCGGAGGGTAGTTCGGTATTATTAATCTCAGATCATCCTTCAAGAAATTCAACAATGCCAGATTACCATTTAATAGTCAATACGCGAAATCCTTAAAGTAACGAACTTTCTTTATGATATGCTCCTGTGTAGCAATAATTTATTTATATGGATAATTTAGCAATTCATTGCTACATATGCTAAATTATTCCTATAAATATAATTTAATCATTTACAAAATTATAAATATAATAGAAAAAAGAAAGGTACCTAAGTAGTACAACATCCTACTTGGCTAATTTTTCCCTTCATGTTCAATAAAAACGTTTTCTCGTTAGATCAAATATGCAAGTTTTTTTTCTAACCTAGAAATCAGGCATTTAGTGCGTAAACATGTTATTTATGTTTACTGTATTTTATGTATGTATTAAATACTGTATTTCTGTTATACTGTATGTTATTTCTGGGATATAACCACCTGTATTTCTGTAGTTGTATATCGATCAATATGACTCAAGTTAGCTGTCTAACAACAACCTGCTGCTATTTTCATATCTACTTTCCTTCAAATTTTTGTTTCAAATCATACCTCATCATCATGATTGTATTAGCCACCTACTCATTTTAGAAAATGGTCTACTCGAGAATAGCTCCTTTCATGGTACCTACATTAAGATCCGATTGCATTTCCTTTTTACAATAATGATCAAGGAAGAGTAAAAAATAACACGAAATCAACCAAAACGTAACATTTTAATAATAAATACAAAATGATAATACAAACGAAAAAATACGAACTCAGTCTTGTAATGGAGAAATGCATTTCGTACCCACTTTACAATATCTGGTTTGACAATATTCCATCTACATTACAACCAACTAATTACAGTATTTGACTAGTAACAATTTAAAAGACGAATGTTCTTTCGCTAGATATTTACATAATAAATTTACATAATTTTGAGATCTTTCTCACATCAAATATTGTAATATCTCCAGAATGTATGTGTTCATTACTAACGCCAAAATGGAAATATATTTAATCGACTTCCTCCACAGTTGGGCCGTAGGATCCAGGTTTTCCGTAGGAGCTCTGCTGACCGCAGGATTGAGGTCCCTGACCACCTTGATGGAGCTTCGTCATAAATTGAGTGCACTCCTTCTGCAGCTCCTGAAGTTTATGCTGGTACTCGTCTTTATCAGCTAGAGAGTTGTTGTCCAGCCAGCGCAGAGCATCGTCACATTTTGACCGCGCAGCATCCTTATCTGCTGCTGACAGCTTGTCACCTGCTTCATCCAAAGCCTGCTTAATTGAGAAGATGTAAGCTTCTAGTTGATTTTTGGCAGCAATTCGCTCTCTTTGCATGTCATCTTCAGCTTTGTAGCGTTCGGCATCGTTGACCATTCTATCGATTTCCTCTTTAGACAAACGGCCTTTGTCGTTCTTGATGATGATGTTTTTGGTTCTTCCCGAGCTGCTATCTTTAGCTGAAACGTTCAGAATGCCGTTAGCGTCCAAGTCAAAAGTGACTTCAATTTTTGGAACACCCCTTGGAGCAGGTGGAATTCCTGTGAGATCAAAAGTTCCAAGAAGGTTGTTATCCTTCGTCATGGCTCTCTCACCCTCGAATACCTGAATCGTGACGGCAGGCTGATTATCAGAATAGGTAGTGAACGTTTGCGACTGCTTGCATGGTATTCTGGCGTTCCGCTCGATAATCTTAGTCATGACACCTCCAGCAGTTTCAATTCCCATGGATAGAGGGGTGACATCGACAAGGAGAACATCTTGAATTTGAGAGCTTTGATCTCCACTCAATACAGCCGCTTGAACAGCTGCTCCGTAGGCCACTGCTTCGTCTGGGTTGATGGACATGTTCAAGGCTTTCCCATTGAAAAAGTTCTGTAATAGGCTTTGAACTTTAGGGATTCTCGTCGATCCACCTACCAAAACCACATCATGAATAGAACCTTTGTCCATTTTCGCGTCTTTCAGGCACTTCTCCACAGGCACCAAAGTGCTTCTGAATAAATCGGCGCACAATTCTTCAAATCTTGCCCTTGAAATCTTAGTGTAGAAGTCCACGCCTTCATGTAGGGCATCAATTTCGATATTGGCTTCGGTAGATGACGACAAAGTGCGCTTGGCTCTCTCCGCAGCAGTCCTCAACCTTCTCAATGCTCTAGCGTTGCCTTTGATGTCTTTTCTGAATTTCCGCTTGAACTCCTCAGCCAAATGACTGACCAATCGGTTGTCAAAATCTTCACCCCCAAGATGGGTATCACCAGCTGTTGCTTTCACTTCAAACAAAGACCCTTCATCAATCGTGAGGATGGAAACATCAAATGTTCCACCTCCCAGATCAAATATTAGTACATTTCTCTCACCTTTCAAATTTTTATCCAAACCATAAGCCAAAGCAGCAGCTGTGGGTTCGTTAATGATCCTCATAACGTTCAGCCCAGCAATCGCCCCAGCATCTTTAGTCGCCTGTCTCTGTGAATCGTTGAAATACGCCGGAACAGTTATGACAGCATCCTTAATCTTTTTCCCAAGATAAGCCTCGGCCGTTTCTTTCATCTTTGTCAACACCATAGAACTTATTTCTTCCGGGGAAAACGCTTTCTTTTCACCCTTGAACTCAACTTGGATCTTCGGTTTGGAACAATCGTTGACAACTTTGAAAGGCCAATGCTTCATGTCTTCAACGATTTTGGGGTCGTCGTACTTCCTTCCAATCAACCTTTTAGCGTCGAAAACGGAATTTTGAGGGTTCATGGCAACTTGGTTCTTAGCTGGGTCGCCGATCAAACGCTCAGTGTCGGTAAAAGCAACATAACTGGGGGTAGTTCTGTTACCTTGATCGTTGGCGATGATCTCGACTTTTCCGTTTTGCCAGACACCCACACAGGAGTAGGTCGTTCCAAGATCAATCCCAATTGCAGACATAATGGTTTATTCACTGAAGTAGTTGATAAATTCACTGTTCACTAACAAAATATTCACTTGAATCGCGTAGGTAGAAGTACTTTTTGTAGAGTACGCACTTGTAACGTTAGATTAGCTTTCTCGTGAGAAACTGAAGTATCGGAGCGGAGCTGTCATATTTAAACGGCCGCGGGCAGTTCTGGGACGTCCGAGAACAATCGGCGCTCTCCCATTGGCTGAGCAAGTCACCCCCCCCCCCCCTCGCCACCTCGTTGGCGTCGACCCATCTGGAAGCTTCTCGAACGTTCGAGAATTTCTCAGATATACACGACCGTTCTCGATGAATCAATCTCTTTCTAACTCACACCGACAAGAAGGCATCTAACCTAGTTCTGCGGGTTTTTGAGGGTTATGAATAAGAATCTGAGGGGCGAGTTTCTTATGCACGCCCCTACCTTTCAAGATATAAAAGTGGGAATGTCAAATTTTGCTGTAGAATTAGACCATTTTTATTGTTTTACGTTGTTAAGGAAATTTGTGAATCGAGAATGCCGACGGGTTGAATAATTAGTCTTGGTATTTTTCAAAAAACCACGAAAATTTTTTCTGGAGTTAGTTTTAGAGGTTCGTCTGACACTACATTCTCATTCATTCATTCAGCTTTAGACAATTCTGCGTTGAATAAAATAATGGAATAGTTTAACACCTACTGGACGAGGTTGTATATAAGTATATTAGTTTTAGCGAATTTCCGTGGAAAGTTAACTACTTCAATGGCTCGGAAAATTTTAAAATCAAAGTTTTTGAAAAATCTTCATTGAAATCCGTTTTGAGACATTCCGAAACGAATCCTAGAGTTTTTATTTTCATATGTATACATATATACCTATGTGTATCATTCCAGACGATAACTCTCCTTAGGATTGAGATAAAAATTCCGCTCCTGCGCCAAAAAAATCAAGCTTTCCAAACGAAAGGATGAGTTCGTTGGACAGCACGTTTTCAGCAAAAAATGTACTAAAAAATCACTTAAAATGGCTAAAAATTGTTAAATTTATATGTTTTGCAGAATATTTTACAAATAAATTTTAATAAGTACCTATGCAATAGAACATTCAAAATGTTATGTACAAAATTATGCTAAAAATGTACTTAAAATTCATTAAAATTTCCTAAAAATTTAATAGAAATTGCGACAAAAAAACTAAAAATTCTAAACCAATATATTTGAATAGGAGATTATTATTTAGAATAGGTACGTTTTTTGCCATAAAATTAATAGTTAAAAATTCCCTTGCACTCAAAAAGCTCAAATTTCAAAGCAAAATATCAAAGTGAGTTTAAGTGTTAAAGTTGGTTATAACGGATATAAGCAAGTTTTACCATTCGATTCAGCGTAAAAAAATATGTAGAAACCTACCCGAAACTCGTATTTTTATAGGTCATTTTTCACGAAAACCCTCGATGTCATTGGGAGAGGTAAAAAACACAATGTTTTTCAACATTAAAACAGTTTTCTCCCCTAATTAGAAAATAAAAAGTAAATTTAACCAAACCGTTGAAAATGTGAGATTTTGGCGCAGTTTTTATCGTTTTTGTGCCTCGAAAAAAAAAAAAATATATATATATATATATATATTGGTTATAATTCGATTTCCGATTGAAAAAACTCGAGGTTTCTCCCAATTTAGGTAAAATTTGCTTGTCAAAGGCTTTTTCATCCTAACCCTAATTCTTAAAAAAACAGGTCAGGGATCGGTATTTATCCGATAGGATATTTGATGTTCTTTCCAACGGTGTCCTCAAATTTGAATTTACATAGCAAATTAGCGGAGTTATAATCGTTTTAGTGACAAAAGGTAGAATACACGAAAAAAATCTTGAAAATTAAATTATTCGAGAACAAAGCGTTAAAGAATAATCTCTAGGAGGAACTTTCGATCCCCGAGGCTTATAGATTACTACCGAAATGCCAATGGCAAAAATTTAACATAGTTCTCACGGAACACCGATTGACGACGGACAGACACGGAAAAAAGTTGTTCATAAAGGTTTTAACGCAACAAGCAAGAGGAAATTTCGATTTCAATGAAAATAAAAGGTTCCAAATTGCTGCATGAATACAACTTCCTACTTAGGGTAAAGAGGAAGAAAAAGACCCCACCCATCCTCTTCTGGGAAATTCTGCGAGCTTACTTGCGATAGACGTGTTTGTCAAGAAGGTCGGAAAAGAAGAAACCAAACATTCCGAAAACGTTTGACGCGAAAAACTTGATCCCGAGCTTCCTGCAGATAGTGTTCAACTTCAAAATGTCGTCGGGTTTCAAGTCTGAGGCCACAACAACATCCCATCTGAAACATCGGCCCCTCCAAAATGAGTTTTAGAGATGGGAAGAAACACCAAGAGTAGGTATACTAGGATTAATAGGACATACCACCACTCACCATATACACTATTAATTTTCCCAGCATCCCAAAGGACTATGACTATTAGTAGCAAGGGCAATAAGTTCGGCCTGGAAAAATATCATATTATTTCTGTTCTAGAACCAAAAATTTCAACCATGTATCATGTTTTCTCCTCGATATTGATTCGAAATTCTATGAAAACATCAGAAATTAACAAGCGGTTGCAATCATGTTTACAATATCAATTATTGAGAATGATCACCTGTGTGTAAACAATTATTTATATAACCATGCTCATAACAGTTTGTTGGACACGCACTTCGCAGTAGTTAACATAATATTGTTGGATAAATCGAGAGCTTTCGAACGAATGGTCAACGAATTTTGTGGGATGAAAAACGACGAAGTACCATTTCCCTAGCAACGACTCGGTTGTAGGCGGAAATCACTGTAACACTATATGTTTCGTGCGCGGAAAAAAATTGACTCACAAAATTTGCTAGGACCCCAGGGCTAAAACATGATACATGTTAAAAAGCACTGGGAGGGGGGGGGGGGGGCTGTTTATGGTTCAATGATTAACCTTTGTGAGTAACCAAGAAGTTTTTAAATCAAGATACGCCAGTTCCAAAGCAGAAATAGAAAAGAAAAACTTTCTAGGGTCAGCAAGCCAGAATTTAGACCTACGGTGCTGAAATTTGAAATAGAGCGCCTTCGGAATACATTGAATTAAATTTCGAGAGATTCAGACCAGGAGCTGGCTGCATGTTTGCCATCATCATTTCTACAAAAGCTTCAAACACTTTAATTTATAGAGTTCAGTGATCTTATTAGGGAATCGTGAATCTGGCAGGCCGCAACTGGGGCAGTCAGCCACAATAATTAGTCTAATTAGCCATTTTGGGGCCAGAAAAAACATCACATGGATGAAAATGGTGTCAAAACGTAGTAGACGGGCCCCAATGAAGAAATCAACAAATCTGTCAGCCCAAATTTGGGGCAAAATGGCTGAAAGACACATTCAAAATGGCCGAAAAGGGGCAAAAAAGTCAAGATACATGAATAAAAATAGTGTCAAAATGTAGTAAAGTAGTCCTAACACATTGGGTACTCATGCCCAATCGTCGGATTACTGGTTACTAACCTCAACAACACATTGTGACTCACACATTGCGTCTTGGGCGTCCCTAGATAAGTTTTCAGTTTTTCTGGTTCTACATTGCCCATGACGCAAAGTGTGAGTCAATTTAGAAATAGGTAGAAGACTAAATTTCATAGTTATTTTAATATTTATTCATATTTATATAAATAGTTTAAAAAATACGGGAAACAAGATAATGCAAATATTAAAACATCTTTTCATTAATAGACAAGTTCATTAATCCGACTCTTTAGGGACTAAGGTCGGAATAACAGGTTATTATTCGAACCAATCCAACTTCGAACCAATCACTCCTTGCCTATCATTGTTGAATGACTAAATTACCAGAAAAAGCTCAATTTCTTGGGAAACAAAAAAAAAAAAAAAAAAAAAAAAAAAAAAAAAAAAAAAAAACATGGGATATAAAATTTAGGTTTAAAAACTCCATTCCTTCACATAATTATTTCACCTATTGACAATTTCAAAAATTTCAAGTGCCCCAAGCAAGACATTCTTTGATTTTTTGAAAAATTTATAAAAATGCAAGAAGGTGGTCTTGAAACTAACTGCCATAAATCATAATGAATGAGAACGTGCCTACCTGTTTCTGAAAAATGTTTCATCAACCTCCGAAACTTGATGGGTTTCCACGTGAACTTCAACTTGGTGATTCAAAGTTTGCGCTCTCTCGACAGAAGCTTCAGCTCGCTGTAAATTTCAACAAGGAAGTTTGAAGTACCTACTTCAAAGTACCGCCAAAAATTTAGTTCATTATAATCTTAATTCAACGATTAATCAAGCATTTAAACTCATAGAACAGACAAGCACGGGTACCAGGAATATAATAGTCAAGTTGATTTCATACGTTTTGCTGCAACACTTTTTTATTATTATTTTTAATAATAGACAGATGTAATCGTTAAAAAAGGTTCCAGCTATGACCATATATTTCGTATGTTTGTCTAAATTTTTTAAAAATAATACTGATTACCTAGTTTTAAAATTGGAGCACTTTGTGCGTACTGAAGTTGTCGAGGAAAAACATTTTTCTGAATATTCTGTAATACAAATTCTGGGATTTTTACCAAATTTTTCAGGGTTTTGTCAATTTTTTAGCACATTTTAATGACTTTTGAACACATTTTTCTACAAAATTTTGGGCAAAAAATTCGTAATGTTCAACATAGTAGATGAACGTTTACTGACTATAATCTGCGATAATAGTCAGTAATAATAGAGGCAATATAAATTTAACGATTCTGTTGATTCGCTATTTTTAGTAATTTTTGTTTTAGAGAATTTTCGTAGAAAATTTCCAAAAATTTTAAATCGAAATTTTTGAAAAATTTCTTCATTGAAATCCGTTTTGAGGCATTCTGAAACGAATCCTAGGGTTCAACGCTTTTTCAAATCTGTATATATATATATATATATATATATATATAAATATATATATATATATATATATATATATATATATATTATATATATATATATGTGTGTGTGTGTGTGTGTGTGTGTGTCATTCCAGACGATAACACTCCTTAGAATTGAGATAAAAATTCCGTTCTTGCTCCAAAAAATCAAGCTTTCCAAACGAAAGGACGAGTTCGTTGGCCAAATTTCACATGAATTAGTCATATTTCAAAAAATGTGCTAAAAAATCACTAAGAATTACTAAAACCGTCTATATATTGTTGAATTTATATGTTTATCAGAATTATAGTCAAAAGAAGTTTGTCAACAATGAACATATATTAATCAGGGGTGCCCACAGGGGGGGGGGGGGGGGGGTCACGACGCAAACTGCGTCGTTAAAATTTGGGGGGGGGGGGGGGGCATGCGTTGAGAGTTCAGTGACCAGTTGTTCGGCGGAAAGAGCAATGAGCCGGGTATAAATAATAAAAAACAGGCTCAGAGCTGCAATGGGAGATGCTTGGCTGTCAAACTTGTTGGTTCTTTCTGCAGAGAAAGATGTGATGGAGTCTATATCTAATGAGGAAATAATTGATGCATTTTCTTTATCATCAGCACAAAGAAAAAAACTGCTCTGTCGATTGTAGGCAAACCTAATTAGGCATATAACTAATAACGTTAAATATAATATACTTTGGCTTGTTTAGCTATAGTAGCCTAAATGGTGTATTTTGAGCAATGTATATAGTTACTGTAGATACTTATACTACGTATACTTATGTAGTTGTTTTACTGTCAATAATACTTTTATGTTGTTTTACTGACTGTCAATTAAAAATTAATTACTTACATTTGTAAAACTTGTAAGTTTGTAAAACAAGAAATTGTTTAAAAATTTGTAAAACAAGAAATACAACATTCTTTATCACATCAGTGTATCATTTTACCTATTTAATAAATATTTTATTTGGGGGGGGGGTGGGGGGGGGGGGGGCTCGAGTCGTTGCGCTTGGGGGGGGGGGGCACCCCTCTAATTAATAACTTATAACTACTAAAATTATAATATAATATAATATAATATTATATAATAACTTTTAAAACTAAAATTCAGTCACAAAATAATGACGGAAAATGTGTAATCGATTTTGTGCTTTCTACAAAAGGTCAATGGAAAAAAAAATGCCAACGGCACGCGGTGTTCCCAGGCGGTCACCCATCCAAGTACTAACCACGCCCGACGTTGCTTAACTTCGGTGATCGGACGAGAACCGGTGTGTTCAACGTGGTATGGCCGTTGGCGACAAACCTCTAATTACATTAGGAATATAGCGTATCTATCTGATGATAACTTCTATTGCTAATAAATAAGTACACTGAACTCCCACTACCTCTGGAGGGCACAAACCAACGATTTACCGGCACAAGCATTATGAAAAATGTCAGCAAAGAAGAGTAAAATTCGGTGGATATATTTCGATGGTGATCCTGTTCAGAAACTTTATTGAGGGAGTTTCAGTGAAATTATACAGTCTGATGACAAAAGTTGAGATAATTTCATCGGTTTTTGTTAAAACAGAGCAAGTCAACAATATTCAAATTTTGGGAAACAGCAATAAAGCCTTCCAAATTTTTATCAAACATAGTGGTAAGTTATGCAAGCATTACAGGAGCGTCCCTATGTCTGGTACCTGGCATGGTACCTACCTGGTTTATCTGAGCAGGTACCTACTATGATTTTGGTACCTACGAATAGCTAAAACATTATGATACTAGTGGGTGTACCTACACCCTCCATTATATAAAGAAATACCAAGCTCATCATGGCCTCCTCTCCTCAAACCCATAATTCAGGTATGAACAGAAGAACAAAGAAGGATTAACAGAAATAAGTAGAAAATATATCGATTTATCGATATTCATCCTCACCCACCCCATCACTATGAAATTTGAATTTACTGAAAATGGTTTCACTGACGCACCAAATACTTCGAGAAGAATACTCAAATAACTGAGCAAAGAATCACAAAAATATACAATGGAATATTAAAAAGTTTAATTAGTAGGCTCTACGATGCTCAGTTTTAAAATTGTTGAAAAAACTCCAATAATAATGTAAAGTTACTAAACATAATTAATACTGGGCCAAATTCAAATGGTCAAATTAATTATATTCAATTTAGTTCAAGGAATAAAACGTTAATTTAATAGTCCATACTTACCTAAGGTGTTTCAAACTCAACTATGCAGGGAAAAAGGGAAACACGAGAATTTATCAAAAATGTATGTAAGCAGTTTAATTTCATCAACATGTTCAGTTATTTTTCCTTCTATGTATTTACAACTCATCACAGAAATACCTTGCGTGCGATGAGAATTTTAATCTGACTCGAATTGCGACGTTGGATTAATAGTGAAAAATAAATCCCTAGTTTGGTGATATCCATGTGTGGCTGGATTTGATAACACCATAGCCTCCTACCCGGTCATGAAATTACTTGCCTGATCTAATGGCCGGAAATAACACTGTTTATTATGCTGGAAAAACGGCAGCAAAATGTTATAATAATAAAGAAACTAAGGAGAAATGGCTTAAACTGCAAAAGAAGATTGGAACTGTGCTTTTCAACGAACTGTGATATATTTATTCATTTATGTACATCTAGTCATACCTTTATTTAACTAAGATATAAGGTAATTATCATTATATATTTATCGATAATATTTATGTATTTGTAAGGATCATCTAGTCGTAGTTTAGTTCTTATTACGGGATATTTTTATCCGCTGTAGGGGTTACAAAGCGGTCATTGCTGTATCCCTTGAGGCAGAGTGCAGCGAGACCTCGCTTTGCTTATTATTTCTCCCCCTCTGATCTGCCAGTGGAGTCCGTGATGGCAATCCGTTTAGTGATGGCACTCCGTTTAGTGACGGACGATCAGCATGGCTCCCCTTAGAATCGTGCCAGTTGCAGTGTCCTTTTGACACCACATTTTTTATTGCCCCGTTAATGACCCTTAAATTCTAAAAAAAAAGATTGGAGTGCTGGATCAAACGGACCGCATTACAAAAAGAATAAATATAAAATAACTTGTCGAGTAAATGAGGGTTTGAAGAGAGAGAGCTTGAGTTGCTTGAAAGCTAGAGCAATATGAGCTGACCTTTTTATATCCTCTCTCCCACTGTATATTCCCTTTCCAGGTTATACTCTCTCTCCTCTCCACTAGGTGCACGCAGTCGAAGGGTCGTATCTTGTTTCATTGGAATAAAATTCAGTTGCAAGTCGGGCACGTCAAACACTTTCATCGTGAAACTGATGAATCCACCTATCTGTGATGGAACCAATCTTAATCGATTTCGGGAAAAAGCTGACTTATGCCCTTTTAGCAAAAATTGATTTTACTAAACTACCTTCTATCTAACCTAATAATGAATAACCTAATATAAAATTCTATTGAACTATCCAGTCATACTTATGCAGCTCTTTATGTTCATAGAACTTGTGCTCCTCGAAGGAGTTCTATCAATAACACTGAGAAAGAAAAATCATCTTCGCATTTTTCATGACAACGATTAAAGGAAAAATATAGTATACTAGTAAAAAACATCGATGCCTTTCTGAAATAATAATCTTGAGGCTGTGAAATATATGTATTTCTTCCATAGAACTCGGAGTTAACATTTGGAAGAATAATTCGAGAACCACTGTCAATTACAAATACCTACTCGTAGACGGTGACAAACGTTCAGCACCAATGCCAGAAATAAATGTGAAAAAACGCTTGAAAATTTAAAATTTTGGTCACATTTTAACAATAAAATTGCTTCGAGATGAGCAGTAGCCTAGGGCTCTTATTCAATATTATCCAATTTATTCTGGATAATTTGAATTTACATGACATAGGAAAAAGGTATTTGTTATTATTATGGCATCTAAGGATAAATTGCGAATGAAATTATAAAAATAGATCAGTAACAGCTAATAAAATTACAGCTTTTATGGCTAATCTTTTTTTCAAGGTGTTTTGTGTTTGCAGGTTCAAAAATAGCAGCTGAATGAAAAGGCATCCAGTAATTCTTGAATAATTCTCACAAATAGGCTACTTTCAAACGTTTTTAAAACACAATAGGGTTGAACAGACAAGATATCACCACGGATCCCAAATTTTGTAGGAAACGTTCAATTTGGGGGAGTGGAAGATGGTGGCGGATGGTGAGGAAACAACGGATGGTTACCAAGTAGTTCGAAAGCTCACCTGTATCTCACCCTCGCGCTAGCGGCGAGCTCAAACTCTTTCACCATCAAAACGATGGGAGTTTCAACATCCTGCTCTGAGGTCACACTCCAAAGTCTAGTGCTTGGCTCTGCTCCAAAGGATCATCGAATGCATTTATTTTGAGAGCACAAAAATTATTTACAGGTCGGGAACGACAATATTGTCTTACGTTTTCTGGTTCCTGACTTTCGGGAGGAATGAGAAACTGGGCTGGGCGATCCTCCTCTGTCCACTCCTGATGGTCCATCATCGTGACTGATTCGAAGCCAGCTTTCATGGCGTCTTTCACAACGACAGCTCCAAGACCACTCATGCCAATCACCAATAGCCGAATTTGACTCACGCTGAAACAAATACCACTTTTATTCAGAGAATTTTCGTAAGACTTGAAATGTTTCAAAAGTAATGGATTCAAAATTATAAGAAATTATATCTTTGAAAATATCCACCTTAGAAAAGTTGTCACAATTTTCCGAAACTCTATGTTCAGTAATCGTTTGTAGTTGAGCACAAAAGAAAATTTGTATTCCTAAAATCGGGAAAAATGTGTCCACTGGAGCTTCTCTTCCAAACCACAGAAGTTGATGAAACTTGAGTCGTAGATCACCAATGGAGCCTAGATGGCCCTGAACCCTCCACATGGCTTCTGATCAAAGGGCCCTCGTACGTGAGGTTCGGAAGTACTCGTAGCAAGTGACCCCCATCTCTATTTCTATCTCTATTATTTATAAGAATGAAACTCCGTCTATCTGTTTGTTTGTCGTGTCTATGCACGGCCAAACGGCTGAGTGGGGGGATGATACGAGTGGGGGGATCTTCATGGGATTTTCTGATAGGGCGTATAAGCGAATTAAAAATTTTCTAATCCCACCCGAACCATGGGCTGTAGGGCGGGAGGGGGGTGGAAGCTCGGTTTAATGCGCGCTTTTTCTACTTCCCCGCTTCCCCTACCCCTCTAAACGGCCGTCGAAAATTTCGGAAAAATACCGGTTTTGTAGGTTTTTCTACTAGGTAGACGACAGCGCAATCGGATCGCGAAATAAGTATCGGGAAATGCGTAAAAAAAATTAAAGAGTAGCGACCCGTTTTCGCGAAAATTCCGACGAAAAAATTGTTTTTATTAAAAATTAAAATATACTCCATTAACGTACGTTTTTCGGAACGGTTTTCGCGGGCGAAATACAGGTTTGATTCCGTCTAATCTGAATCCGAAATCGGATATCGAAAAAAGTGACGGGAAGTTGGCCAAAATTCGAGGGGAAGGGAGGCAAAGCGATTAAAATTACAACTTAATCGAGCCCGCCGCTGTTTCACAATGTAGCGAGCAAGCCTACGCACATGCACGTTGAAGGATGGATCTTTCCCTTTCGAGAGCCATTTCAACGGAATAAATACAGGTTTGTTCCTACAGATATACAGCAATATTCCCTAATAAACTTTTCGTGGTTTCACGTAGTTTTATAAGATTTAATTTGTTTGTAAGAATTTACAACAGAAAAAAAGTCTGCCAAGTTGGGTGGGCAGCATAACTTCCTCAAGCGAGCGAAGCGAGCAACATTTTCCACAGACATTAAACCTTCCCTTAGGGATCTACCGTTTGCGAGCGAAGCGAGCAACATCCCCTACATGTTTCGATTGTAATACATGGCATGTACAGCCACACCTTGCGAGCGAAGCGAGCAACTTATGGGTGGGGGGTCGAGGGTTTTTCCTACACATATACAGCCATACCGAGCGAGCAAAGCGAGCAACATTCCCTACACACGTTAAACCTACCCTTAGGGATCAACCATTTGCGAGCGAAGCGATACACACACAGCACTACAGCGAAGCAATACACACACAAAACAGCTGATCTACCTTCTCCAAACATCCACTCGGGCGTACTGGCATCATTTCATCACTCATTCCCACACTGACAACCCGACCTGTATTAGGTATGTTGGGTGTCTCATATAAGGGCAGGAGGGTGGGGTACACACACAAAACAGCTGATCTACCTCCTCCAAACACCCACAACACCTTGCGAGCAAAGCGAGCAATATCCCCTACACACGTTAAACCTACCCTTAGGGAGCTACCGTTTGCGACCGAAGCGAGCAACATCCCCTACACACGTTAAACCTACCCTTTGGGATCTACCGTTTGCGAGCGAAGCGAGCAACATCCCCTACATGTTTTAATTGTAATACATCGCATGTATATAGCCACACCTTGCGAGCAAAGCGAACAACTTAATGGGGGGCCCGGAGGGCTTGCCCCCCGGCTGGATGTGGAGGCGAGCGAAGCGAGCCGGAGCGGCTAGTTTTATTATAAGATTGAAATTCTGTCTGTCTGTCTGTGTCGCTTTCACGGCCAAACAGCTGAGTGGCAGGGGTCTACGAGTGGGGGGGATCTTCTTGGATTTCTCCCAGTCAGACTATAGGCTATTTTAAAATTTTCTAATCCCACCCGAACCAGCTACAATAGGCCATTGCGGTCTCAGTGGCTTAAAAAAAAAAAAAAAAAAAAAAAAAAAAAAAAAAAAAAAAAAAAAAAACCGAACCATGGGCTGAAGGGCGGGAGGGTGGTGAGAGCCTGTTTGGTAGGTTTTGGATTGCGAAAAAAGTATCGGGAAATGGGTCAAAAAATTGAAAGAGTACGTTTTCTCAAAAATTCTGATGAAAAACTTCGTTTTTTTTCTCCATTAAAATATATCCTCATAAAGAGACGTTTTTCGGGACGGTGTTTGCGGGCGAAATAGTTTTGATTCCGCCGAATCTGAATCCGAAATCGTATATCGAAAAAAGTGACGAGAAGTTGGACAAAATGCGAGGGGAAGGGAGGCGAAGCGATTAAAATGAGAAGTTAATTGAGCCCACTGTATCAGGAATCTGCGAGCAGGCTCTTTTTACCTGAAGGGGAACCTCTTGAAGGAAGGAACCTTTCCGTTTGAAAGACATTTCAACAGAATAATAGACGGGGTACAAACATTTGCAGGAAAGATACTATATTTTATTTCAGGATAGGTCAGACAGCCCTGGCTTGTCAGTTCAGGCATTGCAACCAATGAGCTATAATTTATTCAGTTTTTTCTGGGGGTTTTACAAATATTTTCGTTTATTATTAAATAAATTCTCTCTCTCTCACTCTCTCTCTCACTCTCACCGTCATTAATACGTCCTTAATAGGTTTATATCACTGGTTGATTTACTATGGAAGGGGAACGCCGTTAGAGTGATAGTAGGATGTGGGCATACGCCAACATGAATCATAGCCCTATTTCGCATATTTATCAGCATTTTATATATTATTAGTAGTATGTATACATATATGTATAATATACCTACTCATATTAAGTAGACCGTTCTACATCGCATTCAATCATGTTGTTTCGCATTTTATTCTTCAAGATAATTCTACGTCTATGTTACATTTGTGAGAAACCAATATTACTCAATCAATTTAGCACTATCCAAGGATCTATGCTACATCCAAGGACTTACATCTATATCCAGCATTAACCCTCCATAACTTAAGGCAATAGAGGCGCCATCTCGAGTATTCTGAATCAACTAATAACTTCCCCCAACTGCCACAGCGTCGAGCTGTCTCCAGACTCTTTCAAAGAGCACCAACAGCACCCAGCTCTGGCTTCAATTCTCATTAAAAACGGACTAAAATGTAAGAATTTCTGTAATCCGAATATACTTAATCCCCAGGAATTGTGTAGATTTCCAACACAAGCAATTTGGCGACTACCAGGGACCAGTGGCGTGCGTTTAGAGTCTACATACCACAGCGTCGAGCTGTCTCCAGACTCTTTCAATGAGCACCAACAGCACCCAGCTCTGGCTTTAATTCTCATTAATTAAATGGACTAAAATTTGAGAATTTCTGTAATCCGAATATACTTAATCCCCAGGAATTGTGTAGATTTCCAACACAAGCAATTTGGCGACTCCCAGGGAACAGTGGCGTGCGTTTAGAGTCCGGGAGCGGGCTGAGTGATTCAGTCATTCCCGAGTTAAATTTCGTACCATTTTGGGGATGAGTACCTGTTTAAAATTTTGAACACTTATCGCTTCTCGGCCTCTTGGCTAAGATCAAAGTGTAGTATCTGTTCTTATCAGCTTAATCTCTGGTACGGTGCTCATTGAGTGCCCCTGAAGATTAAACTGATTTTTGGAAATTGACGGAGTGCTAGGAGCTTGCTCCACCTCTGTCGCGGGTTGACCCGGTATTGCAGTACCTCCGGGAACGGCCCACACAAAGATATAACACATATATATATCTAAAGAAATACTTACTCCATGAACTGTGTACTCCAGAAATAGTTGTACTTCTCAGTGCTAATTTATTGATACTCATTCAATTCATGAGTCGGTGAGACTTCCAGAATGACAGTATCGTTAAAGCACGTCCTCTACTGAAGGACAATCAGAAAATGAAAAGCACCTGAGACTAGCTTCCTCACATTCCAAAATTATTCACTTATTGTCCCGCGAAATCCTTCATGTGTGAGACACTTCAATTTCACGGTCTAATAAATTGGAAGAGTATGTTGCATACGCTGTCCACCATTGCCCACACACGCAGAGCAATTACTAACAATTCCAGCCATGAAATTTATATCGGATGATCAAATTGTCAATAAAAAATCAAATCGCTAATTATCGGTCATTTCAAATTACACAATCGCTCAGTATAAGATCTTTTCCCAACATCCACCAAATTGAGCGTGACCGGGACAGTAAGCTAGGACGTAAAAATAGAGCATGATGGGATTAATCAACAGAGCGAAGCTACAATGGAATGGATCTGACTAACCTACCTACACATTCCCTGAGAATTTCATCAAATTCGTAAAATAGAGGACGTAAAAATAGAGCATGATGGGATTTATTAACAGAGCGAAGCATCAATGAAATGGATAGGGGACTAACCTACACATTCCCTGAGAATTTCATTAAATTCGTATAAAAACTGTCAAACTTAAGCTTGATTATAAGCATTTTACGTTCCTAATGTTGTCTTGAAATTGATATCGAGTGCTCAAATTGTCTTCTCTCCCACCGACCCCTCAAATTTGAGCGAGATCGGACAACTAGGGCGAGAGTTTGGTTGAATTTGCATAGATTTGGCAACAATGAAACTGTTAGGGAACCATCTGCACCCTAGCCCGCACAACCCCTGAAAATTGTCTGACTCGAATGAAAACAGAGGAAATTACAAGGCTTTGCAGACAGACAAGGAAATAAAGTTGTTCAGAATGGCCTATAACATGAAACGCCGAGAGGAAATTTCGATTTTGGAGACAAAAAATTTTTCTTCCCCCAAAAGTGAAACTGCCTATAGGTAGGCTCGGAAGCGAAACTGAAAGGTACCTTACCTAATGTTGGGGAGTTACTAATTATCGAAAAAATCCATGAGAAAATTGAAAGCTCAATCTTCATTCTTGTTTAAAATATTGCCGAAGTACAATAAAGGTACCAATTTAGGGTTGAAAAGGAACCTGATCAGCGGACCCAGTAAACTATTTCTTTTTGAGGACGTTGCGACCCACAGATCATGTCAGCTCGTTATTATCTGCAGTACAGTTTCAACAATGGAAGTGACCGAATGACAATCAATTGTGATTTATTATATGTATATATTTATTTTCTATTTTCCCAATCTATTTATCAAATAATCTACGTGTATATGTGGACATTCCTCAGTCTGTACAAGTGGCTTCGAGGTCCGTTTGGGAGTCCAACTCCGGACTCCTCTGAAATATCTCTACAAGAGCTATCCAAAAAGGTGCCACATGAAGGTAATCTAATCATTTAAAAAAAACCATAAAACTCACGTCTTTGCTCGTTCCAAATCCTTCTTGAATTCATCGTCAAGCTGATCCAAATTATTCCGTTTCATCATGTAAGCTGAATTTAGTCGGTCCCTGAAAATCCACAAACTAAATAAACCGAAGTTCCAATCATGGAGCATGACCATATGATTGAATTTTCGTAGGTTTTCCTCACCATATTTATCAAATCGTTATGGAATTTGAGCACTTTGTATGTCAGGAAAACGTTAACTATTGAATAATATGGCTTTGGAGTTCAATCAGCTGATCTATGACCTCCCATGCGGCCTCTGGTACATCTTTATCCTCGCCATGTTACAGATTACACCCGTTCGGGACTTCAGGAAGTGGCATTTGATTTTAAGAGGACATAGGGTCAGGCGGGGCAAGTGCATACCTGTTTTTCATAAATCTGACTTTGTGATGCTACCATTTCCCACAAACTACGAGTTAAAAAATAACTAGGTTTTTATTGCATTTACATGACATTTCTATGTAGAAAAAGGTGTGGATATACTGAATCGGAGTTAGTAATTAATTAAGAATAGGGAAAAACCTAGAAGTACTCAAACAACGCACTCTACATAAAATGAAATGAACCAAAGTAGGTAGATTTCAGGTAGGTACCTAATTTAAAATGAATTGCAAATGAAAAATAAAATGCGGAAAAAAATATTATTTTTGGCAACTCTATGTGAATTCCTGAGATGATAAAATTACCAATGAACTCATCCACTGTCAGATGGGGAATCAGGTTTGCGTGAAAGAAAATTTGAAGACTCCAGAGTTTTGGAGAATAAGATAGGACTGAGGTGTGAGAGTGTGTGTGGGGAATGAGGAAAAGGTTCGGGTTGGAAACTGGGCTTCCAGACGTTGATTTTCTTATTTTTCCTAGTCATTTCATGTGATTTTTAATGAATCGCACTTGCCCCATATTTGAAAACGCACTTGTCTCACCGTCAAAAAAAGGGGGCAAGAGCATTTTAATAATTTACTGCAGCGATATTTGTAGCCTTGAAGTTATCATGTGCTCGGTTCATGCAGAGACAAAAGTTTGATTTTCAGAAAGAAAAACAGTGGAATAAAGAGGAAAGGAAGGGTTTTAGATTAACTTTCCGATATCGAACCAAATCTCTCGCGACGAAGTTGTGGAAACCCATTTCACTAACTTCAGCTCTGATATCGGATGAAGGCTTCAAGGATCATGGTTCCAAGTGACGCACCATACTATTTGTTCACAGAGGAGGTTAACATTTTCATCAGGTGATCATAAACACCTGTTCTATCATTTGCTAGGAAACTATTGAATGAAGAGTGGATAGCGGACATCCTGATAACTCTAAAAAGTTCTGTGACCATTACACACATGAACACACCTCCATAATGTGCCTTGACACAGGCAACATTTTACCTAGTGTCAAACAATAGCTCCTCCCCCAATGAGTTATTTTGGTTTTAAAATACCTAGCGTGAATTAAAATGAAAATGCTTAATTTATTTATTTTTATTTATAATCATTTATTGTAAAAAGGCCTGGTGGCCCATTATACACACCAGAATTACTTATTTATAGAAGGTATGGCTCAATTAGGTAGAACATGATTGCGTTCATGATGATAACCTGTCATGAACACGACAGGTTCTACATGATTTAGCTTTCCCACAAGCAAATATTTTAAGCAAACAATTTTCTTGTTGATTACTAAACCAGCTCTACTTTGTGATTATTACCAAATTTGATTATATTTATGTTGGTAACTGTTAGCTTTACTAATTCAGCTTTCGCTTTTATCTACGGTATACTTAGTTATGAATTAACTGATAGGTAGAAGATGTAGAACTACCTACATTCTACCTATAAAAATGTAAGAAATGAATAAAAACATTATTAAACCTTGAAACTATGCGTCTGCTCTTCTTCCTTTCCAACTGAAATTCCTTGAAAACGCCAAATACTTGAAATTAAGTACCTACAACACTCAGGAGGAGAAAAACCTGCAAATTCGGAATAATTTTCACAATTAACATAAGCTGGAAACTCCACGCACAAGCTACAAGGATCAAAGCAAATTTGGCTTTTTATTTGTAAATGCATAAACCGAATGGGAAACTCATGAAGTAGTAATACGAATACCGTAACCATGGACTTGTGAAAGATGGAAGGAATTCACCTGACTTCCATGTGTCGTGATGAGCATGGAACTTGACATGGGCATATGGATGCTATTACCATCACTACTTCATCATGGTGGAATTGACAAGAGAGAGTTATATTTTTGTTGTTGGCAGTAGTGGGTTAGCAGCAATGTTCCCAGTGTCTCAAATTTCTCTGTAGGCCTAACGTATTTTATGTTTTCGCAATTCAAAAAATGTCTATTCTAACTGTAACATTTCAACCTATAATTTTGAATACCCAAATTTCTTACTTAACCTTTCCTCTCAAATAGTATTATTTAATACAGTTGCACATTTTAAAAGGCTTTTGATGAGAAAAATGAGCCCAGCGATTACAACCTAACATGCTTAGGGATTTTTATGGTATCACGTTGGCAATACGAACTTTGTAATTTGTGTATTTTTCCTTTCCTATCCCTCCCCACTACCTTCACTTCATTTCATCGCGTTCTCACGATTACGATAAAAACTTTTCCGTAATGTGACATTGACAGTTTTCTTCTTATTTTCGTACAAAATCTCTTATTCTTTATTAATAACTACGGCTGGCCGCTAGTTCTTCCCGTTGCCGTTGATTTGTTTGGTTCTTTAAAAAAACAGTTCAACAGTTGTCGTCTCAACGATGGTGACATCTCGACGAATCTGTCAATTCTTATAAAAAGTTCTTATCAAAATTGCCCTTTGAAATGCCTTAAAACTGTGTCGTCCATTCATTTCGGGTTTTCATTTCTACTAACTACAAAGATGTCGAGGAAACCCAATTCTGCCACTTCTAGGTTGAAGCAAGATTATTTGCGATTGAAAAAGGACCCTATCCCTTACATCATAGCTGAGCCTTTGCCTTCTAACATTCTTGAATGGTAAGTTATTCAATCTTCTCGTTTTCCCACATTACCATGAATTCACGTGTCTTGTTTTTGCATGATAATTCTTTCTCTCGATTGGCAAAATCAGTCTGGGTATTGTTGATTTGAAGTATAACCTTGAGATGATGAAACTGGAACACCAGTTGATGCGGACATAGGTACCATGGTTGTTTACATTGATTTTGTCATTAGTCAGGTAAGATATTGGGATATTTATGGCCCATTAAGAGAGGAATATCCCGATATTCAGAAGGAGACGTCGCATTTTCGTCAGATGCGTTCTCAGTAAATAATAGACGAATAGGTGAGGACGTAGATGTTCATACTTATCTATGCTTTGAACAATATTGGTCAATGTCCCTAATGGTTACCTACAGCCACACTTAGCTGGCATATGGTTGGATATAATAGCTGCCTACCACGTTAATCCTTTCATCCCGAAATGAAACTGTTGATGGATTGAGTACATACAATTTCCGCTTTAAGTTAGCACATTCGACAAATGATAATGTTGCAAGAAACACTTTGCAAAGTAGACACAAACTTTAAAAAAATAACAAAATTTCGGGAAATTTAGATTTATAAACACTTTTTAATAGATTATTTAGAAATATAAACTTGACTAGCACTCTAGAATAGCTCTAAATTATGTAGGTTGGTGCATATTTATTTTTATTAGGTAGGTACTTGTGCTTGATTATTATGTTTGAAAAAAATCTTTTTACTTATCTGGTATTCTATGATGTTATTTTTATTGTTTTTCTTATGGTATTTCCTGAAAATGAAATGTTTTCAAAATTGTATTGGAACAAGAAGTTCATGACCTAGCTCAAGAACTCTGGGGGTCGGAAAACTGCGGCGTCAACACAGTTCTGGAACTCACTATGCTGGAACATTACTGTATGCGCAGAGCAACTGCTCTGCACTTGTACATGAACTCGACAATGCTGGAACAAGCTATCGAAATCTATAAATTACGTTAATAGAATGTCAACCAGTCAATATTTGTATTTACCTATTATAGTTAGCAAAAGCATTGTTTGCACTTTTGGAAGAGGGGGGGGGTTTAGACCATTCTGAACAACTATCATTACGAATCCGTGTGTGGTCTCCTGGTTCTCCTTTACACATAGGTTCAAATTTCCTAAGCTAACCTACCTGTCTTTGGTTAGTGTGTAGAGGCTGCTTGAATTATTCCGTAGAGTTTGCTGTGCGCTCTTAAGCTATGCCACCCGCCTGGTGTCCCTATTGCCTATATCTACGGACCTGTCAAGGCCTATGGACTCGATATTGTCTCTCCCATTGCCTGCTCGCCCTTAGGGTGTTGAGCTGGGTTGTTGCCTGCACTGCTGCTGCCCTTGATTTTGTTTGGCAGCAGTTGTGATGCGACCGAGCAACACTAAGTGCTCCAAAACCTCGCTCGTTTGCTCCTGTGCTGAGGAATCAGTGGACGGTAAAGTGCTCCCCTCCCCTATTTCCTCCTATGGGTTGAATGTGATAGGGTAGTGGGGTTTTACCCCCTCACTTTGCTGGCTAGGCAACTCCTGAGGCAGTCGTATGTCCCTCGTGTTTTGTATGCGCTGGAGGGGAGAAGCAAGGTGACCGAATGGTCAGAGCCACACCGTCGTGTGCGTTGTCAGCTATCAGCTAGTCATAGCAGTATTCCCTTCAAAAGTAGGCAGCAGGTGGTGTCCATCTTCTCCTTTGAAATAGTTCTCGAGTTGTAGTTATAAAGGAGAGAAGTTGGAGGGTTGTAGAACCCTCAATTTTCGTAGATTGGAGTGGAGACGGAAACCTACAGGGAGAACGAAAACCGTGAATAATAACGTAAACCGCACATAATATTAGGTGATATACTAAATTTACAAAAGAAATGTGTTCATAAGAAATTTGATAATATTCGTAAATCTATGCAAATAATTGATTAAGTGAATATTGTACAGTGTATTTTTTTTTTTTTTTTTAATTATACAATTGAATCTATTTACTTCACGAAGTAATTTTCTTTTTTTCAATGATTTTTAGTCAATTTGTTGTAACGTAATTCTTTGAATTATAGGCACTATGTAATGTTTGGGCCGGACAGATCGCCATATCAAGGAGGAATATACCACGGCAAGCTGGTCTTCCCCAGAGAGTTTCCATTCAAGCCTCCGAGCATCTACATGATCACACCCAATGGAAGGTTAGAAAAAAAAAAAACATTTTTCTATATTGGTGGTGTCCAACCAATAGAGAGTTACTAGTAGGTTCTATCGTATTATACAACGTGTGGTATCTACTAAATCTTGGACGAGCGACAGCAGATGCTAACCAAATAGCGGTGGTTCTCTAGTACAATGGTGGTATCGGAGATTCCACATCTGTATCGGCGATCTGATCAGGTGTTACAAGATAAACCATTTTATCAGATATACCATGTGTGACATCTTTGTCACTTGTCGCATAGAAACAACTGGATCTACTCAGGAACTCTCTAATAGAGGCTGGCAACGTAATAATCAGTTAATCATTAAACGTAAATAATCAAAGTCATATTCGAATAATGAAATGAAGGTACCTTTACCTACTGTTGCTTGTCCTTGACCTAGTAGATCGACTTGACCACATGGTATCGATATGGTAGAACCTACTTGGGTGCCTCTAATACCACGCTTTATCTCAATGCGAGTAGTATCGTCCATATGGACATGGGCTCAGAGTTACGATACGATACACCATGTGTGGTAAAAGTACGATAGAACCTTATAGTAAGTCTCTGTGACCACAATTACGTTCAAGGATAATTTGTAAATGAATCGTTAAGTACTTGGATGTAGGTAGTATCTACACAGCCGTATATATTACGTATTTTATTTGAAACGAACTTTCATGCAACTTTGAAACTTCCCTAGTTTTGAGTGACTTTTGTTGAAGCTGAAAAAAGTAAAATTCATCAGGAAATTTAAAGTAAACAAAATGTCGAGATTTCTCTCCCCAGCATTCTGGATTCTTACCGATCTGTTAACATCTTGTCATGATTTCTTCTACAATTTTAATGGTCAGGTGACAAAGGAAATATCTCTCACCAGGCGTATTTCTCTGTCATCTGCGCTCAACGGAAAGTGTATCCATGACATTAGGTTTGTTCGCTGAGGCAGTTTGAAGTGACTTTCAAACCATTTCAAACTCGTTGGGGACTCGTCAAGTGCGCATGCGCGACTTCTTCCTAGTTTCAAAGTTATTTCAAACTGGTTAGGGATTGGCGTCCGTCCATTTTATTGTTATTAAATGTTTGAGCAAAAATTTCAGTGGTGTGAAACAGAGTAAAATTCGACTGATTTAATTGGCTGTTGTGAGTTTCGAATGGAGAGAGCAAACAGTCAAAAAGGCCAGCTGGGAAAAGCTCTGACCGATTGGACAATCTGCAACTGGTTGGAAATCAGTTTGAAAACCTCTATAAACAAACTGTGACTGAGGGTGGGTGGCGCTCTAATGGTTAGAGATCTCAGCAAACGCCTCAAGTGGTTGCAATTTGGTTTGGTGGCTTCAGCGAACAAACTTATTAATGCGATGTTGGGTGAGCCGACCCACTGGGGCCAGCTGGAAAAAGCTCTGACCGATTTGACAATCTGCAACCATTTGGAAATCAGTTTGAAAACCTCTGTGAACAGACCGTGACCAAGGGTGGATAGCGCTCTAATGGTCGGAGATCTCAGCAAACGCCTCAAGTGGTTGCAAACTGGTTTGGTGGCTTCAGCGAACAAACCTATTAATGCGATGTTGTGTGAGCCGACCCACTGGGGAACTATTGTGCGCTTTTTATAACACATCAAGAAAATACAATTTTGATGAAAAATATTACCTAAATTTTTTTCATGTGCACGAAAACGAATCTGAGCGTATTGACTCGAAAAATCGTGGTACTTACCTAATCGCAGGACAACAGACATATAAAATGGAAGCATAATATCGATCTGCTACTACTTTCAACGTTGATGCTAATCTACCAACCTACTATCGACAGCTTCTAATCTGCTACCCGCGTTATGGGCACAGTACCTGCTACCTGATCTTTTTAACTTAACTCCGTATCTATACATTTGCCATGAACTTGTTTACAGTGTCAGCTGTTATTTATATAACGAACAGTAGCTTTTTTTCACAGTTACGTTAAAAGCGTCCATCCCTGGTAAACAGCTATACCGGACAAAACGACAGCATTTAAACTAATAAAATAAGAGAACAGGTTGTCGGACTCAATTTTCGCATTTTATCGGTTTATAACCCCTTACAATTTTGTATTGCATTTTTTATGCATAAATTTTTGAATGTCCTATTTTATAGTTTAATAAAATTTATTTGAGCAATTTTCTACAAAAAATATAAATTTAACATTTTTTAGCCGTTTTAAGCCATTTTTAGTGATTTTTTTTTTTTAGTACCTACATTTTCGAGATTTTACCAATTTAATGTACTTAAAAAGTGCTGACCAACGAACTCATCCTTTCGTTTGGAAAGCTTGATTTTTTGGCGCAAGAACGGAATTTTTATCTCAATCCCAAGGAGAGTTATCGTCTGGAATGACACACACACACACACACACACACACACACATATATATATATATATATATATATATATATATATATATATATATATATTAATTTGATATAATTTCACAGATAAAAAGAAAAAAGAATGATATATATAATATATATATAATACAGGGTGATTCCCTCGCAGATGCAAAAAACATTTGAGTGAAACTACATCAAAAATGGAGTAAAATGCCGCCAATTGCATCTTTTTATCTCAATTCGTTCTCGAGATATGATTTTTTAAAGGTTTTTTCAGGAATAGGAACCGTGTTTTTTCCTTTTAAACTCAAATTTCTCCACTTTACTTCATTCAATTTTAACTTTTAATCACATTTTCGGAATCAGCATTAAATTTACTATAAGAATAGTGTACTTGGGTTCTTAAAAAGTACCACCCAAAGGCCCTCACATCAGCTCAAACATTGACGATTTTGAAAAAGAATATTTCTGAAAATCTTTAAAACTTTACTACTCTTCCAAAACGAATCCTGGAAACTGGCAAATCTCATGAAAACTGCTTCATCTAATATGCTTTCCAACGGTATAATCAAGTTTACTTTTATTTCGTTATTTAGTGGAGAAAATAATGTTTTAATGTTAAAAAATGTAGGTTTTTCAATGAAATTGTTGGTTTTCTCGAAAAATGACCCTCCATGAACCTACGAGTATGGGGTCGGTTTCTATGTATTTTTTCACGCTGTATCGAATGGTAACATTTGTAGATCCCTCCTACTCCGTTATAACCGAGTTTTACACTTAAAATCGCAAATGTTTAGTTTGTTACGGTTAAATGTATGTGTGTTATGGGGTAAAACTAGTTAATTAAAGTGTAAAACTCGATTATAACTTAGTTGAGAGATCTGCAAGAGTTTCCATTCGATCCAGCGAGAAAAAATACATAGAAACCGACCCCATACTCGTTGGTTCATGGAGGGTCATCTTTCGAGAAAACCAACAATTTCATTGAAAAACCCACATTTTTTAACATTAAAACATTATTTTCTCCCCTAAATAACAAAATAAAAGTAAAATTGATAATACCGTTGGAAAGCAGTTTTCATGAGATTTGCCAGTTTCCAGGATTCTTTTTAAAAGAGTAGTAAAGTTTTAAAGATTTTCAGAAATATTATTTTTTCAAAATCGTCAATGTTTGAGCTGATGTGAGGGTCTTCGGATGGTACTTTTTAAGAACCCAAGTACACTATTCTTATTGGAAATTTAATGCTGATACCGAAAATGAGGTTGAAAGTTAAAATTAAATGAGGCAAAGTGGAGAAATAAGAGTTTAAAATGAAAAAACAAGGTACCTATTCCTGAAAAAAACCTTTAAAAAATCATATCTCGAGTACGGATTGAGATAAAAATATGCGGTTGGCGGCATTTTGCTCCATTTTTGATGCAGTTTCACCCAAATGTTTTTTGCATCTGCGAGGGAATCACCCTGTATATATATGTGTGCGTGTCTGTGTGTGTGTGTGTGTGTATGTGTGTGTGTGTGTGTGTGTGTGTGTGTGTGAAAAAGCGTTAAAATCTCGGATTCGTTTCAGAATGCCACAAAACGGATTTCAATATAGAAATTTTTCAAAATTTTTGATTTTAAAATTTTCTGAGCCATTGCAATAGTTTAATTTTCTACGAAAATTCGCTAAACGTTGGCTTAAAGCACGTGTAATGTTTGTATTGAACCTCAGACGACAGCACCCTGCAGTAGTTATTTGACCTGGAATCGAGAATTTACAAAGAAAAAATTTACTTAGCGAATTCTATTCTTAAATTAATTAATTTTTCTCGATCTCGAAGTGGGATAAGCCTGGTCCTCCACTGGAAGCGACAAGGCGACTTCCGCGAGGCGACTGGGGACGCGACTGAGCTCCTCCATTGGAGGCGACTTAGTCGCGCGAAGTCTGTGGTGGGGAGTAGTAGACTGCATTTATTTTTGGTAAAATGGACGACATAGATAGTTATAATTTGCTGGATAATGCTCCCCTAAATTTCCTTCGGATGAGAAGGAAACGACGAATGTTCTGGATGAACCCAATATTGTCAAGGAGGCAAAGTTTGGGTGAATTCAACCGCCTCCACGACGCGCTGA
This sequence comes from Adelphocoris suturalis, assembly GCA_030762985.1. Classification (NCBI taxonomy): domain Eukaryota; kingdom Metazoa; phylum Arthropoda; class Insecta; order Hemiptera; family Miridae; genus Adelphocoris; species Adelphocoris suturalis. The sequence continues at coordinate 30,505,261 of CM061042.1, forward strand.
AGGGAGATTCAGAGAAGGTTCGAAATTATTATAGGATGGACCTACAAACGTACGATTACATCTTGAATGCTATGCAAGCTTCGATCACCAAATCGTCCAACCTCATTACGTTTTTACTTGTAATTATTGTTGTTAATCATAATAAGGGAATGTAATGAAAGTACAGAAACAAAAAAATCAACGTAACTCCTAAAAAATACGTTTTTTATAGTGAGTGTTAATTTAACCAAGGTAATGTAATTGAGGCGCCAAAGTGAAAAGTTCAACGTAATTCATCTGGAAAATTAACATAATAGTCCTGTAGATGTTGAGGTTCGCCGTTCACAGTCGAAGGGTGCGCCGAGAAAACATGGGAGGGGGAAGCCAGGTCGCTCAAAGACAAGCGACTGATCCCATCCGGATGGGATCAGTCGCTCGTCGCCTTCAAAATACGCGAAGTCGCGTCGCTCTGGTCGCTTGCAGTGGAGGAGCTCTAATACGTTTCAAGCTTATGGGATTAGTCGCTTAGTCGCATAGTCGCTTCCAGTGGAGGACCACCCTAAGGATCCCTTCCTCCGCATTATTACTGGAGACCCTTTTCTGATCTACTGATATCTCACACATTAATGGAATGCTTTCGATGACAGAACACTTTCTTTTTAGAAAAACAAAGGTAAGCTGTACAAGGTTAAATAGGCGTACCTACTCCTTACTTACCTACAACTTACTTCCGAGTTAGTTAACGAGTGTTCGAAGGTTGGTACATACACCTACCAAATGGGTTTATTGTCAGATAATTTAGTATAATTCTCTCATTGGATGGTTCAAAGTAAATAAAACTTAATGGACACCAGTACACTCTGGTGTATATTTGATGATGGTAGATCAGATGTTTCGTGTATGTTAATGAGTGTTGAAAGGACGCCAGTACACTCTAGTGGATGTTTGATGAAGGTAGATCAGCTGGTTCTGTGTGTATTAGACAGAATTAGGTAGGGACTTGCAAAGTAGCTACTGGAAAATCAATCTAGACAGGCTTTCGTTCAAAAGTCCTAAAACTACTTGACCTAGAGAAGAAGGGTTCCTCCATAACACCAATCGTGACAGATCTACATACAGGTGGCATACGCTACAACATGTTTACTGCTTTTGCTCCTAGTTTCACAGCTGCATTATAAGGTAAGTATTGTTTCAAAATCTTTTGAATTTCGTTCGAGTCGTCATTAGCGAGGTTCACTATAGGAAGAACGGTAAAAAACTACTCGCAACAGTGTGAACAGGCTACAACTTGTTCTAACTTAAATGAACCTTGTCATGCTAAGTACAGCTTTGACGATTTCTTTCCGTTCAGTGAAAATTGAGATATGGAATCATTGGATGGATTCATTGAATAGGCATATTCTTCAATGCTACACAAGAACATGGTAAGATCTCAACGAAATTTGGAAATCCATTACTCAATTTCAGTGAAGGAAAATAAATCATCAAAGCTCTACATAAAATATCAAGGTAACAATTTGAATGCTACTGAAACCTAGTACCTACAACTAACTACTAAGAATAACTCAAACTAATAAGAACTACTTACTAAAATCACTTGCTCAATGGCCAACAGCCGTATTTTCTTAGAAAAATAACATTTTACATTTTGATTTGCAATAGCCTTTATAGGCATTAGGTTATTTATGCGTTGCTGCTAAGTAAACATTGAACTTGGTTTTTTCATATTAGTGGTTTAGACATCTGTGGACCATATTGTTCGTACCTTTTTGTTCTTAAAACGTATTGTTTCCTGAGAATTCCAAGCTCTAAGAATCCCCCTAGTTGTGCCATGGTATCACTCCCTGATTTTATGGCGTCACTAAAACCTATGAAGATGTCATAGTTCTGCAAACGCTGCTACCTAGCGGCAGCCATCGTTGTTAATGGCTTAGGATTGATTTACTTCACTCCGGTACACTTCAGTGTATATGTAGCAGTATTCATGAGGTCAACAGTGAATGTATCATTTTTTCGTGATGACTTGTCAATAAGTCTTGGAAACCCTTCCCGTTTCTCTTGCCACTCACAGGACCAGTAAACTCAATTAACTGGCTACGCTACCTCGATTAGTTGAACTACTAGATGAAGTTGGTTTCTCATGTGAGCTATCACCCATATATAATACCTGCTTAATAGTATCGCACACAATTAACATTTTAAATTTAAACACCAATTCCCTCGACACACCTTAGACAGAGTCTAATTTGTCATAGTTAGGTGTTTGGAAAACCAACGCACTGCACTCTCTTGTTGATACGGTCATTCAGTAGAGATTCACTTAGTGTCCGTTACAGTCGAGAGGTTCTAATGTTTTCTAACCGAGAAGGGGGGGGGGGGGGTGTTCTGTAACTTTTGGAAAAAATATAACTATAGTAGACTAGTTTCCATTGGAGTAATTTTCCACCAACAGGCAAATCAACAGTAGAAAACTAACCAAGAGTATTTAGTCCCCCCCCCCCCCCCCCAGGACCCTATTGGGAGTATTAGTTTAATTAAAGTACGTAGGTATCGATTTTACCCTGAGAATTCGCCATCCAACAACACTCTCCTACAATGAGTAGTAGTTACTTTTCAATGATTTTTAATAGTTTCCAATATATCTTACTGTAGTGCTTCGATATTGGGGTTGGATTGAAAAAAAATCTATTCTTGACGGATTCTTATAGGAAATTTCACGCTGATTCCGAGTATACCCACGTATTAGGGTCGAAAACTGGTCCTTTAACGTCCAAATTGCAAAAAATGGACAAAAAACAAGTTTTGAACATTTGGAAAAGTAATAATAATATTTCTGTTGGCTTACAAAATTGTCTTCTTGTCTATTTTAGAGCGTGAAATCAGGAGTTTATTTCAAAACGAGCACAGACAATAGACGCACTTAATTAGGATGTTAGTTAGGTTTCCTGGTTAACTGTTCCGTTCCTCCTTGCCTTTCTTTTTTGAGCCTTTGGTTTTTCGTATGCTTACTGTGTGCGTTCTACCCCATCAGAGTTAACCCCCTGTTGTGATGAATGTAACAAAATTGAGGTTGCTGTACTGGACCATTCTACGCTAGACCACCTAGTAAATACACTGGTGGGGAATCAGCAATGATTCCGTCCATTGGTGTATTCCTACTTCTGCTCATCTGGTACTCATCTGTTACGAAATCGCGCTGCGTTTAGGTACATGATATTTTCCTTATCGGCCTGCTGTGCTAAAATTTGAATTGGTGCTCATTTGGGACATCTAGAATTCAATTACCAGGTACGGAGGTGCACTGACGAGTTTGGGGACCCCAGAGGATAAGGAGGGTCATTCCTAATTGACCTACGGTGCTGAATTAAATTGAATAACTGAATAGTTGAAATGGAGAGCTGGTGGGGCATCTGGAATACAATGGGGAGTCACGCGTTTGCTTTATATTTTTCAATGTAAGCAAATGTTCCAAGTTTTGGCAATAAACCACATCATACCACCCTAACCCTCTGACATTGTTCAAAAATGTTTATAGCTTAAAAAAAGGGGGGGGGGGATGTGGCGATAAATCTCCCTGTTCCGAGGTAACCGTTTCTAGATATCGTTTGATTCAAAATAGATAGATACCGAAAAACTGAGCCCTGGTGAGAATGTTTTTTTTTTTTTTTTTTTTAGGCCTTCAGATTTCTTATGATATGGAATCGTACGATTCTCCGAGATTTTGTACTCGGGAAAAATCATTGCGTTTGCTCTCGACATTTTGACGAAACATTTCTCACTAAAACAGACGATTTTAAAATTGTCATCATCCCGTCAAACGAAAGAAATATTTCATTTGAGGACCTGGAAGAAGGGACAAAAGTCCCCAAAGACTCGATTATCTTACTATCTTCCTGGATTCGTAATTTAACAAGGACGGCGTTTAGTAGACTGTGATGATTGCCTTGGAACGTACAAATCGTCGAATCCGCATCCAATATATTCATCATTGACCCAGGCACGAGAATTCACCTCAAACTCGAACTATTTGACCCACCCATCACAAGCATTCTTTGAACCTTTGATCAACCCGGCCTCATAGCTCTGATCGTTGGAGTGTTGAAATTTCCCGTAGTTGCAACAACGTGAGTTCGAACTCTTGTTGTTAGCAACTTTCAGTTCCTCACTCATTTGACTCCAAACACACCGTGACAATGACCTCGCTCGACTGCTGACATGTTCCAGCGAGCATCTGCTGAGCCAGTGGCCTGAAGTTTCACTTCGTCATTCATCCGACCCCAAACCAGCCGAGACGGCTGGAATTTGACTCCGGGAAAATGTTACGCTCCGGGAAAATAACTCTCACAGTCGAAGAGGGATAACCCTGGCCTCATAGCTCTGATCGTTCGAGTGTTGCAACTTCGAGAAATTTCCTGTTGTTGTAACGGCGCGAGTTCGAACTCCTGTCGAGGTATCTAATATTTTTGGGCCTTACACAAGGATTGAAGTTGATCGCTCAGTCTAGAAATGTTTAGGAGGGATTAATATCATTATTTTTCATGAGGCTATGAGCCAGTTGCCTTCATTTGTGGTGCCTTTAAATCTGGCTTGCTCGGACGAGCACATCCTCAACAATATCCACAAATTCATATTTTTTTATTTGAGATGCCGGTTCATATTCCACACCAAACAAATAAAACATTGAAAACGAGAAGTTCCGCTCAGTCGATTAGGAAACAGTCCACATTACTTTGATCCATCTCAATGTGATGACTTGTAGGCTAGTGAAAGAATTTGATGTTAATGTGATTTTATTTTCTCTGATACATAATCATCGTTCGGCTAAGGATCCTGAACGGTTCGGGACTGACCACGCCCCCTATGATTCCGTCCAGTACCAGTTCAACCAGTCCTGAGATTTTCGTCGGGACCGACAGTCCGAGACATGCGCACTAGATATTTTTGCTTATCAAGTTTTCAAGAATACTTATAAATTAATTTGATCCGTCTGCATCTCATTGTGATTACTTGTACGCTTGCGAACGAATTTGATTTTAATGTGATTTATTTTCTAAAATATTTTTTCCCTTTTATTTGGCTTAAGTCATTGGGGCATGAGCCATTAATTTTTTAATTTCTTTTTACATTGAATTTATAGTACTTTATTTATAATAAGTTTTCAAGAATACAGTTTTTGAATACCACCATGTTGTTTCGAAACAGTACCTAAAACCTTCCTTTCTCATATGACAACCGCTACTAATTAATATTCATTGAGTAGGTACCTACATTCCTCAGTGACTTGGAGAAAGGTTAGAACTAGTTTTCAACTTCATCGTGTTCAAAATTCTAGATAAGAGGGAAGTTATTTCATAAGTATGCAAATCCGTGGGAAGGCCCATTTAAACTGTGTAGAAGTCTGTGAAGAATCTAGAGATACTAGCGCTGCCAAGCGGCATTTCAAGTGAACCTGGGGAGTTTCCTCACTTTCTCTTCTATTCATTGTGCATAAACTAATCTGTATTGGACCGAACTACCTCCATACCACCAGGTTCGCTGCAATTGTGATTCGAATCCAGCCTGCCCCCATTATCTGTTGCCTTCTGATCTGTAAATCTAATTTCTTCGCTATTTAACCCATGGAGCTAATTGAATTTATAGAGTTGCTCATTAAGTTTAGAGCGCCCCAGATCAGCCAAGTAAGATCCAGGCCAATTTCTTTGCTAACTGAATTTTCAAATGGGGGCCTCTTGGAATATCTAGAAACGAATCATCAAATTCATAGCCCCTCAGATCAGCTGAGTGAGCTCCGGGGCTAATTTCGTTGCTAATTTGAATTTCAAATGGGGGCCTCTTGGAATATCTAGAAACGAATCATCAAATTCATAGCCCCTCAGATCAGCTGAGTGAGCTCCGGGGCTAATTTCGTTGCTATTCAACCTATGAATAGCACATTTTTACATAGAAAAAATGTAAAAATGTATTCTGGGCGTACCACTCTTCAGCCCTTAATCGCAAAGCGGTTTTTAAATCTCTAGGTTGATAGTTTTTGTGCAAACAGTTCAACATAAATTAATCCGAAAAATTAGACAATTTGCTGTAATGGTCATGCTGCACGACGATCTTATTTTATTTTATTGTTATTATTATTTTTTTTTTTTTTCAAATATGGGTAGGTGCAAGGACTTCTACGGACATGTTGCGTATTCACGTTGGCTGCCCTGTTCCCACTTGATAACTCTTCCGTGTAATGGTGAAACTCCGTGATGTCGGGCATGCTCACGCTGTTTTCCCAAGTTATCTCCGGTTTTATTTATGTTTGACCGATTCTTCGTTCTAATGTATCTGATTTGATACGATAGGCTCCGGGAAATTTCGTCAAAACCGTTTTATCCGTCCGTTTTGATCAGGAAGTTTCGTTATCAGTCTCATAACCTTTTCGGCAATACCTTCACAGGTATCTCCCCTTCCGGAGTAAACTTTTTCGTGAATTTCGGATAGTAAACCATTCGGTTTTTCAACCATTGGTACGGTCGAATCCTCGGAAACGGAACCGATCATGGATGCGGAGAAGTTGGCGAATGAAAAGGACCCGGAAGAACTCAAAAAAGCGGCGAACAAGTGCTTCAAAGAGCAGCACTTTCCTGAGGCAATATCATTATACTCGCGAGCTATCGAATTGGATCCCACGAACGCGGTACTGTATTCTAATAGGAGTTTTGCCCAGTTAAAAAGTGAATGTTTCGGAGCTGCTTTGATAGATGCAAACAAATCAATCGATTTGAACAAAAATTACATCAAAGCTTATTACAGGAGGGCTTCCGCTAATTTGGCTTTGGGTAAGTACAAATTAGCATTGAGAGATTATGAAGCTGTACATAAGGCCATGCCAGGAGACGTAGACGCCAAAAAGAAGTTTTTAGAGTGTTCAAAATTGGTCAAAAAGCTCGCTTTTGAGAGGGCTATTGCTGTGGAAGATACACGATCGGCGTTCGAGCAAGTGAACCTGGATTCTATGCTGATCGAATCTGATTACACAGGTCCACATTTAGAAGATGGTAAAGTAACATTGAAATTCATAAAGGAGTTGATGGAAGCGTATAAAAATCAACAGAAATTGCATCGAAGGTACGCTTATAAGATTCTGCAAGATGTCAACGAGTTTTTCCAAATGCAGCCTTCTTTAGTTGACGTATCTATAGGAGATCGCGATAAGTTTACGGTATGTGGAGACATCCACGGTCAGTTTTATGATTTGATGAATATATTTGAGCTGAATGGATTACCTTCAGAGAAGAATCCATATTTATTCAATGGTGACTTTGTCGATAGAGGTTCCTTCTCAGTTGAATGTATTTTCACGTTGTTTAGCTTCAAGTTGCTGTTACCAAATCACTTTTTCATGTCTAGGGGCAACCATGAAAGCAAAACGATGAATCAGATGTATGGTTTTGAAGGAGAAGTGACTGCAAAGTATAGTGCTCAGATGGCTGAAGTTTTCACAGAGGTTTATAATTGGTTGCCATTGGCTCATTGTTTGAATGGCCGAGTGCTGATCATGCATGGTGGATTATTTGCTAATGATGGTGTCACTCTGAATGATATAAGAAGGGTCGATAGGAATAAACAGCCGCCAGATAGTGGATTGATGTGTGATCTATTGTGGTCTGACCCACAACCAGCAGAAGGCCGAGAGCCTAGCAAGCGCGGTGTTGGCGTCCAATTCGGCCCAGACGTTACTAAGAGATTCATATCTGAGAATAACCTAGACTATGTGATTCGGAGCCATGAAGTTAAAAACGATGGTTACGAAGTGGCTCACGATGGAAAATGCATAACCGTATTCTCAGCTCCAAACTACTGCGACACCATGGGGAACAAAGGCGCTTTCATTACCATGAATGGGAAAGACATGATTCCCAAATTCACTACTTACGACGCTGTCCCTCACCCCAAAGTCCAGCCAATGGCGTACGCCAACTCCCTGCTCCTCAGTCTGATGTCTTAGCGAAGCAACAGGCCACACGTCCAACCAATCAAAAGCGAAACATCCACGATCCATACTTTCCCTAATCATCTTTCCTACGGCAACTCTACCATCCAATCACAAAATGGCACTGAAGACTCTAACGACCCTGAAAAGACTCTCAACCTACTGGATCATCATTTTTATTGCTCCATCCCGCCCAATTTTCACTGGCATATTGACCCCAAGCGAACTCTAAACCCAGCACTTAACCAAAAATGTTTATTTGACTTCCAATTTTACCTATTAAATGTCTCAATAACACTCATTACACTGTTAAATTTGAATTATCAACTAAAAGGTGCTGGCCTAATGATTTTTTACGTTAAGTAAATACATTTTTTCCACTGTCGATTATTTTAAATTGTTTCAACGCTTGAAATATATTTTTTTAACGAAATGAAAACTTTCTTGGACGCAAAAAAAGAGTTAATTCCGCCTGAAGACAAATTAAATATTAATAGCCTCGAAAAGAAAAACTCATCAAAATTATAACCTTGGCAATAAAATGTATAAATTTTATTTTTTCTCATATCAGCTATGAATCAAGAACTGAATGGAAACGGTCCGTTTGTTTTGGTTTTTTGTTCTTTAACCAATAATTGTTGTATGGAACTTATACGGCTGAATTCCATTTGAAAATTATAGTACAAATAGAGAATATGTTTACAGATTGTAACACTGTTGATTTGAATTCCTCGGTTGTCCAAAATTATTATTAAATTAGAAATTTAAAAAAAGTGGATTCTCATTTTCCTTTTTCCATTACTTCCTTTTTATTTCAAGTTGATAGAGTATAATGACGGAAATGTGTATGAAAAGTCAGGGAAAACCTGGAATTGTGAGGAAAGTATTTGTGTCAGAAAAAGTTAGGGAATTTTGCAAAAACCAAATGTCAGGGAATTTTTTTGATGAAAACTTGCAATAATTTAATGCGTTTTTAGGTATATTATAATTCCTAAACAGTCAAACTTCAATAGCCTACTTTATCATACTACATATTATTTCATAGGTGAGTTATATGAATGACAAAAACAATTATCAAGAGTGGTGCTTAAACTGTTCAAAAGTAACAACACTACACGCACATAAAATGTGAATGGATATGTGCCATTGGCTTCCCTGGTAACTACATCACCTAGAGGAAACCATTTGTGAGAAAAATCAACTGAGTATTGAACTAGGAAGAAAAAACCCTGCAGAGTAGTGGATTGACCCAGTAAGAGTCCCAAAACTAGTTTGTATACTTAAGCTAGGACTTTTCAGGAGGGTTAAGGAGGGGGAAATTGGCCCATTGGAATGTGGATTCATGTGTTATAAATTCACAGAGCAACTTTCCAACGAACGATTTTTATGGAATGGGAAATCAGGAAGTTATACTTTCTCTGGCAACGATTGGTAGTAGGTGAAAAAAAGTTTGACATTTTTTGCTGTCGAACGAAAATTTTGAATTATTCCCAGAGCTAAGAAATCTATGTAAGGAAAAATGTACTTGATCAAATAGCTACAGATCACAAATTGAGAGACCATAAAATAATAAATAAAAAGTCATGCAGCATGATGGGCGTAGACTTTATGCTCCCAGCGTCAAAACTCCGCTCGCGGGAAAGACTATTTCCTCCCGAACGAAACGGCAGGCTGGACGATATGATCTCAAACCTCTGCAGGCGTAGCACTGTTATGCTCCCAGCGAGTGATCTCTTCTCGGGAGTTTGACCATAACAAGTCAGTCGCTTCGCCCGTACTGTTTTCCCGTGACCTCTGCCCGGAGATAAAATCTTGAGTGTTGAACTTGTAATTTAATATTTAATAAAGACTTATATACACCACATCCCGACCTCTTTACATTTTTTTTAGGAGCTATTGTCCGTTCAAGCCGATGTTTACCCAAAACTAAATTCAGTCGGCAACCACACCTACCAAGACCTGTCATTCAAAAACAGCAAGAATATGTAAAGAAATGGATTAACAAGCTCAACTCAAATTAAATTACGCTTTACAAATTTGTCAGAGTCATTTCTTACAAACTTCGCCCTCATTTCTAGTCATTTTTGTTTGTTTCTTGATATGCTTTTTGTTCCTTATTGACGGTTGATTGTGGTTTTTGATTTGTCATTATTGACACAGCGTTTACACCCAGCGTATATACCTAAGTACTAAGCATTAAATTATTGCACGATCACATAATTTACTCATTTCCTTCCATCAGTCTACCGAACATTTGGGGAGGAAATAGTCTACCTGCACCGGGGGATGCTGGGATCATAACGGCCTGACGGACGCTACTGGCGGGAGCATAACGGCAGGGGTGGTCGCTGGACTGGGAGCATAACGGGAGTTTGGTTTCCCCAGGCGGGAGGAAATAGGGCCGCATATGGTCAAACTCCCAGCATGATCTTATGGGTGAATTTTCGTAAATTATCGTATTACATTTAGGTTAAATTGTTATGATATTTGAGCACTTCGAGGGCAATGAAATTGTTAAATATAATTATACATATAAGTAGTTTTTTTTCTTCTTTAAATCATACGATTTTCGTTTTGGTAGTATTAAAGGTACAATAAAATTACGAAAAAAAAAAAAAAAATGAATTTGATATTTTTTGTGAGGGAAATCTTAAGTTAGGTCAGGGAAAAGTAAGGGGAATGTCAGGGAAATTAAAAATTTCCATTTGAATTGACCCGGTGAAAGATATCGGTAATTGTGTTAGCTTATTGACAACTGTTTGGAACACAGATCTGATCCCAGAGTTGGTTTTGGAATTGCTCATGTTTTAAAAATTGGTGAAGCTCACTTCAGGTTTGTTTGTACAGAACATTCTGAACGCGGCTCTCAGAATTGCGTTCTGACCGGAATGAGGTGAGAACCATTCCAAACCCCGTTCAGGACATGTGACTCTCCGAACGCGCTTCGATGATTCAGAACGGTTAACAGTAATTTTCCATAGCAATGTGCGGGAAATCGAGGATATTAATAATAAAACCGTTTATTCATAATAGGAACAAGTTCCCGCCTTGCTCTGAATACAGAAGAAACGATAAAAATTGACAAAATATAATCATTAACCATTGACAAAAATACAGTAATACAATTTGGAGAAATGGAGAGCAAAAATAACAATTAGAGGAAATTATCAATCAGTAACGAATACATTACAGATGAAATTAGGAGAGGAGAAATTATGAGTGGGGGGGGGGGGGGGGGGTGAAAATAAGATGAGGAAAGTTAGGGTAAAAGAGGGAAGGAGGAAGAAAAAACTCATTACTCATAACTCAAAAATGCTCCCTAAGGGCAGAAGTGAAGGCACTAAGCGATGGAAGGGACCTAATACCTACAGGCACACCATTCCAAATCCTTGGCCCTGCAACGCGTATGGATTCATTGAACGGTTTAGTTCTTGCAAAAATTTAATTTAGAGTAGCTAGCCTAGTGGATGAACCGAACAAAAATAATGAGTTCTTATCTTATTATACCAAGTACGTCCTCTTGCTTGCTCTAGTGCTTGCAGTCTCCTTGGCTTAATAGTCCCACAGTAGGGTACATTAATTCTTTAGGGACATGCTCTGGTGTATGTGCCTGGATCTCTGAGGTTCACTATTTGAGAGTACAGACTTGGGTAATTGTAATGGAATTATGGCTGACTTGGGCTCACATTTTGGACAGATAGTTCAAGGGGAGAGCTCTTAAGGTGTGTCCAGCGTATCTATCCAATACTTGGGTTTGAAAACCACCACTCGGTGGGGTTGCCCAATGGTGACCATAGCATAGGCAAGAAAAAGGGTAGCCATTACGATCATTTCGCCATTCATTTTATTCTCAGGCGACAATGGTATTGTATTTATTTCAAACCCGGAAAGGAAGTGCTAGATAATAACACCTGATATTATGAGTCTGGAATACACTAGGGGCAGAATTAGCGAATAGTTACAAGGGAGTTGCGTTGGATTACTACTTCTTCCTTGTCTTACCTAATCTAGGGTTCATTACAAATGGGTTATATAGGTGCTCTTCAAGGGACATCGTGGCTACTGTCCAGCTGTGCTTGTTATCTATAGTTAACTCTTTTCCCTCTATTAGGGTACCGCCCCTTTGGGTTTCCAACAGAATTTGTCTCATCCCTAGGACTTGGTGTAGTGGAACTAGGTAGGATCTCTTGAGAATAATCTTTTTTGTTAGACATAGAGGCTGGGTAATGAGAGCATAGGAGTTGTCTCCATGTGAGGGACACTGAGCAAGCGCTGGAGTGCTGACATGTTGCTCAAAGAATAACCTGGATTCAGAGATGTTGGCTGTCGCTATATTCCACCCACCATATTGCCTCTAAAGTGGTTCTTAGCTGCATGGTTTAGGTACATACAGTTCACCTCCCCTCCCAGGTTCAAATCAGAAGGTGCTGGGAGTCTCATAACCTTTCCATATACCACTTCGTATGGGAAGAACTTTGGCTGTATGTATTTTAGAATAATTTTGAAATTGGATTCCCAATGTGACTTAAGGTTCGAGTCCTGCTGACTGCGCCAAATGTGTTGTAAATAAAAATGTAAAAGTAAATAAACGAAGGTAAAACGTTGAGGAAACTCCACGAAAGATACGACTCAAGTAGATAGAATGGAAAACACTGTATGCAACTAATGTACAAACTCGAATGACACGATCGTAAAACTTACATTCAGCACCAGAGCTTACAGCCTAACAATATCAAACATAGTGCTCAGGCTGCTATTGATCATCATGAATGAAATTTGTAGTTTTTATCGTTGTAGTTCTGTCACTGAAAATTATGGATTTAATGCCTAATTGGAAACAGTTCAGCTGTTCGTTCATGCGCAGTGGTAGCTAGCATTGATGTGATTCATTCTGTCGGATGTTCAATCTTCTTTTAAATTTGAGAGCAGACTTGGGAAATCGCTCACGTGATTGTGGTTCAATGTTTGCGCAGAGGCCTCAATGATCCATCAGTTTGGTTCTTATTTCGTAAACCTATCTGATTATCGTCAAAATCTGATGGAAATTGTGGATTTGTGCAAATGCTGGTTTGCAGACACTTAACAGAACATTAATTGGTCAGGGTAGCTAAAAAAATTATGTTGCTATCTTGATAGAATTTGGGAGCCAAATGCTTACTTAATATACCTATTGAATTCATTATCAGTACAAAATATATTTGTCTTTAAATAGATATTAAATTTTGTCTAGTAGGATTTTACTCGCAGCATCTCATTATTAGATTAGTGGATTTGTATTTAGCGTTCGTTACACAACTGCTAGTTATTAGCAGGTTGTTCAGTACTTATTGGTCATAAATCAAGAAGCAACAATTCTCGCAGATTTTGAAACCTATTAATTGCTTATTTCAAATGAGCCAAGTAGATCTTGCACAGTCTGCTGAATATGTTACTGCAAGCTGACAACAATGCGCACTTCCAAATGCCCATAAACATTGCAAGTTTCTGACTTGTAATAAGTTTTAGTGGAACGCGGCCCCAAGCTGGAAAATATTTGAGTTTGGAGGTCCTAGCTTTGGGAGGTCGTGGGGTGCTGTTGGAACATAGAGAATCTCTCCTGAAAATTTTGACAGAATATTGGTTAGAGAGAACAGTTCCAATACTCATAAAATGCCTATTTCTTATCTCATTGGTTGACGGTTTACTTGTAAGGCCGAAATTTGTCTGTGTTATCATCTTGGTATATGTTTTTCAGATTCAAAACGAACACAAGACTCTGTCTCTCCATTAGTGATTTCCACCCCGACATGTGGAATCCAGCTTGGAGCGTCTCCACAATCCTCACTGGACTTCTCAGTTTCATGGTTTGTACTTTTGACGTTTGACTTTTAATCAAAATTCACTTTTGTGGTGAATATTATTCTTCTAAAGCGAATGGGATCTGTGATCCGTATTGAAAGTTCCCCCTTCCCGTTTCTTCCCTCTCACTCTCTAGTTTATACCTGGAGCATTTTAGCACTAGACGCTCAAATACAAAGAACCAATCTTCTTCAATCTCCGCAGGGAGCGCTGTTTCCACTCAGTGAAGTTTGTCAAGACATATAGCCGTGATTATAATAATTATTGCCCTAGTCTCCGTGGCATAGTAGATATGATAGCTGTCTATGGAAGGAGAGGCCCCAGGTTTGAATCAAAGACGCTACTGATCGGGGGGGGGGGGGGGGGGGGGTTAAATTTACTTCAATTTACATTTATACTCTCGCATCGTTATCGGGCCGGAGTAGGTTAGACATGTAGTTTTAAGGGCAGTAGTCATTTAGATTTGTTAGATAATGAGAAAGATGATCAGAGAAGTCTAGAGATAGTTGAGGGAGTTTTAGGCCTGTAGCCTAAATGATCTTTTCCAAAAATCTCCCTCGGAGATTGAAAGAACTTGCCTTTTTGAAATTGAATGTCTAGTCATTTTAGCTTCCATGCCATCGGTTAGCTGTTGCAGGCTAATTGCCGCAACCCTTGGAAGGGGGTCATTATCTCTGTCTCAAATCACAATGCCGAACTCAATGAAGCCTTCGTTTGAATTTACACATTCCTGATATGTTTTCTACAGGGTGGACTATTTAATTGGAGGTGTGCCAATCGTGATCTTTAATGTAATTGGTCCAACCTGCTTCAGTTACACTCACGGAACAGTTCCAAATCACTGATTCCATTCATCTTTCCAATCCATGTGGAGCTCCGCAGGTTCCTAGTCCTACACCTGCGCCTTACCCCCACCCCCCTTTCTATCGCTTCTCTCCTTTCCCCCTGTGATTGCATACCCTCCCACCATCAATTGCAATTGGTAGGTACCTATAATCTATCGACTTTGACTTTACGATCTCATATTCATGGTCCGGGTAGTGGTAGAATTCCTCGGAATCAACAGAGGGCTGGAGTTCCTATGTTAGGAACATAATCGAAGAGGCTGCAAACTCAGAACACTGAATTGAGATTGGGACTAATTGTGAATACTTTCACCAATTTCCACCTTTAGATCAAGTTGCACATTCTCAATCCTTGAGTATTGGCACATCTCAAACGTAAACCTTCTGGAACTGAAAATACCTACGAACTAAATTATAATAGTTGGTTCTTGATATTTTATTCGGCCAAACCTTTTTATTCTTCAATAAGCTCGAAATTATCACAACACAGCACTAAAAACAAATAGCCTTCCTTTGCCATAAGCCCCCCCCCCCCCCTGAAGGGCCTTGAAGGGGGGGTGGATTAAGGGGTTAAAGCCCTTTCCAAGGGCTTGAACTTTTCTGAGTACTTAAGGTGTCACGAATTTTCTTATCAGTCTCGTGCGTAGTTATGTTGATTCAGAGGTGTTGAACTGAGGCAATGAACGAGGCTAGTCGCATGCCTTGTACTGGTATGTACTAGCTTTTGTTCGACTACAGTACTGAAGCTGTTCCAATAGTTCCAGAACGCTTAGGTACAATTCCTCTAAATTCGTCTAAAGTGCTATTGAGAACGAACCTCTAGTTGGGCTTGTGTCCGTTGATCTCTAATCGAAGACGAATTTGTTCGTATCCTTTGTTATGGGAACAAGATAGATAGATACATTTTTGTAATATATTTATACATTATTCCAAGTTCCTACCTCATCAATTTAATATTGGTCTCTTTTTCATTTCAGCTCGAGACGAGCCCAACTCTAGGAAGTATGGAGACATCTGAAGAAGAGAAGAGGCAACTTGCCTACCGGAGCTTATCTCACAACTTGTCGGATGCCCAGTTTTGTGAACAGTTCCCCAATGTCGTACAGGTCAGTGAACTTGTTTACGAGGGGTTCAATATTTTCCACCAATTTTTCGACTTTCTCAAACCCGTGTTTAGTCCTGAAGCCAAGGCCAAACAGGAGCGCTCATCGTAACTTGAGTGTTGTGTAATTTTACATAATAAAATTCACAGAAACGGCTGCTTGTGCTGTAAGTCAATGGGAATGGGTCTGGATGAGGCTTTCCAGAGAAAATTTCACACTTGATTATAAATGGGACGAAACGATGTAGTGTGTTGTAGGTACATTTACGTGATCAGAACTGTGATTCGTGTAACTAGTAAAAGACTTGAAGTTAATTCTTGAAAAATTAGTCTATGTGATGTCAGTATGAAACTTGTGGATATGTTCTTCAACTGGCAGGCTTGATTTAGTTGGTAGGCAGATAGAAATCGTGAAATTGCGGAAAGCTCTTCTCAACATAATATCTCTATATAGTATCCTAAATAAGCCGTGAAAATTTGTAGTCACTCTATTAATTTCATCCTGATAACCTCAACGATCGTTGAAGTAAATATCGACCTTGAGATTGACTTTTTGCCAAGATCATGTTTGAACTTAAATTCCTTATCTATTTCACTATCCAAACGTCAAAATTATACCTGCACTCCTCTCCCAGTTACATGAATAAATTGAACTTGATTCATACTTTTTCTGGATTTTTGCATGTACTCTTCTTACTAGAATGGAAATAAACTATTTTTGCCATTAATGGGGAAATTAGAACTAGTAAATACTCTTTTACATTTCAGGTCTCAGAGTGTTGTCTCAATCAGTTTGGTGTTTCTCAAAATTTCGGTTTACGTAGATTTATACGTCCAATTGTGTTACTCTAGTTAGCATCAGGTCTTGTAGTCAACAGACTACAGACGCTGTTTTGTGGGGCAATCGTTGTTGTTGTTGTTGTTGTGATAAAGCAGTTAACTACCTGTTGTAGTTAGCTACCTGCGGAGACAAAGTTGATTGATTAAAGCCCTATCAAATTTGTTCGATAGGTTGAGGTAAACTCGAGGTATCTACCCGAGGTTTGCCTGAAAGTTATCCCTGTAATTGATGAACGGGTCCTAAATAAATCATTGTTTTAGTTTTATTCTAGGGGTCCATTCCTGATTCACCCGATCGTTGGTCAAACAGGAAAATAATTAACCTCATCTTTCAGTCATTAGAAAACGTAGGACATATTCCCCCCCATTATTTTGAGAAGGTTCGGCTATATTTTTGCCAAGCAAGTGACGTAACCCTTATTCTCATTTTTTCTCCAGGATATCAAAGAAGAGCTGACGAGAAGAGAGAAGCTTGAAGAAGAAGCAAGACGGAAACAAGAAGAAAACCGGCTAAATGGCCTGAACACGTCCCACACAGACACCACCACCTCCGCCCTCCAGTCGGCCATTTCCAATCTTGTTATGCTCCTCGGACTGGCCGCTTTTGTTTTCGCTGTCAAATACGTTGTTACGTCGACACCTATGGAATGACTGGAACCTCATGATGGAGATACGTAAAAAAATTACCATTGTTGGAAACTTTGTTTATTTTTTCTTTTCAATTTTTGTTGGCTATAAATTATAAATAATTACGGTTATGATAGAACTATAAGTGAACAAGTATAAATACATAATTGGGAAAAAACTCTGATTGGGTTCAGTAGTACCTGGTTTCCTTGTGCCACCTAGTCATCTTCCTGTCAATTCTTCAAATGATGCAGAAAATCTACCAAAAAGTGTGCCAAGTTGTGTGGTACGTAGTTTGAATCCTTAACATGATTTAAAAAACTTCCCAACTTCGGTAGTTTGGAAGCAATGAACCATTGAACTGTTTGAATTGGGATGAGATTAATATATCAACTTATTTTTATGTAGGATCAAAACTTAGTAAAAATATCACAAAAGATTTTATTGTTGACCAGAGTGTTTTGTGGATTCCAGTGGCGTAGTTTGAGGAGGGGCAGGGTGGGCAGATACCCTCCATAAATTATACAGGATGCAGAATTTTGTTGTATTGATACAATCAAAATTAATAATTATTTTACGCTTCGAACTTCAGTACCAGGACCTAACCCTCAATTAAATAATGTAATCATTAAAACACAACTATTATTTTCATTATACGAATCCGGATGCCTAGCGACTTTAGACGCTCTTAGAAATGAAGAAATTTTTATTAGTTTCATTTGTGTAGGGCAAAATGGCGTGGATATTGTACAGGATGTACCCCAACAAAACGGAAATCAAGTCGTTCCCCTACTACCTTTTGGGGCTAGCCCGTATGCGATTTTTCCCTAGAAAAATATACATTGTTCAGTATCCACCAAAATTCCCTTATGAACTTCCCCTACTTTTCACTGCCTACTTGATCAAGCTTGGTTGTTCGATTCAAAACAGTTTCCTGTTGTATTATATCATTAATTTATGAGTAAAATCTCAGTTAAAATAAAGCAAGAATACAATAAATAGAAGCCTGCAGTAGTGGTTGAAATAGTTTAACAGAAAAGATTATAATAATCTAGTGAAGCAGTATTTCTATTCTAACCTATCATATTGCTGGTTTGAGTTTGTTTACATTTTGTTATGTTTGTTGATCTCGGTTTCATGCCCTGTATTTTATTTCGCGTAGGTAGGTACCAACTTATAACTTATATATATAACAATTGTGTGATGTTGTCCAGAAAAAGTTATTTTCGTGCGGAAGTAACAATTGAGGATAAACCTGTGAGAGAGAAAGTCCACATAGGTATATGAATTTGCATGCAGTAAGTCTAGTATAATAAACCTAGTGCTCCTCAGTTCATCGGTAGGTACCTATTCATATTATCGTAGTTTTTAATGTTCTGATTAGTCATTTGGGTAATATTTTTTCTTAGTATTATGCTTTAATAATCCATAGGTAGGTTTATGAATATGAAAGCGTCCTTGATTTCAGATCATTACAAAGAGCCATTGAGCACCTACCTCCTTATATGAACGTTTCACAATTTATTAACAGTCTTCGTATACTCAGCAACAAGCACTAGAAATTATAAAACAAAATGAAATCTTCGACTGTTACCCCTCCATGAGAAATGACTCAGCTAGAGTCTAAAACGTAGAATAGGGACGAATGTAGATCTGGATTTTAGATCAAACAAGTTCCAGTCATGTAGCATGATCGTATGAGCGAATTTTTGTAAATGATCGAATGTATTTAGTCAATTGGGAATTTTATCATCTGGGGAGTGTATGCTCCTGATAAAGTCAAGAGGGTCGAATTAGTGTTTTATCCTAAAGTGACGCTACTTATCTTCAAGTAACGCTGAACCACCAAGGGGAAAATTATGAACAGGAAAATGAATATAAATTTCATGAATCATGAATACCAACAAGAAATGAATTTCACTGTTACCGGTGTGTAAGGTTAATTTGCGATAGGGAGGAAGAGACGAGATAGGTTGGTTCGGGATAAAGCGTCTTAAGTTTAAGTGAAATAAATTTTTCTTATTGGAAATAAGGCGCCTCATCTCCCCGCACATGCGTGGTAGTGTTCACGATAAGGCACCCCCCCCCCCACCCCCATCTCCCTATCGCCTTAGGAACTCTCTATTATCTTTGTAATCATTGTTATTTCCTTTACGTTTCGGTCATCGCTGGGAGCATCATCAGACGTTCAAACCAATGCGTCAGAAATAAAGGAACACAATGTGGAAGGGCACTCAATCAAAGTCATCATTGGGAATCATCCAAAGTCTGTGAGAAGTCTCACTTCACAAATTGTAGATTGCAATAAAAATATAAGTAAACAACAATCAACGACACTACAAAGACAAATGGAACTTGTCATACTCAATCAGTCAACCATTACTCCATAAGTTTGTATCGATGTTACAGCAAATTTTAATGAAATTCAAGTAGGTACGTTTCCAACATAATTTGTTACATAAATTGATTGATGTTCCAGTTCGATGTCGATACATTTTCTGACCGAAATTCTGTTTAAAAAAGGAAAAGCAATTAATCAATTTTTTCCGATTTTTTCCGATTTATACTTTGGCACAGATGTGCGGAGAAAAATAGAACATATATATAGATAAATATTACTAGGAAACTCACAGTTATTACATTTCTGCTTTTGCCTTTGTCAAATAGAAGACTACTCTTCTACTTGACTACTCTTCTATTTGACAAAGGCAAAAGCCGAAATTTAATAACTGTGAGTTTCCTTGTAATTTATATATATATGTTCTATTTTTCTCCGCACATCTGTGCCAAAGTATATTGTTCCTCTGGAACCGTTTAAAACCATTCAAATCAGTATGTATATATATCACTTGAAGAATGACTCTAGAAGAGCTTGAATGTAATCACTTAGTAAGAAAAGAGAACAGAAAATAACAACACAATACTATTTTTAATACTTCGGCTGCTGCCTTTTTCGAAACTACAAGAGAAAATGATTAATGTGGGATGTTTGCGACGTTGGCAAGGAATTTACGTAACTTTGGATATCGCTTCAACGTCTAATATTTAGGCCTGGAGGATCGTAAGCACCTAACACGTTACTATGGGTTTTTTCCGATTGGTGAAGCATTCTCTTGTTGTCGTTGAGCCTCATTTTCTTCAAGAGTTAAATGCCAAAACAATCATCAAAAGTTGAATTATGGGAAATGGCATGTCGGCTTACAGGAAGATCATCGTCAGACGGAACCACGGAATGCTCGATGGCTGTTTACTCTCTCGTTAAGTGGAGTTTCTCTTTCCCCACGTAAAAGGCAGGATACTCTTTACAAACCAACTCATACACACACAGGTGTCTGGCCTTCTGCTGATCCTTTGCATGTGTATGAGTTGGGATTGTTCGGAGACTTGAAAACTTCCTCCTCAATAACTATAGGGCAAGCTTTGCAGTGGCGCTTCTTACATGGATGCAATCCTTTGCTTGGAGCTGGTTCTGGTCTATCAGATCGCTGGTGTGTTAGGGTGTTAGGACCAGATCGGCAAATCGTTACTAGAGCTTGTAAATTATTCAAGATCATACAAATTAATGCATATTTTATTGAATTGTAGAACGTTGGTTGAATAAATTATTCCACAAAATCCACAATTTTACGTTTTATTATTTTTTTTTCCAAGATTTCACGAAATTTTATTACAAAAAAAGAAACATCAAAAAGGCTTTTAACGATTGACAAAATAAATTAATGAAAAAATAACATCTTGAAACTATGCCTACATATTGTACAATACAGAATACGTGGTTCAGTCGAAATTATTTACACATTGTCGAAACAATCCTATCCGCTTAGAGATAGAATTTTCCTACTTTTACGTAGTTTCATTATAGTAAACACTTCACCTTGTAAATAAGGTTATGTTGATTACGAATGTGGTGTTTGAGTGATTACATTACAAAGCGAGATATCAATTTTGTCCTACCCCGAGTTAAGAAAATCGTCTAAAATGAAATGTAGGTACATCAATTGACTCTTTACTTAAAATTACAATGGTATGAATATACTTATATAATGATCCTTAAATTTGGAATAACGTCATCATTTTAAGGATAACAGTGTGGATGTTGTGTATTCAGAATCTATTGGCATAGAATCTATTTTAAACAACACTTTTTTAGGTTAAGAAAGCGATTCTAAAAACTCAATAAAATCTGAAAACAGTTGTTTGTTATGAAAACAACATTATTTTTCTGGAAGTTACTAATTAAGTGTTTAGCTTTGCTGAACTTTTCCGTTTCTTGAAAAATTTTCTTTAAAATGTTCTGAAGAAAGTACTTCTGTTCTAGAAAATGATGAAAATTTAAAATTAGACACCGTCCTCAAAGTGCTAAAAATTAAAGCAATAAAAACACTCTCTGGTTTCGCAAAATAAATACGATCATTTTAAGTTTAAAACTGATTCAAAAACCATTTTCCCAAACAGTAGGGAAACTTCATTTTTGAATTGTCTTTTCACAGCATCCGATTCCTTCATGTACCTACCATTGTTGATTATATATAGATAGTCCATGACCATTATGTAGGAGTATATAAGGCAGTATTAGCATGAACTAAAAAGAATACTCAAATTTCTTATACCAAGTAGGTTAAGTACGCACTTGGTGAATTACACCATTCAATAAAATGTGTCGTCAGCAAAGGTTTTTTTCTGGTGTAAGAAAGTTGAGGTATTGCTGTTTTTCCGAGTTTTTTTAAATATTGCAACTGGATATCTTGACAGATCCCTAATTTATTACAAAAATACGAATTCGTGGATCATGTCAATGCTCATTTCATATTTGAACTGTACATGATTCTTTGTACTATATCGTTTAAATTTATCGTTCGGTCAACCCTTGCTCATGAGACACTCATTTTCTAAGAAAGCTATCGCGCCGATCTTTGGTTTTAAAACACACCATGATTTCTTTCAACGTTATTCTTCGGTTTCGTTATATTTTCCAATCTAAATTAACAATAGTCATGCCTACTTTATTGCTGCTCAACATACAATCAGTTTATTAGCAACCTTAAATGTCGAAGATTAGGCCATTGTTGATTAGGCACTTTATCTTCTGTGGCTTGTGAAATCAAAATAACTCAAATCATCATTTACTCATTCAATGACATCAAATAATGTTTCAATTTATATAAATCCATACAAATCTAACGGTATTGACAGCACACCATCATCCTTTTCCAGCTTTTGTATTATATACCGGCGTATTTAGTTTTCTGATAGAAATTGAGCTCTAATCAACTCAATCAAGCTCTAAGTCATTACTTAGACTTAATTATGGCATCAATGTAGTCCTCAAACATTCTCTGTTGCCCACATATTCTGTTGATCATAAGTAACAACCATTACTGCAAGTTTGGTATCAATTTATCTGCATATGTCTACATGATACATAAATCGTACAATACTGTGTAGGTAATAATGCAAACTTACAGTAACTTTCAGTTGACCTAATCTAGGTGAATTACCATGCTAATGTGAATCGAGAACTTAACTCGAACCCTAAGCATAATGAGGTGAAATTTACCTCTTTTAAGATGCTATATAGTCTTTTTGATGTATAATATAAAGAAAAAGACATCGTCAAAAACATACAATCCAAATTCTATTGCTAATGATATAATTATGAGGGCATTGATAAAAGTAATATCGATATTTTACGAAGGTGAGAGGTAGTTTGAGGAATTAGAAGCGTTTTTATGAAGTGTGAATCCCCCCTTCCAAAAAGTACATGTATAGTCTTTGTGGCAGTACGTTATTCTCACAGTATTAATCGCTCATACTGATAAATTTAGTCACCGATGGATTTCTGCTGTAGATAGCAATGTCGAGAACATTCAATTATCGATCCCTCATATCTACCTACTTACTTTTTTGAAATTGAAAGCTTTTGCTGATGGCAGACAAGGCTCAATTAACGTTGATTAAAACATCAGGATGGTGTTGAAAAGCATTCGCTCATCACTTAAGTACATATCTCACCGATAAAGTGGTCGTGTACACTACAGTTTCCAAAAAACCTAACATAAGCGTCATTGACTGGTTCAAGATTGACTTCAATCTCGATATCTCCAGCAGATCTTCATTCAGAATTTATAGTCCGATCTTGCTTATCGATGGGACCAAGTGGAGTGCTATCTTTCATACCCTTGGACGTATCTCTTAGCTGCTCCTTTTCGTGGGTTTGACTTTGTAGGTGGGTATGTAATGGCTTGCTGAAGGGGCCGCATGGGGCGCTGTGAACCAGGACAGCAATCTCCGTGGAATCTAGAGACATTCAGAATGGAAACAATAAATTAGTTCTTATTACACTTAGGGATTTGAATGAGCTATGATGTTGAAAATACGGAAATTGTTAAAAATCACAATCTTATTGTTTATGACTGGGTATTACAAAAAGAGATCATGACCAACAGGTGTGTTCTGGGTAACGGAAATTAAAATCTGGGGCGCGGCTAAAATTTATTTTTTATAAAGAATATATACTTGAACGAAAAACGTTGAATAGGTATAAGTGGTCCACGAAGGGCAAGAAATCCACTTATTGGTGACATTCTTACAAAATTATTGCAAATCGCACAATTGGGAATATTGATTGACTTCATCTGGGTTAAGGGGCACAGCGGTATACAGTATAATGAATGACAGGGAGACTTTCTGGAATGTTGAGAGACGATTGAAATAGCGGTATCATTCCTAATCACCTGAGCTAAATTCTTTCTTGTTCACCCAAGGGAGTTGAAATTTGATAGAGTGACTCTCTGGGTCATTAAGATACGATTGAAATTATGGTATTTCTATGGCTGGTTGAAATAATTTCGAATAGTCTCTCTGAGGGACTCATATGTATCGCCAATTCCTTCTGTTATCCAGTGGAGGAAATCTCATTCGAATCGCATTGATTTTGTGAAAACTGCGTAGGTAGCTTGAGGGCTTGATGTTGTAGCAAGAGCGAGTTTTTCCACGTTTTCAATCCGTTGAGTAACTTTTTCCTCCACATACTTTATTTATCACCATTGGACCTACTACCCCACCTATGTATCTTTGGGAATAGACAGCATTCATATCTAGACCTTGGAACAGTGTGCTTGTTTGCAGTTCAAACCCAGTTTTTAGTGTTTGAACCACTTTCCAGTGTACTGAAACACATACTTTGTTTTAACCAGAAAAAGAAAACCTGGGTATTGGTTATTGGAAAAGCTGGTTATTTTAAATCTTCGTCTTCATATTACTCACTCTATCTGAAGAAACTGCTCCTCCAATGATGGCTTGAAGGCGTTTGGGAAGAAGTTGGACTGTTGAGCTTTGTCTGCCCGCACTGTTTGGGTCGTGGCCCTCCCAGTAAAGCCAAGTCTTGTCAGCTGTTAGTCCGGGGGGTTTCAGGTCAACGATTTCCTCGTCATGCCTGTACAAATAGATATTTAAAATGTATTTCTAGATATAACTTCACATTCGTTCACTTGTGGAGCAGGTCAGGAGAGTAGGGATAAAGTATCCTAATTGGTTGGGGAAGATGTAACTTTGGAAGAAAAACAAAGGATAAGTATGTCTTTTTATGAGAAAATTTCTGACAAAATCGGTAACATTTTATAAACGAGCGGGTACAAAGTGGGTTTTAAAAATAGAAAATAGTCTTAAAGGTTTACTAGGGTCCTATGAAGATCAAATCAATGTTTAAAGTGATAAAAGTGGGGTTTATAAACTAAAATTTTCTTTGTCATTCAGTATTGTGGTCAAACGGGTAGGAAATTCTGAGAAAGAATAGACGGGCGTGAAGAAGATTTCAGAGACAATAAAGGTTAAACTAAATTTGTAAATCATCTCAAGGAATCCAATCATAGTTACAATTTTGATTTGACAGATATACAGTCTGTAGAATTTCTTCATTTTTGTCCAAAAGGAAAGGATGCTCAATGTACTTGAAAAATTCAAAATGATTAAAAGTGATAGGTTTGGTAAATGTCTAAATGAGGATATATCCTTTAATATATTTCACCATTGAAAGGCCAATTTCTATAACGGGTGGATTAGGTACCCCCTTTACCATGTTAGAAACTTGTTTGAATATACCCCTGACTATGTTAATATTTTAGCCCAATATCATGCACATGGTGTCATACTAAAGCTTTTCTAAACTTTTCTCGATTTAAGATCTTATGGGAGGATTATAGGATTTTAATATTGCCTAAAGCCCGGCCAGGAAAAAACCACCTTTGAAATCGATCCAACTGTTTAGGAGTCCATAACAGACATAATATGTAGGTACAATAAATTATTTTGTATAGATAAAATTCCACCTCTCTTTTGGTGCCATCTTCTTTTTCTTGGTTGTTTTCACGGGTTCTGTAATATTCACGTCTTCCTCAAGAATTTCATCTCCCAGGTATACGACTTCTGTAGGTTTATAAGTTGAATTTCTTCTTACCGACGACTGTAATAGGTAGAATAAAAATAGTGATAAGAATGTATAATTTGACCAAGGAAGGTAGGTAAGTAGGTAACTACTAACAACTAAGTAATTATTGATTTAAACTTATTTAAATAAACTGGTTTTCACATCATTTTGATTTAAAATTGATATGGGATTATGACATTATCTACCAAAGTCATTTTTTTACTCATCTCATTATAATGTTTTATAATTGATGTATTACAATATATTTGTATTAATATTGCCATCTTTTGGTGATTAATATATTGGGTAACGTTGTAGTTAGTTAGGTATTTTTATTGTTTACTTATACCTGCGTGTTAGCACATATAATACTTCATTTCATTCATTTTATATTACTTGGGTTCAACCCATCTCAATTTCACTTTTTGTTCAATCTTACGGTTATTAGTAGATTTAGTAGGTACTTACTGCCAGGAGTGTTGCATTGAGATCGACAGACTGAGTTTCATTGCATTCGCCTTGAACTAGAGGAAACACGGCTTCAACTCCTGATTCTAAAACTATCTCTTTTTCACATACGGACCACCTAAGGAATAATAATGATGAGTACTGTTTTTGAATTGTTGAATAAGGTATTTGTGGATTGTATAAAAATAACCATTTACAGCAAAGTATTAATAAAACTAAATAAACTACGAATACACTTCAGAGTAGGTAGGTACCTACCTATGTAATAGCATATAAAATAGCTTCCTATACAATAGCCAAGTTAGGCACCCAATTAGACAACAAAGTGTATGTCAATTGGGTGCCAGGTCACGAAGGACACATAGAAAACGAGGAGGTAGATCGCCTTGCCAGGCAGGGGTGGTCGTCTAGAAACTATTAAGGGCCGATCCCATCCCTAGACATAACGGGAACGCGTGTAATGCCGGGTTTACACGAGGCCAGCAGGCAGTCCAGCTGACTGACTCCAGTTAACTGGCGCCAGTTACTGACCTCTTGTGAACATTACTGGCGCCAGTTGGCAGTCCAGTCCAGTGGAAAAAAGCCTAGCCAGTACACTGGCTTGAGGAGTAGATTTCGCGCCAGTCCAGTTCCCCCACCACCAAAAACCGAGTGTGGCGTGACTCACTAGAACCATGAACCGTGAACGCCTCCGGCCATTCCAGTCCAGCCCAGTCGGTGTGTTCCATCACTACAGTAGTGCAGGTTTACCTACGCTGTTTTTTGTTCGACATATTTCATCGTTCATCGAAAGTAACAGGGCAGATTCTCAACAGAGCTCTATATTCAATGGGATTTTCTAACCGCAATTCTGTTAACAGCTGAGATGAGGCTCCAGACGAATCTCTTCGCAAAATCCATTTTCTTGTCCATTCTCGTTTCTTGTTGAGTTCTTCTTGCAGCACCTTCGAAGATTCACACACAAATTCTCGACACAGATCTCGAAAAATATTATTTAGCTCAGCGTGGGTGAGGCTTGAAGATGCACTTTCCTCCATGGTTCTAGTTCAACTGGCAACAGTCAATTGGCTACGTCTAAACGGGTATTGGCGCCAGTCAGCTGGCTTCCAGTTCACACCACTCAGCTGGCCCCAGTCAGCTGGACCATCCACTGGCCTCGTGTAAACCCGGCATAAGGCCAAGGCAAACACTTGGGCCATCAAAGATCTAAAAGAGCTATGGAGAAAAGAGGACAGCAGGTGTAGACAATCTAGGATGTGCATCTCTGGCTGCAGTAAGAGTCGCTCAGACTGGATTATATCACAGCCTAGAAGGCAAATGAGGAAAATAGTTGGGGTCCTCACAGGGCGTTTTAGCTCTAAGAGGACCCTTTTTATCATGTCCAAGGCACCTTCTGCACTCAGCGAATGTGGAAACGGGGAGGATACAGCAGAACACTTTCTGTGTGATTGTAATAGATTCTGGAGATCTAGGCAAGAGGCCCTAGGACATCATACAATCGAAAGGGCCTCACTCAGAGTTCTAGATTGGAAAAAGATCAAGATGTTTGTTGAGTTAAGCAACAAATTTAGGGACATAGTGTAGCCGTAGACCCCAAATCAAAAGGGGCCAAAATAAAATAAAATTGTGGAGAAGGATAAGGCGATATTTTAGTCCAGTGACATAGAGACACTCTTCTTCTTCTGGTGTATGTGAACATAATGTATGCCTCTGTTTTAGTCCCAGTGAAAATATTATGTCGTTATGTGTTCAAGAACCGGTTCCCGAAGTACTGGCTCATGCTGGTGTCTGTCCAGCACAGCACGTAACACTTTAATTTCGTATAACACTTAATTTCGAATAATAATCTTTTAAATTTTATTTTTAGTGTGGGCTGTGTTATTAATTGTTAAAAAGTAATAATAATAATACCTACTTGTTGGAAAGAGGGTCCATTAGGAAAACAGAGCTAACTCCCCATTGGAGGAGGCCTGAGGAGATCCAGCCTGAGTAGGCGGTGTAGACGAGGGCCACAGCTGTGAATTGCTCCAGCGCCGGGTGAGGTACGATGATTTTCGATATCGCCTTCCCAACTGACAACTCTTCATCGTCTTTCCTGTTCAGCAGAGAAACACAGAAGCAGCGAAATCTCTGATCAATTCAAGTTGTTCGGTACTGGTTCTGTACATGCTTCCCAAGGGCCTTGAGGTGGTTCATTTAATTACATAACTTCCACTTTGCTTCTTTGGAAAACTCAGAAAATCACAGCCAAAAATACTACATGCATCAACGACCTGTTTACCTTATATGTTTTTCTTCCTTTACTGAGCCTGCCGTTCAAGCTTCAGTTTAAAAAGTTTAAGTCATGCAGCATGATCGTATGAGCGAATTTTCGTAAATTATCGTACGATACTATGTTAAATTGTTATGTAAATGCAGATCTGTGAGTAAGAAGGAATTGTTAACTAGGTACCAATTTTATGGCAAAAAACATTGTTCTAAATAATTAGCGGCAATTCAAAAAAATATTTTTAATTTTCAGTTTTTTGCAGTTTTTATCGATTTTTGTTTATTATTTCCAATAATAAACCTTTGTAATCGTATAGGATTTAAAAAATATGTATATTTTTTCTCTCAAACTTTGTCACTTTACGTTTCAAGGTGCTTAGATTCCGAAACTGCAATGCCCGTCCTCCGTCCGGGCCATAAGAGGCCACGAACTAGATGAAAAAAATCCGCCCTTTCCCACACGGACTCCACTTGGGGTCTAGTTGGTTTTAGAATCTAGCCGGCCCGATCGCATCACACTCATCAATGCTATGAGCCAAAAACGGGCCAAAACGGGGTTTTTTTCCCTCATATTTTTCCTCATACTTAGGGTTTTCTAATTCTATTGGTTTTCAAGTAAAACCAATGCGTTACTAGCGAAGTGTAACTCCCTTAGTTTTCATAGCAGGAAAATCTTTCGCCACTCTTTGGAATGCTCTCATCTCATGATTCCTAAGCCATTGTAGTGTCAAGGAATGCTGATTTATTACGCTAAGTTGTAAACTAATATTGCTAAGTTTTGGGCAAATATTAATGAAATTTAGAGATATTTTCAGCATAAATTTCTGCATTAATTTTTTAATGTTCTAGCTCATCGTCAATAAATCTCTTTTACTAAAATTCTACTAAAAAATATAAATTTGACATTTTTTAGCCGTTTTAGCCATTTTTAGTGATTTTTTTCAGCACATTTTTTGAAATTTGACCAATTTAATGTTTTAAAAAAATGCTGGCCAACGAACTCATCCTTTCGTATGGAAAGCGATTTTTTGGCGCTAGAACGGAATTTTTATCTCAATCCTAAGGAGAGTAGTTATCGTCTGGAATGACACATAAATATATATAAATAAATAGATGCACACACACGCACACACACACACACACGTATATCAAATAGAAAAGCGTTAATCTCTAGGATTCGCCTCAGAATGTCTTAAAACGGATTTCAATGAAGAAATTTTCGATTAAAAGATTTTTGGAGCCATTGCCATAGCTTCATTTTCTACGAAAATTGCTAAAAACTAGATGTTTCTATCGCTATTTCGCTAAAAACTAGATTTGACGATTCTGTCAAATTCTGACATGTGAGGGATACTGTTGTTCTGTCAATAATTTATTATTATTATTACAGTACTACCTAGTACCTCAAGTACAAACTATTCATACTTACATAGAATGAAATTGCGAAGTATTTCTGGGAAAATTATATGAAATAAATGTACGATCCGTGAAAGGATCCATTGTTGTGGTGCCATAGGTGTAGGGGTGCTATAGGTATCAGCTACAGCGTAACCCTTTGGTACCTAACACCTTTCAGTTAAAAACTTTTCTATGTATGTTTTTATTTATTTACACTGTTTTATATATAAAACGTGCTATTTCTTTGCTACGCAGGAAAAAAACCCCCCAAAACTGTATTGCTTCGTATTTTCTCACGCTTCTTATGGAGGGAGTTATAACTTGTTTTCTACCCTTCAAAAGTCGTTCACATTTGTTGACAAACTATGAATTTATTACGCATCACACCGCATCTCATGTCGCCAACTTCCACGTAATTCTGAAAATTAATGGTAAGTACGTGGATACGAAGTTGGATGGAGTTTTCAGTTTGGCTAGGTAGGCACCTAATTTTACGACTTCATTACAACCCCATGAATTTTTTTTAATTAGAAAGATCGTTATATTTTTAGGCCATACTTAGATGTGGATTGATATACCTATGGTAAGTACATCGTTTTTTTGACATGGATATGTCTTTGCTCCCGGGGGGTCAACCAAAAATTTCCGTGACGCAAAATTTGTGTCACAATTTCAGTGTTTTTCACGTACAACCCAGCCGTTGCTAGGGGAATGGAACTTCCGCAGTTTTCATCGCACATAAATCGTTCGCCACTCGTTGGAAAGCGCTTGATTTATGTGATAAATTTTCACATCTCAAGCTACCAATTTCCCCCTACTTACGTACCTGGCTACATTCCTTAACTAAGTTGATTGGACTATAAACAATTTTAATAAGCCGGTTACAATATTCTTAACGTAAAGCAATAGCATCATTTACTCCACTCCATAGGAAACATTTTCATCCTCTTGACAACAGTCGACTGTTAACAACAACTCATTGTAGTGGCTTCTCTCCACAGTTATTTTCAACATTTCTATAAGTAAACCGTTGTTTTGTTGGAATTAGTCGGGATGCGGCCATGCGGCCCAGGGATTTGTTTAAAGTTAAAGGATTTGTTCACAACTCTCGAGGACAACCGTTATGAAATCCCCAATCAAAGACATATCCATGTAACATGGTATCTGCTTGTAAAGCAGATAGTGGAACTCGTTTACGATTTACAATTAATCTTGTAAATTTTCTTTTTATAGTTGCAATAATAATAATTTGTTCATTCGAGATTAGCCACATAAGTTTATTCCAATTGAAATCTATAGCAAGTTCAATATTTTTGAAATTTATGGCGTTAGTATAGCTTGAGTAGAACAAGTTAGTCAGTAGACTACGTGTCCCTTTCTCAATCTACTTGAAGATGCTAGTAGGTACTATCATTTAACATTGCAATCATTGTTATTTTTAAATGATAGCAAAGTTAATTATTTTAATTGTTTAATTGATAATATAATAATTACAATAGGTACCTATCTACAAATAATTAAAATAAAATTAATAAAGTTGAATTATTTCAAAGGAAAGCCGTACTTACGTAGTTATAGTGAACGTTTCGTTAATTTGTGCATCGGAGATCAAAGTTATTTGAATTTTCCCGTAGCTGGTCATCGGTACGGAGCTCGGGCTACTTTCAATTTTCACCAGGTATTGGTGAGCTACAAGAAATAAACATGTAGGTCTTTGAATCATTTTGACATGATTTTAAAGATTCAAATTAAGGTGATTTTGATTAAGATTGGCATGATGATCTTTGCTTCTTGATAAAATTTGTTGATCGTTGAAACCTTTGATCGCAAATTTTAAAAGCATAAGTAGGTACATAAAGATAATTATTGAACGGAAAACAAACGAAACGTGTGAACGAAAACGAAAAAATAAAAGATCTTCTCCTCGCAGCATATTTTAGTGGGACATTTTTTGAAGTTAAATTGGCGGCACCTTACAATGGATGTTGTGTTAGACAACCTGGGATGTAGACCGAGGCAAGAGAGAGTCGTAACGACCTACAAATTCGGATTTTGATGACAATGCATACTTACGTGCTGTTAAGTTTACTGTGCCTTTATTGTCACAAAGAATCTGGTTGGGTAGGTTTGCTATCTCTACCCTCTTTTTAAAAAAGTGGAAACTAGGTATGTACCTACTTTTTGTGCATTACTCAATTTACTAGACCGAAAACCGTTGATATGAGTTGGTAATGGTCACGGGGACATATAGAACTACTTCTACTAGAGAGAAATTATACTTACCACAGAAGGGCTCTTCATCCCTCGTTACCAAGTACAGTGTGCCTCTCGCTTTTGTCGCATCAGCATAATAACTGCAAAGAATAACGATGGTAAATACAGTTTTAAGAGAATTTAATTGTGAAGATAATGTGTGTTCATTTATAGGAAGGCATATTTCCCAAACATTTTGAGAGAATTTTTGTGGAATTGAAATTGCAAATGCAGTTTGCGGGTTTTCCTAAATATACCTATTTGATTGTTTATTAATTTATTATGTAAGTGTAGGCTACAAGACAAACAAAAGGAATGATGACCCACTCTCGAGACCACCTGACTACAGTAGAACTCCAATTATCCGAACTCCGACTATCCGAATCGCCGATTATCCGAATCACTTTCAGAAAAAAATTTGTCCAAAAAATCGGGAGCGTCAGCCCGAGTGTGACCACTTGCAACTGCTCACCGTCAAGCGAATGCGTGACCTGGCTGCTCGAAAACGGATGAAGACCGCAAAACAGCTTACATTGACGGAGATGTTTGAAAAACAATGATTTTTATTTCTAAACTTGTACATAAGTACATTTTATTTATATTTAAAACATGTGAAAATATCATGTTTCTTTCATTTAATTCAATAAAAAAATAATGCAATATCAAAACGTAGCTTTTTTTCTCTCCAATGGCAACTTTAAAAAACAAAACTCCGATTATCCGAATATTTGATTATCCGAATGGGTCCCGGTCCCCATTAATTCGGATAATTGGAGTTCTACTGTATTTCATAAATATATTTTACTAGCCGCTCCGGCTCGCTCGCAAAATGTGGCATGTAGGGAATTTTGCTCGCTTCGCTCGCAAACTGTGGCATGTAGGGCATGCTGCTCGCTTTGCTCGCAAACGGTAGATCCCTAAGGGTAGGTTTAACGTTAGGGGATGTTGCTCGCTTCGCTCGCAAACGGTAGATCTCTAAGGGTAGGTTTAACTTCTGTGGGGGATGCTGCTCGCTTCGCTCGCTTGAGGAAGTTATACTACCCACCCAACTTGGCAGAGGTTTTTTTCTGTTGGAAATTACTATCAAACGCGGCATATTATGTGGAACCACGAAAAGTATAGTAATAAGAACACTTCAGTACTAACAGTACAGTCAGATGTTGAATGTTTGTAAGTATTTATTTCGCAAAGTGTGGTATGTAGGGAATGTTGCTCGCTTCGCTCGCAAAGTGTGGCTGTATACATGCGATGTATTTCAATTGAAACATGTAGGGGATGTTGCTCGCTTCGCTCGCAAACGGTAGATCTCTAAGGATAGGTTTAACTTCTGTAGGGGATGATGTTCGCTTCGCTCGCTTGAGGAAGTTATACTGCCCACCCAACTTGGCAGACGTTTTTTTCTGTTGGAAATGACTATCAAACGCGGCACATTATGTGGAACCACGAAACGTATAGTTATAAGAACACTTCAGTACTAACAGTACAGTCAGATGTTGAATGTTTGTAAGTATTTATTTTCCAGTTTATTTCCAATTTATTTTCCTATTTCTTCGCTCGCAAAGTGTGGCATGTAGGTAATGTTGCTCGCTTTGCTCGCAAATGGTAGATCCCTAAGGGTAGGTTTAACGTGTGTAGGGGATGTTGCTCGCTTCGCTCGCAAACGGTAGATCTCTAAGGGTAGGTTTAACTTCTGTAGGGGATGCTGCTCGCTTCGCTCGCTTGAGGAAGTTATACTGTTCACCCAACTTGGCAGACGTTTTTTTCAGTTGGGAATTCTTACAAACAAATTAAATCTTATAAAACTACGTGGAACCACGAAAAGTTTAGTGTGGTATGTAGGGAATGTTGCTCGCTTCGCTCGCAAAGTGTGGCTGTATACATGCGATGTATTACAATTGAAACATGTAGGGGATGTTGCTCGCTTCGCTCGCAAATGGTAGATCCCTAAGGGTAGGTTTTACTTCTGTAGGGGATGCTGCTCGCTTCGCTCGCTTGAAGAAGTTATACTGCCCACCCAACTTGGCAGACGTTTTTTTCTGTTGGAAATTCTTACATTCAAATTAATTCTTATAAAACTACGTGGAACCACGAAAAGTTTATTAGGGAATGTTGTACTGCCCACCCAACTTGGCAGACGTTTTTTTCAGTTGGGAATTCTTACAAACAAATTAAATCTTATAAAACTACCTGGAACCACGAAAAGTTTATTCGGGGATGTTGCTTCGCTCGCAAGGTATACCTGTATATGTGTAGGACAAAGTCCGTATTTATTATTTGAAATGGCTCTCCCTTCGCTCGCAAGGTAGGTACCTATGTATACCTGCTCGCCTCTCAACATTGTGACATCGAACCCTTCACGTCAATTCTTGAGCCTTCTCTCGTCCACGGCACAATTTTAATCGCTTTGCTCGCTTCCGCTCGCAATTTGACCGAGTTCTCGTCACTTTTTTCGATATCCGATTTCGGATTCAGATTCGGCGGACCCAAAGCTGTATTTCGCCCGCGAAAACCGTTCCGAAAAACGTACCTTTATGGGGTATATTTTAATTTAAAAAAACCAAGTTTTTCGTCGGAATTTTCGAGAAAACGGGTCCGTACTCTCGCATTTTTTTAACGCATTTCCCGATACTTTTTTCGCGATCCGATCGCGCCGTCGTCTTCCTCGTAGGAAAACCTACGAAACCGGTATTTTTCCGGATTTTTCGACGGCCGTTTAGAGGGGTAGGGGAAGCGGGGAAGTCCAAAAAGCGCACATTAATTCTTACTTCGACCCCCCTCCCGCCCTACGGCCCATGGTTCGGGTGGGATTAAACAATTTTAAATTCGCTCGCTCCCACTTTTGGAAAATCCCAAGAAGATCCCCCCACTCGTAGACTCCCCCCACTCAGCCGTTTGGCCGTGCATAGACACGACAGACAGACAGACGGAGTTTCATTCTTATTAATAACTAGCCGCTCCGGCTCGCTACGCTCGCCTCCACGTCCAGCCGGGGGGCAAGCCCCCCGGACCCCCCATTAAGTTGCTCGCTTCGCTCGCAAAGTGTGGCATGTAGGGAATATTGCTCGCTTCGCTCGCAAAGTCTGGCATGTAGGGAATGTTGCTCGCTTCGCTCGCAAAGTTTGGCATGTAGAAAATGTTGCTCGCTTCGCTCGCAAAGTATAGCATGCAGGGGATGTTGCTCGCTTCGCTCGCAAACGGTAGATCTCTAAGGGTAGGTTTAACTTCTGTAGGGTATGCTGCTCGCTTCGCTCGCTTGAGGAAGTTATACTGCCCACCCAACTTGGCAAACGTTTTTTTCTGTTGGAAATTCTTACAAACAAATTAGAAAAAAACCCGTATTTATTCTGTTGAAATGAGTCATCAAGTCCCTTCTGGTAAGCAACATTGTGAAACGGCGGCGGTCTCGATTTGTAGGAGGAAGTTATATTGGAGGAAGTTATACTGCCCACCCAACTTGGCAGACGTTTTTTTCTGTTGGAAATTCTTACAAACAAATTAAATCTTATAAAACTACGTGGAACCACAAAAAAGTTTATTTGGGGATGTTGCTCGCTTCGCTCGCAAGGCATTGCTGTATATGTGTAGGACAAACCCGTATTTATTCTGTTGAAATGGCGCTCGAAAGGGAAAGTTCCATCCTTATACGCGCGCGTGCGTTGGCCTGCTCGCAAGGTATTGCGTAGAAGTCGAGTCCCTTCCGTTGTGAAATGGGCGGCGGGGTCGATTAAAAATGTAATTTTAAACGCTTCCCTCGCTTCCGCTCCAAATTTGACCGAGTTCTCGTCACTTTTTTCGATATCCGATTTCGGATTCAGATTCGGCGGACCCAAAGCTGTATTTCGCCCGCGAAAACCGTTCCGAAAAACGTACCTTTATGGGGTATATTTTAATCGGAAAAAACCAAGTTTTTCGGCGGACTTTTCGAGAAAACGGGTCCGTACTCTCGCATTTTTTTAACGCATTTCCCGATACTTTTTTCGCGATCCGATCGCGCCGTCGTCTTCCTCGTAGGAAAACCTACGAAACCGGTATTTTTCCGGAATTGTCAACGGCCGTTTAGAGGGGTAGGGGAAGCGGGGAAGTGGAAAAAGCGCACATTAATTATTACTTCGACCCCCCTCCCGCCCTACGGCCCATGGTTCGGGTGGGATTAGAAAATTTTAAATTCGCTTATACACCCTATCGGAAAATCCCAAAAAGATCCCCCCACTCGTAGACTCCCCCCACTCAGCCGTTTGGCCGTGCATAGACACGACAGACAGACAGAGCGACAGACGGAGTTTCATTCTTATTAATAGTATAGATAGAGATGGGTGTGTGTATCATTCCAGACGATAACTCTCTTAGGATAGAGATTTTGTATACTAGCAATGAAATGACTGAGCAACCTATAAACAAGTTGGGTGTTGTTACGATTGTGTATATTTGCATTGAAATTAATGAGACATTTTCAATGCTCATAGTTCTTCTCTCATAAGAGAGAAAGTACGAGCAGCCTGCCGCGTTTTGACATTGAAAATGTCTTAGTCGACGGGTCAACCGGTAATTTAGTTACGCAAAGAAAAAAATGTCACGAAACCTATAAACAAGTTAGGTGTTGTTTTCAATCAAAAGAATAAGGAGATTTATTTTACTATTTTTGGAAGTGCACTATTGATGTCTACGCCGTACCTTCATGCCAACTCTGATATCACTTTTTGAGCAACCTTTGAAAAATCATATTAAGAAGAAAAGAAAATAACAATTGAGTTTGAATATATATAATTCAATTTAAAAATATAGATTCAAAGGATAGGTAGATCCCATTCCCATAGATGTTATCACATGGTTCTCTCCAGCTTTTGATACTTTGGTTAAGACAAATAAAGCACTAATTGATCAAAAGTTTTTCACTAGAGTTGAAGTATTATATCATGAATTCACTTTTTGATTTAATAAGCTCTGAGTTCATAAGTAGGTGAGTTGATTAGAAATCTCTTACCCCATGTTTGGGCAGGATTTTCCTTGAGGACATGGAAAACACTGGCCAGCAAGGAATGCGTCGTAGGAGTGGCAGGGCATCGCCGGGAATTGGCATTTGGCCGAAACGGAATCCGTGAAGAATTTGTAGGCTCGTCTGTGATTGCAGAGGCTCCTGGCCTCCAAAGCTGCTCCAGCTGAAGAAGACGGTAGCATTGCGTTACGTAGAACAGTTGTTCTAGAGAGAATGATTTTTGGCATTTGGAAATTGTTGAGTAGACTGTGCAAAAGGGTATTACAGGTATGGGCCCCAAAACTCATATGGCTGGCCGAAATAAGCCCCGGGATATTTGAAATGGAGTTTTGGTACTGATCGGAAACGCCTCACTGTCAGAAAAGATGAGGCAGAGGAAGTGTTACTTGGTAATGGAGAGTTTAGTTTACTCAATACGCCCCAAAGTTTTTGCGGCGCCACTTGCTTGAAGCCACTTTCTTTTCGAACATATCTTCATTTCAATTTCGATTATGTCCTTCAAAGTCCTTAATAATGTAATCAATTCTAACCTACACCAAATTCCAAAATATATACCTATTTAACCAGTCTATATATCTTACACCAAATGATGTCGCTGACAGCTCCAACGAAGAGATTCGTGCAGCCCTTCTGCATCCGACCACCATTGGGGTAGAAGTCCACGTGGCCCATCGGTTGTGATGACCCCAAACCTAGATAAGTGAGAAAAAGAAACGTTCACGTTACTATTTTGGTAGGTAACTAGTTTTTAAGGTCCAACTGGAGGATAGATTAACTAAGAAAAACGTCAGTGAAGATCATGTTTCTTACCGCCAAGTATGAGCGTCTCTCCGTTGGAATGGATGACGTCAACGAACGACGCGTCCGTCGAGTCAAGCCGGTCGACGGGGTCTTGAGACTCAAAAAGAGGTCCGGCTGGGTCAAGTCCTGTTTCAACAAAGTCGAAATGATCAAGTCGAAAAGTCAAAACGGACGGAAATTAGACGGATATGACAAATCGCAACTTCGTACCGAATTTTGATCTTAGAGTTACTAACTAGATTAGGTGTGTACATGTTACTTCTATACGACGATTTTCATGATGATGAAATTGTATTCTTGCAGCCGATTCATGAATTTAATTATACCGTTCAACTTTCACTTATTCGTGTGTTCATGCATGCATTTATTAGCATACTACAGGGTCAGAGATGGAATCCCATTTCGACTGTGAGGAATTTTGTAACTTAGCAGACAAATGGGTGTTCCAAACCGTATCCAGCAGCCGCCCGAAGTACTCTCAATCCAACGGACAGGCGGAACTTGATGTGTACGCTATGTTTGGAATGCACCAATTTCAAACTAGGCAGTATGATTTTTAATGCCATTCCTCTACATAAATGGGTCTTCTCCAGCTGTGTTATTAATGGGCCGTCGTCTGAACTATCATCGCCACAAGTCTACCCGCGTTACGACCGAAGGTGCCCGACGACTCCAAGTTGCAATTTCGAGGAGAAAAAGACAAAATAGGAAGCTACACTAATAAGAAACACGGTGCCAGGAAGGAAACGCAGCCTGATTGCGATCCAAGGATGACAATTTGGGCCCGTGATATGGCCTTAACAGTTACTATCGACCATGTGGTACCATCCCCATGGTAGTCCAAGATCATATACGGTGCAGCTGGATGGAGGGAGGTTTACAGGAGGGAGTTACTGCAAGTACCCCACCTAGCATCAGGTGCGGGATGACTAAAAGAGTTTCTATGTAAATAAAATATAACTAAGCAGTTAACTAATTACCTATTCATTTTAGCGAATTTTCGTCGAAAGTGAAGCTATTATTTAACGAAACATGCATGTATGCTAATAGTATCAAGTAAGATTTAAATGGTAATGCTCGTATTTACTCGCCTGTTATTCTGGCCAATGGCGTGGCATTCAGAGAAGCTCCGGCGAATGCGGCCGCGTGCGCTCCTAAAGAGAAGCCAATCACGTGAACCTGAATGGAACATATAATAAAACACCAAGCATCACCCATGTTCAATCAACATGACTGCATAATATTCGTACATAGAGAAATTTCCAAAATCATAAAGCTGAAGGGGATGACTTGGTACTCTTCTTGAGCAGCAACGAATGTTGTCCGCCATTAGATAAATAAAAACGGAAGTTTGTGAAAAATAAAGAGTTATAATGTTAAATCGATTTCGACGGTTAGGCCATCATCAGTAACAAACAATAACTGTCCACCCTAACACCACACTGATGATGGCCTAACCGTCGAAATCGATTTAACATTATAACTCTTTGTTTTCCGTGGACATAGACAACGTTTTTTCACTAACTTCCGTTTTGAAATGGGTTTCCCCAACTTCGTCGCGAGTGATTTAGTTCGTATTAGATAAATTATATCAGTTTTTATTTTGTATTTAAAATAGATTTCATTGAAAATGCTTATATCAGTAGCACTTTCCGACGATAGTAAGAGGTGTTGCTACGTACTTCTTGAGTTGTAACTTCAGCGAGTTTTTTCGAAAATTTTCGATCATTTTTCATTGAATCCGTTCTTGAACTTAATCAACAGATTCCTGGATTTCAATAAGACAGGGTGGCCGAAAAAGTGGCCGAAATTTTTGAGATATCGAAATGAAACTTGGAGAGCGTTTTTGGGCTGTTTAGTACTGAGTTTTAAACGAAAAAAAAAAAGAAAAATGTCTGCCAAGTTGACATAGCCATTGAGCGCATAGCTACTTCGTATCTCTATAATGTGAATATATGGATCTATAAAATGTTTTAAATAATTTTAAAATAAAACCATTCAACCCCTGAAAGTGTAATCGAAATCGGACGAAGCCAGTACCTAGAAGTCATGCTTGTCAAATACCAGCTTTTCTCAGAAACTACAGAACCAAACTTCATGAAATTGGGCTCAAAAATCATACATCGGCATCAATTTTTATCAACTGTAAAGGGTAGTAATTAAAAGAGAAATATCGAGATCTAGAAAACTTTCAAGGTAACAGTAATGTTTGGGTCTCATTTATATAGATATCATTCAGAAGGATCGGAGGAAACCACCCGAGTCGCTTTACGTACATCCGTTTGCTCTTCCTAAGGGCTAGAACTTTTGCAAGAAAAAATCGATAACTTGGGAGCAAAACTTAACAAAAATTGTGTGGTAACTACGTCGCTCGTATCAGCTGATTCTAATGGAATTTTCACTTCACGAAACCTGGTTTATTTCAACTTTTGTCGCCTGTAGAAGGACTTTTGAAGCTTAGGTCGGTGATTTATTTTATATAGGTAATTAATTTTCAGTTGGTGGTTCAGCTCGTGTTAAATACTAGGAAAATGAAGATGTGCTATTTAATTTAAATAATTTCTTTTCGGTAGGCCTCTATACCTATCTAGATATATTTAGATACCGTATGTATAACAGTTGTTATTTTTAATAATTATAGGCAGGTAGTTCAGCGTAGAAGGGACAATACAGAAATAAACCTTTGTGTAATAATTTGCAGCGACTTAGTAAAGGTTTGTGGGTCTAACGAATAAGATCAACATCGTTAGGGTATGAAATACAATCACCTCATTGTGAATGTTCAAAAATCAGTTCTCCTACAGAAATACACCGTTGAAATCTTCTCACACGTTGCCAAGTGTTGCAGGAGAAATAACGGCAAAAGAATAAATGACCCCTTGAGTAGTACAAAATTTTGTTTTTCCTTAAAATTTAGTATCAGGCAATCCAAAAAAGCTCTCCATGTTTCACTTCGATACCTCAGAAATTGTAGAAAAAGGGGAGGGGGTTATTTGGAACACCCTGTACAGGTATAACCAGCTAATTTGTAATAGATCTTTTATTATTCTACAAAGTTTTGATCCAAAAATTTGGACACTAATCATGTATAGTTTCATCTACAAACAATATAAGAAGTTAAGGTTAGTATTGCTTCCTAAATGTTAGCAATGTGTACCAACAGTTTTATACTATTTCTAGCAATCTTTTAGCGTTTGGTACAGTCTACTGAACTGTCCATAAGTGCTGTCTCTTACAAGTTCTAGAGAATAAATAGCCACTAAACTTTGTAGGATACCTACCTTGCGTTCT
The DNA here is from genome assembly GCA_030762985.1 of Adelphocoris suturalis. Taxonomy (NCBI): domain Eukaryota; kingdom Metazoa; phylum Arthropoda; class Insecta; order Hemiptera; family Miridae; genus Adelphocoris; species Adelphocoris suturalis. Next base: position 30,546,361 of record CM061042.1, read on the forward strand.
TGTCCTTTAAAGCTAGGTCTAAATAAAAATTAATTCAATTTGACGTACTTGTGACATGTTAAGACCCTTTCTGCTGAAGGATTCCAACAGAAGAGAGAGCTGTCGTCCCACTAAACGAGTATTGGCTGCCGCCCGGACATAGTTGGGGAACGTCGCACCTCCTTCCCAGTCAACACAAACGACGTTGCAGTCTTCCTGTTTGTTCATATGATTTTTTAATTTTTATGCAAACTATAATGACATTGAACATTATTGTAACGGTAGGATTTATCCCAAAATCCAAGAAATCGATTCTAATTTGCTATATTAGCTGTAACTCGACATTTGTCACAACAAACAGGAAAATCTCTTTTCTTTGGAATTTCTAACATCTAAAGACGGAAATTTCGTAATTTGGAAGGTCGACTCACCACGGACATGAGCGCGGATCTCATTTCGTAGACCCAAACGTGTGAACACGAACTGCCGAAACCATGAACGATAACCTGCACAAAAGAGAGCCATTCTATAGAAAAGTTGGTGGGGATAATTATGTGAGAAATAATATTTAAGTACCTTTGAGCAAAATCTACTGTCAGTGGAATGTAAACCAACATTTGAGGGGCATTTTACTTGTCGCCAGCATACTTGTATTGGGAGGAAAATTTAATAAGAAAACATTCAGTAGGTACTTAGTGATCGTTGTAATGGTCAACAGATACATCGAACACTTTATTCACCACATCAATTTGTTCTATAGCACTTCAGCCATACGTTTTCATACTAGAGAACCTTGTCAAATCCTATGCCCCAGCGGTTAGGTAACTAGGACTACATAGCATAATCTAACATTCAGATGCTTGAAAGTAAGATTAATAGCTAAAAAATCAGTATCTAGTGATTTAATGGACAGCAGAGATCCTTCATGCTGCAGCTACAAATGGTGAATCCAACGTATTTTTATTCAATTGCATATGTTGGCGACTTTTTGTAGGTACTTATATATAGACTCTGAAACTATGAGAGGATCTCATAGGATCGAACATGTGCTAAAATAGTGAGGAACCACGTCAGGCGATTCAGAATTGATGGCCGGAGGAGGGAAAACTCTTCTACGCTACAGCTGCGTGCGGTCCATACACTGTTCCCTTCCATTAAATATGTTGGCCTCCATTTGAAATTTTCGACACTGATTGGATCTATTAGAATGGTTCCTCAATGGTTCGGTAACTTGCACCGTCTAAAATGTAGTAAAGTGAACGTGAAATGTAATAAAGAAACATTCAGAAGAGATCGCTTTAATGGCCAGCAAAGAGGCTCTTTCAGGCTAAAACTGTGTATGCTTCATCGATTGCATTTATATTAGGTCGTATATATTGATCACAAAATTTTAGGCTATGAATGGAGCTCGTCGATTCATATGCCACAACAGTTAGACACGTCTTTAAGTATCATCAGTCATTAGGTAACAGACAAAACAAATAATATACCTACAAAGAAATTTAGAAGTGATAGCTAGCCCGATGAGGGCCGATTCTTCCATGCTACAGCTATGTATGGTACATCAACAGAATTTCCACTCAATGTTGGTCACGTCTTAAATATTCAATTACGACTGGATCTTTGCGAACGTATTCATATGACTCAGTAGTTTGGTTACTCGCATTGTCTAAAGTTTAAATACACGGAAGGAAGAAGCAGTATGCAAACAGCAGCTTGTGGTTCATCGACAGTACATTCAGTTGATTATGTTCACCACAAACTTATTTTTAGGCTACGAATGGAGCTCGTAGAATCATGTATACCACAACATTCAGGCTGCTTCGTCAGGTTTCTTCAATCAATTCGCAATACAACAGACAAAGCAAGACAATCAGGAGTGATAGGCAGACCGGATGAGGAAAAACAACCACGCTACAGCTGCGAAAGAACCACTGCATGCGTATTCAATTGGATATGTTGGCCACATTTGAGATATTCGACGACGATTGGAGCTTTTCGGATTCTATGCTAGCTTCGTCCAAAATGTAAATACTTGGAAGAAATAAGTAATATGAAAATATTCAGGAGTGATGACTTTAATAGCCGACAAAGAGCTCTTCGTTTCGTTGAGGGGCAAAACTGCATTACAACCAGCAGAGTAGGAGCTCCGCTCACCCATCATGACCCTCTGCAATGGAGTGCCACAATGTTCAGGGCTAGGCCCATTGTTATTCATATTCTACATAAACAACCTATGGGATGTTACTCATTCTGGTCACAAGTACATTCTCATTGCTTATTGCTGACATCCTTAAGGATCTATCAGAAATGACATATACTTACATCCGCGCAAGAAATACAGACATGGGCAGGATCAAGGAGTCTTCTGTACCTTTCAAAGACAAGGTCAGTTTTAATTTGTGGTTCCTGGAGGTCACTCAATTCAGCCATTGATCATATCAATGCGCTTGAAATGGGACGATCTTTTCATCCACATCGCTCCCAACGTGTCATCTGCAATTTATTTGCTATATACTACTATATAAATATGCAATAAGTTGCTCAAGTCGTGTGACTACACTACGCCTATAATAATACTATGTCAAAATTGAAGCTCTACTTTCATAGATGGTATTGAATTCTGGGGAGCTTCTCCCTCGACGAAGAGACTATTTAAATTACAGAAGAGAGCTTTACGTCTGATGGTGCATATAGGATATGGTGATACATGCCGCACTTCAAGATATTGCGTATATCAACGGTACCATCCCTGTTCATCTACCGTGTGTCAATATTTATTTTCAAGAGGAGACACGAAGCCAGACATTAACATACCAGGAAAAAGAACCAGCTGCGCTAGCAATTCCCTCGACACTAATTTTTCCACGATGAATGTATGTTTATTGGCATTAAAATATATAACTCCATGTCGAAGACGATCAGTGACCGTGACACAGTGAAAATTTTCAAATATAAATTGAAAAACTTTCTGCTCTGCAGCACATTTTACTCGCTGGAAGAGTTTTTAAACTCAAATTGATAATATTTGTCATTCTAATATGTATCACTTAATCACTTACATGAACATGATGTATGTGGTGCTTTATACTTATGCTTATATCTACACGTACTTAGTTTACTCTATGAGCGGAGCTTAAAGAATCAGGAGCCGCTACAGTTAGGTTACTCCGTGAGGTCATTGAGGTAACAGACCTCAGGTAAATACCTCTGATAGATTGAGGAATCGATCTTCAGTCATTGAGGTAAGAGACAACCAAATATGACGACATTCAGGAGTGATAGCTTTAATGGCCGGATAAGAGAAGACGCCATGCGTGTGGATCATCCACTGCATTTGCATTCAATTGGATATGTTGGCCACATTTCGAGTTTTAAACGCTTGACATCGCAAAAAGAAAACCCTGTAATGGGATGACTACGGTAGAATCCCGGACGCGATGATGCCTGGATCCTTTTCAAACTCGTTGTCGCGTCTGAAAAAAATTATAATGAAAAAATGAGATAATAGCAGCGGTAATGGGCAGGTCTTTTGTTTCTGTTCCCATCACCGCACGCAAGGTCAATTATCCATGAGTTGCTCGCCTGTTTCGGGTCGAATATGAGATGACGCCTCTGCTTATTGCATCCGATTCAATTGGCGCTCACGTCAATGTGGTGGCTGAAAAAATGCTAGGGTTCCTAATACAAATGAAAGTTAGATTTTTAACTCACTAAAACACTTTTAACAGTATATCAGTATTGTTTTAATCGGCACTGTTCATTAATAGATAAAGAGTTTGTCAAGAAAAATGACGTATTTAGTTACGAACAAATTCATTAACGTTAAAATCTGAGGAAAACGTGATGTTGCGTGAAGTCGAAAAAAAAAATTGCCCCAAAAACTAAACATTTCAACTTGTTTTTCGCGTTTTAGAGCTTGTTGATCAATTTCGGTTCCGGGTACATCATCGGCTGTAGTCGACCTTTGTGATTGTCCCAATTCCTTGTCACGTCCAAAACTATACCAACAAGGTTTAGTTCGACATTGAAGAAATTGTCAGGGATTGTGCGGATTTGCTCCCAGAAGGTTTCCTACAAATTTCCTTATTCCTTCCTGTCGTATCAAAACCTAGTAGCGAGTGCGCATGCGTAAACCGCGAATTCCCTCTTACGTCATTTTTTATGATCTATCAGTCTGATTTCACCCTGCGGTAGTTTCCCTGCACGCAAAAAGCTCAAATTTCACAACAATTCAACAGTACCTATACAACACGGTAATTTACGAAAATTCGCTCATGCGATCATGCTGCATGACTAGAACTTTTTTATCGCCGCAGCAAGGAAGACGATAATCCCTTGACGTCAGCGGTATTATATCAAGTGGTTCCTCTCACTTTGGTTTTAAGCGATGCGTTGATGGGGAGCTCGTCCCAATTGGCCGTCGCCGACATGTTGACAAAAGGCAAATCTGTCACGAGTGAGTTTTCTGACCTCGCGCCTCTTCCGCCTCTCCCAGTCGTGTAGAGAAGGAATCTAGAAGAAACAAAACGAAATCAAACACTATGAATATACTGAGAGCATAAATCACGATAGTCAGAATTCAGGGAAATTCGGATCTTTTGCAGTAAAAAGATGCTTTAGAAAATTGTTGAAAACTATTTGGGATTTGTTATGAATAGGAAAACAGGAAAACTGAATTTAAATGCAGAAAAAATGGTCCCAGGTGGGAATCGAACCCACATCCTCCGGTTTACCGTACCGGCGCCTTTACCATCTTGGCCGCAAGGACCACTGGATGGAGAGAGCTGGGATCTGAGCCAACACCCCCTGAGAACCATTACTCTGCATTTTTCAATGAATTAACTTTAAATCAACTGTACCCTATTAGTTTAGTCACCGCTAACGAAACGGCCCGAAGAATCAATTCTTAATTTAATTAGTCGCCGTATGGATCCGGCAGGGGGTTTATTATGAATAGGAAAACAGGAAAACTGAATTTAAATGCAAAAAAAAATGGTCCCAGGTGGGAATCGAACCCACATCCTCCGGTTTACCGTACCGGCGCCTTTACCATCTTGGCCGCAAGGACCACTGGATGGAAAGAGCTGGGATCTGAGCCAACACCCCCTGAGAACCATTACTCTGCATTTTTCAATGAATTAACTTTAAATCAACTGTACCCTATTAGTTTAGTCACCGCTAACGAAACGGCCCGAAGAATCAATTCTTAATTTAATTAGTCGCCGTATGGATCCGGCAGGGGGTTTATTATGAATAGGAAAACAGGAAAACTGAATTTAAATGCAGAAAAAATGGTCCCAGGTGGGAATCGAACCCACATCCTCCGGTTTACCGTACCGGCGCCTTTACCATCTTGGCCGCAAGGACCACTGGATGGAGAGAGCTGGGATCTGAGCCAACACCCCCTGAGAACCATTACTCTGCATTTTTCAATGAATTAACTTTAAATCAACTGTACCCTATTAGTTTAGTCACCGCTAACGAAACGGCCCGAAGAATCAATTCTTAATTTAATTAGTCGCCGTATGGATCCGGCAGGGGGTTTATTATGAATAGGAAAACAGGAAAACTGAATTTAAATGCAGAAAAAATGGTCCCAGGTGGGAATCGAACCCACATCCTCCGGTTTACCGTACCGGCGCCTTTACCATCTTGGCCGCAAGGACCACTGGATGGAGAGAGCTGGGATCTGAGCCAACACCCCCTGAGAACCATTACTCTGCATTTTTCAATGAATTAACTTTAAATCAACTGTACCCTATTAGTTTAGTCACCGCTAACGAAACGGCCCGAAGAATCAATTCTTAATTTAATTAGTCGCCGTATGGATCCGGCAGGGGGTTTATTATGAATAGGAAAACAGGAAAACTGAATTTAAATGCAGAAAAAATGGTCCCAGGTGGGAATCGAACCCACATCCTCCGGTTTACCGTACCGGCGCCTTTACCATCTTGGCCGCAAGGACCACTGGATGGAGAGAGCTGGGATCTGAGCCAACACCCCCTGAGAACCATTACTCTGCATTTTTCAATGAATTAACTTTAAAGCAACGGTAAACCGGAGGATGTGGGTTCGATTCCCACCTGGGACCATTTTTTCTGCATTTAAATTCAGTTTTCCTGTTTTCCTATTCATAATAAACCCCCTGCCGGATCCATACGGCGACTAATTAAATTAAGAATTGATTCTTCGGGCCGTTTCGTTAGCGGTGACTAAACTAATAGGGTACAGTTGATTTAAAGTTAATTCATTGAAAAATGCAGAGTAATGGTTCTCAGGGGGTGTTGGCTCAGATCCCAGCTCTCTCCATCCAGTGGTCCTTGCGGCCAAGATGGTAAAGGCGCCGGTACGGTAAACCGGAGGATGTGGGTTCGATTCCCACCTGGGACCATTTTTTCTGCATTTAAATTCAGTTTTCCTGTTTTCCTATTCATAATAAACCCCCTGCCGGATCCATACGGCGACTAATTAAATTAAGAATTGATTCTTCGGGCCGTTTCGTTAGCGGTGACTAAACTAATAGGGTACAGTTGATTTAAAGTTAATTCATTGAAAAATGCAGAGTAATGGTTCTCAGGGGGTGTTGGCTCAGATCCCAGCTCTCTCCATCCAGTGGTCCTTGCGGCCAAGATGGTAAAGGCGCCGGTACGGTAAACCGGAGGATGTGGGTTCGATTCCCACCTGGGACCATTTTTTCTGCATTTAAATTCAGTTTTCCTGTTTTCCTATTCATAATAAACCCCCTGCCGGATCCATACGGCGACTAATTAAATTAAGAATTGATTCTTCGGGCCGTTTCGTTAGCGGTGACTAAACTAATAGGGTACAGTTGATTTAAAGTTAATTCATTGAAAAATGCAGAGTAATGGTTCTCAGGGGGTGTTGGCTCAGATCCCAGCTCTCTCCATCCAGTGGTCCTTGCGGCCAAGATGGTAAAGGCGCCGGTACGGTAAACCGGAGGATGTGGGTTCGATTCCCACCTGGGACCATTTTTTCTGCATTTAAATTCAGTTTTCCTGTTTTCCTATTCATAATAAACCCCCTGCCGGATCCATACGGCGACTAATTAAATTAATAATTGATTCTTCGGGCCGTTTCGTTAGCGGTGACTAAACTAATAGGGTACAGTTGATTTAAAGTTAATTCATTGAAAAATGCAGAGTAATGGTTCTCAGGGGGTGTTGGCTCAGATCCCAGCTCTCTCCATCCAGTGGTCCTTGCGGCCAAGATGGTAAAGGCGCCGGTACGGTAAACCGGAGGATGTGGGTTCGATTCCCACCTGGGACCATTTTTTCTGCATTTAAATTCAGTTTTCCTGTTTTCCTATTCATAATAAACCCCCTGCCGGATCCATACGGCGACTAATTAAATTAAGAGGGTATATAGTATTTGGGATTTGTTTCTGTTAACGAATTTCCGTAGAACATGAAGCGATTGCAATAGCTCGGAAATTTTGAAATCAAAATTTTAGAAACATTTCTTCATTGGAACCCGTTTTGATGAGTGAGTGTGTGTGTGTGTGTGTGTGTGTGTGTGTGTGTGTGTGTGTGTGTGTGTGTGTGTGTGAAAGTGTAATTATTGGAACAGAATGTGCTTTAGCTCACGCGTTTCACATAAACCCGTGAAACCCGCATATAAGGCTGACTCAGACGTACGGGTATGTTATCACTACTAGGTCGTTTTTTTATTTATGTATCCCCAGCGCAACGACCCACCACCAGCTCAATGAAATCATCAGAAATTAATAGGCGGTTGCGATCATGTTCATGATATCAATATTATTGAGAATGATCACCTGTGAGTAAACAATTATTCAATTAATTATTATGCAATTATAAATAATACAAATAAATTATTCAACATGCTCGTAACTCAGTTTGTTGGCCACGCACTTCGCAGTAAGTTCGTAGTTAACATAATACGGTTGGATGAATCGAGAGCTTTCGAACGAATGGTCAACGAATTTTGTGGGATGAAAAATGACGAGGTACCATTTCCCTACCAACGACCCGGTTGTAAGCGGAGATCATCAGAAATTGTTGCGACACATTTTAGTTACACGTAAACGTATGTTTTCGGTTAGAGGTTCCAAGGCTAAAACACATTCAGTGTAAAAAAAGGTTGACTCCGTTGGGCAGCACTTTTTTTAGCTCAATGAATTGGTAACATTTCAAAAGATGTAAACATGGCAAAAACGGCTAAGAATAATTAGATTTATATTCTTTTAACAGACCTACTTCTCAAACAAAGTCTAAATAAATTTCTCAATGGAAAGCTAAATAAATTTCTTATAATATGACAAGTCTGTCCTGTCGAAATATGACGGAAAACAGTACGACAGGCCAGTAACTGAACAAATTGGATGTTAGCGAATTTTCGTTAAAAAAAAGAAAAAAAAAAGCTATTGCGAAGGCTCCAAAAATAATAAAAATTAATTTTTTTCATCTTAGAAATCTGGTTTGAGCGTTTAAATTTGAGGATTCCAAACAAATGAATGAGTTCTTTAGTCCGCACATTTTGAGCACGATAAAATTCTCAAATTCCAAATTATGATCTTAAAAATGAAAAAACTACTATAAATCGTAGGTAAGTTATCGTTTCAGCAGAACGTTACTTACAAAAAATTTATTAACTATGAACTACAGCATTTTGTGTAGAGAATCTTGCTGAATAGTGTACTTAAATTTCATTAAGATATGCTAAAGACAGTAAAAAATAGTAAAAGATTACAAAAGATAGTTAAAAATGATAAAAATTCCTTCATATAGCAGGATATTAGGTATTTAGAAGAAGATTTTGCAGTTGACAATTTTTGTGCACACAAAGTTTGTCACTTTTGTGTGAATACATAGTCACGTAAGACTGAAAATTAGTTGTATGAAGGGTTATTTTTCAGGAAAACCTCACTTTTCTTCAAAAATAACATGTTATTTAGCATGTGAACGCAATATTTAATCGAAATCATAAAAGTAAATTTAATTTGAACATACTGCTAAGAATCCTCTAAAGTCAAAGAAAAGTTTAAGAAGAGTAATTTTTTCTCGGAAATGAGCGCTAGAATTGGGCCAAGATGCTAAGTTTTGTAGAAACCGGTGCGTTTGGTCATTATTGAATTTATGCTTGCCACGCATGGCTTTCCCATCTCCTTTGGTCTTTGAAGCTGTCGTGATGGCAATTTTTCTATCAATTTGCATGTTTTTTTTTTTGTGTGTATAATATTGCAAAAGTCTGTAACCGATATAATGGCCAGACTCAACTCATTATAGCTTTCCATCTGCGTAAACAAAGCCATTATACAACTCGGTGAGGCAGATGGGGCTTTAAACTTTAGTCTCGAGCTTTGAACGGGAGGGACGTCGTGATATCTTTTATTATCTGATGATTCGGGAGGGGCAAGGAAAAGATCCGTATCCTACATGGAAAAAATGTCTGTTCTTGAATAAATTATTATGTATTTTCGAAATAAATGTATTATTTCTAACCTGGTATTGACATCCGCGGGGGCAGAAGGGGCTAAGTCCAAGTAACCGCCTTCGTCGAAACATCCAACGTCGGGGTAACAGACAGTGTTCGTCGCCCTTCTGAGTCTCCTGGAAAAATTTTAATTCATCAAATTTTAGAATGGAACATACTTTAGCCAACATATTCATAGCTGGGTTGCTTGAATTATTAACTGAATTCATTTTGTCTGATGTCATTACTGACGACGTGCATATGGATCGCATCAGACTTCCCCTAAACGCATAGATAAGACACAAGTGTTGATTTTCAAACAATGGGGGCGAAAAGGCATAAAATGGAAAGTGGCATTTGTGTGGAAATGCGCTGACAGCTACTAAAACATTCAATTATTTAGGAATAATGTTTAAGTACTCCTTCGCTTGGCTCATTTCTGATTCGTGTTTCGAAAAACGACGCAGTACGGACTGCAAAAAACTACAACATTTGCTCATATGGTCATGCTGCTTGACTGGAACTTTTATTCTATTTATTTCGACTGATAATTAGGATCTGGATGACTCACGTTCTGTTTTTGTGTTTGGCTTGCCATTCCCGTATGGAGTCGACGACGGCCTGAAATATCTGAGGGTCGTTCACTTCGTCTAGGGCCTCCTCCTCCGCTGTGGCCCAAGGCGTCCCGTAGGTCGCACCCGCTGAAAGGAAATGGACAAGAATTAGGTGGACAGATTAATCATTATAAAGACAAAATATAATGTTATGTAACTAATTATTATAAGGACGTATCGTATGACAGCAGGGTTATATTGTAACTGGTAGGGTAACGTTGGGAGCAAAATAAGGTGTGAAGATCAAACTGCAGTTGAAAAGGGTTACCAGGGGGTATGAAGAAAGGCGGAGAGGCAAGAAGATCATGGAGCTGGAAATTTTCTCGTGTTCCTCTCAACTTCATTTCAATTCTATGATTTATAATGTGGTTACATAATTAATTAAGCAATAAATAGCTCAAAATAATTAATTTTTGATTTATGGATTCATTTATATAGTCAAAGAAATGTAGTCTTTTGAGTATGAGTAAAGCGAGCCATAAATTAAGTAAGATGAGGCAATACTAATTAGTGCAGGTATTTCTTGAACTTTCTTAAGATAACATTCATGTAGAAAAACCTGCCGACTACATAGATGTAGGTAACAGTCGGATCAGTAAATACTCGGTATCTGTACTTATGCAACAAAAATCACCCGATTCAAGTCTAGAAGTACCTACAGATGTTACCTATCTCTAATTGTTCAAGATTACCCCCCCCCCCCCCCCCCTCCGTATAAAATTGAAAGTGAGAGCGATAAACTAATGGCTAACAAAAAGGATCGTGGGTTCCTTCTTATAAAAGAATTTGTCAAGAAAACAAATGTTGATTATTATGGACATTTAAGTACAATGCTCTAGATATAAACGAATATCGAAGGCTACATCACTCAACTTTCATGTAATAATAACCCATTCAGGACGGATGTCAGTATATACTGTCATGGAGGACTTCATGGCGGCTGGGTGAGTGTATAAGCTGACATGGACCCATTCAGGCCCAGGCACTCTTAAAAACTCCCGCCAGGGATAGGGAGAGCCCTGAGATTGTTCGTCTGGTGGTTTTCACGTTCAGTGACCTTCAAAGTACCATAAGAAAGTTTTCGTTTGGGCATAGGTCAGTTTTATCCAGAGCTTTGAGCTACCAACGATTGTATGTTTCCGTAGTTGAATGCGAGTGAAACTCTTGTTTTTTCACACATTTATCGTATCATGTTGGTATTGTTCAGCATTGATATATCCTTATTCATCAATCTCAAAGTTTGATGTTGTGATCAAGTAAAAGATCCGTTCACTCAGCTTGGCAGCATGTACACTCATCAGGCTGAGAGGTGAGCACGTAAATATTGCAGGTTAGCATACCCTTGTCCATCGCCTCGGCCTGATGACAGTATATGATGTCATTTCTAAAAAACCGTAGAGAGTTCCTTTTTCACGTACGAATGGTGTGGAAAACGAGTTCCACTATCTGCTTTACAAGCAGATACCATGTTACATGGATATGTCTTTGATTGGGGATTTCATAACGGTTGTCCTCGAGAGTTGTAAACAAATCCTTTAACTTTAAACAAATCCCTGGGCCGCATCCCGACTAATTCCAACAAAACAACGATTTACTTATAGAAATGTTGAAATTGAAAATAACTGTGGACAGAAGCCACTACAATGAGTTGTTGTTAAGTTGTTAACAGTCGACTGTTGTCAAGAGGATGAAAATGTTTCCTATGGAGTGGAGTAAATGATGCTATTGTTTTACGTTAAGAATATTGTAACTGGCTTATTAAAATTGTTTATAGTCCAATCAACTTAGTTTAGGAATGTAGCCAGGTACGTAAGGAGGGGGAAATTGGTAGCTTGAGATGTGAACATTTATCACATAAATCAAGCGCTTTCCAACGAGTGGCGAACGATTTCTGTGCGATGAAAACTGCGGAAGTTCCATTCCCCTACCAACGGCTTGATGAAACTTGGTATGGATGTTAATCTGTAACATGGCGAGGATAAAGAAATATCAGGGGCGTCTGACGCATGAGCCATTTTGTCTACTACTCAACGCAGGAAGCTGAAATTTGAGGGGGGGGATCAAAAAATAATACTGAAGACGCATGAGAGGTAATCGATCAGCTGAGTGAGCTCCGAAGCCATTTCGTCCGCGGATCTCCTTACAAGAAAAAGCGCTATCATGTGACTCACTTCGTGAGCACTGATCTACTTGATTTGGTACCTACTCAACATTTTTATAGTTCTTAGGATCCCCTCCGTTTGCTCTTAGCTAATGGCGAGAATATATGCTTTATTTATCTATATTTCATCAAGTATAATAGGTATGTAATAATTCTTTATCTTAAATGGTTCATAAGTATCTACCATATAAAATAAATAAATAGAAACAACGATATATCGGGGAGAAATTCGAATTACAATATATCGTAAAATACTAATATCGATATTTAAAATGCTCATATTTTCCTATGTGTATATCGATACTTTATCTCGCATACCTACCATTGCTTATTGGTTACCTTGCACTGATTATTCGTTACCGTACAACGAATGTATGTAGGTATGTAACCAGGATAGTGAAGGTCTCCGAAAATGAAGTCGTTGCATTGCAAAAACAAAGCATGCATGTGTTCCCAAAGATAACTACCAAAACATAAAAATCGTCAGCTAGGTACTGCACCCTTTACGTCCTTTTCATCACCAACTTTTCCTTAGCGCTATCTTATCGTTTCTCAGTAGCTGTGACACTGAGTGAGAACTATTATGTCAAAAAAGCCGGAGATCTTGACAAGGCACGTCCTTTTTGAGCGGTTTGAGGAGATTTCTCGGAGTTTTCAAGAGAGCAAAACGAGATGTGATGAGGATGTGATTGTCACGGAACAATGGATTTGAAAGCGAACCACCCGCGATTCTCTTAATTACAGCAGCCTGAAAGAAAGTCGATTCATTCTTACAGTTCCAAGAACCGAAAGACTTTTGGTTATTTACGCCGAATCGGCCACAATTAGGTAACTCGGTGCTTTCATTATTTTAATGCTATTTGAATCTCATAGTAACTAGTGAAAGCCCCTTATAAAGGCTTTACATTTTTAAATGATAGAAGCACAAATCTATTTTTGAGACGAATGGATTTATTGAATGGGAGTCTGGAAGAAGGGCCTATGCCACAATATCTAAATTTTACAGAAGCGCTAATTAACTAGGATATTGCTAATGGCCACTAACAAAAGTCTGCTGGAGTGGAATAGGCACTTCTTCCACTGGGAAAATTAGAAATCTCCTTATCACATTAGGTAGGGTAGGTAGGTACTTCATATTTAGCAATGCCGACATTGCAGTCATGTTGTGCTTGGTGATATTCAGCAGCTGAGCTGTTCATAGGCTAATTTCGTTGGAAATAATGGTCGACGATTTCTTGGTGTTTCCTTCTTGAAGTTGTATTTGATGATGTCTTGAATTTCTTTCTCGTCTTTGTTTGGTTTTTGATGTCGTGTTTGTATTTGTCCAGAATCGCTTCCCATGATGTTCTTAATTTATTGCACTTGTTCACAAGGTGGTTCACGTCTCCTATCTCTTCCCTGCACTCACCGCATGTGGAAGTGCTAGCCAATTTCAGCAGCCAACGGAAGTACTGTGTTTCCCCATGACCTGTAAGCACTCTGTTAATGGTGGTGAATAGTTAATTGTTGTTCGGTAGTCTTATACCATTCGGGATTCGCTTGCCCCTCAATGATGTGCTGTGTACACTTGCCAACCGATAAGAGCCATTTTGCATGAATTTCTTGGTGTTTTAATTTGGCTGGTCCCTCTAAAGATTGTTTGGATTCTTCAGCGGAGGCTGTTGGTCTCTCCAAGGTGGATCCCCTTTCTGCTAAGTATTTGGAGGCGTGTCCTGGTATCCACTGAAATGATAGTTTTTTATTAGTTTTAATTTTGTATGTGGTGGTCAGCTCTAAAATTCTGATATATGTGTCAGGGAGGCTGTCGCCTATTTTGATATTTTTGAGAAATGTTACACTACGGATTAGGAGTCCGATTATATAGGTAACGAACTGATAACATAGGCCCTTCTTCCACTTCAATTTCTTTCACTTCTCTTTCACGTAAATGCGATTTTTCTGACCTCTGCCGGCCTTGTTTACAAATGAAAACCATAGGAACTCTTACACCTCATGACATTGGTCGTTATTATACGAAAAACTGAGTTTCGAAAACATTGTGACATGGGCCCTTCTTCCCGACGCCCATTCAATTGTCGATTCATTTTGAACCATTCAAAAACACGAACGGTTTGAACCATTGTCTACTAAGACCAAGCCATATCCTGTACATTTGGAAAACTATGTTGCAAGCTAAATTTGAAAGAAATTCAATTTAAGTGTGTTTTTCACCAAACTGAAAGCTCCCGGGCACATGAACAATCTGTACAGTGCAATATTTAATTAAGATTATTTTAATCTCGTAATAGTCTAATAATAAATTTGCAAAAACAAAACCCATGAATTTAATGAAAAAGAATAATACCTACCTATTCAATTCCAATGCAAACAAATGTTTCCCGAATAGTATTCAGCGATAGAAACTAGATTTGCGATTTTCAGCACATTCTTGTATTAAACAATTTTTAAAGTTCAAATTTATTGAAAATAAACTTCTTGAAATAATAGTAATGGATAAAAATCAATTCAGTTTTTAGCCATTTCCCTTCATTGTAACAAAATTCTTAAACACGTTTTTTTTTAGGAATTTGAGCTTGTTTTTGAGCACTATTGAGCACTTATATTAATATTCAAGTTCATGGTGAACCAACTTTTTCTTAATTGTATTTTGAAATAAAAACAGCCAAACCAAAAATAGAATTTTAGCTTATTTTTTGTTATTTTATTAGTACTTCATTTAGCTCACAAAGAGCTGTCTAACAAACTCATCCATATCATTGATTCACATTTTCAAAAAAATATCACATTACCTTCATTTTGTATTCATATAACATTCTAAAATCCAGGAGTCGTTTCAGGATAATTTGATTATTTTCTTAATTTTGAAGCTGTTGTTTTTTTTTTTTTTTTTTTTTTTTTTTTTTTTTTTTTTTTTTTAAATGAGCATTGCGTATAACGAGCTATAACTTAAAACAATATGCTACAAAATTCTATATTCAGAAATATTCAGAATATTAATCTAGAATCCAATTCAAAAATCCTAAAACTGGCTCGCAACTGAATTAATTAATGGAAAGTTACGTCACACCGTAAATAAAAACGTAAAAAGTAGTTGCCCACAAAAGTCCTAAAATTGTTGAAAAATAAGTTCCAGTCATGCACCATGATCGTATGACCGAATTTTCGTTAATTACCGTATTATGTTATGTTACAATGTTTTGAAATTTGTGCACTTTGAGTGCGAAAAAATTGTAAACTACTAATTTTATGGCAAAAAACTCGTTCTAATTAATATTCTGCAATTTAAAAATTGTTTTCGTTGTATTTTTTTGCAGTTTTAATCGATTTTCCAGCAAATATTATTAAAATTTAAGTACAATTTTCAGCATACCTTTTTGGAAACAACTTTCAATGTTCTCTTCAACGTTGATAATCGTCTTTCGACTAATATTCTGCTAAAAAGCATCAATCTATCAATTTTTAGCAGTTTCCAGCCATTTTCACCTTTTTTTAAAATGTTCTCAGAAAGCGCTGACCGTTGAACTCATTCTTTTCTTTAGAAAGCTTGATTTTTTGGCAAAGAACAAGATTTTTATCACAATCCTAAGGAGAGTTATCGTCTAGAATGACGTATATATATATATATATATATATATATATATATATATATATATATATATATATATATATATATATATATATATATATATAATTTTATTTCATCGTTTTTTGAGCCATTGCAAGAGCAATTTTCCACGAAAATTCGCTAAAATGTAAGTAGAAAATAAGAATTTGTTCATAATGTCACGCTAGGTTCGGACTTTTTTAGTGTGGAAAACCTGGGGACGTAATTATTTACCATGCACTCTGCAGCAATGGCAAGAGAATGTTGAAATTCTGTCCCCTTCAATTAACTTGTACCTAACAGGTAATATGCAGGATATCAACTCGAAAGAAATTGGATACCGCAAGACACCTCAGGAATTGGAGTGATTCAACAATGCCGTCTCTGAATCGGGTCAGCACCCGTTGTGACGTCATAGAATGAACGTGCGACGTGTTTCTCAGCCAAGATGCGAATCCGCCCGCATTCCTCGAAGAACCAGAGAACGAGAGAACCTCATCACATCCTGGAAAGCGAACGAGGAAGGAGGTAGTGCGAAGATCAATCAGATCTCCACCCCGGTGACATAACACAGAAAGTGATCTCCATTCTCGGCAGGTGATGGATTGTATGCCATTCCACAGCCGGGTCCTGCCGAATCATTGCTCATACGTTACCTCTATTGATGATGTAACCCCCCTATAGTTCCCAGGTCAAACTGAAGATGTGCAATGGTGATGCCCTTTTGATTAGATTTGATAGAAAGATACCATAGATCGCAATGGTTGCCAAATGACTTCACCTATTCAGCCTCTTTTGCTCATCTCAGCCTCCATTTAATTCGAAAGTATAGTTCTTTTAAAAATTCATGCATAAGAAATGCATGATTTTTTTATTACTAATACGCTGAAAATTATTACACAAAGGTTTATTATTTATATATTAGGTAGCCCTTCTACGCAGAACAATGGCCTATCATTATTAAATCCAGTTTATTGTATCTATACACAATCTACTACTCGACACAAGCGCCTCACAAAAGGGCTCGCTTCTTCATACCGCCAAGACCCCCCCCCCCCCCCCCCAGTTTTACGCTTCCCAGTAAATAATGTTGAATTCATTGGTAGGTTGCCTTTCATTTTCCATGGGTATGGGAGTGTGAGAGGATGAGCAGTATGTACAAATCAAACTACATCTTAATAGTAAGTTATCTACATCCTAAACATTGTACCAAATTAATACATAACTCTATCCATACTTAATACTTACTTTTGTATACTTAAAACTTACATGTAATAATAACTAGGTACCTACATCCTAACTTAGATACTAAATATTCTAGAGCCTAACACAAAGAGTAGCCTGTTGTATTAAAATCTTTTAGATCCCTGATGAGTTCTATGTAGGCGACAGTGCTTGGATATAAAATAACAACAGACTGCTCACCCCCTCACACCCCCATAACCACGGTAAATAATGTTATTAAAGAAAATCCTTTATGACAATATCGTCTTCCCACTTTGTAGAACGGTTGCGTGGAATGTGAATTGATTTGATACCATGTTTATTTCTAGCATATAAAATCCTTTATTACAATAAATTATAGTAGTTCAGTTCGTCGATCAGAAAGGAAACCAGCCTCAGAAAGCCCTCAGCTGATATGTGGACCAACATATCACGCAACATTGTTTTCATGAGGTATTCCAAAAGCGCTGTATTTTAAATTTCAGCAGTAGGTAGATTAAGTCAGACATTAGGCTCTGAGATCCCACAGCTGATCAGTTCACCTCCATACCTTGTAATATTGTAGTCTACGTTCCCCAGAAGCACCGTAGTAGGCTGTTTCGAAAATAAATCAGACTCACGGATCCCACCTTTGTAACCGATTTGCGTAACGCAACATTGATGTTGGCACCAACCAAGAGAAAATTGATGCACTTAAATAAAACATCTCCACTTTACAAGTCCCTCCGTTCAAATATATCGACACTAAATGATCCAGGAAGGTACCCACCAACTGAAAATTAATGAGATAAAATAAATCAAATACCTTCGTTCCACAAGTCCATCTACAAGTTTTTCCAAGAACGAGCATGAGATTTTAATTAAAATCTCTGGGAGACACATTTTGTTGGAAATCAGTAGTAGATTCAAAACCTGTAAGTTTGTCACTGTTAACACCCTTTTATATACATATATATATGTATATTTATGTGTATATATATGTATATTTATGTGTATATACATACATCGTATATAGAAAATTAAACTATGGCAATGGCTCCAACAATTCTAAAATCAAAACTTATATATATCAATGTTATAACATTGATACATATAAGATAATATCTTATATATATATCAATAATATATATAATATATTGATATATATCAATGTTATAACAATGATATATATAAGTTTTGATTTTAGAATTGTTGGAGCCATTGCCATAGTTTAATTTTCTATATACGAAAGTTCGCTAAAAGTATGTGCACATACTTCATTTGTCTTCCCTCTTGCTGTCTAAAATCAAAGTGAAACTCGCTCATGTTTCTAATTCTTTTCCATGTGTGACGTACAATCAGTCATCTCCCACGTATCACACGGTCGATTCGGCTATTAGAGACTCGCCTAATCTTTTCACTGACCTTGATGACGTGTAGGTTCATGAAGCAGAGGTGATGTATAGTCCAATACTCCACCAAGAGCGCCCACATTTACGCTTTCTCCTGCCTTTCACTCGTCTCGTCTCCGTTTCTGACTAATTTGAGTTGGCGCCTCTCAAACACAATGGACCCATTACGAATCTCTTTAGGACCATGAGATGAAGTTGAGGGATCCAAATAAGTCCTACCTGAGCTTTGAAGACATACCTACCGTAGCATGGGACGCAAGAAAGCAGTAGGTTGCTTACGAAGCGTTTCATACCTTTTTGCGTAAGCGCAGAGGATATCTGTACTGTACTTTAGATAGGATGATAATGAGGTTCGGTCGATGAATGGAATTCATAGTTGGGAGAAGACGACTTGATCATTCCATATAAATCTCAACATGATTGTATCATTAGTAACTGCTGTGCATGCGTGAAAGTGAAATTCTTGTAGCAAGCATAACTTCTACAGTTGTCATCCTATTTTGATGAAATCTTTAGGGAATGTGCGGGTTAAGCTGCAGACTAGATGACCCCTACCAATTTCATGGCATACAAATACTTCACTCAGCGCATGCGCGAACGACAATTTCATTGAACTTCATTTCGTTACGTTACGAGTTTCATTTCATTACGACAGCATCAATATTAGCTGCTGCACATGCACGAATGAGGAATGCGCCTTACACCAAGCATACTTTCTAAAGTTTTTTTTTCGATTTCGATATCATTTTCTAGCAATGAGTGGGCTTCTAGGCTGGGAATGGGTTCCTATGAATTTCATCACTTAAAAAGTCATAGTTATCACTGCGCATGCTTAAATTTAAAATCAATCAAGATTCATTTTTCAAGGCCTCTTCGTCCGATCTAGCTTAAATTCGGAAGAATGGGGTAATGACAAGTAGGTGAACCTCACGTGAGTTTCCTCACGATCGTATCATTAGTAACTGCTGCGCACGCCCTCAAATCGTTGTAACAAGCATGAAATTTATAGTTTCTATTTATTAGTTTTTAAAAATTTTTATTTATAGTTTCTAATTGGATTTTGATTACGATTTCAGGGGTTGAAACGTTTAGACTGTAGATGGTCCCCAACAAACTATCGCATCCGAATCACTGGTAGTTTTTGATCATGCACAAACGCACATCTAACAAGCATCATTTCCTTATTGACTAATTGAAGATTTTGCTCAAACTTCAAAGGAAACTTTGTAGAATCTTTTATTATTTGAAATATTTTCTTGTTCTATAGTCCATATTCTCGTGACGTCACGCCTGGAGTTGGTTTAAGTTTCTTCCAAGGTCCACCATGACATGGTAGATGTTACTAGATCGCAACTCAACCTATCTATTTTTCACTAGAAGTTTGCCGTCTTATGTCAACCTAATACGTCGTTATAAAGACATTTTTCAACAGAGTTATTTTGCGAACGTAATATGGTAGTAATACATAGTTTCATTTCAACTAAATGGTCGCAGTAATCCAGCGCGATTATTGGCTGTAGATAACGATACCGAGTGAACGAGTTTTTATTTGGACTAGGGACTAACTATTATAGGAAATTAGTGTCCGACACTAAAGAACTTCATTCGTTTAGATTGAGAATATATGACCAAAAAAATAATGGAGAACAAATAATTGAAAACTTCTCAGATCTCTGTACTGCGGTGTAGGCACTACATAGTCATTGCCCTGGCAGTTTCATCTGCGTATTAGACATGTTCTTATTATTATAACTGAGGCAGCTTTTCTTGTTTTATTGAATGAATGAAAGGATAGGTTTGGTAGTTTGTCGAAGCAAACAAGGCAGGTTGGTGCTCCACCAACAATCGAAACTAGGTACAGCCTACCAAATTCGCTGTTGGTTAAAAGTAAACTAAGAAAGTAAGTTGCTGCTCGGCCAATGAATACAACTGCTTATCAACAAGTTTGTCGAATATCGAATCAGGAAATGTGCAACATGAATTATAAACCAGCTGTAAGGAAAAAACCTTGAAATTCATTCTTCTGAAGGTTAGACTTCAATAAAGACGGGCATTGTCAGTGCAGTTATTACGCGAGTTTTGCAGCTACGCAAATTTGTGGGACAAAAAGTTTATTAAGTAGGTACCTACTTCAATTTTTGTCTATCGAAGTACATGATGAATAACAAATAGGTAATAATAAACGGAAAGGAGGTAGTGTACCTACCTCTCTGGAAAGGTAAGTAGTATACCTAAAGGCGATACCTACCTAATATTCCCTTCTGGCAGAGCTCTCATGGCACGCCCTTTCACATTACCACTTTCAAAGGACTCTCAAGATTTTTAGTTTCCTAATTGATTCAAAGAACGGTTCTGAAAACTGAATAATCCAGAACATTTTGCGGCTTATGTCTGGAATTTTCTGGAACACTTGTTTGCCAACTTCCCAACACAAATTTCATTGGGATCTCGACCGCATAAACTAAAGGTTTCAGGTTAATGCCAGATTACAGCTAGATATAATTCACATAAAATTAATTAACTGGCATAATAAAATATACTGAACTAGGTAAATACTGAACCGTATGTAGGTGGTGACTCCTAATGGCGCTTTTTCGTATAGATTACTCGTAACCATGACAGCAAGAAGAAATAACTTCGAAATTTAGGATTTTAGCCTTGCCTCGATGTAAAGGTGCACTAGTGTTGAAGTCTCGAGAGTATCACCTATACATTCATGTTACGGAAACGAAGAAGCTATGAGTCACACCCAACTTAGCAGACGTTTTTCTGATGGAGAGATCATCACTTCTGCTCTGCGCTGTGGTGCCTGTTTTTTAGGCGTATAATGTAGGTATACCAAGAAGAAGATCAGGGGACGTCTGGGAATGGAAGTTCCCGGTCGGAAACCATACCTGGGCATTAAGTCACCCCGAGCCATTAGGGAGAGATTAGAATTCAGAGGGCTGACCTATTGAACCCGTTCGAATCATCGACCAAACTCACCATTAAAGCTCTTTTTTTCTTCTACGTCGCAGACAAATGTTCCCCACGACCGATTTAAAGGGGTGTAGACTAATCTGAAGCCTCACCACAAAGTTGTGGGAGCCTGAAAGAGACGGAATGCCTTCCAGGATCTGACCTTTTTTTTGTCCTTACATCAATTTCCTTTTTTACCCACTCGTTTGGTTTGACCCAGATCCATTTTCCCGGCCTCCCACATGACATTCGATCCGGTAAACACCGAGAAAGGGATAGTGAGTTGTTGACTTCGAAGGAAGGTGACTGGTTATAAAACGAAACTTTCACAAACCCATTGAAACATAATGAGTCAGCTTAGTACCTACTCTTTAACGCCCTTGTAGTTCTATATTACTGGTACTTTTCCGTTATCCCCCCCCCCCCCCTCAATTTGTCTTCAACACGCCCACCCGATGTTTCTAGGCATTACTTCATACTTAGATTATGTTATGTTATGTTATGTATTTTTGAAATGACCGCTTAAGTATACAGATCATTCTGACCTACATCTCCAACTAATCTGTATTTTTACTAAGGGAGTGACTACTTGATGTTATGTCATTTTGAGATACGAGCTTGCGAGCATCCAATCCACGAACCTATACACAGCATTCTGATCTATTTGTGCGAATTCATGTGCATTCTATTTGTGCGAATTCATGTGGAGGCAATCAAACCACAACCACGCTAACTTGTTTCAACAAATTCTCACCGACATCGGCAACCGACACGGAAATTCTTTTAGCGAATTTTCTTAGAAAATGAAGCTATTGCAATGGCTCCAAAAATTTTAAAATAAAAATTTTCAAAAATTTTCTTCATCGAAATCTGTTATGAGGCATTTTGCAATGATTCCTGGATTTTAACGCTTTTTTATGTGTATATATATATATATATATATATATATATATATATATATATATATATATATATATATGTATGTGTCATTCCAGACGATAACTCTCGATAGAATTGAGATAAAAACTTCGTTCTTTCGCCAAAAAATCAAGCATTTCAAAAGAAAGGATGGGTTCGTTGGACAACACTTTTTGAGCACATTAAATTGGTCAAATTTCAAAAAATGTACTTAAAAAATCACTAAAAAAGGCAAAAACCGCTAAAAATTAACAAATTTATATTTTTTAGCAGAATGCTACTCGAAAAAAATTAATCGAACATGAACTAGGACATTTAAAAATTTAAGCACAAAATTGTACTGAAAAACGTACTTAAATTTCATTAAAATAAGCTAAAAATCGATAGGAACACTTGAAAAAATTGTAAAAATCCACAAAATCGTTTGTTCATTGGAATATTACTGACAAAAAGTTAGTTTGCTATAAAATGTATAAAACAATTTTTATTTGTCCCCAAAGTGCTCAAATTTCAACACAATTTAACATAAATGTAATACGACCATTTATGAAAATTCGCTCATACGATCATGCTGCATGACTGGCACTTTTTCCCTTCTTTTTTTTAAATAACATAATTTCTTCCCACTGCTTGAAAATGTCACCAATTCTACGTAAATATGTAATCTAAGTAAGA
This sequence comes from Adelphocoris suturalis, assembly GCA_030762985.1. Lineage (NCBI taxonomy): Eukaryota > Metazoa > Arthropoda > Insecta > Hemiptera > Miridae > Adelphocoris > Adelphocoris suturalis. The sequence continues at coordinate 30,569,341 of CM061042.1, forward strand.
AGGAATGCCTAGAAACATCGGGCGGGCGTGTTGAAGACAAATTGACTGGGGGGGGGGGGGGGGGGGAACGGAAAAGTACCTATTACTGTATAAACATTCCTTAATTCGCTTTAAAAAAAAAATTAAATTTTGCACAGATACTTCTTACGTTAAATTTGGAGGCAAATAATTCCCATTACGGCATTGACTAACCCATTCATACACAAGATTCAGAAGAGAACTGTGTTCGATTTATTTATTTATTTTATTTTGAGATACTTCATTAAAAACGTATTTTTTTTTACCCACATGGTGTTTTTTTCAAACTAAATTGAATGTATCTAATTTTAAAACATTATAATTTTCGATATAAATTAATGTCAATGTCAGGCAATTTTAAAACCAGCAAATAATTGGAATTTTTTCTTAGCATTCTAAAAAAGCTGATAACCTCGCTTGTAGAGAGAGGGCCTAAATAAAAAATAACTCAAAAAACTGTTGTAGGTCTTTAGTCTGCAGGTATTGAAAAAAAAGTTAGAGTTATTGAGGTTGAAAGACACCCCTGTGCGAGGTAACCCCATTTCTGACTGGATCTCCCAAAATCGATTGGTTTTTATTTGTCGATTGTTATATTGTCTATTTGTGTGATGTGTAGTACTATTTTATGTATGTATTATTCGTTATTGAAATATTATCCAAGTTATTTTCTTTCATCAATTTGTTACTGGGCTGTTCCCATGTTGTTTTTCAAATAAATTAATAAATAACCCAACAGCCACACATTCGAAAACCACCTCTATTTTCAAAGTAACTTAGATCTCGCGCCAAATCATGCATCAGTATTTGCATAAAATTGTACTTATGTTGTCTTGAACAAGAAGCAAAATAACAACAGCACGCCGTGAAAATTGTGAAATTTTTGGCCAGATTTGGATCAAGGGGGTGAGACAGTGACTCGGGAATGGTTTTATTCGATTCAGCGAGAAAACAATACTTGAATGCTAACTACAATTAAGAAACTGGGTTATGTTACCTATGTATTTTGTAGACTTTTGACCACTTTTTCGTTCCACTGTGTGGCATTCCCTTATAAGCAGAAACGCCCACTCTCCCTACAGTCCAAAACAGTAGAAATTTCATAATGTTATCTTACTATTAAAATTCTTCGATGGCTCTAAGGAAGGTCAAAAGGTACTCACCGAAAATACGTGTTTCACTCAGTACACGGGTAGCTACAGTGCAAAACCCTGACACTTTCGAACTAAATGAAGGTTTTGAGCTCTGGTCAATATTGTGACCTCGCGCACGTCTTCCTATACTCTCTGATCATTTATAAACCTGCAAGTTAGGATCCTACAGACGCCTGAAAGTTACTACAATAAGATACAGCGTAGATTCCTTTAACTGATGAAATTAGGCCCGAAATTCCTATTTCGAGGAATGTGCGTTCCTTATGTACCTAACTCACAACTTTCATATTTGTACTTGGCATAATGAAACTGTTGAACAGACTATCTGGAGTTCATAGAATTAAAAACATGCAGTTTTTTAGCACTCCACAAAATTTTCTATTTTTTTCGTTTACACATTTTTGACTGTTGATAACCGTGGCGTGATCTTGAGCATCGAAACCCATTTCAGGATCCGAATGCTACTGGCCAAATAAGTTACGTGATATGATGTGCAGACAATGTGTAATGTGTGATTATGAAGTTCTGATTACACTATTATCCACACCATCCTACTACTGCTTTTATCTTCTGATTAGCAACAGCTTATACCAATATATTACCTCAGATGATAATTTGACCAAAGGAAACGACTTCCTACAACCCCAAATGATGTCCTGAAGAGGCCAATAGGCGAAACCGGTCGACTGATAGCGTAATAAGTAGATAGATAGATAGATATTCATTTGTCTTCACACATAAGTGTATGCCAATTGTCGGAACAAGTAAATTAAATATGTATAACAGTTCATAAATAAGTCCTTATCAGTAGCCGTACATACAAAACAATTTCTCCATCTTAACATTAACAAAAAATACAAAAAACAACAATAAATTAAAATTTGATCTTGAAGAAAGCTTTGACATTATAATACATAGTTTGCTCATTATTAAAATGTTCTTTATTAAGCTTTTAAGTCGCCTTACAGGTAGTTCTCGCGTGGGCTGAGGAAGATGATTAAAAAAATGAATGTACCAGTTTGTATAGGGTTGGTCTTCGGTGAAGTTGTTAGATGCATTGGGGGCACGCATAGATTGGCGCAGCTTCTCGTAAGCAACGTATACTACATAGTATAGTTCGTTGCTCGTAAGTCGTAAAATAACCATGGCTGTCAGTACCCTTTTGGAGGACGTCCATGCTACACATAATATTTGACAAGAATGCATACACATTGGAGCTGGTAAGGAACTGTTAGAAGTGCCCACGACAACTGTCACTCCAGCCTAGTCCTGTCATGATTCTAATCGCCATTTACTGAAGTTAGAACAATTTTTGAGCATGATTCGCGTTGCCCCACATTAATATACAATAGTCCAACTGACTCTGAAAACTTGCGAACTAAACCGTACGCAAAACTAAGGTGAAACAGAACCAGCTAATCTATGCATGATAAAATTGCAAGTACAAGCTTTTTTTGACAAATTCTGTTGTGGGTTGTCCAGAACAGACGATTGTCAACTTCCAATCCCAACAATTTAACTGAATGAGACAGACGGTAATGTTTAAATGAACATTTTTGGAACAACTTCGAACTTTGTGTCACCCTCAACCCCTTTAATCCACTTTGGAAAAGGATAGTTCAACGATATAAGGATGAATGTTTCTTGCCAAATACTCCTAAGTTACGTGACGATATACGATGCGCAGAAATGTGCAACGAAGATTATGTGTTCTGATTACATTATCAACAGCAGCCTCGATGGGCAAGTATGTCATAATGCATCTCGAATGACTTCGCCGATCCCGATTTCCTGTTCTTCCTTTCCAAGCTTCCCTGTTACGAGCGCACCCCTGGTGCCCCGGCCCCACCCGCAACAAACTAAGTAGCTACCCGACTCTTCCCGTTTCCTCGTTCTTCGGTCTCGCTCCCTCAACCCGCCACAAAAGACAAGTTTTAGCCCAAGAGAAAACTAGGTTTCGGATTTACGGAGCAACAACAACGGCTCCATTCACGGGGAAGAGATTCCGATTTTTTTTTCGCGTCTCACTGAGAAGGCATTCTACGGGAAACTTGCGCGTGGGAACAGGACCGCGAACGCTTCGGTTCCTTCGATTGTTCTCGTCTTCCCGTCCTTATGCGAAATGCGTAGTTGTTTTATGATTTCTGACACACTTGCACGTCGGGGCGGAACAGTAAGATGATCCGGAGGTATTCGAGGGGGCTGTTTGGCGGATATCGTGGGGAACGAGGATGAAGCAGAAAGTGGACCATGTTGGTGACATCGTTGCGGTGAAGCTCACCTATCCTTGAAGCCTGTGACCGTCCTCGTTGTATTAATACAATCCAGGGTTGCCAGATATACAAAAATTACTGATTTCTATAGGATTTCCGCTGCCATTATGGAAAACACCGAAAAGAACAGACCTGTTCAGAATCAAGGATCGTATTACAGAATTGTGTTGTTGAGTGGGTGAGAATTTGCACTAATTTTATGGGTTACAATAAAGGAAATTTTCCTTTTAAGGGGAAAAAATTGGGAATTGACTAACTGCCAATTTTGCCTACATAATCTTAGGAAAATCACTTAAAGCCCAATCCCTTACTCCTGTCAAAAGAATTTTCCTCCGCTAATGCTATAGCATTCAAAGATTGCCAACAATTTACAATGACGATTTTTTGGAAAAATTCTGCTTATTCGAAGAAACTCTATAGCGCGCTAATTCCACGTGCGCTTGTGTTAATGTCCGCCACCTAGGCAGGGTAGAAATTGTTTTGATTAACAATGGAAATTCATCCAAATAGGACGAGTTGGATTAAAAAACATATGATGTCGTCCACTTTTGAATAGGTTTTACATTATTACGTGACATGGCCATTTTTCTAAAGGGGAAATGAGGGGAAATTGGGATTTAGTATTGCTAAATAAACGGGAAATCGTAAGGGAGTATGTGGTTACACTGATGATGAGGCATAAGGATGCGGCAGAAAGTGGACCACGTTGGGAACGTCCTCGCTGTACTGATACAATCAGGGTTGCAAGATTTTCGGAAATTCCTATTTCTACAGAATTGTTATTGCCAAATTGGAAAATCTATAAATAATCATAATAATAATAATTTTATTGTTAACTCTTTGTGTTATGAAATGCACTTTGCGTTAGGTAACAAATCGTAGTGCTATTTACCAGAGATGGCACGCAAACCTGTAGAGAGAGAACTGTCCAGTGAGGTCCGATGATATTAATGAAGGCTTAAAAGTAGCATACATTATTAAACAATAGGTATATATATATATATATAGTTTTTCCCCAATGCGCGCCCTAGTCATATAGTCCCAATGATGAACAGTATAGTACTCCATATAGTGCAATACACCTAGTAGATACTCGAGCTTAGAGACATGTTGGTACTATAGGTACCTAATCTAATTCCAGGTACCTTCTACGCGAGTATAAAAACACTTCCGCTTTCAGGGAGAAATTGAAAATTTATGGTAAGGATGAGGAGGTTAATTTATCTTCGAACGATTTTTTCAAGGAGTTTAGGCCCTTACTGTACTGCAACTTTTTCAGCACACATAGATTCATAACAGCACTTGCAGCATGCCAATCCCAAACTCCACTCAACAAATGCCATTCTCGTTATTTTCATGGTATTTCGCTCAAATATCATGAAAGGATTTTTCAACGTTTTCATATTTTGAGTAATGAGTTGTTCACAACTGTGAAATCCTTGAAACCCAACGCTATAATTTTAACGTTCTGATTACGAGCCAATTAGGATCATAATTGAAGGACAACAGATAAATGGGCCTTGATGAATTTCTTCACCTTCAATGTTTCAAAATACTGAACTAACCAGCACCAGGGCTAACCAAACTTAGTAGGTACGATGTCCTCAGATTCGTCCAGTTATTTAGTGTGGTGCTTCGATTCACTAATCTATTACGACGTCTCCATGTTCCCATCAACTTACCTATCAGCAAGAGATTTCCAGTCTAACCCAAATTTCGATCCCTCAATTCATCAGTACATTACTCAAAGTTAATCCCTTTTTTAGAGCTTTTCCCCTACTCTCCTGAAACCAGGAAATCTCGCTTTTAACCACCTCATCTGCTATTATTCGTTAACTACCTACTTGCAGGAAGACTCAATGCACGAATCACGTCGTCAGTATCCAAATTCGAGTGACTCCCCTGTGTTCAACATAGTTTGGCAAGTTCTGGGGTAAGGAAAATACCCTTTTGTGACCTTTTCCGTTAACTCATTACCACCCCTTTTATTGGTTTTCCTTAATTCCCCAACGCTTGATGTATGTTCTATTGCTCTAAAAACTGTTCCCCAATCATTTTTACGTCCACTGTGGTAAAATAGATCAGAATGTAGAGTATAGTTGGTGGTTTGGATACTCGCAAGCTCGCATCTCAAAAATAGATAACATCAAGTAATCAATCCCTCAGTAAAAATTCAGATTAATTGGACATACAGGTCAGTATGAATGACTGGTAGTGAATTAACGAAATAGGTTGTTTTGACTTAACGCCTGTTGAATTTTTCTAGTTGCTCCGAGTTTTTCCATCCCCAGACATGGGCTGCATAACCTTTCATAGTACGGGGGAGTGGCTAGCAATACATTCTGCTAAAGACTTTTCTAAAGACACGTTTCCCGAACGTCATTCCGAACAAAATCACGCGCGGTGAAGTTGTTGAAACCCATTTCAAAACGGAAGTTAGTGAAAAACGTGTCTACTTCCACGAAAAATAAAGAGTTGCATACAATGTTTAATCGATTATGACGGTTAGGTCAACAATACAATTGGGACAAGCCGGATTCGAATGCGAATCGCGAACGCACAGAACCTGGCGGTATGGAGATAGGTTCAGTCCTATATAGATTTGTTGATGTGTATAGTTTAGTGGAATGGATGCTCGCAAGTTCGCATCTCAAAATTACATAACATCAAGTAGTCAATCCCTGAGTAAAAATTCATATTAAGTTGGACATACCGCCAGGTTCGCTGCGATCGCGATTCGAATCCGCCTGCCCCCATTGTCCAGTGTTAAGACATCATCAGTAATAAACAATAACAATAGCAATACAAGTAAGTTATGGTTTGTTACTGATGATGACCTAACCGTTAGAATCAATTCAACATTGTAACTCTATTTTTCTTGGAAATAGACAACCTTTTCCACTTCTGTTTTAGACACTTTTCCCTTTCTAATCAATTCTCCCCCCCCCCCCCCCCTCCCGCTATTTTGACCATACTTGGCTTGCTTTATCTTTTGCTTGTGACACATCCCTAGATCTAAGAGTCATTGTGACACTTAAGTTCCTACATACTTAATTGAATTGTTATAATCAAGTACTCGCCCAGAGAAACTTTTAATTTTCTATTCGCCTTCCACCTCTCTTCCCACAACCTCTGATATTATTTGTGATTCAGCAGCAGCATGCATTATTTTACTGCATATAAATACTTATAGTTTTTCCCCCCAAAAGAATCCTCTTGTGTATCCTCGATTATGAACAGTGTAGCACTCAATATACTACAATAACTTACAATATAGTACTCGAGTTAAGATACTTGTAGATGATTCACCTATTCTAAATCTGAGGTACCTACATATTACGCGAGCATAAAAACACTTTCGATTTTCAAAATAAACTGTAGATTTATTGTAGGGATGAGGAGGAGGGAATAAGATAAGACCTCATGTGACAATTTCCGCACAAAAACCAGTTTACCTAATTCCTTCCAACATCACGATTTCTATTCGAGTTATAGCTTTCAGAGCAATTGACCACATTTTCTTCAAATGATTTTTTTTCCACGGATTTTGCACTCTTGGCCGTTATTAGCCCTGTTTAATAATTCAGCACATATGACAATCGCAAACTCCACGCAACAAATGCCATATTCGTTATATCACTGATTTTCGCTTACCGATAACACTATTACGTCGAAGGTTTCACTTACCTACCTAATTCTACGTTGACAACCGGAAAGTAAATTCTGTTAGGTACGTTTTTCGATATGAATTGAAACTTTGGAGCCGAATGCTCGAGTACCTACTGAATCCATCTTTACACGATAACTGAGACTGAGATGACGTAGATGTAAGTAGGTATAATTTCTGGCAGTTAATACAGACGAGATAGTTAGATGTCAGAAAACTAAGGAGACAGTTTTACTTTGGGTTCTGGGCGCACTGTAACTTCTGGGTTCTATTCAGTATGTACCTACTATAATTCAACTTCAGGCATGTTATTATTATGAAACATTTTGTAAGCCTACTTTTATGATCATCAACTCGCGATAACTACGTAATGATTTCAATTGTGTTTGTGGTTTTTAAGTAGATTTCTGGAAGTAAACATAAAAGTATACAACCAAGAGCATAAAATGAAACACGTTTGTAAAAGGGTAACTATCTAAGCCGACATCCCATTCTAAAAAGCTTCCTTCGACATTTCAAAGTCCCCGAGGGCACGCTCAACCTAAAAAGTGTTTGTTTCGTCACCTAAGTGAACCAACCGAAGTTTGTAATGGTATGAGGCTCCGGCGATGCTTCGTCATTCCGATTATTTATATTCTGAATGACACGGCAAAAATTCGTTTAAGTATATAGACAGCGATTATCCTTGGTCATTATGGAAAGAGCAATCCGCGTATGTTAGAACTGATATATGTGTAAGCCTATCACAATATTCTATTGCGTGAAATGGGTTGCGTAAGTTTTCTTCGCCAATGAATGCTATAGGCCTATAGGTAGAATGCCTCTTATAAACCAAAAACGTACATCCATTGACCTACGTAGGGACACTACAACTTTTTACGCTTATGCTTGTGCCTCTAAAGAATAGATTAGTTTTCAACGAGCTTTTCAATCTTTTGGAAAGGCTATTGTTAAAAAAACAGTGAGTATAATAATATATCTGCGCAAAACTATCGCCAATTGTCGCAAAACTATCGGCTTGTCGTCCAATTTCTATCACAACATTCATAAACTAACATTCGACAATAAGTGTGAATCATTGATATAAGATTTGGGTAACAAATATATTTTTCTAACTTGTTAGTTGCTTAATTTATAGGAACAAGATTTGCTTCTGAATTAAATAGAAAAACTCTAAGTAAACTGTACTCAAGGTAATTTTTCTCTTGGGAGAAATTTTCAAGGGATTATAAAGTTTTCAGTTCAATACACGATGTTTAGTCAATAAATCTATCGATAATGTTTGGTTTCTCGACTGCTTTGTTCAAAATTCATTCATTACATTTCAACACTTATTATATTTCATTCATGATAATAACATTTCGGCATTTTGTCTACAATAAGTTTGAAAGTGAATAGCCATTTGAAATAGGTGAAATCCATTCACCCTCCTCAAGATCAGGACCTTGATGTACCCACCACCTATGTGATTGAGGTTTAACCCACCCTCTTTCTAAGCCCTGAGGATGTATATACTGAATACAAATATACCGAAACGTTGGCCTAGACAATTCCGTGATCCTTTTTTACTGAACCTCAAGACCCCAACAAATCTAATAAATCTATCTGTAGAAATAAGAAAAATCATGTAGACTAATCTTGTTCGAACTTCATTTGCTATGTGGGATAAGTAATATTACGATTCTTAACGGATTAAATCCGGAAAACTTCGAGAATGCTATTGTTTTCTTCATCCATTTCCCACTGGTCAAGGGCTCGAAGTTTTAAAATACCTAATTATTATGGTTTTAAGAGCATGTGAGCTCTAAAATCATCGGTCTTTTCTTTGTTCAATAAGTTTATATTTGATTTATAATTATCATATCGTATTGGCCGTGAAACTACTTCTGAAAATGCATATATAGGTTTTTGCACAAGCAATTAATTTTTGTTAGGTACCTACCACTAGTTTCACGTGAGGTTCATGTAGAATCGATTTTCGATGAAACTTTTCGGCGTATTTAGTAAACGGGTTTGTCATACCTATCCAGGTTTTATTGCTCATAATAGGAGGCACCTACATATTCATGCGTATTATGTGGGTTCTCACGTTGGAATAGATCAGGGTTCGTATCTACTTACCTACGTAATACGTTCGGAATAAACTCTTGGTCCAAGTAGGTGTCTAAACGTTTGTACCCAATCGATAAATCAGTTAGGTACTTAGTTGATACTCCGTACTATGTTTAGGTCGGCATACAGTTAGCCGCTATCAACTATGACCTTAGGTTCTTTAAATAAGTAAGTTGCGTAGGATGATGCATATCCAAAAGCAGACATATAGAACATCATATGGATATGAAGATATCAATGCCGAATTTATGACGTATGGGACATTTTCGAAAGGCTCTCGGAGGCCATGACCTACCCCAACTCTGTCAGCAGGACGGGCCAGTTTCTGGTCTCGTCAAGTTGCCGCAACGACGTATGAAGCAATCAAATACCTCCACCTTTACTCCAATCCCATCATAAAATATCCTCATTTGTAGGATAATAAGGAAGATTTGAGATATTTAGATTTATAAATCATTATTCAGCAGCATTAATTGGAGAAAATACGAAAAGATTTACCTTTTTGTAGGTACTGAAACTGAAAAAAGTACCTAAATTTAGGTACTTGTAGCGAAATACGTAAATGATCAATGTTGATTTTTTCCATTTTGTTCATCAACATATAAAATGTCGAACTAGCAACCATTTTTAATTTTCTACTGTGTTTTAAGCCACACAGAGTCGTTTGTAAAAAAAACACTGCTTTTCGGTCTGACTCCCAAATGCTACTCTGCATTCCCAGCCCTTTGCTTTTCGGTCTGACTCCCAAATGCTACTCTGCATACCCAAATGGCTACTGCTATGAAAATGATGATATTAATGGATAACCATATGATATCCGATAGATACTCAAATACCCTCAAAATTTAAAGTTTCAAATTCAAACAAACGAACTTTTAAAGAAATCAACGTTTGCGTAACCGATGAAGCCAGCATTATTTTTTATTTAATCATTATTATAATAATTTTTTTAACAGAAAACTATTGAACGGTAATCATTGACAGTCCAAGTGAAGGTAGAAGAAGAGTTAAGGCACAATAGTTGGAAATTGCGTCAAAATCGGATGAATATGTGAGAAGGATCTGCATATACTATAGCTGCACATAAAGACCGACAGGGAACCAAAACTGGTGCCTTGCAAAGCTTACACGATCTCTCCATATTCCAAACCGAAACAAAGTTCAACATTTGATATCATGCAAGAGAAGTGAGCTCAAGATATTTATATCAAGTTCTATCCTATGGCATCTAAATGGATTTGTGAGGTGTGTAACGTAACGTATGTACCAATACCTACCTGTGTTGGGCATAATCTTGTCGTCGAATACGAATACGATTGTAATAACGATAATTATTTGTTGATTCTGAGTCAACTGTGATTATATTCGTATTCGTGTAATTTATTCGTTTGTCGGCGATTACACGAATACAACCCATAAAAATGCGTACGGTCATCAATTTCAATAGGACGTCCCTCCTATAATATGCGAAGCCTTGCTAATATTACCTAGCTTCAGAGGGACGTCCTATTGAAATAGATTTGAGACAATAGGCTGGGCTCCAATCGTTGAATTCGCTTTAAGGACGTCCCTCTGAGGTAATATTAGCAAGGCTTCACATATTATAGGAGGGACGCCCTATCGAAATTACTGACCGTGACGCAATTTTATGGGTTGTATTAGTGTAATCGCCGACAGACGAATACGATTACACGAATACGAATATAATCGCAGTTGACTCAGAATCAACGAATAATTATCGCGATTACAATCGTATCCGTATTCGACGATAAGATTATGCCCAACACCGACCAATACCTAAGTAGGATTCAGTGCTGAACAAAGTTTGTTGGCGGAAGTTGTAGGAATTCATTAGTATAACTTGTTGAAATTGAGAAATATAAACGCCTATGGCTGAGGCCGGAAATTCGACTATAATCTGGAAGAAAAGATTTCTATTTTGATTTAATTAGTGGTCAGGATATGATTGCCGAAAAAAGTTATCAGATTTAACATCCTCTAAATCAGATTATGCATGCAGATGACAATGGGTGGTGTCAACTTCACACGCATCGGTTTCGGTTTATTATTTTCAACGTAACTTTGTATTTCTTCTCTTTTGTTATCCCGGAATGTCCTCACATCCCGACGAGGAATTGAACCATCGATAAACGGTTAGCCGACAAAACTGCCGCCCAACAAAATCATCTTTGGCAACTTTGTTGATGCAACGGAAAGTAATAGCTGTCTCGACTTCCCGTGAACGGTCGATATCGCGTGAGTTGAAATCGTTGACGTTTCCTTCCCGCCCTCCTCAAACATATCAACACATCTCGTTGAGAATAACGATGCATATCGCCTTCTGCGATTAAGGCATTACGTTCAAAGTGAGTTCTTTCCTCTTTAAATCCGTACTCAGTTCTTTTGTAGTTTCACGACACCAGGAGGAAACAGTGATTGTACTATAATCTTGCTGGCTCTGAATTCAGGAAGTAATTGAAGTTCATTCATTCCGTTTGCCGTAGGAGTTAATCGGTAGCTGATTCATCCATACTGAACCCTCCTCGAGAGACGTGAGAAAAAACACATAACACGAAGAAAAAAATATATATATATATCTGAAATAGTGCAAACTTCAGGAATAGCTTCAGAATACCTCAAAACGGATTTCATTGAAGAAAATTTTCAAAAATTTTGATTTTAAAATTTTCTGAGCCATTGCAATAGCTTCATTTTGTACAAAAATTCGCTGAAATGAACTTTCAAACGCAATGTTCTGACGATGGGTTTTGAGTTTTTGGGAGACTGATTTTCTTCAATATTACAAATTTGGGTCGGTTGAAGATGTTTTTGAAAATTCTGTGAACCTTAATAGGGTATGTAATTTATAGGATTGTTTCTGCTTGTAAAAGGAATAAAATAAATAAATAAACCAAAATCCTGGTTTTCTTCATGTTTGAGGGTAAGTACTAAATCCGAATCTCAGGTCGAGTAAACGTTTAGAATTTTATTTAAAACCAAGCTGGTGCAGTATTTAAAAAAGTCAAATTCTGAAATTGGTCCTGGAATGGAAAATACCTACTCTTGCTATGAACTCACATCCCGAAAATGACTAAAAACTGTGATGAAGAAAGCAATCTTCCTACCATACAAAGAAGAGATTAGGTGTGTACCTTTCAACTTTTGTGGAAGAATTTTGCTTCCCTTTTCAAAAGGGTATCAGTCGAGTGTTGAAATTCAAGGTCTGAAATGTGTTGTGACGATCAACGCCTTGTAGGAATCTGTTCGATATGATGGAATTGATGTTCAAGGATTCACAGTTCATTCTGCACTTGTTATTGCGCGAGGGGCGCTATTTTGAGAGACAATGGCTGATAATAAGGAATGAATATCTTCCAGATGCAAATCAAGACGTGAGTATTCCACGGGAACCGTCTAACTGTTTAGTCCGGACAAAAATTAAAAACATCGGGTATGGCTTGAGACCTGATTCAGGGTCGTTGCCACCTCTCAGATTCAGAACTTCCGTTACCAGTTAATTGTTGGTAATTTGTGTTTCAAGGTGTGGTTAATGATCGTGCCGATAAGTCAATAAAATGAATTAACCATTTTTGGTTTATTATTTTCAATAATGAACCTTGGTAATAGACCAAGGAAACTTTGGCAGGGAAAAAAATCAACAACATGGAAGCAAATAATTGGTTGAGTGATTATGTTGTTTTATTTGCCACATCCAACCATTTAGGTCATTGGTGCCAATACAAATATACATTAAATAATATCAATTGTTAACATTAACATGTTCAAACATATTTCAACACAATTCAATGTTCACTTCAAATTTCATTGTACAAGTCACAAGATTAGAGAAGAGAAAAACGTCTGCCATATTGGGTGTGGCACATAGCTTCCTCGTTTACCTATCGTAAATGTATAGATCATTGAAAAGTTTTATATGATTTTGAAAAATTCCACAGCGGAAAAGAGTACATCAAGAAGTAATGTAATAATTGGTCAATTAAGAAACGAAAAAATGATACTCAATGTAATTTACGTTTGTGCAAGCGCAGAATGAACTGATGGGTTAAAAACAATGAAATAGGTACGGGACCATCAACAACCTAAACCGCGCATCCGCTGACAATTTCATCAAAATCGGATGAAAACTGTGGGAAGTAATGTCATTACAAGTAATTCATATTGGCGCATGCGCAGTAGCTATTAATGATACAATCGTGTTGAAATTTATATGAGTTAATCGAGTCATCTTATTCCAACTATCATCCAAATTTAAGCGAAACCGAACGACTAGATTGTGAAAAACTGGAGCATAATGCACATAGACACACCATTACACATAGACAGAGAGACACGAAACCGAAGTTGTTCAGAATGGTCTAAATCGTAAAAAGTGAGTGGAAATTTTGATTTTTTTTCATCTCCCAAAAGTGTAAACAATGCTTCCGCTACTTGAAGGTAGATGCGGAAGCAAAATAGTATGAAATTTCAAACGAATCTATATTTTATTTTTATTTATTTAATGATTTAAGCCGCAACTCAACCAGCAGGGTCTTAGCGGCAAAATTGAATGTATAGATGGAGTTTTAAGTGATATCAATGATCTTAACCAATACTTTTCTGAGGCATTTAATTTTCCGACGTGGTATCTCTCGGGAGATTTTCAGCCCTGTTTTTCAGATCGGTTACATTTCGTTTCTATGTTTATATTTCAACTATGTAATCCTGTGGTTGGATAGAAAAGTAATGAATTGATGGGAACGAATATAATTGGAATGAAGAGGATATGTCCTTTAGATCTGCGGAAGATCTCATGGTTGATTGAGGTGGATCTATTCACACAGATAGCAAATTCCCGGAGGCTATTCTTTGTTAAGGCTAGCAGAAGATGATAACTTCTTTCCTGTTGCATTTATCATCCGTTCATTCATCAGGAACCTTTTTCAGATCAGGAAGGAAGGAAACCTGAAGTCCTCGGAGCCCATCAGGAGACCAACGGTATCGCCTTTGGGAATAAACGAGCCACTTACGCAAGCTGAGTTGCTACCCCTTCCACAGCAAACTTCTGAACGCCTTGATCTTGCCCGCCGCAGTTCAAAAATGCTTCCGAGAAATTTCTCGATGAGTCGGTATCTTGAAATTATACTCCTTTTGACGACTTATATCGAGGCAGTCCAGGAAGTAACAGTACCAAACAGGTGTGAACTGATCTTGTTGGGCGCCCGCAAATTCAGGTTCATGGACGCGTTCGCCCAGTTACGCAAACTGGACACGCACTGGGTCTGGACTTGTTGTTTGACAACTTTCCTGAAAGAGGCAAATCTAAATGCATCGACTTCTCTGCCTGTATGATTATATACCAATTCTGTCGAGTGGTGATCATGGGAATTACGGAGTAGAACTTTTAGTCGCTTAGGTATTACTCAATTATCATGATTGTATGAACCGTATATGAATGATCCATATGAAGGCCACACGATGTTGCCATGTTGACATTACTCCAAAGCACATTCTTAGGACATTTCCACCAACGGGGCTCCGAACTAACAAGGTCCACCGCTAGGAGCGCTAGGGGGCGAAGTACCTAAGGAACATGGTGGTTGACATGACTTTCCTCTTGCTGTTACCTTGCGTCACTCCTTTCCACTCTACAATTCGTTCCCCGTACTATCAATCTCATCAATAAAGGTCAAAAATGAGAATTATATTCTTAATAAATACATTTAAATAATAAAAAACAAACAAACAAAAAATCAGCAAAAAAAAACTTGTGTCCGTCAAGATAGCCCTTATAGGGAACAAAAGAAGAGCAAATCGGTTAGGTCTTTTGTTATGTACTTTTACTGGCAAGCTGAGGAAATCGAACAAAATGTTTAATGATCGGAACACGTAGACTATTTATTATGAGAATGAAAAAAGTAATTCGAACAATATTTACAAACTTATGGAACGTTGCTTAGAAAACTATAAGTGGAGGACGAATACAACGGATGTATCGGGTAGGTGAACATGTGTAGTGGGTTAAAGGAAGATGGGTGATGAATATGTTTGTAGAGGGCCCTGTAAAGTCAATTTACTGGAAGTAGCAGCGATTAGAACTTTCTGTTGCTGGTTGAAGGCGTCTAAAAGTGCTTGGGACTGAGAGGGGTCCATTTCGTTGTTAATTGTATACATACGTATCATGGCAGTTTAAGTTTAGGTACTAGAATATGAATTATTGTTCGCAAATTAGTAATACAGAAAAAACCTAAATCACCAACTGTTTGTGCTGTCGATGAATGACGTGATGAATTCAAAAGCTGGTCCTGGAATTTAAGTAGGCTGAATTGAACTACAATTGAGTCATGATTTACCTCGTCGCCAAAATTTTTTGCTGGCAAGTTGAGGAAATGGAACCACATTTCTGAAGATCGGAAAATAAGTAGATCAGTACTTACAGAGTGAGTCACATGATAGCGCATTTTCTTGTAAGGAGATCCGCATGAAATACACGCTTCCCGCGTTGAATATAAGACAAAATGGCTTTAAGCTCACTCAGCGGATCGATGACCTCTCAGTCGTCTTCAGCATTCAATCTTAAGCATCCTCTCAAACTTCAGTGCTTCCTGCGTCGAATAGGAGACAAAATGGCTTTGGAACTGTAGGAAAGTAGGTTTCGAAGTCGACTCAGTTGTACAGGGGTATTAGTATTATCAGGGATGAAATAAAATTAATGGAAACGTTTTGTTCACAATTTTTCCAATGATCCCAAATTCAGGAGCGATTGTAAACAAAGTAAAATACTAAGGTTTATTATTGAAAATACTGCAATTCCATGGCACAGAATACTGTATAGAATGCTGTTTTTCTCTACACCTTACAGGTCTGTCATCTTTTCTGGGAGGATGGAGTCCCTGCTGCAAACACATCGAAAGCTCCTGGTGAGAACGTGAGAGTTTGCCATCCAAAAAGAGAGATTCCCATTTCAGCAGCGTGTGCCCAATCCGATGTTCTTCGCTTCAACTTCCAATTGTAATTTTTTAAGCTCCTCACCGCCCCCGTGTGAAGAAGAGAAGACGTGGTCTAATAAACGCCTTTTCATAGACACCGTTGGATTTTCAAGGCCCATAGTCACCTTCGAGACGCTCCATTTACAGGGGAAGCCCGACCGGCGCATCGTATTTTTCGGGTAAGCGAGTTTCTTATGAGCGAAGTGGCAACCGCAAAGTAACCTCCAGGACGGTTCGCCGCCCGTTAGCGTTACCTAGACAGGGTTAATGAGTTTTTAATCGCTTCACTTTCGCTTAACTTTCGTTGCTCTGGATCATCCCTTTCTCATCCCTTTTCCAGCCCATTAGTTCTTCATTTTCACGGTTTCCACTGATGGCTAGAAATGTGGAACACTAAAATGGCGACCTATATTATCAAAGTGACTGTCATTATTTATTAGAGTAAAACTTTAAAATGGGCAAATTACGGCATCTTTATGAGGCCACCATATTGTATTCCACAAATTTTGAGATGGCAGACAAAGATTTTCTCACTCAGAACGAACTAAATTTGTAAAATTTAATCTGAATCCTTCTCCTGAAATCACTTCTTTGTTTCGACATTGGCTCCTTAACTATTACTATTGTACCTACGCGCTGGTTACTGGTCCGAGTCTACCTATCAGTAGCGGAAGTATTGTGATTTCCTAGGGAATGTTCCTGCTGAATAAGTCATGACCTGCAATGAATTTAATGACTATTGTATATTCCGCAATTTCGACTGGTTGATGGACCCGTTAAATTACTGCATGCGACCGATAAATAATGCGAAATTTATGGTATCGAGCTAAACAAGCTGACCCTGAAAGCTCGATATTTCACGTGGAATTTATGAAAATGTGGGGAGAGTTTAGGTGAAATACTCCAAGAACAACCGCCACCTTGCAACATGTATGTAGACTTGAGCCTCGGTTCAAACGACTTCGTCCCAAGTTCCAGGCCAAGGCTGCATTTCCTACTTCTCCATTCTCCCAACATCCTCACTAACCCCGTGCAATGTCAAATAGGCAAACTATTGCAAGATAACACAGAAAATTAGAAACTACTGCCGCGAAGTTGAGATGTTTATTGTAGTTTACGTAAACCTATGAATATATTCGTATGTAGAAGCGGTAGGTGGATTTCAACAGAGCATACGACATAAAAAAGAAGATTTAAAAAAAGCTTGGCAGACGACCCCGTTTGAAAGATTCAAGGGAATCCAGTGGAGTTCAGGTTAATGTCACGTCCAGCTCGGGTTGATTTGGTGCTGAAATGATGGGAACCGTTAGAACCTCAATACTTGATAGCCATGACAGAACACACTGAAAAGCACACTATTCTGAACATTCGGTTCGAGGCTTTAAACTACTTTCCTAATATATCTTCAATACATTACGTATGGGGGTTGCTGTTTGTGTAAAGACCATACTAAGCGATTAGTGCGAAGAGCTACACATTTTTGCTTACTTTTGCTTTATAATTTTCTATTATATTTCTATTACAATTGTTTTCTAATAGAAAGTGTGTGTCAGAACACATTGAAAAGCACACCATACTGAACATTCGGTTCAAGGCTTCAGACTTCTTTCCTAATGTGTCTTTAATAAATTACGTATGGGGGTTGCTGTTTGTGTAAATACCATACAAAAACGATTAGTGCGAAAAGTTACACATTTTTGCTTACTTTTGCTTTATAATTTTCTATTCTACTTCTATTATAATTGTTTTATAATAGAAAGTGTGTGTCAGAACACACTGAAAAGCACACCTTACTGAACATTCGGTTCGAGGCTTCAGACTTCTTTCCCAATATGTCTTCAATACATTACGTATGTGGGTTGATGTTTGTGTAAAGACCATACAAAACGATTAGTGCGAAGTGTTTCGATAATAAACAATGAAAAAGTTCCAACCATGCAGCATGACCGTATTGAGCGAATTTTCGTAAATTATCGTATTATATATAATGCTACATTATTTTTAAATTTGAGCACTTTGAGTGCAAAAAAAAAGTTAACCAGGTACCAATTTTATGGCAAAAACAAAAAAACTCGTTCTAACTGATATTCTGCAAATCAACAAATATTTGGATGGATTTTTGCAGTTTTTATCAATTTTCCAACTAGTATTAACGAAATTGAAGTACATTTTTCAGCATAATTTTGTAATAAAACTTTTTAATGTTGTGGTTCATTCTTGTAAACTCATTTTCTAAAATTCTGCTGAAAATCCATTTGTTAGCATTTGGAGCTTTCCTCCCAAATTACCGGATCAAAGATTATGGAGCTTGGGTAAACGTAACATGAAAATGTCCTTGGCACTCAGTAGGTGGTCCAAAAGCCTTGTAGAAGGAACATAAGGAATATTGTTATGTACAGGATAATTGACATTGGAGGTGCTCTGTAAAAAGAGAGGGGATGGGTGTTTTAGTCGGTATGCCACTAAGTGACTATGTAATGTGGTGAGCCCGTTTTTTTCCCCCCACTAACTTCCGTTTTAAAATGGGTTTCCACAACTTCGTCGCGAGTGATTTAGTTCCCTCTTTGAATTCAGAAAACCTTTGGTTCAGTTGGGAATTTCGTGACCCCTTACTATTTTTGTGTCGACACAAAGGACGAGAAAACCCAGCCTCGTAGTCAGTGCGTCAAGCATTTCACACCCCCCCCCCTCCCCCCCCCACAAAGGTCGTTATCGACAGGAGAGGACGATGTTTAATAAAGTAGGAAATACAGTGGCGTGTTGATAGCATCGATGTGTCGTAAAAAGACGGACAGATCCCATCATTTCAATCGTTTCTTAATGGCCCAGAGAGTCTCTCTATCAATAGCGAGGAGATGCGGCGATGACCAGCAGAATCTGAAGACCATACTTTTTGTTTTAATTTTGTAACTAAACGAATTATTTTCACAACTAGTTTCACCCATTTATGTTGGCCTTCATCTACGCCTCAATAAAGTAAAATTAGGTAAGTTTATAGAGGAATATTATACTTATAGAGTAAGTTAATATAAATTAAATGGTTAGCAAGTAGGAACTTACAAGTGGGGTTGGTGGTCACTTATTCCATACAATGATGGAAATATGTCGTCACATGCAAATGGTTTATTTTACTCTGGGAGTTTACATGTTAGTTGGCTGTGTAATTTATTTCGATCCAGGTATCTGGAATTAAAAATTATCGAGTTAAAGTGAAAGTTAAATGTGTGTTGGGAATTAGCTATGTTGAGTTATATTCATTTTGAAAAACTTTCATCGAGTCTTGGTCTGCTATAAAATGTTTATCTTTTATACTGAAGAATAAATATTGATGAATTTGTATAGAAAGAAACATTTGTATATCGTATATTCCATTTTTACCCAACTTTTCGTATTCAACCTTTACAACCGTTTTACATTTTTAGAGATATCATTGTTTTGTAACCGGCATCAAATGAGCAAACATAATCCTAAACGCGGTAATTATCAAAGTCATCTTTGAAAACGGAAAATCTCGAAGATTTCGATCTCGGCTTCCTTTTGAAACTCCGGGGATGCCCCTATTATGCTCTGTTTGTTCTGCTAAGTTCCGTGAGGTGAATTTCGCATCAGTGACGTTCCTGGTGTAATTTTCGTTATCAGCCTAATTTTTTTTTCTTTTTTTTTTCAGAAACTAATAATTATGTTACTACAATCATCAGAGCTAAGAGTTAGTTATTACTAATTATGTTTCTTTCTGTCAGTCAGTAGGTCACCTTACCCAATACGAACCTTAAGGTTCCTCTAAGAAAACACAGTCACTCGCGATGAAGTACATTACAACAACAAACACGCCAACAAAATTACGGAAAGGCTTACTATTTCTGTATGTGATAGCACTTCAACGCAGAAAATTTGTCTACGAGTATAATAAATTATTAAACGAAGTTTTTTTTCTTTATTTAGGTACATTCAACCATCTAGTGGTCATGGGTGCCAAATGCAATAAAAATTATTTACAACTTGTAGTATATTGATAACTTCTTTAGCTTGTCGAAGATAGTTTGCAGGTGATTTGAATAGTTTCCCAGGAGTTCTTCCAGATTTCTTGGGGTTTCAGGGTTCAGGTTGTTGGAGGATGGGCATTCCAGTAACAAACGAGTGGCGTATTGTGAGCTGGCATCCACTGGTTGAACAATTTTCGGGTGGAGGTCTTTATTTCTTCATGAGATGGCCATGAGTCAGTCTAGTGTTTCCTATCCGGAGACGAGTGAGAACCACTTCCTCTTTATACGAGTATGCAATGGTGCCATCTGACAGTTTCTTCGTGCGGCAGGATGAGGGATATGAGACAACAGTTATCTTTACTTCCCATAGTTTCTGATGTTGCATATATTGCCAGTCTGTTTGCCATTTGCTCCATATTGTTCTTTTGATAGCTGTTAGATAGTCAGCGCACATGTTAAGGTACGTTTATATAGGCTCCTCTGTTGCTATTCTTGCATGTGAATCAGTAATTTCATTTCCCGTGATACCTATGTGTCCAGGAACCCAGCAGATAATCACTGAAACATTGATGCTCGCAAGTCTTTGGACGCTAAATAGTATTTCTCTCACCACTGGATGAGCGTTTACACCTTTTTCGATTTTGATGTGTGATAAACGAAGTATTTGTATAACAAGCACTGATATCTAATGTAAGTTTCTATAAAAAAAAGTCCACAATACTACATCAGAATCCAAGCATCATTAGTATAATAAACTTGATTTCGAGAAGTACGAATGCCTTAGGAATTATATCAGCTGATATGACCTTCGTAGTTTATAAGGAGATTTTATGTTCCACCTGTTTTGATTCACTCCCACGTTGATGATATTTTTCCTACTATAGTCCTGCCATTAGGGATAGCTTACGAATCAACGTACAAAGATCCGTGTGGTTACATTAGATTTTTTGGTATGATATTTATCAATTAGAGCCAACAACACATTACTACTATCGAAAGTTTTAGAGATTTTTAATCCAACTTTGGTTCAGTAGTTTCGGTGAAAAGCCCCAGACGGCGGCAGCGAACTCTGGCGGACTCTGATGATATTCTAGTGGCGGAGGACGCTGGACTGCGGACGGATGGATTCTTTTTAAATAAATTATTATTATCATGTATTTATTTTTTATTCTACGCATCTTGAAACGCAAATCAACAAATTTTGAGGAGGGGTGAAAAAATTTTTTTTTTCTTGGTCGATCAAAAAGGATTATTATTGAAAATAATAAACCAAAAGGAAAGAATTTTATTTTTTCTCCTAATAATAATTGTTTATTACAAGTTCTTAAGACATTTGGGCATTGCTTAAACATACACATTTTCTACACTAAAATATGATTTAAAAAATTTTAATTACCTATCTTTTTACGTTTTTGAATTATTTGGGTTGTTGTTACAACTGTATAGAATCATAATTATAGTAACCCAATTTTGAACATACTTCACTGTAACTTCATAACTGTATAAAAACTTGTGGGCTGTAAGTCACCAATCTAATGCTAATGGCTTGGTCCTCTTCAATTGTCGAATTTCACCAGATTTTTTCTAAACCAAGTTATATGTATAATAATCACGAATTTATACGATTTTTTCAAGGATATTTTATTGGGCTGGTACTTTTTGTTTGTTTATACTTTCCTCATTTTAGTCATTTTCAACACATTTCATCGAAATTCAAGCACGTAATCATTCTAAAATAATTTGTAAACATTCGAATTTATGAAGGACACTCACTTTTCTTTTAATAATCTTTTAAATAACATAGAAACAAATGTCTAACAAACATATTTCTAAGAATTTGATAGATTTTTCAGTTTTTAGCGGGTTTTGAAGCATATGTGTGTGTTGTACACTTACGAACATGCTACAGTCTCTTGAGCAAAAATCTAACCTACATACCAGACTAGAGTGAAAGCCGCTGTACACATATACCAGTTCTGTTCAAGTATTCTCAGACGCTGGATACCTGAGGGTGTAACACCAATCGATGTGAGTCTTAGCTTGTAGTCTAGAAAATGCTACGTAATTCGCATTTTAAAGAGAGAGACAATGCCCAACAAGTTGGATTAGGGACAGATCTCTCGAAACACATTATTGTAATTCGTCATTGAAGTAGGTAAATAAGTAGGATTTAGAATATACGATTCATGCATAGTAGAAACATTTTCAAATAATCGGCTAGTAAAAGCTGTGTTTTGAAGATTCACCACAAGGAGCAAACTAAAGGACCACGAGCAAACTAAAAACTTTATCAAAATCAGATTTACAAATTTTCTGGCTTCCAGTAGGTAGGAACTGGCCTATTTTGTTACTAACCAGTAGATCGTTACATGAATTGATAGGGGTAAAAATCAAATAAAATCAGAGCAAAATAGTCCTCGCCTTTCAGTCGAGAGCATAACTCGAGGCTATGAGAAAGGTTTCCATAATCTCTTATGCACGCCATGACGTCAGTAAGGCAAGTTTGTAGGGATAAGGCTTTACGGGAGAAACAGGATAAGATACGACTGACAGTGTTTCCGCCTTCTTGGCCGATTATCGATACTACGAGTATAAACACATCGCATCTTATTGGGAAGCTCTCCCGGAACAGCTGCTTAATAGCTAGCAAATTTTCAATGTATCATCATTCAATACAACTTGCCGAAAAAGATAGAATATTTCATTCTTTTATAATAATTTCACAAATTCTAAAACATAGTGTCAGTTACATTACAGCAATAGCTCCATATACCTTCCTTATATTATAGCCAGGATATTACTGAAAAATGAAATTGGGAAGTTAATCACAATTCAACAGATCCCTGGGCACTGCGATTTGACTGGAAACGATCTGGCAGATGAAGCAGGTAAAAGAGGCGCAACGTGTAGATATGTCGTTATTTCTTCACCTTTACCTCCACCAGAAGCCCTCAATTTCGTCAAATGTATAGTTCATAAGGAATGGCAACAGTGGTATAATGGTTACTCCATTGACAAGGACATTTTCCATTACCTGATCAATCTGATCATCCCCAAAATTAAACCAAAACCAACAACTCTCAAGTTGAACTTATGATGATATAATTTAGACGATATGACTTTGAACTGGTCATGGACCGATAAACCGTAGCCTACACCTCATACACCTGATGAACACTGAATAATGTATGAGGTAGAGGAAATCATTCACAAAGTCGTCTTCTGTCTATTATTTGCCGAGGAACGAGCAAAATCTTTCCCATTTCCTGACCAAGACCTTGTTCCTGATAGCAGCCAACCTAGTAGATCATAAAAAAATTGTTCAGTTCATGAAAAACTCTGGAATCGTGCTCCAATGTGAAACTGATGTGGCTACCGATTAATTTACTATTATGAGTTTTAAGTAGCGAGTATGTGTTTAGTTTCCTTTAATTACTATGTTATTCAAGTATTATCTCTATGAATAACTGGTTATATGTTACTGTAATCATTGTAACACAACCAACAAAGAAAGAAAAAAAAGCATATATAATGATCTCGTTAAGAATGATAATGATCACATGATATGATACGTAGGGTATTGAAATCGGGATGTGTATCAATAAACCACGAACAATCTACTTTATTCTACAACTTGAACCGAATGATTTTACAAAATACAATCAAATTATAACCAGAAAGCAACCATTCAACTTGACATTGACAACGGGTTCCAAATTGACCAGCCTGTACAACCTAGCAGCCAAACATTGAGTTACCCGGTTGCGTTGGCATTTCCTACAGATATATAAAATGTAATATCTATATATTCAAGAGGTGATTATAATTTCTAATAAATCAAGAAATTAGTCGTATCTGCTAGCCATCGGTGATGAGGAACTGGCCTAATTTGTTACAAAATCATTAGTTCGTTACGTAAATTGATATGGGTGGCTCTCTAATCGGAGCAACATCATCCTAGCTTCCTGGCGCCAAGATCCTTCTCTGATACAGCGTTCGGAAAGATTTGCATAATATATTTTTGTATGTCGTGACACCACTGGGATCAGTATAGCCCATCAGGTGAAGGATCAGCGGAGAAAACGGCAAAAGGCTATGGTGCACAATTGGCATTGTAAGTACCATCTTAACCCATTTATTGCCGAAACACGAGACCATCGACATAGTGTAGGTATGTATTTGTATGTATTACTAAATCAAGAATTTGATCGAATCTTCGGGTTCCTCCGCAGTTAGGAACTGGCCTAATTTGTTACAAGATCAGTAGATCGTTACATAAAGTTTATATGGGTAGCTCTCAAATAAGAGCAACATATTCCTAGTTTCCCTGATCCTAGATTCCTCTCGGATGCAGTCCAGAGTTCAACACTAGGCCTTCGTAAAGGTTTGCATAAGCTCTTATGTATGCCATGACATCACTGCGGTCAGTACCGTCCGTATGGTGAAGCCCGCGCCGAGGGAACATGACTCCGTCGGTACTGGTGGTGGGGCAGGAGAAAGCAGTCGCCTCCCTACCGAACTTTCGATCCAGACTTTCTAACCTTTACGACCAGCGTGCAGGGCATCAACGGTAAGTACCTCACCGTAAGCATCCAATCGGATGCAGTTACACAATAACGTCATTGACTGGTAGTAAAGTTTAGGTTGCGTTATCTGAAAAACGTTTTGAAAAACTCGTAAACACGGCAAACACATCTTTCACATGAAAAGAATTTAGCCGTTCAATGAATCCCAATAAAATGGAACCTACTGTAGACGTTGCGATCAAAGAGTTACCTCGAAACTATCAAACTCTTAAATTCAATTGGTGGGTCTTTTCTGTTATATCCCCGCATTTACAAATTATTTTCTATAGAATGGGGATGATCCCCAATCATTTTTACGTCCACTGTGGTAAAATAGATCAGAATGCTGTGTATAGTTTGGTGGTCTGGATGCTCGGAAGCTCGCATCTAAAAAATACATTACATCAAGTAATCAATCCCTTAGTAGAAATTTAAATTAGTTGGACATGTAGGTCAGAAAGATGTGTATAGTTTGGTGGTCTGGATGCACGCAAGCTCGCATCTCAAAAATACATAACATCAAGTAGTCAATCCCTTAGTAAAAATACAGATTAGTTGGACATACAGGTCAGAATGAATGAATAGTAGAGAATTAACGGAAATGTGCGGGGATATAACAGAAAAGGACCCAATTAGTCATAAATTACTTATATATCGGTTTGCAGGGGCAACTTGAATAAACTGTGAAAACATGTGTTTCACGTAGAAATCTCAAAACACATGGAGTGTGTTGGGTGTGATTTTTGTGATTGTTTGTATGGAGTTTGTTTGCGTATATGAAGAGATTTCTGTGTATATGGGTAGAACAGATGCATCTGCAATTTGTGATTTTATAGGAAACCTTCAATATTCCTAGTAACTGAAATATACTTAAAATCAGATGAAAATTATGGAAGTTATACGAATTGCTAGGATTTTGCCAAATCTCTGGGAAAAGTTAGATGCCTCAAATTTTTGTTAAACTTCTAAGCATGACCAAAAACATCTTTAACGTGTAAAGTGATTTAGCCTTTTATTTGATTCCAGTGAACGATTCTGCAGACGCTGTGGTCAAAGAATTAGCGGTCGAAGGTCAAATTCTGACATCAACATAGGAATATATAACTTGTTATGTAGGATCAACGTGAAGAAAATGTAAAACTCGGCGCTAGGCGCCTCGCAAGGGGTTTCATCCCTTCACCGCACTGGGAGACCCCAGACCCCCTTTCGTTTCACCTTGAGCTTCAACTAAGGATTGGAGGAACGTGGAACACGCTCCAATTGAAATTTCTGCTTCATAGGTTGAATAACAAAGAAAGTAGCTTTGGTTCTCACTCAGCTGATCTTGGGGGCTCTAGACTTCATGACTCGTTTCTAGACGTTGAATAATAAAGAAATTAACCCCGGAGCTCACTCAGCTGATCTATAGGGGGCCTCAAACTTTATAATTCATTTATAGATGTTCCAAGAGGCTCCATTTCAAATTTCAGCTTCATAGGTTGAATAGCAAAGAATTTAGGTTCGGATCCAACTCAGCTGATCTAGGTGGCTTTAGACTCCATGATTCGTTTTAGACGTCCCGAGAGGCCTCCATTCCAAATTTTAGTTTCAGATGTTGAATAGTGAAGAAATTAGCTCCGAAGCTCACTCAGCTGTTCTATGGAGCTACAGACTTTACGATTCGTTTCTGGATGTTCAAGAGGCCTCCATTTTAAATTTCAGCTTCGCATAGGTTGGTAAGTAAAAATGCACCGAATGTCACTTAGTTGATCTGGAGGGCTCCAGACTTCATGATTCGTTTGTAGGCGTCCCAAGGGTTCTCCATTTTAAATTTCAGCTTCATAGGTCGAATAGCAAAGACTAGATCCCTCGCAAAGCAAAGCCTTTAGACTCGTTTTTTCGAGACAGTATTTTGTTGAAATTTTTTTGTGTCTCGTTAAAAGCGTACCTATTCCTCGCTAAGAATAATTTGCTCATTATCACCTAGAAAATAGAATGAGGGTGTTTGGAGAATTTTACTTTTCACATGCAAAGAAGCATCTATTGATGAATTTCATTGAAGACTATCCGGGTCCCTACTCGCTTGATTCCCGAAAATATTTAAAAAATCAAATTGAAATTGTGTAAGTTGCAAGTATTCCGCGTATTCTCTGGGAATTTTATTGAAATTCGATTATAATTGTGGATGCTGTATTTGTGGGAAGGATCTGCAGGCACAAATAGACAGACAAAGGATCAAGGCAGAGGCTTAAAATGTAAAATAAATGGGGAAATTGTGAAACAAAGGCTTTTCACCTTAAAAAAATAAATAAATAAATAAAAATAAAAATAATAATAATAATGCTCCCGTTACTTGGTAAAGTAGGAAACAAAATGTATGTTTTTAAATTCTAAAACGTTTACCCTTCCAAACGAGATAAAGAATTTTAATGGAATTTACCAAAAATAGCTGTCTACGTGCTAGGAATATTTACCCAACATTCAACCGGCCAGTTATTAAAATCTGAAGAGTTCCGTCGAAAGGTTTTAATAATGACATTTTCAAGTTGTCAAGAATAATAATAGTTTAGGAGCTCACTCAAAATTTTGCAGAGCTAAACGAGGCTGGATAGAGGGCAGATGATGATTCAAACAAAAATATTATATTATTCATTATAAGGGATCAATCAACAAGCATTTGTTTTAAGATTTCCATACCTAGGTAGGTGGGTACCTACGTTGTTCTTCGATCGATGGCGCAATTTTCATTATACAAATGTCTAGTTGATTACCATTCAGGAATCTTAGACGGAACTTTCCCTACTCAATTATCAGGCTGGCACCATCTCGCATTAAGAAGGTATGGAATTAGCATCGTTGCGGCCAATAACATCCTTGATTAATCAATCGCACAAGGAAGGAGGAAAGAAAACCTGTACACCTCAATCATGAAATATGTCTAATATGAGCAGTTTATAATATTTTTAGGAGGTAACAGTGAGTTGCTAGTACTAGTACCTACCAGTGTTGTTGGAGGGGTTCATTGGGCACCATCTATAGTCCATTATTTGACCAGAAAATGTCACGGAAATCGGAAAGAAACTGTAGAAGTTATAGCTGTTATAAAGATTTGAAGTTTGCGCATGCGCTGCAGTTACTAATGATACGATTGTGATGAAACTCATATTAGATAATCAAATCGTAATTTCCCAACTACAATCCAAAGCTGAGTGAGATCAGAAAAATAGGCCATGAGAAAATGACGCTTGACGGATTTTACGTTGGTACATGCGCAGTGGAAACTATCAATTTCTGAGTGATGAAATTGATAAAGAATACCTTCATCCTTACCTGCTCATTCCAAGAATATTTCATCGAAGTCGAATGGAAACTGTAAAATATATGCTTGTTGCAAGGATTTAAAAGCTGCATATGCGTTACACTAAAGATTCGATCGTGATGAAATTAACATGGGATGGTTAAATGGTAATTTCCCGACAACCTTCGAATTCGAGAAAGATCGGACGACTAGGTAGTGAAAAAATTATGCTTGATAGAATTTACGTTTAAGCACGCGCTAAGTGAAGTAGGTATTGATTTGTGCATAATGAAACTGATAGGATACCCTCTAATCCGTTCATTTCCTGAAATTCTCATCAAAATCTGATGAAAAATGTAGAAATTAAGCTAGTTCTAAATATTTGCAGACACACACAAACACTAAACAGACAGACAGGTAGACATGGAACGGATTTTGTTCAGCATGGTCTATAACGTAAAATCCGTGTAGAAATTTTTATTTTGGAGAAAAAATCTAAAGACGCGCTCTGCCCAAACATCATAGTAAATTGACAGACTTGTTGACAGATTCAATATAAAACGAGAAACTAATAAATTTTGTAAAGGGGAAGAAGACACCATGTACATATTCGTTATTTTTATTCTTAATAGCGAGCAGACACAGCTGATCTGATAACCTCTCGATCACTTCCGCACAGGTCCCCAAGAGGCTGTGTTCACGATTCCAGGGCTCTATGCCCTACATGAGAAAAGTTATCTTTATCGCTCATCCAGCTGATCTGCCTTCCTTCCAATCACTTCCAGTGGTCCCTAACAGGTTGTGTACAAAATTTCACGGCTCTATGATGTATAGAAAAGCTTTATCGCAACACATCTGTCTACTTCGCGATAACTTTCAGTATGGTCCTCAAGAGGCTATGTTCACAATTTCTTGGCTCTAGGCCCTACAAAAGGAAAGTTATCTTGATCGTTCATTCCAGCTGATCTGACTTCCTTCCACTCACTTCCAGTGGTCCCTAACAGGTTGTGTACCAGATTTTAGGGCTCTGGTAGACTGTCTAACTTCGATCTGATGAGCTATACAATGCACGAAAAATTTTCATAACGCTCAATTTACTACGGATTTACGTCACGCCTTATTTGAGAGGGATTTACGTAACGCATATTTTGTGTCACATTTCATACTTCAGACCTGTATCTATCTGTCTGTCAGCTATAAAACTGTTCATCTCTCGAATTATGTTCTTCCCAAGTTATGTAAATTCGTAAGTAAAACAGGAATTTTTAAATTCAACGTTCGTGCGAAGGTTACCTTGGAGCACATTCCCTTTTTTGACCTCCGTAACACCACCGATACGACCTCAACACCTTCGTCAGAATATATATATCACTCCAAGTAACACGCTTCGGGGGTCTTGACATTCTACTCAACATCGGTAGGCAGCCATATAGGCTCCTATTATATTAGCTTGAGGCCGCACCCACTGTCTTTATGTTCGGAGCAACTAATCAAAATGTTAAGGACTAGTTGCATCAGGCGTGAACACGCCTCGGGACTTTGATTAATGTCACGTAGATTTTAATGTCACTCTTCTGTCAAGACCCTGCCACCTTCAGCCCAACGTTATTATTGAAGTATTTTAACGCAGAAATGATTTCATCCTTGATGCCTAAAGTTATCATCACTTCAGTCGCTTCTCGACTACTTGTATTTTTCCAAATATAAATGCTGCAAATTATTTCACAGAGGTTCATTATTTCTGTATTAGCCCTTCTACGCAGATCATTGGTCAATAATTACTAAGCCGATATATGGTATATGTTGAACCTGAACTAACCCCATGGATCGCTTGTTTTTATTCTGTAAAACTGTAATCGGTAAGTTTTTCATTATTTTAAGCACCTCTGACCCTTTTTTGTCGAGTTGAGTGAATAATGCGAAATTTGGATCGGTGATTGTCTGGATTTGGTAGAATATAATTGCAATTTTGCGGAAACTCCCTTCTTAGCTGAATGAGCTCTTAAGCTTATTTGATTTTATTCAACTTGAGATGCCAAAATTTGGAACATGGGTGCTTCTGGGTGTGGTAGATATAATTGCAGTATTTTCAAGGCAGTAGGTTCTGGCAAAATTGACTCAAATTTATGTGATGGTACACTTTATGAAACACTACTATGTGGTACATGCACTATGTAGATCTAAGTTTCAAATAAATAAACAATCACTTATGAATGCCCAGATCACAATAATGAAGACGGAACATATACATACGAAATAACCTGATTCAGAGATTTCTATATCAACACCAAAACATAATACTACCTAGATTTGAATGTTTTCTTTACCTATCGTTGTAAATATTTGACTACCATTATTAACATACAGTCAGTTAATTCGTGGAGCCAAATAAATAAATTGGAAAATGCTGCACATAAAGTAAGTAAGTTCATTGACTATGTTATACAGTAGGTAAAAATGCACATTCTCATTAAAAATTCGTTCACAGTAATCATTAACTCGAAATGTTCTGTAACAAAACGCTCACCTTCGAAAATGTTATTGCAAAGTACACAGACTGCTAGGCCCCATGCGTAAGCCAACATTTTACACCGGCCCTGAAAATGAAATGAATTATTTTAAATTTTACATTAATATGGTTTAGCTTAAAAAAATAGATACTTATGTAGGTTATCACTAAAGAAGCAAATTCAAAGCAAAAGGCAAATTCAAGTCTGTGAAGCTCGCAACTCATATAGTAGGTATATATATAAAAATAAAACGTATATATATATATATATATATATATAACTCGGCCCTTCGGGCCTCGCAAGGGGCTCCGCCCCTTGACCCCGCCAGGGGGGCTTCGCCCCCCTGGACCCCCTAATCTATACTCGGCGCTTCGCGCCTCGCCGGATCTTTTCTCTTTTCTACTGCGTAGAAAACGAGTATAATTTGCTATGCAATTCGTCTCACGAGAAAAAAAAAAAAAAAAAAATGTTCAAGCCTGGCTGGATTCGAACCCACAACCTTCGTCTCACGAAAAAAAAAAAAAAAAAAATCAAGCCTGGCTGGGATTTGAACCCACAACCTTCGTCTCACGAGAAAAAAAAAAAAAAAAAATTTCAAGCCTGGCCGGGATTCGAACCCACGACCTCTCGCTTCCCATCTCGGGACAAAAAACGTTACACAAAAAAAGTGGACATTTAAAAAAAATTATTGGGGGTCGGCCTAAGAATTGCATAGCAATTAATATATATATATATATATATATATATATATATATATATATATATATATATATTTTTATTTATTTTTTATTTGTTTATTTATTTATGCCAAAATTGTGTGCTCATTATCCTTACGAAACCGCCGAAACTTGGACCAAATGCTGATATGTGGTAGTACCATGTCGAGACTTGTGCCTCACTGACTTTGGTGAGGGTCAACTGGCCACTAGACGTGATATCAATCATAATGATGGCGAAATCGTGCTCAAAAGTCGAAATTTGATAGGGAGCCTCTCTGGGACAACAAAAGATTAATGACCTTACAGGCTCCGTCCTGATCAGATGAGTGTACTAAAAGTTATGTCGTCCGTCTGATTACAACAAAATTTGATATGGAACTATCTAGGCTAGGACATCAAGGGACGAATGAAATGACGAGCTCCACCCTGAGCTCCAACTGACCTATTCGAAAACTTGGTTTTGCTTTTCCAAAATAATTCATTGAAATAGTTTCCAGAAAACTTTCATTCATTGCATTTTACATAATAGGAATATCATTTCTCTTTGAACTATCATTAATTTTGTAGGGGCTTTTGCCCAAATTGGCCACAAGTATGATTATTAACCCGATGCACTACTTGGTAAAAACATAGTTTTGACATTTCATGTCTTTGCTATGGCACACAACCAAATTTTCGTTATGTTACGTTACGTTACGTTACTCAATGATTTCTGATGATTTCCGCCTACAACCGAGTCGTTGCTAGGGAAATGGTACTTCGTCATTTTTCATCCCACAAAATTCGTTGACCATTCGTTCGAAAGCTCTCGATTTATCCAACCATACTATATTAACTACTGCGAAGTGCGTGGCCAACAAGCTGAGTTATGAGCATGATTATATGAATAATTGTTTACACACAGGTGATCATTTTCATTTATTGATACTGTGAACATGATTGCAACTGCTTGTTAATATCTGATGATTTCATTGAGCTGGTGTTTCGATGATTTGATTCATAGCAGGTGATCCGAATATTGCGAGAACGGTTTGATTTGTGAAGTGGTGATTAAATCATTTTAATAGATAATTTCTATACTTTACACTCTAGGAAGCTGTAATTTCGTAGCCTCTTTAGGACAGTTACTTGACGATGCCCAGGGTCCGGATCAGCTGAGTGGCTCTTAGAGCTTGCATACGAGTCTGCAACACATACGAGTCTGCAACTAAAGATATGAAATGTCCCAATGTGTTGCAGACTCGTATGCAAGCGTTTTTAAATGGATTTCTTTTTTCTTCAAATTACGCGGCTCTTCTGCACTAGCTTCGTATCATGAACAAACGATGCTGCTAAATTTTCAGCCAATTTCGTTGAGTTTTAGAGGTCGCCCAAGTGTTTTCAACTTTTTTCTGTTCTTCGCTTACATCCTGGAAACTGTGATAACCATAACATATTTTCAGCACCCTTACCAACTCAATGAGAATTATCGGTGAATATATATGTATATAAAACACAGTGGCTCTAAAAAAAAGAAAAGAAAAAAAGGAACTAAAGAAAATGAACTGTGTTTCACCAAAACATGTTTAATGTGCAGGTACAGTATAACCCTTGTTAAAGTAATATTCACAAAAGGAGTGGGAGGGGGAAGGGGTCATCAATCTTCACAGCTGTCTGCTCTTCATCCATTGAGAATCACCATCCACAATCAAACTGAAAATTCAAAATCGGATTACAGTGAGGTGCATATAATCTTATATTGATAGTAGTAGTAAAGTAGACAACCATTCCAGGTTGGGGCTATTCCAACTGCCTCGGGCGTCCCGGACGTCATCAGCTGTCCTCCAAATGGAGGATCAGATTCGTTCTGATGATTTCGCTTAAAGCTACTCATTGCCTCGCAGGAAACTGAACAGTTTTTCATTTTTTATTATTTTTTTTTAAATTTATTTATTGACATTATACAACGTATATACAGCCATACTTAACATAATACTTACAAGTTCTATTTACAGGTTTAAATGTCTTTGTTTATTTCAACTATAAACTATTATTCATAGAGTCTGTGGAATGCCGAGTTGGTTCTTATTATATCGTTGTAGCAGAATGGGGAATCAAGCAGCGGAGTTAGGTCGTAGAACAGTATTTTACGAGGCGTGGAGAATGTTGAACACATCATAATCGTATGTTCTAATGTACCCTTTTAGTCTTGGCACTCTTCACATATAGCTGAAGCTTGGTCATTTAAAAATCTGTGATTATATGAGGTACATAGGCTATGGTTACTGCGTACGCGACAAATCGTCTTTATTTCTCGGCGGTTCGACGACACGCCCACAAACCATAGCCTCCGAGGAGGCAGTGGTACTGCCGTTTTATAGAATTTTGCATTGTGTGATGTGATACTCCTTCTTCCAGCTTTCTCGGTGATGATCTGCAATCAAACGATAGAAATCTTCTTTAGGGTTTAGAATTCCTTGTGTAGCTCCTCTTTTGGCCAGTACGTCAACTTTTTCATTACAAACAACCCCTGTATCTGCCTTTGCCCAACGGAAAGAAATTCTGGGAACTAACCACACGTTTCGCATTCAAATTCGTGGAGACTTTATGTTAATTAACGGATGTCGCTTTGAATGGAAGGAAGAGAAGGGAATAACGTTCCAGGGCGAGGATGCTACCAGTAAATTGACACAAATATGCGGTCATCCAGTTAGCAATACTATACAGCTATCACCTGGTAACAGTTCCACAAGTCAGCCTCAAACGTCAAGTTGACGCCGGAATATGGCAAGAAGAGTTGAAGAAACGGAGATGAGGAAGCAGCTCACTATCCTATCGTATAGTGTACATGTGGGTTAAGGAAAAATTTACAGAAGTTAATTTCATAAACTTTTTTTATGTAAATATGAAGTTTTTTTTGTTCTACGAAACATTTCTTGTTGAAAATAATATTAGCGGAGTAGAGGAATTTTGTTTTAGCGAATATGTCTTATGTTGGGAGGTGGCTTCTCAGTGAGACACCCTCTAGGCTAACAGAACTAGGAAGGTGTCTTTATGGGATTAAAAAAGGACTATATGGTAAATTGATTGAATTTGTGTGCATCGAAGTTATAAATGTAGGTCATCCGAGTCTGAAGAGGATGCCAAAGAAATATGTCTGGATGCAAGAGGGAGGAAATTCATA